>CM046879.1:453095873-453742820 GCA_025667525.1 Glebionis coronaria
ATATATATGGTTTTTTCTTGATACAAATCATCTACATAGTTGTGGTAGAGATTTGGTATATTTACTTTGGCTTAAAACACAAAAATTTTGGGTGTTTGGATCATATTTTGGCTTGAAATCTCGAATTGGGTGTGTTTTATCTGAGAAAAGTGGAAATTGGGATACTTTTGTACTATTGCGACAGAAATGCCATCGCAAAGGCTAGGGTTTTCACATTGCGACAATTATTGCGACAGCTTATTACGACCATTATTGAGACAGTTTATTGCGATAGGTATTGCGATATGTATCGCGATGGGTATTGCGACAGGTTTCGTGATATTGCGACAGGTGTTATTGCGATAAGTCTTGTGATATTGCGACAGGTTTAGTGATATTGCGACAGGTGTTATTGCGATAAGTCTTGTGATATTGCGACATGTTTAGTGATATTGCGACAGGTGTTATTGCGATAGTCTTGTGATATTGCGACAGGTTAAGTGACATTGCGGCAGATACTGTTTTTGTGATATTCCGAAGATACCAAAATTATTCCTTAGGGGATTTCAACATTTTTCTTGAAATTTTTTTTGGTTTATCGAGAACATATTTTAGGGGATTTCAACATTTTTCTTGACTTCTACACACGACAACAAACACATTTACTTTCTCTCATTGTTCGATCAACTTTTGTAAATCTTAACTTATCGAAATGGAGTTTACTTCACTTACGGATAAGTCCATCCTCTCGGGTACGGATAATCGTCCACCAATGTTGGTGAAGACTATGTACGAGGATTGGGATTCCCGAATGGAACTTTATATGTTGAACAAAGAGAACGGACATCTCATTTGGGCATCGGTGCTCAATGGACCATTAGTATATGGTACTGTAACGGAAGCTACTGTTACTCGTCCTCGCATAACGGGTGAATTAACTGGAGATGCTAAGGTTCAAGACAAGTGTGATAAACAAGTTACAAACATCATTCTCCAAGCCCTTCCTCCAGATGTCTACAAACTCGTCAGTAAACATAAAGTTGCCAAAGAGTTATGAGATAGAATTCGTGTTCTAATGCAAGGCACCTCGTTAACTAAAAAAGAACGAGAGTGTAAGCTATATGATACGTTTGATAAGTTTGCCTATGTCCCCGAGGAGACTCTCAATGATTACTATTTGAGATTCACACTATTGATGAATGAGCTCAACATCTATGGCCTGGCAATTCCTACATTTCAATTAAACACCAAGTATTTGAACACTCTTCCTTCTGAATGGAGCAAGTACGCGACGGCTGTTAAATTGGCAAAGGATTTGCATCAAACCAACGTGGATCAACTTCAAGCTTTTCTTCAACAACACGAATGCCACATGATCGAGGCTCGGTTGTCTACACCTCAAGTTCATGATCCACTTGCCATGTATGCTTCTCAACAAATGACTCCCCAATAAAACATGGCTTACACTTATCAACAACCATCATACTTGCAGCAGCCACCACAACACAGCTATCAACAACCACATCAACCATTTTATCAACAACTAATGATGCCACAACAAGCATTTCAACAAAGTGTTCTTCAACAGCCTTATCCACAGCAACATGCACATCAGGCATCACCATCACAAGCTATCACTTCTCCAATGGGATATACTCCTCAGCAAGGATATTTTCCAACTGAATCACCACTAGCACAAGCCTTCTACTCCAATGAACTTCCACCAATTCAAGCACCGGTCTTTACTCCAAGTACACCTACTGATGTCTTAAACCATCTCACTGCCTACTTGTAGAAACTTGTTGCAACTAGAGGTTTTCCACTAACAAACAATCAGCTCCGCACTTCTTCAAATCCTCGACAACAAGCCACTATTCAAGATGGTCAAGTGACGGTGCAATCCATTCAGGGAAGGCAAAAATTCATATGGACCTACTACAAGGACCGTAAACGCTCAAGCTGTGACTTCTCCAGCTAGTGGAAATGGAAGCACTATTAGTCCTCAAAAGGTTGTGACTTGCTACAATTTTCGAGGACAAGGTCACATGGCTAGGGAATGCACTCAGTCGAAACAGAGAAGGGATGCAACATGGTTTCTCGAGAAGATGTATTTGGTCGATGCTCAATCTAAGGGAAAGATTTTGGATTCAGAGGAATTAGCATTACTTGCAGACCCAGGGGCAACAGATAATAAAGGCATTGCAGTCGTCTCTACTTCTAATGCAGCATATCAAGCAGATGATCTTGATGCATATGATTCAGATTGTGATGACATTCACTCAGCCCAAGCTGCTCTCGTTGCTAATCTCTCTCACTACGGTTCTGATGTCGTCAGTGAGGTACCAACCACATCTAATATTGTTCATGATAATCCACATCAAGTTGAGCATGAAATTGACAACCTCGAATAGCATTCAGGAACTAGTAACTCAAATGATGTGGTATCCAATCCAACACGTTTGAGTGAACCTCAACCAAATGCTACGACGGGTATGGAATCTTATGATCAACATGATTTGGTAATGGTGCCTAAACATATTATAGATAACATGAACGTGGCCGTCCTACAAATCGTAGATTTGAATGCTAATATAACCGATGAGCTTGCGCTGTATAAGGAAAAGGTCAAAGCTTTTGAAATGGTCCCCCAAGCAGATAAAATAACTTGTTCTGAATTTGACCAATTTCGTTTTGAAAAGATAGAACACTTAAAGGAAATAGAATCATTAAGAGCTAATCTTTCCAATGAATCAAAAGAAAAAGAGTTAGTTGTAAATGATTTTCAAAAAATTAAAAAGGATTTCAAATCTATCGAGTCTAAAAAGTTTGAATCGGAAACTAATGCTACCAAACTTCTTAAATTCAAGGAACATTAACTTTTAAAACAATACGCTTCCGTAGAAAAGATTCATCTTTTAACTAAATCGTTTAAAGAACTATAACTTAAGCGTCTTCAAGATCTACCATCTAATCCCGGTTATGCAAAACAAGCTCAGGAATATATTCCTTGCCTTTATGATGTGACCCTAATTGGCAAATCGAAAGAAGCACCTTATGTTCGTGATACTGAGAGAGACAATGTCACTTGCCGAAAAAACTCGATCAAAAATGCTTTCAACATTCCTCAAGCTTGATTATGATAAACATAATAAAGATCAGTTTGATATAAAGACCCGTATTCGATTACAAAAGGAATTAACACATTTATCAGCTCTTGTGCCCCTAAGTTTGTCAAATGAAAACCTTCCTAGTACGTCTCCTACACTTGTCAAAAAGGATTTAACTAAGTTAATTCCACCGGTAAGTAAGGTGTTAGATAGCTTAAATGCGGTGCACCAACACTTTGCCGATTTTGACAAGGTCATTAAGGAACGTATGACGGATTCGGCCATAACGGAAGGTGAGTGGAATTTTGAGCACACTAGAGCTGCATTTCGAGACGAAATTGTTCCGTTTGTAAACAATATTAAATCTTGTCTTAGCAATATTGATCAAGATTTGCTTTTAGAAATAGAAGAAGTTAGACGTGTTTTTAATGAAATGGATGATGCTTATGAAAATAGTTTACTTGAAATAGAACGAATTTCACGCCAAAATGATCAGCTTCTGAAGCAAGTGATGTCGCATGATACTGTTTCCGTCTGTGTGAATAAAAGTGTTGATAATGATTCTATTGTGCATAATGTTGAATCTGTGGATAATGTGGTAGATAGTATTTGTCACAAATCTGACACTGAATTTTTAAAGCTTCAAGATTCTTATTCTTCGCTTTCACAACGTTTTGATGAGATTAAAAAACATTGTATTTCACTTGAATGTACTCAACAATTTATTCAAGAGCTTTTTGAAATGTCATTCGAAGGTGTTAATATAGATGATTTAAATTTTGAAAAGAATTTTCGATTGAATTTACAATCAAAACAGCGTCAGCCGAGTGACAAAGTTGCTAAATCATTGCCGATAGACATAGAAAAATCTAAGGAGATTAACTGTGTGAACGCACTTGAGGCCGCTGAGAATTTTAAACTTGATCTAGATAATCGAGTTTCCAAGATTTTGTCCAAAGTTGAAAACTTAAAACAGAAAAATACACAACTCTTCGATTCAGTAAAGCCCGCATGTGCTAATACCACTACACAGAATCAATCATTGATTAAACGATTGAATCTAAAGTCGAAATATCTGATTTGAGGGAAAAAATTTGTGATAAAAATTTGGCCTTGGCTGAGTTAAAGGAAACACTTCGTACCCTAAAAGGTAAGAATGTTGTGGATAACGCAGCCACTATCTCAGCATCGTCCTCTAGTGCAACCAAAAGGAACCTCATTGCCGTCACACCACTTAATAAGGGCCCTAGGACTAAACCATCTCAAACATTGGTCACTAAAGATAAGACAAAATCAAAACCAGCTCTTCTACAGGAGTAAGCACCACTACTAAGGCTCAAAAATCTAAGCTTAAAAGAAACAAGAATGATAGGATCTTGCCCTCATCTAGTAGTCAAGTGAAGAAGAAAGTAGAAGCCCACCCTAGGAATGTTATTTCTGTTTTGAATAAAAAGAATCATGTAGCTAAACCTAAAGGCTCTGCGGTTGTGCATCATTCTAATCCTACTATGAATTCTAATTTGAAATGTTGGAATTGCAATGAATGTATGTTTTCTAGTCGTCATGATTCTTGCCTTATTGACCATGTGAATGAGATGAATGCCCGAAAAAATGGTTTAGAATGGAAACCGACTGGGAAGGTGTTAACCCAAGTTGGTTGGATGTGACGCCCCACTGGTAGAACTTTCACTATAGTAGGAAATGCATGCCCTTTAACTAGGATCACTCCCACTAAAGCAAAGAAAGCGTGCCCTTTAACTAGGAGTGCCAAGGCTACCAAAACACAAGCGTGTCCTTTAACTAGAAACACCAACACTACTGTAGGAACCAAGTGCCCTATAAATAGGTATACTCCCACTGTAGTGCCTGCTAATAATACGAAACCTTAGAAAGTTGGAACAATAAAACCTGTTATTTGTAAAACTCACATTAGAAAATGCCGGAAATCTAAGGATAACACAAATGTTAGCAATTCTGATAATATTATATTTGTATCTGCTAACACTCCGGAACTAATAGTTTCTAATGCATTATCTACTGTTGTTACTGAAAACAGGTGGTCCAAATTGTTCTCTGGTATTTGGACTCTGGTTGATCCAAGCATATGACCGGAGATCGCTCTCAGCTCAGAAATTTTGTTAGCAAGTTTCTTGGTACGGTTCGATTTGGAAATGATCATATTGCAAAGATAATGGGTTACGGTGAATATCATATTGGGAATGTTATCATTTCAAGAGTGTATTGTGTGGAAGGTCTCGGTCACAACTTATTTTTTGTGGGACAATTTTGTGATGCAAACCTAGAAGTTACTTTTTGAGAGCATACCTGCTTCATTCGTAATTTGGAAGGGGTTGATTTATTGAAAGGTACTCGAGGGAATAATTTGTACACTTTGTCTCTACAAGATATGATGGTTGCTTCTCCCGTATGTCTTCTCTTCATAGCATCGAAGACTAAGTCATGGTTATGGCATCGACGGTTATCTCATCTTAACTTTGGCGCTATTAATCATTTCACGAAAAACGAACTTGTGCGTGGTCTTCCTAAACTTATATTTCACAAGGACCATTTGTGTTCCGCGTGTAAAATGAGGAAAAGCACTAAGAAATCATACAAACCCAAGACTGAAGACACCAACCAAGAGAAACTTTATTTGTTGCATATGGATCTCTGTGGGCCAATGCGTGTTGAAATTATTAGAGGTAAAAAGTACATCCTCGTCATTGTCGATGATTACTCTGGGTTTACATGGGTGAAATTTATTACAACAAAAAATGACGCACCTAAATTCATCATCGGATTTCTCAAGATGATTCAAGTGCGTCTCAACACTACTGTCCGACGCATTCGTACAGATAATGGAACCGAATTTCTGAATCAAATCTTGCGTAATTATTATGAAGAAGTTGACATATCTCATTAAACATCCGTTGCTCGCACTCCACAACAAAACAGTGTCGCTGAAAGGCGAAATCGCACACTTATGGAAGCTGCTCGAACGATGTTAATTTACGCAAAGGATCCATTGTTTTTATGGGCAGAAGCAGTATCTACTGCAGTTTACACCTAAAACCGGTCACTAATTCGAAAACGCCATGGTAAAACACCTTATGAGCTCCTACATGGAAAAGTACCAGATTTAACATATCTTCATGTATTTGGTTCTCTCTGCTATCCAAATAATGATGGTGATAATTTGGGAAAACTTCAACCAAAGGTTGATATTGGTATTTTCATTGGTTATGAACCCACAAAGAAAGCATACCGAATCTACAATCGTAATTCTCGAAAGATCCTCGAAACTATGAATGTTTATTTTGATGAGCTGACGACAATGGCTTCTGAGCAAAGCAGCTCTGAAGCCGCACTTCATGAAATGGGACCCAGTAACATTAGCTCTGGTCTTGTCCCAAACAACCCTACTTCATAATCATTTACATCACCTTCTAGGAATGATTGGAATACGTTGTTTCAACCGTTCTTTGATGAATTTTTTACTCCTCCTAGTATTTTTGCTCCATAACCTGAAGCAATAGCTCCGGTTACCGAAGTTGTAGTTCCAGCAAACGAAGCACAATCAGATATGTCTACACCTACAATTGGGCAAGAGGCACCTTCAACGAGTAATTCTCAACCAACACAGGTTTCAACTACTCATGTTACGCCTATTGATGATGAAGAGGATGATGATGATCACGACTTGGAATTCGCTCAAATGTGTGAACTTCCATTCTTTGGTGTACCAATTCCCGACCATAATCAAGCCGGGCCGTCCACCTCAGAGGAAGCTCCTACTACGATCTACTCCAACCCACGGATTCGTGAATATGACAGCAAGTGGACAAGGGATCATCCTATAGATTCTATCATTGGTGAACCTAATCGTCCGGTATCCACACGAAGTCAGTTGCAAGAAAGTGCAATGTTTTGTCATTTTGATGCTTTTCTCAGTGATGTTGAACCTAAGACGTGGCAACAAGCATTTACCCAATCTTGTTGAATAGAAGCCATGCAAGAAGAACTTAATGAATTTGTATGTCTTGATGTATGGGAGCTTTTCCCATGCCCGGATCAAGTGAAGTTACTCACTTTGAAATGGGTTTACAAGGTGAAACTCGACAAGTTAGGCAGAATATTAAAGAACAAGGCTCGACTAGTCGCTCGTGGATACAAGCAAATATTGGGCATCGACTTTATGGAATCTTTTTCACCTGTTGCCCGTTTGGAAACTATTAGACTAATCATCTCTTATGCAGCCCACATGAATATGATCGTCTATCAAATGGATGTGAAGACGGCATTTCTCAATGGTGAAATAAAGGAAGAGGTCTATGTTCAACAGCTGGATGGTTTTGTGAACTCTAAATATCCTAATCACGTGTACAAGCTTAAAAAGGCTCTCTATGGGTTGAAACAAGCTCCACGCGCTTAGTATGATCTATTGTCACAATTCCTCATTACGCAAGGCTTCAGTAAAGGCAAGGTGGATCCCACGCTATTCATTCAAAAACAAGGTAAAGATATGATTATGGTACAAATATATGTTGATGATATTATATTTGCTGCCTCGACCCAAACCTTATCGGATAAGTTTGGGGTACTCATGTCTTCCAAGTTTAAGATGTCAATGATGGGCAAGGTATCATTTTTCTTAGGTCGTCAGATATCTTAGAGTCCAAGAGGCATCTTTATCAATCAATCCAAGTATGCCCTTGAATCGCTTAAGAAATATAAGATGGAATCTTGCGACCACGTGGACACCCCAATGGTGAAACGAACTAAGCTAGATGTAGATCCACATGGGATTGCTAGTCGACCTAATCTTAAATTTGCTATATGTATGTGTGCTCGGTATCAAACTAGGCCTACTGAGTTACACTTAGCTACTGTTAAACGGATATTTTGGTATATTAAAGGAACCATTAATCAGGGACTTTGGTATTTGAAGGACTCTTCGATTGCACTAATGGCATATATAGATGCGGATCACGCGGGTTGTCAAGATACAAGGCGTAGCAGGAGTGGAACTTTGCAACTACTAGGAGATCGACTAATAAGTTGGGCATCGAAAAGGCAGAAAAGCGCTGCAGTTTCAAGTACGGAAGCAGAATACATAGCTATGTCCGGTTGCTGTGCTCAAATTCTTTGGATGAGATCGCAATTAACCGACTATGGTCTAGGTTTCAACAAAATTCCGATGTACTGCGACAACAAGAGTGCAATTGCCTTATGCTGCAACAATGTTCAATTCTCTCGGTAGAAGCATATTGACATTCGCTACCACTTTATCAAGGAGCAAGTGGAAAATGGAGTGATCGAGCTTTATTTTGTCCGATCTGAGTATGAACTGGAGGATATTTTCACAAAGGATTTAGATCGCGCTCGAATTGAATTTTTGGCCGACAAGCTAGGATTGAAAACTTTCTCGCCCGAGACTCTTAAGGAACTGGCAGATGAAGCGAAAGAATAGTGGTGATAAACTATTCTCCGTATCCTTGGTGATCATCTGTATATATTCTTTATATTTTTATTCACAAAAGCAAAATACAAAAATATAAAACCATATAAAAACCATAAAAATTGAAAAATTCAGAAAAATCCAAAAATATTTTTACTTTATTTTTCAAAGGCATCTCTTTTGGGATGATAATATTTACGGCCTTAGAAATGTTGATTAATATTGATACGGCGCCATTAATAGAGTTCGTACAAAAGTTGAAAATATTTCATAAAACAGCCTATATGGCTTGTAGTTATTTCTGACTGCAACCCGTTTTTCATATTAAAGTCAAGTATTTCTTATGAAAGCTTTGGCTCAACAACGGGAATTAATTTTCTCGGGCATGGTTTACTTTATAACCATGTAAGGGATTGTGTTTACGTTACAACATAATCTAACACGGATATATGTACGCATCAGTGCATTTTTTTGTTAAAACAAGAGAAATCTTATTTTTATGAAGTTATCATCTCTACAATCGTAGCAATCTACAAATGGTATCTACATACTCAACGATGCGACTACTCAAACAAAGACTACAACTCTTTGAATAGAACACGGGTCAACAATTGAGGGGGAGAAATTGTCAAGCATTCAGAATCTTCGATGCCGAAAGTGCCAAGTTCACAAGTCGGTGTCAAGAAAACAATACCAATCATACATGTGGTGCCAAGAGATGACTTCAGACGTGACGAGGCGACCAACATTTTCCAACAAGAACCATCTGATCTTATCATATGATGTTCTCATCAATCAGGTCCAACCTTGTCAATTTATTCTTATATGGTGAATATGTGATTATTTTACAAATCGGTATCATATCTCACACATTTGTATCATGAAGATAAAATGGATTTGCATTTTTCTTCCCAAATTTATCTTAAAATTTCATTAAATCAATTGATACTAAAAACATCGATTGGGTTAACATTTTTAATATGGGGGAGAAAATGTGATTTAATATGAGACATGATTATTCAAAAATGGTTTGACTTAACGTGATGGCTCATCCTGACATGTGCGAAATGTTTTCGAATATCGTGGCATATGTTAAGGGGGAGCAAAATGGATTTGCACATCAAAAATGGATTTCATGGTGATTTATACTTACCTTAAACCCATTTATTTCACGAAGATGAAGATTGTAGTGACAAAAGGATGGTAGGATAGGTTAAGTCCAATGATTCTTCCAAAACCAGAGGAATCTTCCCAAGGACATTCCATAGCTAGAAATAGTAATCCTTAGGAAAGATGGAGAAAGATTGTGAATGTAGCTGAATGCTGACCAAGTACATAAGTTAGCACTGACACAATCACAACAAGGTGCTAATTATGACGTATTGGTAAGCATTGAAGGGGCTGAAGAATGAAAAATAATTGTAAAGATAAAGGGTCTAAAGAAAGAAGCCATCCTTACAACTTAGGCAGAAACCGGGTCAACATACATGATATTGAGATCATTTTAATGATGCTCGATATTGAAGATAAACATCATGGAACCAGTGATGCAAAGCACAACCCATCCCAGCTAACTCAGATATCTCTCAAAATATATTTGTTTTAATCACACGGAGATCAACACGTTATCTATCTATTTATTCACTCCAAATAAGTTGGTATTGAAATAGTGACACTCTTCTCCAACCTCCGATCACTAAAATCCAAAGTTCACGATCGAGTCTAGAGCCATTTGAGATCATCAAATATCTCATTAGGACACATTTCAAAATTTCCTTGCTTCTTCACACATTGTGAAAAGTAAGAAAGATATTAAGATTGCTACGTAAAATCTTCATGATCTTGCCTGAACATCCGAGTAATACGCAAGTATTTACAATGAAGATGGAAATCCTGCTTGAGCAAACATTAAAAATCTCATGGTAGGTGACTTGTACGGTTCTATATGAATCAAACTTGTGATAAATGGAAAGCAACAATGGTTTAATTCTTAACTGAATTCAAACACATTCCAGGCCTCTTCGTAATATCTTAGTGATCTTGCCAGAACATTTAGAGTAATACTTTTTAGTATTTACAGTGATGAATGGAAATCCTTCTAGTGTTAACGTCAAACGGCACTTGGTAGGTAGCTTGCAAGATTCAATATGAATCAAGATCGTGACAACTTGAAAGCAACGATGGTGCGATTCTTTAATGAATCAAACTTGTTCCAAGAATCGGAATTGACGGCTTCAATCATGCGGATAACTTTATCCAAATGATTCACTCTTTACGTTCGCAGTCAGCTTTGGACGGTCGAGTAAAGAGAACGGGTTTACCCGCGAAATCTTGTAAAGGAGGTTCTTAATGCCACAAGTACGATATTTTATATCGTCCAACGATCTTCACCGACCGGAGGTAAAATGCTACCGAAATAGAATGAAATGTTCAAAGCCACTTCGTTCGTGTCTACTTATGTTACTATATTTAAAGATAGTGACGTTGCGGAGTCCGAGATGAAGTCGTCCCCACATGCTTATATTTTCTACGTCAACAAATTCAAGAAAGCCTAAAAGTCAAGTCTCCCGCTGTATCGAACTCTGAAAATTTCAAGAATTACAAAGGTATATGTATGTGGGACATGAAGTCACGAAGAGGCTAATATCACAAGTAATGATGCACAAGATCAAGGCAAGAGATTAATGCTCAAGATTGGTATCAAAGATCACATCAACATGTTCACCAGAAAAGAAAAAGAAAAGAAAGACGAAGACTACGAGCTCAAGACAAGCATAGAATGCTAGGTTTATTTTATTATTGTAACTTGGGTAACGCCCTTGTTTGGAGTGACTTCCCTTAGGGGGAGATTGTTGAAAATACGTTTTACATATTAGAAAGGATCGGTCACTCCAACAATAGATTAAGTAGTAGCTCATAGTCTATTTAACTTAATATTAAACAAACAAGGCCAAGCCAAGCCTACAACATGTGTAGGCCGGCGGCCCATTGTAAGCCCAAGCCCATCTCATGGGCGTGGGTATATAAACCCTCTCCTTAGTTGGAGAGGGTGTGGTTCACTTCATAATTTCACATAGTTAAAGTGTGTTTTTCATACTTTCCCTCTCTAAGTGTGTGTGTTCTCACCATCTTTCTATCTCTTTTCTCTCTCTAGAATATAAGCACGATTTACAATATCCTACAGAATGACATTTCTAGGATCGTAAATATTATCGATTCTAGAAGACATGCTCTTTTTATCAAAACATTTTTGAACACACAATTTTGAAAGATTTAGAAAAACCTTTTGAAAAATTCTCGAAAAATTATGTTCAACGTTTTGAAATCCAATTACTTGAGCTTAAGATTTTGAATATCTTACAAAATGAGCTCAAGTCCGAGAAGTTGTAAGCTTCTTGTTGTGAGGATAAGTTTATCATTAAAGATACACTTTCCTTTTAACTGGAGAACGAGTCCTAAGATGACATTTACTTAGAAGTCGTTTTCATGAGCTTGAAAAACTTTGAATGTTTTAACATAACGCTCATGACCGAGAAAGGTGAATTTCTCGTTATGAGGAAAAGTTCTCTTATTTAAAAGATACACTTTCCTTCCTGAGCTTAAAACTTGGAATGTTTAATACAAGCTCATGACCAAGAAAATTTAATATCTCGTTATGAGGATAAGTTATCATGAACGATAAACTTTCCTAAAATTGAAGTCGGAGTTACAGTCTGATATTTAACTGTAATTCATTGTGCATGAGCTTAAAAACTTTGAATGTTTTTAATATAATCCCATGCCCGAGAAAAATTAATTTCTCGTTGTGAGGATAAGTTTATCATCGGCGATAAAATTTCCTTTTTTTAAGCTCGGGTTACAATATGTCATGTGACTGCAAACCGTTTACACGAGCTTAAAACCTTTGAATGAGTTTAAATATAAGCTCGTGTCCGAGAAAATTTAATTTCTCGTTTTGAGGGTAAGTTATCGTTGCATAGATAAACTTCCCTTTATTTGAAGTCCGCGTCATCGTCTGTCATTTAACAATGAACCATTTTTTGTAAGCTTAACGACACATCCCCTGAGACACTTGTTTCTTAGATATCAACTTCTTCAGCAACCAAACTCTAAGAGTGTCCTTAGTTGAACGATATACAACGATTGGAATGCTTTGTTCTTGTTTGTAACACCCCCAATTTTGGGTCATATGCGGAAGCTCATATGGGGTGCTACTTCATAATATAACAACTCAAGTAATAGAAAACGACTCGAAAAGAATCGTTTTAAAGGTAAACATTGGATTGAAATAAAAGTTCTACAAATCGTTCAATACATGGTCCCCAAACATTTACTAACAAAGTACACAACATTTTTCAAAAGAAACACATGTTGAACGTTAAAAAGAAAACACCTTGAAATTTTATCTCAGGTCCTTGAAGGTAATGGCAAAGGAGGGATTTTGGTGCTTGCGGTTTTATAATAAAGGTGTTAAAGCTCACCATTTTGTAAAAATCGTTCAATGACTTTTATTAGGAAAAATGTTGTGTACATTATTCGTACTTTATCATAATAATATCGGGTCATATGCGGAAGCTCATATGGGAGACGAGCTTAACAAATAGTATCGATGTTTTCTATAATATCGATGTATTCTTTTTGTTCTCTATGGGAGACGGGTCATATGCGACAGTTATAGTTAAAAGATTTTAAAACTTTTATTTTGGAAGATATTTTTGTTCTCTATAACTTAAGCTCTGATACCAATCTATAACACCCCCAATTTCGGGTCATATGCGGAAGCTCATATGGGGTGCTACTTCATAATATAACAACTCAAGTAATAGAAAACGACTCGAAAAGAATCGTTTCAAAAGTAAACATTGGATTGAAATAAAAGCTCTAAAAATCGTTCATTACATGGTCCCCAAACATTTACTAACAAAGTACACAACATTTTTCATAATAAGAGTCACTGAACGATTTTTACAAAATGGTGAGCTTTTAACAAATTTATTATAAAACCGCAAGCCCCGAAATTCCTCCTTTACCATTACCTTCAAGGACCTGAGATAAAATTTCAATGTGTTTTCTTTTTAACATTCAACATGTGTTTCTTTTGAAAAATGTTGTGTACTTTGTTAGTAAATGTTTAGGGACCATGTAATGAACGATTTGTAGAACCTTTATTTCAATCCAATGTTTACTTTTAAAACGATTCTTTTCGAGTCATTTTCTATTACTTGAGCTGTTATATTATGAAGTAGCACCCCATATGAGCTTCCGCATATGACCCGAAATTGGGGGTGTTACAGATTGGTATCAGAGCTTAACTTATAGAGAACAAAAAGAAAACATCGATATTATTTGTTAGTACCGAAATATGACCCGTCTCCCATAGAAAACATCAAAATGTAACAACCCTAATTTCGGGTCATATGTGGAAACTCATATGGGGTGCTACTTCATAATATAACAACTTAAGTAATAGAAAACGACTCGAGAAGAATCGTTTTAAAAGTGAACATTGGATTGAAATAAAAGTTCTACAAATCGTTCATTACATGTATACTTTATCATAATAATATCGTCTCCCGGCTCGACTTAACATGTCATTAAAAAGAAAACATCGAAAACGTCAAACACCAAACAATCGACCATAAAACATAAAATATTGGGCATCCGTCGACATCACGTGTACTAATAGTCTTCTTTACTCGTAAAAAGGTAAAAACACGACCTTAATTATCGGTTTTAACTTAAACCGTCAAACATAATATCATTCAAATTCATTGAAATATTTAAGATATTCATAAAATAGAATTAAGTAATGACCTGAAATTTCCAGATTGTCACATTGTTGAACGTTGAATTTGGTACCTGCATTCTCATTAAGAGTTTGTATGCTTTGATATGGGTTAGCAATATCTATTTTAGAACCATGTGGGGGTTGATAGTTGGCTTTTCTTGTGCCATAGGCGACCTGAGGAGATGGATCACTAGGCTTAAGTGATTGATCATCCTTTTGAGTTTCCTCCCTAGTAGTCTTGGTAGGATTGGAGACTATCCTAGTCAAAGGGCACTCGTTTCCTACAAGAGTGAAAGTTCTACCAGTGGGGCGCCAAACTTTACCAATGGGCTTGATTCTAGCTAACCACTGGGATTTTACTCTAGCACGGGAGTTCACCTCATTAAGAAATTTCTTGACACAAGAGTCATGATTTGCCTTAAAGACACATTTTCTACATGTTTTACAAGTACCATACTTGAAGTTCGAGTAAGATCTAAAATCTCTAGATGATTGATTGATGCTCCTAGGATATGACATGCTACGGTTAGCAGTGTTGGGTAATATTGAAGGCATCTGACTAGGTTTGAAATTTCTATTTCTTACTTGTGTCTTTTCCTTAGCTTCCCTTAGACCAAATTTATGGCAAACGTCATTTGAACTAGTTCGAGACGTGTTTTTTGAACTATGTCTAGGGAGACTAGATGCAATCATGTGATTAGGTCTTGCAAAAGCTGTTTTAGTCACATTAGGCCTACTTGGTGGAGTGACTGGTCTAGAAAGATGAACCAAATCAACTTGGGAGGCAAACCATGGTCTCGAGGATTTTTGTTGCTCGGATCTAAATGTAGTCGGTTGTCTAGCAGACTGATTTTGAGGCGGTTTCCCCAAGATGGATGGTTTTCCTCAACTCGTTTTTCAGAGCAGCTATTGCAAAAACCTTTTCTTGAATTTGAGCCTTTAAAGTCTCATTCTCTTTGAGCAATTTATCTTAGGATGCCAGCTTAGATTCTAGCAACTGAATTTGTTTCAAAATATTATCCTTTTCAGCTTTAGAATCTAGAACTTTTTGATCCAATTTTCGTTCAAGAACAACGTTTGACTTTTCAAGTTTTTCAAAATATGTTTCGAATTTGTCCGTTTTATTGGAAATTTCTATTTTGGCATCCTCAAGATCTTTTGACTGCAATTGCTCCGATAATTCTTTCATTTCGGATGGTGCTAAACGATATGGCGCACGCGCCACGGGTGCAGCACCAGGAATAAGATCAAGACGAAAATCAACTTTCCTCGGTGGCGGAAGTCTGGGCAGGTCGTCAGGAAATACATCAGGAAAATCACGCACGACAGGAACATTATCAATTTGCTTCTTTTCACATTCAACTTCGGTCACTTCAGCTAGAAATAATTCACAACCTCTTTCTATGTATTTTCGAGCCTTAATACGAGAAATGATCTTTAACCTAGAATTATTCTTGTCGCCTTCGATAACCAAAGTTCTACCATTCAAGGGAGTCCTAACCTTTTTCTCACCGCACAGGATAGATGCATTATACAGGGACAACCAATCCATACCAATTATGACATCAAAACTTCCTAATCCTATACCCATCTGATCAATTGAGAAGGAATGATTTAAAAGATTAAGAGTACACCCCCTTAAAATGTTATTGGTACCTATTATCTTTCCGTCGGCCAATTCGATATCATAATTAACATCTAACTCAACTAGATCAATATCAATAAGGGTACTAAAAGTTGTAGATATGAAACTCTTATCGGCACCCGAATCAAATAAAACAGTAGCATAACAATTGTTGAGTAAGAATGTACCAGTAATGACTTTCGGATCTTGTTGAGCCTCTGCAGCTCCCAACTGAAAAGCAGCACCCCGATTATTTCCACCCTGACCACCCTTGTTCAGCTTTGGGCAATCCCTTTTCATATGACCCTTTTCATTACAATTGAAGCGGGTCACATTCTTGGCAATGGCTCGACACTTGTTGGCTTCGTGTCACAACTTACCATAGTTATTACACTTCCAACAATCACCAGCATGCTTCTTGCTTTTGCAAATTGGGCAAGCATCCATGTTGTTTGGTGTAGCATCAACCATAGCATTTGCATTAACTCTCCTTTGGTTTTGATGACGGTTATAGTCGCGTTTGTTATCACCACGACTCTCACGATCAGCTTCACCCTTCCTTTTCTCACCAGAAGTGGCCTCATATGCCTTGTATTGAGTAATTTGTCCCATAAGCTGGTAAGCCATACGGACAGCCTTATCAATGTCATTAGGTTCATATGAAGTCACATCACCACGGATATTATTGGTTAGTCCATGGATGTACTGTTCCACCTTAACTTGTTCAGGTTCCACCATTCTTGGGCATAGAAGCACTAACTCATGAAAACGATTAGTATACCCATCGATGCCAGTTCCCTTTAGTCTTAGGTTATACAACTCTTGTTCCAACCTCTGAATCACACTATGAGGACAAAAATCTTCAGTCATCCACCTTCTTACCACAACCCATGGTGTCCCATAAGTAGTATCAATACCCATAGAGGCAAGTCTCCATTCCACCAAGTCAAAGCACGACCTTGTAGAGTAGCTGTAGCAAACTTAACCTTATCAGCTTCGTCACAGTTACTTATCCGAAAGACAGACTCCAGCTTTTCAAACCATTGGCACAAACCTACGGCAACTTCAGTTCCCTTAAAATTTTGTGGTTTGCACTTCATAATTGTGGTGTAATCACAGCCTCTTAATGCAGGTGCATTAGGTAAGTTTGCACTGCCAATATTTGCCCCAACTCCACCATTTCCAACACCATTAGTTCTAGTAACATCAGTTCCACCACTTGAACTGCCAGCTCCACCAGAACCGCTAACTCCATTACCGGAACCGCCAACCCTACCAGAACCACCAGCTCCACCAGAACCTCGGGTACCAGCAGTGTAGTTAGCCATAAATTATGCTATAGCCGTTGCAACTTTCTCACTGATAAGTGCACGCATTTGTGTCTCATTCATATTCTTTGGTGGCAGGATTCTGTTACAACACAATTCAAATCATAATGAGTATTCATTCAACGATTGTATCTGAATAAAAATAGAAATAGATTGAAGAAATGAGGAACTAAGAAAGAACAAATAGATATCGAGGAGAAATAATTAATCAAAGATTAACTAATCAGGAAGGAATCAAGACTCTAAACCAAGCCATCAAATTTATTCAAGCAAACTCTTTATGCTTAAGCCTACACGTTTATAAGATCTTATTTCCATGGTTCGACCAAACCTATGTGAATAAGTTTTTATAAACTAATAGTTCAAAAATTTATAATTTTCTTGTTCAAATAAACGGTCAATTTATTTCAACAAGATAATGATAAATTACTTTATTTGAGCATCGTTCGTTTAACACAAAAAATCAAGATCGAATACAACAAAGATCGATATGGTGAAATTCTGGTGATATGGTATGGCCTTTTAGTAGGCATGTAAACACCGTGCTAATCAATACAAATTCCTTACGAATAACAAATAATATTTCAGAAAACATGTTTCTAAAACAATAGGAAGTCTAAGATCAATGAGAACGAAGAGCGAATCTACTAAACAATATGAATGGATCGATAATTCAAGAATAAGAGTTAAGGAATGAAAAATCTTTGAAACCAAATGATTATAATTGGGAATAGTAACTAACTTGTTGGGATCATGGACATCCACAACTCAGTTAACTCGGGAATAATTGAATTTAGTTTGGAAATGGCTTCGTGACAATCTATGTCATAATAATATCTTGTATTAATATAAAATTAACATTTATAATTAAATGAATGAAAACGTAACTTGTAACTTACAAGTACAAATGATTCAAATTACAACATACGTATATCCCATGTATATAAATACTCTCTTTCCGGTCCCATCAATAATTCGGAGATTTCGCTTGCGACAGTTATAGTTAAAAGATTTCAAAACTTTAATTTTGGAAGATCTTTTTGTTCTCTATAACTTAAGCTCTGATACCAATCTGTAACACCCCCAATTTCGGGTCATATGCGGAAGCTCATATGGGGTGCTACTTCATAATATAACAGCTCAAGTAATAGAAAACGACTCGAAAAGAATCTTTTTAAAAGTAAACATTGGATTGAAATAAAAATTTTACAAATCGTTCATTACATGGTCCCCAAACATTTATTAACAAAGTACCCAACATTTTTCATAATAAAAGTCATAGAACGATTTTTAAAAAATGGTGAGCTTTTAACACCTTTATTATAAAACCGCAAGCACCGAAATCCCTCCTTTGCCATTACCTTCAAGGACCTGAGATAAAACATGCTAAACTTGTCAACAACAGTTGAGTGAATCTATAGAGTTTATAAATAAACATTACCGAACATAAGTATATTTTAAAACCATCAAGTTAACGATGTGGATCAAACAACGTTATATAGATTATTATAAGCCTCATGACATTGAAACGTTACCACAGTATTTGCCCACCATACACCTCGCTAAGTGTATAGGAAAACTTACGCACATGTATCCACTTCGAGCAACTTGTGCTCAAATGATAGCTAATCGTTTATGGACGGGAGGAGTGCCTCCCGAATAGTACTATTCCATGTATAAGCGCCTATCATAACTCGGTAGCTAACAATTCATGATATAATTGGGACTTTTTATCTAGCGACATACCAAACTTATAATAATCAAGGCAACAAGCATACATCGGTTCCCTTGTGTTCTATTTTCAAAACTAGCATGTTATCCCCCTCGCGGGTTTATATACCATCTTTAAGTATTTAAAAGCGAGGCTATAGACTCACCTTAGTATAAGAGACATGGCAAGATGATCGTCGACGATGAGTGATGCCCGTTAAATACGACAACCGCAACCTATCAATTAAGGTGCGCTCGTTAATAATAGACTTGAGTATAAACCATACATAATAACATAAAGCTCAAAGTCATAAAATAACGACAAACCCGAAAGAAAACCTTACAAGTGATACTATTGTACTATCTTTTATGTTTACTTTATTAGTCTATTCTTTCGATAAAAATCTGTCGGCACATACCAAATGTTCTAGCTCATTTACCCCACTTAAACACGTCAAAAATTTATGATACTACTCAGAGAACTCACTCACTATTTATATAAAGTCCTCCCAAAAGTTGGTCAAAAGATTTTACTTTTAAAGTTCCCTGCCCGACACATCTTTGAACTACAAAAACCGGACAGTTTTACGTCATCGACTCATACAACCATTTTAACTTCTATAAACGACTCCATTTACAAAACCGACACTTAGGTTTGAATATAGACTCAAAACCTGAGGTTTAGAGACTTACAATAGCCCTTGAAGCATTCTAAAGCCCATTCTATAGTCTCCGAGATTCGATCCAAATATCGACAACAATTTATATTGTGCCGATACTCGTCTCCCGGTACACGAATAATCAAACTAGCATAACTTCTCGCTTGTTTGGAGCTAGAAGCTCTACTTTATATTAAATCGAAGCTAGTCGAATTATCTACAACCCTATCTAATTAGTTAAGCAATAATCTAAACATAAGGTACCCAAAATAAGCCCTTTAACTACTGACCTAAATTACCTCCTAAAATCTTACATAAAATCACACTTTTGATCAAATTTAACCACTTTTATCATCATCCTAAACCCCTAATAACAACATATCCTAATCCTAACACTTGTATCAACCTTCAAATCAAAAATCCAAAAATTCAAAAACAAGTTTTTTTAACAAAACAACATGATCAATACATGATCATCACTAAATAAACACATCCATGATCATCTATCAATCACACCAACCCTAGTTCATAACTAAAATCAAAACCTTCATGTATGTTGGAAAAATTAGTATCATAAGAATCACCTCGAAATTTTATGATGTGGTTAATAAGTGTGAAAACACTTATCCTTTTACAACTTAATTATAATAAAAACCAAGCCTAAACGTGTATTTAATGTCGTAAAAGTCGGAATTATGCGTGGTTTGTGTTTTTGTTGTGTTTTAGGACCAACATATAAAAAGGAAGAAAACACGGGCTTTCGCGGGCTTTTATCGAAGAACAAGACAAAAGACGAAGTCAAAAGATCAAGAGTGCAAAAAGAACGGAAGTCAAAGGCCTATTCTGAAGATTTTTCGAAGAAAAAGTCTAAAGACGAAAGTTTAACGAAGTCGAAGAACCAAGTCTAATAATAGAATAAAATTAAAAGACGAGTTCATTTTATCACTCGACAAATCCCCAGACAACGTCAAGAAAGACGAAGAAATTAAAAGACGAAAAGACAAAGAAAGAAAGAGAGAAGCATCAACACTTACACTCCTCCTATAAATACCCTCCTAATATGTCATTAGGAGGTGCTTATATAGTTTTATTTAAATTTTAGGAGTAGATTAAAATTACTTTCTCTCTCTAGATTTACTTTTATGTTTTCAAGCTTTTCTTATTTAATCTTGTATTTGAATCATTAATCTTCATCTTAATTTCAAGCTTTTCATTAATCATTCTCATTCTACCTTTCTTATTTTTTAATCTTGTTTTATTTAGATAATCATTTAGTTTGTTTAATCATATTCTCGTTTTGATTGTTGTGTTTGTTTGATTGTGCTTATTGATTTTGATGTGTTTGATCTTTTTAGCTTATTGTGTTTAATGATTATTGTGATTTTTCTTATTTTTAATTAAGTGTGTTTAATAGTTTATTTTTATAAAATGTTGATTTTAAATATTTAGGTTATTTAGTGTTTTTAAAGTTTTCAATTTGTAGCTTATTAAGTTTTTCTAAAAATGTGTCTAGATTAAATTTTGATTAAGTGCTTAATTGGTTCTTGCTTATTTTGATTTTTATTTCCCTGATAATAGGATCTACTATTTCTGTTAAGCTGATTTTTGGTGCATCTTCAGAAAAGGGTTTAATATTCCGAAGATTGCACGTTTATCTGAAATACAGTTTATCCGAAATTCCTTTTATCCGAAAATCTTGCTTTTTCCGAAAGAGGCATTTATTCCGAAAATAGTTCGTTTCTCCGAAAAGTAGTTTTATCCGAAGATTTAATTTATTCCAAAATTATTCATTTATTCCGAATATCTATTTATCCGAATATAATCCTTTTATTCCGAAAATCTGTGTTATTCCGAAAATATTGAATTATTCCGAAAAAGCTTGTTTTTCCGAAAATGTTCATTATTCCGATGAATCTATGTTTTTCCGACAGTAGGGTGTTATTCCGAAAATACTGTTTTATCCGAAAAAGTTTGTTTTCTTTTTAACTGTTTTATTTACTTTTATTTCAATTTCAATTTTAATTTTATGCAAGTTTTAAATTTGTTTAATTTCCTTCATTTTGTCAGTTAGTTTAAATCTTTTGTTCTTTATTTTTATGGTCTTCATTTTTAGTTTAATCTTTTCACGCTTTCATTTTTAATTTAATTACTCAACGACATTTAATTTCATTTCACACCAAGAACGACCGAGTCACACTTTCAACTGTTATCAATTCGAATCTAAACGAGTCGAGACGATTTTTAATCTAGTAAAATCTAGTTATCAAATGGCGCCGCTGCCGGCTCTTTTCGTGAAGATTAACGGTTTTTTGTGAGAGACGCGTTGGATTTTTGGATCCGTTCACTTTTGAACGTTATTTTTCTTGCAAAATTTTCAAAATTTTTCAAAAATCCATAAAAATTAAAAATTTCAAAAATCCAAAAACATTTAAAAAAATCATAAAAAGCATTTATTTTCAAAGATTTTGCACCAAAAATATTTTCTTTTCACATTAACTTTATTTCTTCTATTTCTTTGCTATTCTTTTCTTTTGTAGGTGTATGCGTACTCGTTCACGCAAAAAGAAGTCTATTCAAGCTGCTGTCATCGAGCCTCTTCCTGTTGTTAACACAATGGATAACCGTCCTATGATCGAGCTCTTGCAGTCACATGTTGAAGATAATGAAGATGCGATTGTGGTTCCGGCTATTGATGCAAATAACTTCGAGCTCAAGATCGGTTTTATACAAATGGTTTCCGCAACACCTTTCTTAGGCCGCACTCATGATGATCCGCACGATCACAGGTTTGTTCACTTAACCAATACCGTGAAATACAATGGGGTTTTCATAAGAGGCAATTCGTTTGCTCCTCTTTCCTTTCTCCCTCGAGGGACAAGCCCGGACATGGCTTGATAAGGAACCACCCCAAAGTATTACAACATGGGCGGACCTAGAAACCAAATTTATCAATTACTTTTTCCCACCCTCACGTACTACCGCTTTGCGGAATGACATCATTAATTTTGAGTAAAACTACTGTGAGACATTTAGTGAATCTTGGGATCGTTTTAAGTAGCTTTTAAGAAAGTGTCCACAACACAGTTTTACAAAGGTACATCAAATTAATACTTTTTATAATGGATTAAGTTTGAATGACCAAGATTCACTAAATAGTGCCTCGGGGGGTAATATTCTTGTCAAATCTATGAATGAGGCTTGGGTAATCATTGAGAACAAGGCCAAAGTCCAAACCAAGAGTGTTAGGGCCACTATGGCTAGTTCCAGTGAGAGTGAGTTGACCAATCATCTTAAGGAACTTACTTCAGCAGTAAAACAACTTGTCTTAAGAGATAACCCTCCTACTCAACATGCCCATGCTCTCAACATTACTTGTGAAACTTGTGCTGGACCACACTCTTATGCTAATTGTGATAAAGCTTATGATCAATCTCACGGGGAAGTTTATGCTTACAACAACACCGAGAGAGTTCATTTCAAGCCTAATGTCGATGTTAATCACTTGTCCTACAACTCGACGAATTACTTGTCTCCACCCGATTTTCAACAAAGACCACACCCACCCACCCATAACAACCAAGGGCCACCAAGAGCAAATGTTCAACAAAATTCAAATGTGAGGGGCTACAATGCAAACCAAGGCAATTATCAAATGCAAAATCAAGGCTTTCAAAACCAAGGTTTTAATGTTCAAGGTTTTCAACCATATAACCAATACCCAAACCAAGGTTTTCAACAACAAGGGTTCAATTTACCTCATCCGCACATGGACTTGATTCTACAAAAGTTAACCGATCATGAGAAAACCATGAAAGAAATGCAAGAGTCCACGGATAGGAAATTCGTTCAAATGTTTCAAACCCTTCGTCCCCAAGGTGCTCTTCCTTCTACAACCGAAACAAACCCTAGAGCTAATGTGAGTGCTACTACTACACGCAGTGGAGCAACTCTAGTAGGACCATCTATTCCACCCCCAGTTACTCCATCTACACCTCCTCCACCCCCATTTGTCCCTCCTACTTCCATGCCTAGTACTAGTTCTTCATTACCGTCTCCACCTCTTAATGAAGAAGTACCCAAGAAAAACCCTTCTCCATCTCAACCCTCAACCTCTCAATCTAAACCTACTACACCTTCCCCTTCTACACCTACACCACCTAAACTCAATATCCCTTATCCTTCTCGGTTAGACAAGTGAAAATTGCTCACTAAAGAGGATGCTCAAGTTACTTCTTACTTGAAGATGATCTTCCAAATGAATTTCAACATTAGCCTTGTTGAAGCACTTGTCCAAATGCCGAAATTTGTCAAAGCATTCAAGGAATTGCTTAATAAGAAGGAGAAGATGGCCGAGTTTGTTAATACTTGATTGAATGAGAACTGTTCTGTAGTCCTTCTTAAAGAACTTCCAGAAAAACTTGGAGATCCCGGTCGTTTTGTGCTACCTTGTACATTTAACAAAGTTGAAGAATTTAATGCCTTAGCCGATCTCAGGGCAAGTATTAATTTGATGCCATTAAGTGTTTGGAAGAACTTATCATTGCCCGACCTTACACCAACAAAGATGACTCTTCAACTAGCAAATCAAACTCTCGCTTACCCCGTTGGTATTGCCGAAGATGTTTTTGTTAAAGTTGGTACCTTCACTTTCCGGTCGATTTTGTTGTTGTTGATTTTGAAATGGATCCTCGTATTCCGTTAATACTTGGCTGGCCATTCTTGAGAACCAGAAAAGCTTTAGTCGATGTTGCCGAAGGTGAACTAATTCTAAGGGACGGGAATGATCAACAAGTATTTAAGATGGGGAAGATTACAAGCAAATCCAATGGAAAAGAATCGGCGAATATAATTGATGTGCTTCAAGACGAGCTTGATACAACTCCTTTGGAAAGTACAAAGCTGGATGCTTTTGTGCTATTTGACAATCCTCTTTTCGAGACTTGCTATGATAATCCACTTTTTCAAGACCATGTGGACGATCTTGATGATTCTCTCTCCAATTTGGATCCCCCACCAATTTATGATTCTCCACCGATCTATGATGAGTATGATGATGATGATTCTAATTCTGATTATGATGATTATGATGATTTTTATTCAGAGTATAAAGACATGCCAACTTATGATGACTTTGATGATGTTGACACTCTTTCGAGGTGATTCTTCAAGTGATATGTCTTCTAAAGATGATTATGCTCCTATTTTTTATGAAGATCCTCCACCAACAAGGCTTCATCCTACTTTCGATGATTACTCATTTGAGGAAGATTTCGCCACCTTTCTCAACACCTACTTTCCTAATGAGCATGATTCTCCTCCTTTAGACTTTGATTATGGTCTTTATCCTCCTTCAGATATTAAGAAACCCGTTTCAAAGGAGAAGAAACAAGACGACATAAATATCCGTAGTACCTATGTCTTAACACCTCTCTTTCCTCCTTCTTCGGATGAGATTATGCGGTTTATGGGCGAATCTTCAAGGTCTACTGAGTCTAAGTCTTATTTTCCCCTAAAGTAAAAGGTGTTCGATCCGAGTATCGCAATTTTTAAGCCATCTTAGTATCCATCTGATGAAATAAAAGGAAAGACTTTTGGAAAATATGAAGCTATGCTTTCATCTCTCCATACTTCTTCCACCGAGCTCCATCTTTGCTTAAGGGAACCTCGCCTACTCTTCTTTGGCTTGTCTTGTTCACCTTAAACTTGTGCTATTTGATGGATGAAAACCATGTATTTGACCCCGGTGGATGTTCTTCAAGGTTCTTACTATTTTAATCAAGGTCGAGTCAGGCTCACGCTCGGTGAACAAAAACAAGCGCTTCTCGGGAGGCAACCCGATGATCTATCATTTTTATCCGTTTTCATAATAAGTGTAGGGGGACCCTAGTATGTGTTTGTTGTTTTCTTTCTTATCATGTGAAGGGATTCGAGCTATCAAAGATTCACTCTTGATGACTTTTGACGACCCGTGATTCCGTGTACCCGTCTTCCCGGTTTTATCCTAAACTCTTTTGATTCACTATTTTATATTCTTCAATATTAACATAAGAATCAATTTAGTTATCTCTTCCTTAGCATGATTTAAACAACGTGCACAATGTCCTAAGTGTAGGGGAGTTTACTCCCACATGCTTAAACGTTGAGGACAATGTTTATCTTAAGTGTAGGGGGGACTTCTATCGAAGTTAAGTGGGATTTTCCATGAATTTTGTTGGATGGTAACACACGACTATATATGATATAGAAATGTAGATGAAGATTAAACCAAAAAAGAAAGATTAGATTAGATGAAGGAAAAAGGGAAAACAAAGTTGTGAATTCCTAGTGAGAGAAATACATACGTTTCTCTCTCTAAAACAAATGAAATGGAAAACACACACACAAATGAGGCTTAGGAGGCCTTTTATACTAAGTAGTAAGTGTTTAGGAGGCCTTCCTCATTTGTGTGTTCGGGACTAATTCCCGTTACATAAACATTAATAACTAAGAACTCTCGACACCGTTGAATAGTATTTTTTTCACGAGCTTCGCAACGGTATATTATATGACCATCACTTTAAATACGGCTAACAATCTCCCCCTAAGGGGTGGTCATGTAATATGTGACTTCACTTCGTTGGTGTTGCAGACTTTGAAGCTCGTTGTCTTGAGAGTTCTTTCATAGTTCCTTTCATGACTTGTGATCTTGGATCTTTGATCTTTGCCTTGACTTGATCTTGTAACTTTTCCAGCTTGTGTTCTTGTGTCTTTACCCACATACTCATGTTTTGAGTTGACATGAAAGCTTGTTAACAATCTCCCTTGATCATCAGAGTAGCGGAAGTCTTTGTCTTTAGATGTTCTTGAGCTTTCTTCAATAATCCTGAATATGTGGCCTTGAATTGCGACTCTTGAGATAACGCCACCGTTTGCATTCCACCGGTTTCCCGTTATACAGTACGAATACTGTACCTGTGATCAGGTAAGTTCAAAGAACTTCCTTGACAGGATTTCCATCTGTGGTAGCCGTTCTCAATACTTGAATATATCGAAAGATAATTCAAAGTAAGGAGTGAATCATGCAGTTCCATTCTGCTGATTAGGTCGTCAATTCACTTTCCTGGAACAAGTCTGAATCAATTAAGAATCAAACCATCGTTGCTTTCCAGTTGACACAAGTTTGATTCATATAGAATCGCACAAGTTACCTACCGCAGTGCTGTTTGATGATGACACTGGAAGGATTTCCATTCGTCACTGTAAATACTGAAAAGT
Organism: Glebionis coronaria; assembly: GCA_025667525.1. Taxonomy (NCBI): domain Eukaryota; kingdom Viridiplantae; phylum Streptophyta; class Magnoliopsida; order Asterales; family Asteraceae; genus Glebionis; species Glebionis coronaria. The sequence continues at coordinate 453,122,781 of CM046879.1, forward strand.
ATTACTCTGAATGTTCTGGCAAGATCATAAAGATATTGCGTCGAGACCTGGAACGAGTTTGAATCAATTAAGAATCAAACCACTGTTGCTTTCCAGTTAACATATGTTTAATTCAAGTGAATCTTACATATGACCTACCGCAGTGCTGTTTGATGTTAACACTGGAAGGATTTCCATTCATCACTGTGAATACTAAAGAGTATCACTCTGAATGTTCTAGCAATACCATAAGGATAGAGCGTAGGACTCTGTAAATCATCGCTTGTGTTCTAATGATGAACAACAATTGATCTATGGAATAAGTGTCCTAATGAGATTTTTGATGAATCTCGTTGGCTCTAGACTCTATAAGTGCACGTTTATTTAGTGATCGGAGGCTGGAGCAGTCTGCCACCTATTCAATATCTACTATCTCGGAGTGAGAAAGTTGATAGAAATGAGTTGAACTCCGTGACAATAAAACAAACTTCTTTTGAGAGAAGCTTGAGTAGGCTGGGAAGGGTTGTGCATTGCATCACTGGGTCCATGATGCTTTGTCTTCAGTATCAGAAATCATCAAAGTGATTCTGATAATAGATGTATTGACCCGGTTTCTGCCTAAGTTGTATGGAGGGTTTCTTTCTTTACACCCTTTATCCTTACATTTCTTTTTCATTCTTCAACCCCTTCAATGCTTACCAAGACGTCATAACTAGCACCTTGTTGTGATTGTTCCAGTGCTAGCTTAAGTCATTAGTCGGCATTATTCCCGTACACTCAACTACTCCATCTTTCCTAAGGACTTCTAAGTTCTAATGGATTGTCCCTGGGAAGATCCCTCCGGTTCTGGTTGGATCATAGGACGAATACCTAACCACCTTTTGACACCAATATCGTCGTGATTAATTGTGTTGAAGGGTATGGATATCGTAACCAGAAAAATCATTTGAAAATGCAGTCAAGGTGTTGATGAAATCAATGTTTACACCTTGAAAGTTTTCTCTATCACCAAAAACGCTCCCCCTACATATGTGCATCATAAAAGGAGAGATTTTTGCACATATTAGGAAGAGAAAGCACTTATATCAAAGATCTTATTCAAGATAACACATTTTAATCACTATTCTCCCCCTCAAAAATTGCATGAAATTGAAATTTTTGTGAAACTAGTGATGAACCATGGAGAGAATAATGTGTCATGAAACTTTGGAACAAATGTTTATAAAATCATTATACTCCCCTTCGAAAAGAGATTCTATTTAAATAGCGGAGTATATGAGCACATTGTTTTGAAATACTTTGAAAAATTGTGCTCAAAAGTCCGAGAAAAATTGTGTTCATGAGCTTAAAACTTTGAATGTTTTGATATAAGCTCATGACCGAGAAAAATGAATTTCTCGTTGTTGAGGATAAGTCAAAGACTTTCCTTTATTTAGGGACCGGGTTATAGTCTGACATGTGACTATAAGCCATTATGAGAAGAAAAATAGAAAAGACATGTTTTGAAAACACTCGAACTCTCATTCGAACTTTATGTACGTACCCGTGTCGTTATTGAACAACATTTCTAAGCACGTCCATATTATCGATGCTGAGAGACATGTCGGAGAAGAATATTTTTGGTATTTTTTGAAAGGTTTTCTCATTTTTTTTTATTTTGTTTTTATAGGTTTTATATTTTTGTATTTTGATTTTCTGATAGATATATACAAGGTTACTGCGAATGAGCAAGACGTTCAAGTTCATCAGGAGTGAAACTACGCATACCAAGTTGACGAACCAAGAATTCAAATCTGTCTTGAGGAAGAGCTTTGGTGAAGATGTCGGCTAGTTGGTAGTCCGTCTTGACAAAGAACAATTCAATCGTTCCTTTTTCCACATGCTCCTTAATGAAATGGAATCGGACAGCTATGTGCTTGGTCTTGGAATGTTGGACCGGGTTGCAGGATATGGCTATGGCTGATTGTGAATCACAATAAATAGGGACTTTGTTAAAGTAAAAGCCATAATCCGTGAGTTGTGTTCTCATCTAAAGGACTTGAGCACTACACACGGATAGAGACACATATTCTGCTTCCGCGGTTGACAACGCCGCACAGTCTTGTTTTCTTGATGACCAGCTCACTAGCTTATCGCCTAAGAATTGTGCTCCACCGGAAGTGCTCTTGAATGTATCATGACACCCTGCATGATCGGCATCTGAAAAACCAGTGAGATTAAAACCAGAATCCTTCGTATACCAGAGACCCATGTTGATGGTTCCCCGGAGATAACGAAAGATCCTTTTAACCTCCTTGAGGTGCTTCTCGGTTGGCTGAGCCTGGTACCGAGCACATAAACAAGTAGCATGCACAATGTCCGGTCTGCTTGAGGTTAAGTACATAAGGGACCCGATCATACTTCGGTATTTTGTAGCATCTACAAATGTCCCTTTCTTATCCAAATCAAGCTTGTGTTTAGTGTCCATTGGAGTACCAATAGGATCACAGTTATCCATACCAGATTTCGTTAGAATCTCAAGCACATACTTGGACTGATTTATGAAAATACCACGGGAAATTGGTGAACTTGGAGACCAAGAAAGAACGTCATTTCCCCCATCATGGACATTTCGAATCGACTTTTCATAAGGTCGGCAAATAATATGGAATATTTTGGGTTAGTAGAACCAAATATAATATCATCTACATAGACCTGAGCCACCAAGATGTTGTTGCCGTAGTGCTTGATAAACAACGTTGGATCAATGGTTCCTTTGCTGAAGTGATTTTGTAGAAGAAATGATGATAATTCGTCGTACCATGCCCTCGGTGCTTGTTTCAAACCATAAATTGCCTTTTTCAACTTGTAGACATGGCTTGGATGTTCAGTATTGATGAAACCTTCAGGTTGACATACATACACATCTTCTTTTAACGGCCCATGCAAGAAAGCCGTCTTCACGTCCACTTGATACACTGTGAATGATTTGTGTGCAGCGTATGCCAAGAAAATCCTAATAGCTTCCATCCGAGCAACCGGGGCAAAGGATTCTACGAAGTCAATTCCCTCCTTTTGTTTATAACCTCTCACAACTAACCGAGTTTTGTTCCTAATGACCGTTTGCTCCTCATCCATCTTGTTTTTGAATAACCATTTCAGAGTGAGGGGATCGATATTGTCTGGTCGAGGTACTAACTCCCATACATCAAGCCGGATGAACTGATTGAGTTCTTCTTGTATAGACTCAATCCATGATGCATCGGTCATTGCTTCTTTCACACTTGCTGGTTCCATTGTGCTGACTGATAGTGCATAGATACACATATCACCGTCGGTACGCAGCTGATTTCGTGTTGAGACCGGTCGTGAGAGATTGTCAATCACTTGAACCAAAGGATGATTCTTAGTCCATTTGTGTTCATGTGGAAGTGTATGAGAAACTTGATGCGAGCTCGAAGGATCCACATATGGTGCTGAAGGCTGAGTAGTGCTTGTGGAAGCCGCAAATGGATTAACAAACTCGTGTTCGTTGAGCATCGCATTGTTTGCATTTTCAGCAACTATTTCATTCTGAAGATGAACATGAGTAGGAATTTGCTGAGAATGTTGTTGAGTTGCGTCAGCAATCGGAGAAGTGGTTGGAATGTCTTGAGGTACTATGGTTGAGGTTGACGTAGATGGTGCAGAAGTAGATGCCGATGGTGTAGATGCAGTCGGAGGTTCTTGAACTACCGTAGCAGGTGCAGCCAGGGCATTTTGAGGAACACCAAATGACGAAGGACCCTCCATATATTCATCATAAATAGGCCCAAATAAAATCTCCAAGTCACGTTCCGAAGGTTGTAACGATGAGATTGCTGACGGCGCAAATTGAAGCGCGAGTCCTGAACTTACGTGTCCAGAAGTCTGACCTTGAAGCTCGCGATGTGAACTTCTATGCTGAGAGGCCATACCCGAGAGTTCATCAAAGGTAACGTTCATAGTCTCCATTACCTTTCTTGTCCTTCGATTATACACCCTGTAAGCACAAGCAGTTGCAGAATAACCAATGAAAAAACCAATATCACCTTTAGGTTCAAGTTTACTGATATCTTCACGATCATTCTTCGGATAACATAATGCACCGAAGACATGTAAAAATGAAATATCCGGTTTTCTTCCATTAATGATCTCATAAGGTGTTTTGTTGAAACGGGTGTGAATAATGGAGCGGATTTGAGTATAACATGCAGTTGCTATAGCGTCGGCCCAGAGGAATAACGGTGCACTAGAGGAGAGAAGCATCGTTCGAGCAGCTTCAACTAACGTACGATTCCTCCGTTCCACAACTCCATTCTGCTCTGGAGTTCTTACAGCCGAAGTTTGATGAGAAATCCCAACTTCGTCAAAATAAGCTTTCAATTTCTGATTGGTGAATTCTGCACCGTTATCCGTTCTCACAATAATGACAGGAGCTTGCAGTAGTACTGATGTTTTCTTCAAGAAGTTAATAATTACATCAGGGGTTTCATCTTTTGAAGCAAGAAAATGAACCCATGTGTAACGAGAATAGTCATCCACAATGACAAGGACATACCGCTTTCCATTAATACTTTTGATTCTCATTGGGCCACACAAATCCATATGTAGGAGATGTAACCTATTCGTTGAGTTGGGAACAGGTTTGGGTTTGTGAGGCTTCTTCTTACTATTACCTTGCTCACATGAAGGACAAAGATGGTCTTTTGTATATTTGAACTTTGGAAGACCGGTAACGAGATCATCTTTCGCGAGATGGGTGATGGCATCGAAATTGAGATGAGATAACCGTTGATGCCATAACCACGACTTTGTTGATGTGGCTCGGGCCATGAGACAAATTGGAGAAGCAGCAGACATTTGAAAAAGATCAATGGTGTAAAGGTTGGTGGTACGATTTCCTTTCAACAGATCAATTCCTTCAAGATCTCTTACAAAACATGTATGACTTCTGAAAGCGACCTCCAAGTCTGAATCACAAAATTGCCCAACCGAGAACAAGTTATGTCCCAAGCCATCAACAAAAGAGACTCTGGTGATGATTATATTTCCCCAATGAAGATCACCATAGCCTAGAATTGCCGCAACATGATCATTTCCAAATCGAACAGTGCCCATGAAACGCCATACAAAGTTCTTGAGAAGGCTTCGATTCCCAGTCATATGTTTGGAACAGCCCGAGTCCACGCACCAGAGACAAATTTCAACAGCCTGCCAATGATAAGAGAAACAAATATTTTGGCAACCGATGAAATAGGTTCTTGTAGGGTTAGAAGATAATTAAGCCGTATCACATACCGACGTTTCACTGTCAGTATGAGATCTACTAGTGTCGATAATTTTGCCACTACAGTCAAAATTCCTACCAGTAGGCAACCATTTAGAGGTGAGTCTAGGGATACTAGGCTTAGCAAGACTTTCTGTGGACCCTACATGCGTACTTTTTGGAACATACACCTTAGCCTTAGGGGTGCGTTGTTGTTCACTGACTGACAGCTTTTCAATTCGAGTGTAACCACCATAATTCAAACCATTCATAGTCAAACCACAAGCATCATGACTAAAAGTAAAGGAACATTTATTACATTTAGCACAAATAACTTCAGATTTTTCATTCCGAATAGCAAGCTTAAAGTCATTACATTCAGATGAATTAGGTTTCTGATTATGATTAAAAAGCGGTAAATTCCTAGGGTGTTCTTCTACTTCCACATTATTGATCTTGGGGCGACTACTTCTAGAGGCAAAAGGGACCCTATCATTCCTTGTATTGCTCGTAGGCTGTGGCCTTCTGCTCTTAGTGTAGTTGTTTATTCCTGTAGAAGAAGACACGCGTCTATTAGAATTAGCACTTTTTAAATCAATAACTTGTGGTTGAGTTATAGTGGTCGGTTTTGTCCTAACGCTTGCTTTATGTTGTTTGCTAGGCACAGAAGGAGAACTAACACGAAACATTCCTGGGGCAATCACAGCAGTTTTAGTTCCAGCAACCTTGGGAAAAGGTGTCACAGCAATACGAGTGGGTCCCGAGGTTGCTGGTTTCTGGATCATCGTATCCACAATCGAGCTAGGTTCAGTAGACTTATCTTTTAACAAGGCCTTTAACTTACAGTTCTCACAGATTTTATCAATAAGTTTCTGATAGACAGACTTACTTTGTTCAACAGCCCACTTATATGAAACAACAACAGATTCTAAATCTGCAATCTTAGCCTTAAGCTTCTGAACATTACCACCACTAGCACTCTCTAACCCTGACGAGGCCAAATTCGTTTCTGAAACCCCTCCTAACTGAGCCTGCAACCGTGCGATAGTTTGTTGCATTTCATTGTGAGCTTTTGCATACGAAATCTTATCATATTTGCATTCATCACATTTTTTGACAAATTTATTCCAAAGATCGGTGAATTCTTTATCTTTTTTAATGATATAAGATTCCATTTTCTCTTTCATAAGATCAAGCTCAGTTTGGAGGTTTTCATTATGCGACATAGCGGTACCTAACTCAACAGGGCTACTATCAATACAATCACGAGCTTTAGAGAGGCGTTCCAGATTGTTTTCCAAAACTTTAATTTTATCAAGAGATTCATCAGCTTCCTTCGTCAATGATTTAAAGTCTTCAACAAAGTTGGCTAATTCTTTTAGAAAAGCGTTTTCTAAATTTCCTAACCGAGCATCAACTTGATTAATAATCGGATTAATATCGTTTTGAAGAATTTTCTGAACCTCAATCTGATCAGGTGATGTAAAATTACCTCCAGTTATTTTTGAATTAACAACACGTTTAAGGATGACAAAGTTATCTTTAAGCTCGTTTAGAAATCGGCGAGTGATACTCGGTTTAGGAGGGTCATCAGACAATTCCTCACTTGGTAGCAAAAGCATTTCAGTACTCGTTTTAGACCGAACAAAAACAGTTGGAGGATTAACTTTCGGATAATAAACGGGTATCACTTCTTTATCAAGCTTTTTCATTCTTAAACGAGACTCTACAGCAAGTTCAGTAGTTTCCTCGGAATCATGCACACTAGGAGGATCATGCTCATCAGACAATAGCACACTACCATTATATAAAGTTTCATTAGTGGCTTGAACTTGCTTAAGGTATCCTGGATTAGGGGGAAGAGGACAACCTAAAGCCATTTTGTATCGAGTGTAATTTATCTCATTCACTTTTGGTGCGAGCATATTTATCGTCTGCATAGTTTGGCCACGTTTTACTAAAAGGTTGTCTAATTCTCTAATCCTATCCTGCGCTTTGCAAAAATCCTCAAGAAGCCCATCTTCTCGAATTTTGAAATCATGTTTTAGCTTTTTTCTTTATTCTTTTAAATCAGAAACAATAGCTTTTTCAGTTGAAAGCTGTTTATTAAGAGAAGTGATTTCATCATTCAATTCGCTTATCTTTTTAGCACTACTTAAGTGTAAGGCATTTAATTTCTTAGTGGTGCATTTTTCTTGATAAACAGATGTAGCATGAGCTTGTTCAAGTTCCTTGATTTTAGCATGATGAATCTCAAAACTTTTCTCCCGTTCCTTATATCCCGCAAGCTCAGTGGTCAATTTGGCATTAGTTTCTCTAAACTTATTATTAACCACCGTAGCATGATCTACATCCTTAGCAAGCTTATCAAATAGAGATTTATAATACGCATGTGTCTCATCAGGAAGGGTTGTAGGCTGAGCAACTTGATCCACACTAAGGTCCACACTAGGCTCATTCGAAATAATATTACTATTATTCGTTTGATCCTCGTGTGTCTCAATGTAGGGCTCAAGCATCTCAGTATACTCTTCCTCCTGATTAGACATATTATATATATCATTATCATCAAAACTTGGGTGTACCTCAGAGGGACCGGCTGCATCATAGACGGGAGCTCTGTCATCATGCATTCCTGATTTTGACGCTTGCTGTAAGTTTGCCATCAAGATGTAGTTGGCATTCACCTCTTCTTCCTCGTCATATTCTGCAGCAGAAGCCATAAGATCAAATTCCTCAGCTTGAAGTGGAATCCCTGCCTCTTCCTTTTGTGCTATGAGAAGCTGAGTCTGAAGATAAGCAGCATCCCTCTTCTTTTTGGCTGTGCAATCTCTAGCATAATGACCAAATCCCCTGCAGTTGTAGCATTGAACCTGACGATTGTTGTTTCCATTGCCCGTACCAGTATTCTCAGCCCTTGCAGCCACAATGTTTCCCATCTGGTTACCAACCGCTGGCACAACTATTAACCCATTCTGATTACCCACATTCGAAACACCCGCATTTTGACCACGGTTTTGACCATACTGATTTCCTGCATTGCCAACGGTCTGCCCAGCATTCTGACCATATTGTTGAAACTGAGTCCCCGTGTTTCCAGCAACTACCAATTGGCGATCTTGATTCGCATTCATGAAAGGTTGAGCAATCTGCCTATTTCTAGTGTTAGAGGAGATTCTCTGGTTGTTGTTGGTGGGGTTAATGGTGAATTTGAATGTCTTTGCAAGAAGGGCAAGACCAGTATTAATAGCATGAGTAGGATCGGTAATGTCATCAAAACAGGCAATGGGTTGTTGTAAGTAATTCATAGCAGCAGGATGTTGATATCCATAAGCAGTGAGTTGTTGTCGTTGTTGTTGTGGCATGAAGTTACTTGATGAGGGTTGATGGTAGGGTACCATGGGATATGACATAGATGATGGAGAGTTTGCCATAAAAGCCAATGGATCTTGTGTCTTGGCACGTCTTTCTGCCCTAACTTCGTTAGCTTCATCTTGATTCATCTTCAAATAGTCATACACTTGAGTGTAGTCCACGACATGAAGATCCTTAGTTTGATTGACAAGAGTGACATATCGTGACCATTCAGAAGGAAGATTATCAAGAAATTTTATGTTGGCAGCAATTTGTGCAGGTTCATGTTTGTTTCTTCTAAGATGGTTCATGAGGGTTGAAAACCGATGATAATAAGGTTCAATTTGTTCCCCTTCAGTAGACGTAAATTTCTCCCATTCACGAAGCAACTTAGTTTCCTTTTCTTGTAAACCGATTTCACTGCCCTTCATCATTTTCTGAATCCTAAGCCACATCTCGTGTGCGGTTTCACAACTATCGACAGCAGCATAAACATCTTCAGGAAGTCCCATAAGAATGACTTGAATTGCTTGATCATCAGCGTCGAGTTGTTTGGATTCAGCTTCAGCTAATTCTTCATATGTTTGCTCATGACTTGAATCAACTACTGGGTTAGCATTCGTAGGGTCCCCAGGCACAATAATTATTCTTCTAACATACGGACCCTTTTGAATCGAGTTGACAATCAACTTTCCCAGAGGTTTACATTTTGCATAACGAAGGAGACGACTAGCCCATGTAGTGTAGTTCTCCTGGGTAAGCATGGGTGGACGATTCTCAGTACCCGCAGCATAAATATCTTGTTGAGACGTCATCGTAGAAGTCGTGTGAACAACAGGATCTCAATTCGTAGAAAGCGTGTGGTGATGTTGAAATTCCGAAACTTCCGATTTTTTTGTCAGTCCGACAATAAATTCCTCAGTCCGACAAAACGGTAAGCTGAAAAAATGTGTATCGCCAAATTTTGAAATTGAGTTCGAGATAGCCAAAAACTAGTAGGAAAAAAATTTGATTTTACTTGACCTAAAAATTTTAACTCTTTTTTTTTTTTTTTTTTTTGATCTTCGTGTAAACTACGTTCTGAGACTAGTCTAGATGGTGGCTAACACTAAAAATTACTCTAACAAAAAAATTCCATCGGAATGTCCAACGATCGGAATGTCTCTCTATCGGAATGTCCCTCTATCGGAATGTCATTTGATCAGAATGTCCTTTGATCGGAATGTTGATCTGTCGCAATGTTGCTTGTATCGGAATGTCTAGATCGGAATGTCCTAGATCGGAATGTGGGATCTGTCGGAATGAGTACCTGTCGGAATATCTAGATCGCAATATAGCCAAAATAAACTGGACAGAGTAACAACTCACAAAAACCCTTAAGACCGTCGGAATCCCAGATCGCAATGTACGATCGGAATGTCACGTCGGAATAAGGTATCGAAATCCTTAGATCGCAAAGTAAAACCCTTGGGTTATTGCGATCAAAACCGTACATACCTTTCCCGAAATTGTAGCTATCGCAATAAGAGAACTTTTTTTCCAACTTTTTAGGCAACGATTTTAGCAACTTTGAGGCAACAAATTCGCAACTTTGAGGCAACAAATTCGTGTTTTTGAGCAAACCAAAATACCCACAACACGAATACTTGGGATAACCAAAAAAAACACGAAAATGTTTTTTGATCTTTAGTAAAGAATCAAAAAACCCACGGAATAAACAAGAAACAAGGACAACACCAAAGAGCTATCCACGAATCCCTTGGCGAATGATACCACTTGTTGGATTGTAACACACGACTATATATGATATAGAAATGTAGATGAAGATTAAACCAAAAAAGAAAGATTAGATTAGATGAAGGAAAAAGGGAAAACAAAGTTGTGAATTCCTAGTGAGAGAAACACATACGTTTCTCTCTCTAAAACAAATGAAATAGAAAACACACACACAAATGAGGCTTAGGAGGCCTTTTATACTAAGTAGTAAGTGTTTACGAGGCCTTCCTCATTTGTGTGTGCGGGACTAATTCCCGTTACATAAACATTAATAACTAAGAACTCTCGACACCGTTGAATAGTATTTTTTTCACGAGCTTCGCAACGGTATATTATATGACCATCACTTTAAATACGGCTAACAAATTTATCTTCATTTTAACCGAAAATTGATTTTTCGACATTTTTCAAAAATTTTAATCTATTTTGGCCTCGTAGTATTTCCCTTTATTATCTTTATTTTTCTTTCATTGCTAAAATAAATTTCAATAAAATGGTTTTAATGAGTTTAGATGTCTTTGATACATTAGGCCCGTCATGAATCTTTTGACTCAACCCGAGTTCACTTATCCAAGTTTACTCTAGCTAGTATCCTTAACGTGTTTAAATCAAGTTTTGCTAGGCTTTTATATAGGGAACTTTAAAACGCGAAAGTCTTAACTCATACGGGTTAAGAACAAGAACTTTTCGCAAGTTCTTATAATTGATCCTAGAAAGTCGTTAATCAAGGGAACTTTAAAATGCGAATTCTAAACTTGAAAAAGTCTAAGAAGTTGCAAGATCCTATAGATGACTTAAAAACCCAAAACTTTGACTTAATTGGCTAAGCATCCACGAGTCTCATTCCTTGAGATTTTAAATTGTGGAGAACGAGAGATGATAGAGTCAATTATATGTTTGGTATTCTTTCATGAATTTCTGTGAGTTAATTATGAGATTTTTCTCCCATCGCTTGTTAAATTATAATTGCAATAAGTAAGGTTGTACTATTTGAAAAGTTACTTAGCTTCTAGGACAAGATCGTTTAAAAGTTGCTCGGTATTAATTTGAGTTCATAGCCAAGGCATAACTTATTGAAGTGGGATACGAAGATTGGCGAGTTCGAAAAGGCCCTAACAAGTCATGAGGGATACATTTTGTTGCTAAAGATCCAAAGGGATGTGAAGAATCATTTATCAAAAATCAATATGAAGGATCGAGACACACGACGAAAAGCAAATACTCCCCTAAAGATCATGGAGAAGTCTATCCTAAAAGGCCCTAAAAAGGTATGAGGATAAATAGATCCAAGTACTAAAAGGAGGCGGAGAGTTGTATATCAAAATCCCAAATAAAGATTGGTGAAAAATGAAGAAGTCGTGTGATTGTGGTAAATTACACCTCTTGTTTAGGAAAACAAAAGAGCGTAAATGAGCGGAAAATATTAAACAAATGATTTAGGAAAATCAAGTGTTAATGACCCAATTAAGTTCGTTTCCCAAGGAGGTATATGTATGTGAATAATTCGTAATTGATTTGAGATTAATATTTGAAAGAAAGGGATGAGAAAATAGAATGACGGATACGTGAAAATTATAACTACGCCGACTAAAATTAAAACCGTAAAAAGTGCCAAAATAAAAATACATTCTAAAAATTCCCAAAAAAATACCAAAAAATCAAATTAAACAAACTAAGTGTTTACAAATGATCAAAACTTTTTCAAACCTTTTAATTAATTAAATATTAATTTTTAAATGCTAATTAAAGCCCTAAAAATCAAAATAATTATTAAAAAGCCTAAATAAAGATTTTTCACTTTGTAAACCTCTAAAATGATTAAATAAGAATAAAAACTATTTTTATGAATTTTTAAACTAATTAAAACTATTTAAAATGATTAAAAACTATTAAAATTTTAAAATAATTCTAGAAATTAGAAAAATGATGATAAAATTAATCTAAGAGTTGCAAAAATCCTATTTTAATGTATTAAACCTAAGAAAAACATAAAATTGCAAAATGTGAAATTTGAAAAATATAATAATAAAATAATAATAAAATAATATTAAAAATCTAAAAATTATAAAAATTATTGGTATAACAACTTATCCTTATTGGGCCAATAAGCCCATTAAGCTATAAGCCAATGCCATAAGCTCAGATTTGACACACAACCCGCTTTTGAGATGCCTAAGATATATGTGAAAATAAATTTTGAAAAAGCAAACCCAATAAGCCAAAAATAAGCAAAGTAGAATTTCACTAAAAGACAAAATAGTCGACTTAGAGTTCTAGACCACCTCAGACCTTCAAATAAGTTGCAAAAGACTCTAAATGACTTAATTAAGACAAATCAACAAAGGAAAGTTCAATAAGCCAAGCCAAATAAACAGAATAAGCTGATAAGCACTTATTTAAAAGTCAAAGTTCTTGGTTTTCTAGTCAAACCTCAAAGTCAACCCCTCAAATGCTCCAGAATGAACAAATGGGTCAAATAAGTGACACCTATTACAAATTCAAAGTTTTTGCAAGTTAAAATAAGCTAGAATAGCTTATTAATAAGCACCAGTTGAAATAACACTAGCAGTGGCTAGCAGCAGGGGAAAGGAGTTCCCACTGCTTTGACTATTTGACTTGCTTTTTTAGAGAGATCCAGTTGGATTCAAATGGAAACAAGGGAACCCTTGTAATCAGTGGATCACAAGGAGTCAATATCAACAAAGAAATTACAATTTGGTTCACTCAATAAGCACAGAATAAGCAAACAGTTCACAGATATGCCACAGACCTTGAAAATAAGCAATTATGAACAAATAAGCTAATTGAGCATGAATAAGCCAACCAAATTGAACCAAATGCATACACAAGCTATAATAAAGTCCAATAAGCACAAATAAACTTGTATCAAGCAATGGATCAAAGTAAATAAGCAGATTCAATCACAAAAAGTTATTGATTAGCAAAGGTGATTATTCAAAATCCTTTTGCTAATCTATTTGACCACCAATCCAACTTCAAGCCTTTAAATCACTTTCCCTTGTTGTATTAACTTAAATTTAACACTTTTTAACCCTAGTATACCCTTAGATCTAGGTGTCCCCAAAGTTTTAGCCAATATTACCAAGTAAAACTGATTTTATGACCCCTTGATTGATTTAGGTGTTCAAACCCACAAAACTTGCAGATAACCAACCCTTTATACCAGATAAACAGATAACAACACAAAAGAACCAAAAACAACCACAAAGGATGCCTTGAACCTTGAAAAATCAGTTAACCCAAACACCCCTTTGGAATCTGACCTCTCAATTTTCCAAAGGATTGTTGTGATTTAACCTTCAATCCAAGATCAAAACAACCTAGCAACAATATTCCAACCCTCAGAAACACAAATCCACCACAAATACACAGATCCACAAACAAATATGCAAAAATCACCAAAAATCATACAAAATCAGAAAAATGAAAAAGGATTAGAGATGCAAACCTCCAAGATGTACATCCACACCTTGGATTGTTTGAGCTTAGGTGCTAGCAGAACAAGCAACAGCTTCCTTGTACCTGCTAAGAACAACAAACATCAAAGATGAACAATAAACTATGAAATCTGATTTTTTGAAAACAAGAGTTTTAATCCATAAAACCTTTCCTCAAAAACCAACAAATGATAAATCGGAACTCAGATCTTAGCTATTCAGATACCAAACTTTTATAAATAACACAAGAGAATTTAATATTTTCAGAAATTCAAATTTTATTTCATAAAAAGGGATTACAAAGAAGATAGCTAAAATCTGGAACAAAAGCTCTCTCACATGTTGAAGAGTCTTTATATAGACGAATACAAGGCAGAAATAAGCAAAACCCTAGGCTATGAAGTCCCTAAAATGCCCTTGAAATCTTCTAGACGAATTTTGTTGTTGAGATGTCCAAATGAATCAGAGACGTTCATTTTAGCTTTGGGGCCAAGTAATGAGTATTACCTGTTGATTTAGCCACGTGGCTTTACTTGGAGAGGAGGGTGTCACATGATTGGGTAACAGGTTGAATGGTGGGGGACATTGGTGAGTGGGATTGAGTGTTTTTTGTGTGGGATGGGTTTTTAAGCATGTGAATCAAACGTGGGACTGGGTAATTTTGATTTACCCTTTGTTTTAAGTAGGATATTAATTGGGTTCATCAGGGTGAATAGTGGTAAGTTTTGATCCGATTTTTGGGGGTGGAGTTGTTTGGCGCGTGTTTGTGACATTTAAACTTTCAGAAATGACAATATGAGTCCTTGTGTTTTGGCAAAGTTTGTATAACGTGTTTTTCAGCTTGAAACTTGGTTTTCCTTTGTTATTTAAGTTTCCCAATTCCTACTTTGGCCACAAAACTTTTCAACAAGGGTTTCAAGGGTTGTTTTTGCCATTTTTTGCATAGTTTGAGGACTGATCTTGGACATTTCTCATCTTTGAAGGTCTTTAATGTATCTTTGACTTCATGAGGGATCTTTATTGACAATTTAGAATTGTTGAAGGACTAAACTTTCCAAATCTTCAAATTTGAAGGACCTTTTTGTAATTTTGAAAAACTTAAGTGACCAAACTTGTAATTATGAATATACAAGGGTATTAAGTGTCATGTTTTCATAAATGAGGAATCAATCTTGTACATCTTCAAGTCTTCAAGGATTTTTCTTTGATAAATCCATAACTAGGGCCTGGTTCATTGCACGACTTCGTTTCTCGTGTCCGTTTTTCCTTGTTTCTTGATATCTTTTGTCTTTTTCAAGATATCCATACCTAAAATACACAAGTAAACAAACACAAGCATATATATGATATTTTTATGACATTTTATGCATTTAATGCCCGAAAAGAACGATGAGATCATGTATAAATGCCATCTCATCACTCCCCTATACTAAGCCGTTGTCGTGCCCTCACGCAATGATAGAATAAAGTATCTAAGCATCTCCGAAATTCAATGTTATTAGCCTTTATTGAAAAGTAAAAGACTTGCAACAATACTACGAAGATGTGTAAAGACATAATGTATGATTTTCATCACGTGTGTAACTTTTAGGGTCAATGAATAGAAACAAGTAAATGTCCCATAGAGTAAATTTCATCATCCTTGATTGTCATACATTCCTTGCTAAGTGCAAAAACGAGATCATTGTTGGTACAAGTCACAATGCTAACACTACTCATACGTCCAAATTGTGTAATACTTTTTCTCCCCGAAATCCTAGTTATTATGAAAGGAAATGGGTTTCTAGAATTTTTTTTTAACTATTTGTCATGGATCACAAGTGATTCATATTGACTTATTTGAGTATTTATTAGTCCGAAAGTAAAGTAGCACGATCTAATCGATAGTTAGCCGAAGGACAAAATCTTTTAAAACGGCTTCTCGAGTCTCTCCTTAAGTTCATATCTCGACATAACTTGTTTCACGATTTGAGACCTTTCTCGGACCGATATTTGGCATGTACTTCATACTTCAAATCTTGGGAAGACGTTCTTGAAATTATGGTCTTCTCTTCATATTTTGGAATTTCTTCACTTGACGTTTTTTAGAGATTCTTCATACTTGGACCACGACTTCATCATTTTTCTTCAATCTTTATTTTGGATTTTGATATACAACGATCCGCCTCCTTTTAGGACTTGGATATATTTATCCTCATACCTTGTTAGGGTCTTTCTGGATAGAATTTCTCCATGATCTTTAGGGGAGTAATTGCTTTCGTCGTGTGTCTCGATCCTTCATATTGATTTAGGAATAATGATACTTCACATCATCTTGGATCTTTAGCAACAAAATAGAGCTCGTCATGCCTTGTTAGGGCCTTTTTGGATCTTCACCAATCTTCACATCCCGCTTCAATAATTTATGCCTTGGCTATGAACTCTATTCAACCCCAAGTGATACATGCATTTTGCTATGGTTCAGATTAATCTCGGTATCTCCTCGAATTGATTACAGCTCTAAGTGGAATGATTGTTCTTGGTGACAAAAAGGGGTTTTGATTTTCTATTCTATTAAAAAGGTGAATAAATCAAGTAACTAAAAATTAAAGGCAAAAAAACAGTTAATGAATGAAAATAAAACTTGGATTAAATATAAACAATTAGATAATGAAATAAATAAAGACCCTTACAGTAAATAAGCCCTATTCGGAAAAACTTGTTATGCGGAATAAATAGTTGCCCGGAATAAAACTTGCTATTCGGAAAAATGAACTTATGCGGAATAAATTACTCTATGCGGAATATTCTTATGCGGAATAAATGCTCTATGCTGAATAAAATGCCTACTCGGAATTTTTACTCTATGCGGAATATTAGTACTAATCGGAATAAAGAGCCTACTCGGAATATATAAAATATTCCGAATAAAGGAAAGTAAATGGTGTTATTCGGAATATAAAATGTTTCGAATAAGAGAAAAAGAAATAGGTTATTCGGAATATCCCAATATTCCGAATAAGGGACAACGTATATGGGCAATTCGGAATATCTGGGAGGAAGAACAGTAGCAGTTATTTAAAACAGTAGACACGAATTTTAAGCCAAATCGAGCTAAATAATCAAAAAGGTTTTACCAAATAAACCCATAATCATTTAAATACCATAAGTAACAAATCCCAACAATAAATACACAAAATCAATCACTAATAAAATATCAAAATCAATCAAACAAGAACTGTTAGAACTTTGAATAAAAATGAAGAAGAACAAGATTAAATGGAAAGATTAAATTGATTGATTAATGTAAAGGTAAACAAAAGGGAGGATTAAACACTTAAAAATTGATGAAAAAAATAAAAATCACCAAACACCCTAATGGTGTTGGTGAAGCTACGAACAAAGAGAAAAGAAAAAGAACTGGAAAAACTAACTAACTCCTAAATGTGTGAGGGGAGTATCCTTTTATAGTCCCAGTGGTTGGTTGGTGAGTGGGTTTTCTCCCTTTCTTCTTGTCTTCTCGTCTTTTCAGAAAAGTTGACGTTTCTGATTCTGATTCGGGATTTGTCGACGATTAAATTCAACTCGTCTTTTAATTTCTTCGTTAAATAGACTTGAGTTTCCTCGACATATGTAAATCTTCCATCTTTGGTCCTTTTCTTCGATAAATCTTCAAATAGGCCCATTGACTTCAAATCTTTTGCATCTCTTGGACAGTAGACTTCGTCTTTAGTCTTTTTCCTTGATAAAACCCGTGCAATCCCATGTTTTCTTCAATATTCACCCGGTTGGCTCTGAAAACACAATAAACACAAAAACCACGCATAATTCCAAACAAAAGATATTAAACACGCGGTTTGGTCTTGTTTAAGTAAGAAATAAGTGGTAAAAGGATGGGTGTTTTCACACAAATCAAATCCCCTACACTTAACCATTGCCATGCCCTCATGCAATGCTTAGTGATAAAGCAAGTTTACATTTTATTCATAATTAATCAACCTCGGCCTTATTAAAATACTACTGAACAAGAATTAAAGTACTAAGAGAAATTAAAACTTTTAAAGTACACAAAAGGATAGAAAACCATTTTCACTTGAAAATAGCTATATGGAAATAACTTGTAAAGAGATCAAGGACTTACATTAGGGCTTTGGTGCTGCGAAGATTTATCATCCTCAAGTTTCACGTTCCCCAAACTAAGCTTAAAAACGATATCATTGTTATTATAAGTTAGCATATCAAACACTTACACACATGGCTTAACTAAATGCTTAAACTCCCTTATTCCTAGGTGTATCTCTTGTATTTTATTTTTGTCTTAAAATGATCATGAAGATGCATTTTTGGACTTATTTCGATAGTTTATTTAGGCTGAAAGCAAAGTAGGACGATTTAATCAATAGTTAGCTAAAGGACAAAATCTCTTAAAACTGCTTCTCGGGATATCAAAAAGTTCATATCTTGGCATAACTAGGTTCACGATTTGAGACCTTTCTCGGGCCGATATTTGGCATGTACTTCATACTTCATATCTTCGAGAGACGTTCTTGAGATAATGGTCTTCTCTTCATTATAGAGTTTCTTCACTAGGAGACTTTTGAGGGGTACTCCAACTTTGTTGACCACGACTTCATGATTATTTCTTCAATCTCTAATTGGGATTTTGAGATACAACGATCCGCCTCCTTTTCGGACTTGGATCTATTTATCCTCATACCTTGTTAGGGTCTTTTCGGATAGACTTCTCCATGATCTTTATGGGAGTTGATTGCTTTTCGCCGTGAGTCTTGATCCTTCATATTGATTTTAGGAATAATGCTTTTCACATCACTTTTGGATCTTCAGCAATAAAATGGAATCCTCATGCCTTGTTAGGGCCTTTTCGGACTCGCCAATCTTCGCACCCCGCTTCATAAGTTATGCCTTGGCTATGAACTCTTATCATTACCGAGCAACTTTTAAACGATCTTGGGCTAGAAGCTAAGTAACTTTTCAAATCGTACGACCTTACTTATTGCAGATAAAATATTAGCAAGTGATGGGAGAATAGGCAAATAATTACACCAAGTGAGCTTGTGCAAGAATACCGACTTATAATTGACTCTATCATTTCTCGTTCTCCACAATTTAAAATCTCGAGTAATGAGACTCGTGGATACTTAGCCTAATAAACCAATTAAGGTCTACATGGTTAAGGATACTAGCTAGAATAAACTTGGATAAGTCTATTCGGGTTGAGTCAAAATAATCGCAACGGGCCTAATATGTCAAAGATTTCAAAACTAGCTACACCATTTTATTAATATTTTTGACTTTATTGCGGGATATATACATATGAAAGCAACGATGAAAATTTTAAAAATTACGACAAAATGGCCAAAGTTAATTAACAATTTGAAAAATGTTGAAAAAGATGATTTTCCGGTTAAATGAAGGCATTTTAATGGAAAAGTCCACTTAAAACTTCGATGGAAGTCTCCCCTACACTTAAGATAAACATTGTCCTCAATGTTTAAGCATGTGGGAAAAGTCTCCCCTACACTTATGACATTGTGCACGTTGGTTAAATCAAGCTAAGGAAGAGACGACTAAAGTGATCAATTTCAAATGTGAATATGAAGATAATTGAATCACGATAGTTGAGAGATAAAACCGGTATTGTGGATAACATGGGAGCACGGTTCTTCAAAGATTCCAAGAGTGAAATTATCCCTGTAATCACATCACCATACAAATACAAGCAACCTATATAGCTCCCCCTACACTTAGGATGAAAAACGGGAAAGGGGGTAGATACTCGGGTTGCCTCCCGAGGAGCGCTTGTTTTTGTTTACCGAGTCGCGAGCCTGACTCGGTCCCGAACTAATTCAAGGGAAACGTGGTGAGGGGTGGAATCTTCTCTTGAGAGATGTCCACACCAAAGTACAATTTCAAACACTGGCCATTCACCTTGAAGTTGGGCCCATTTGGCTGAGAAAGCTCAATGGTGCCATAGGGAAAGACATTGGCGATGGTGAATGGACCAGACCAGCGGCTCTTCAACTTGCCTGAGAAGATCTTCAACCGAGAGTTAAAGAGTAAGACTTGATCACCAACGTGGAACTCTCGGTTCTTGATTTTAGCATCGTGGATAATCTTGGTCTTCTCCTTGTAGATCAATGAGTTCTCGTAAGCTTGATTCCTCAATTCTTGTAGCTCGTTGAGTTGAATCTTGCGAAAATCACCGGCTTTGTTGATGTCGAAGTTAGCCCACTTCAAGGCCCAGTATGCCTTATGTTCCAGCTCGATAGGGAGGTGGCAAGCTTTCCCGTACACAAGACGATAAGGTGTATAACCAATCGGCGTCTTATAGGCGGTACGGAAAGCCCACAGAGCATCATCAAGTTTATCGGCCCACGAGGCACGATGCTCTCCCACAGTACGTTCCAAAATTCTCTTCAATCCATGGTTGGATATCTCGGCTTGACCGTTGGTTTGAGGATGATAAGCGATGGAAAGACGGTGATTGACACCATACTTAGCCATGACTCGTGCAAATTGATCGTTGCAAAAATGAGTCCCGCGGTCACTGATAATAGCACGAGGAACACCGAATCGAGCAAACAGTTGTTTCAAGAAATTACAAACCACCCTCGCGTCGTTAGTGGGTAAAGATTTGGCTTCAACCCATTTAGAAACGTAGTCGACAACGACAAGGATGTATTTGTTGCCTTTAGAAGAAGGGAATGGCCCCATAAAGTCGATGCCCCATACATCAAAGATTTCACATTCTTGTATGAAATTTTGAGGCATCTCATCTTTATGTATGATCTTGCCTTGTTTTTGGCAAGCATCACAATGTTTAACCATCTCGTGAGCATCACGGTAAATGGTGGGCCAATAGAATCCCGAATCAAACACTTTTTTGGCGGTGTAGTTGGGACCAAAGTGACCACCGGTGGGTCCTTTGTGGCAAGCCTGGAGAATGTAAAAAGCTGCCGGTCCATCAACACATTAGCGAATAATCAAGTCAGCGCATTGTTTGAATAGAAAAGGGTCATCCCAAAAGTAAGTCTTAACATCGTTCAAGAACTTCTTCTTTTGTTGGGATGTTAACCCTTGGATGAGAACACCACCCGCTAAGTAGTTTGCAATATCGGCAAACCACGGGGTGCCATCAAGATTGAGATTTATAGACATTAAGGTCTCAAGGGGGAAATAGTCATTGATCTCTGTGTTCGGATGATCCCCTTGATATGGATCTTCGAGTCTGCTCAGATGATCCGCGGCTAGGTTTTCAGCTCCCTTCTTGTCACGAATTTCAATGTTGAATTCTTGAAGGAGTAAAACCCAGCGAAGAAGTCTTGGCTTAGAGTCGTGTTTAGTCATCAAGTACTTCAACGCGGAATGGTCCGTGTATACGATTGTGGTGGATAAAACAAGGTAGGGGCGGAATTTTTCAAAAGCATAGACAACAGCTAAAAGCTCTTTTTCGGTTGTCGTATAATGCAATTGAGCCCCCGTCATTGTTTTGCTAGCATAGTGGATTGGTTGGAAATGTTTGTTGATTCGTTGTCCCAAAACCGCACCAATAGCAAAGTCGCTAGCATCGCACATCAACTCAAAAGGCAGCTCCCAATTAGGGGTAACCAAGACCGGTGCCTTAGTTAGCTTATCCTTAAGAAGATTGAAGGCTTCGATACACTCTTTAGAAAAGATAAAAGGAGTATCTTTTTCCAAGAGGTGGGTCATCGGGCGGGCGATTTTAGAGAAATCCTGAATGAATCGACGATAGAAGCCCGCATGACCCAGAAAACTTCTCACACCCTTCACGGTTGAAGGTGGAGGTAATTTGGCTATGACATCAACTTTAGCACGGTCGACTTCAAGACCGGCTTTAGAGATTTTGTGTCCTAGCACAATGCCTTCTTTTACCATAAAATGGCATTTTTCCCAATTTAGAACAAGGCGAGTGTCTTTGCACCGTTTAAGCATACGTTCCAAATTGGCAAGGCAAGAAGAGAAGGAATCCCCGAAGACCGAGAAATCATCCATGAAGACTTCCATGGTTTGCTCAACCATGTCATGGAAGATAGCCAACATACACCTTTGGAAAGTCCCGGGGGAATTGCATAAGCCAAAAGGCATTCTTTTATAAGCAAAGGTGCCATAGGGACAAGTGAATGTTGTCTTCTCTTGATCTTGGGGATCGATGGGTATTTGGAAATAACCCGAGAAACCATCAAGAAAGCAGTAATATTCATTACCCGCTAAACGTTCAAGCATTTGGTCCATAAAAGGTAGAGGGGAATGATCCTTTCTCGTGGCATCATTGAGTTTGCGGTAGTCTATACAAACTCTCCACCCAGTAACGAGACGGGTAGGAATCAAGTCGTTGTTTGCATTGGGCACAACGGTGATTCCGCCTTTCTTAGGCACACAATGGACTGGACTAACCCATGGTGAATCCGAAATAGGGTAAATCATACCCGCATCAAGAAGTTTGATAACCTCTTTTTTGATGACTTCATGGATTTTTGGATTCACCCTTCGTTGGCTTTGAATAGTGGGCTTAAAGTCGTCCTCCATGAGAATTTTGTGTGTGCAGAAGTGAGGATCAATTCCACGAATGTCGGAGATTTTCCAAGCGATAGCTCTTTTATGCTTCTTCACCACGGC
The DNA here is from genome assembly GCA_025667525.1 of Glebionis coronaria. Classification (NCBI taxonomy): domain Eukaryota; kingdom Viridiplantae; phylum Streptophyta; class Magnoliopsida; order Asterales; family Asteraceae; genus Glebionis; species Glebionis coronaria. Next base: position 453,145,251 of record CM046879.1, read on the forward strand.
GATAAGTCGGGCTTTTTCTTCTTCTTTCAGGTCCTTCGCGATGATGACCGGTAACTTCTTGTTGTCTTCAAGGAAAACGTACTCAAGATGAGGCGGTAGGTCCTTAAGCTCGAGAGTAGGAGGATCCTTAATAGATGGTGAAACTAACGATGGATCAGCATTAGTCACCTCTGTAGGAGAAGGAGAAGCAACCGGGTCTTCATTGAGAAGTCTCTTAATAGTACGAATGTCTTCATCCCAATCGGTGGACGATTTATCATACTTAATATCGAGAGGACCCAAGCTAGCTTCGAAATCATCCAAGTCACTTTCTCCAAAAAGAGTCAATGCCGGAGCAATTGAGGCAACGGTCTCAACATTGGGAAGAGAGGTAGGAATACTTTTACAAGCATCTTTGAAGTGTTCTTCACAAGCCTCATCAAGAACGTCAATACAATTAACACTCTCGTTGGAATAAGGCTGTTTAGACAACTTTCCCATGTTGAAGACAATTTTATCGTCACCCACTCTCATGATAAGCTCACCAGCTTCGACATCGATGAGAGTGCGACCGGTCCTCAGGAATGGACGTCCAACAATTAATGGCACACGAGGGTCCATGTCATAGTCGACGACGACGAAATCGGCAGGAAAGGTGAATTTGTCGACTCCAACAAAGACGTCTTCGGCTATCCCCACTGGATAAGCAACCATACGGTTAGCTAATTCCAAAGTCATTTTGGTGGGGACTAGCTCAGGGAGAGATAATTGCTTCCAAACGCTAAGAGGCATTAAATTAATATTGGCACCTAGATCGGCTAGGGCCATGCAGTTCTCTACTCCCGGGAAGTTGCAAGGAATTAAGAAGCGACCAGGATCACCAAGTTTGGTGGGAAATTTCCTTAAGAGAACAGCGGAGCAATTCTCATTAAGTTGGGTCTGAGCAATGTCAAGAAGCTTCTCCTTGTCACTTAGAATATCATTAAACATTTTCGCGTATTTGGGCATGTGAGCGAGAGCCTCGGCAAAGGAGATGTTAAAATTCAATTGTTTAAACATTTTGAGAAAGTTTGAAACTTGAATATCATCCTTGCTCTTTTGCTTCTCTTTCCTCAACCGTGAAGGATAAGGTATATTGGATGAAGAAGAAGGCTTTAGGGGAATAGGATCACTCACAACCACGGGTGGTGGGGAAATGGGGGTAGAAGGTGAAGGAGGTGGAGAAATTGGGGAAGTAGAAGGATGAAGAATAGGAGCAGGTGACTCGTTTTCCGTAGTCACAATCACCGGTGGAGGTATAGGAAGCTCGGGTTCCTTGGTACCTTTGCCATTGCGAGTGGTGATTGCTTTCATCTCCCCTCTTGGATTTGCAACGGTGTTACTCGGAAGAGTACCCGAAGAAGAGGGTTGATTACCTTGGAAGAAACTAGCCATCATATTCTTTAAGTCATTCGTTTGACTATCCAAAGTGTTTCTCATATCAGCTCTCAGATCGTTCCCTTGTTTCACCAGGTCTGCTTTCAAGTTGAGCACTTCTTGCTGAAGATTTCCCATGATCACATCGTTAGTCCTCATGTAGGTTTCCACTTCTTGGTGTAAAGCGGTGGGTTGGTTGGGAGGAGCATTGTATGCGGGTGGTTGATAAGCAGGTTGCTGGTAAACTTGGTTGTTTCTTTGAGGTGGATGTGGTTGTTTGTGAGGTGGTATGTATGGTGTACGAGGTTGTTGTTGTTGTTGAGGAGGGCGATTGAGGCATTGTTGTTGGTTTGGGTAATTAGGAGGAAAACCAGGTGGTGAGAGATAGTTGTTAGAGCGGTAGCTAAGCAAGTTGCGGTCACCTTGAGGTCGAGCTTGATAAGCAGGTTGAGGATAGGTGTCGTATGCTGCATTCAGGTTCTCAGAAGGATAGTCTTGGGTGGTAGTACAAGTGGTATAAGAGTGAGGACCCCCGCATATTTCACATGGTTGGCTGACAGCATTGACTTGAGCGTCTTTAGCGTTTCTAGCGTTGATGTTGTTGGTGTTGCTGGCGGTTTGGGTAGCAAGCGATTCAAGAAGCGCAGTGATTTTGTCAAGTCTCTTATCGCTGTCACTAGTACTAGCACTAGCGACATTAGTCCGCACACTCTTGGTTTGCACACGAGACTTATTCTCAGTGATATCCCAAGCAGCATTGGAAGTCTTAGCCAAAAGATTACCCCCCCCCCCCCCCCCCCCCCCCGAGGCACTGTTTAGTGAATCTTGGTCATTCATGCTTAAACCATTATAAAAAGTGTTAACTTGGTGTACTTTGGTAAAACCATGTTGTGGGCATTTTCTCAAAAGGTCTTTGAAACGGTCCCAAGATTCACTAAACGACTCATCGTACTTTTGTTCAAAATTGATAATTTCATTCCGCAAAGCGGTAGTACGAGAGGGTGGGAAAAAGTAGTTGATAAACTTGGTCTCCAAATCCGTCCACGTAAGAATACTCTGTGGCGGTTCCTTAGCAAGCCAATGCCGGGCTTGTCCCTCTAAAGAAAAGGGAAAAAGTTGTAAACGGATTACCTCTTGTGGAACACCATTGAATTTGACCGTATTGGTGAGTTGCAAGAATCTCTTGATGTGGTCATGTGGATCATCAATGGTACGCCCCAAGAATGGTTGAGCAGAGACCATCTGGATAAAGCCGGATTTGAGCTCAAAGTTGTTGGCTGCAATCGCGGGTATAACAATTGGATCATTGTTACCATCTACATGTGCTTGCAGAAGTTCAATCATCGGGCGATTATCCGGTAGAGGATCATTGTTGTTATTATTATTGTTGTTGAAAGGTGGATTGTTATTGTTATTATTATTGTTTTGAGGTGGGTTATTGTTGTTGTTTTGTACACCGGTCATGTCTAAGTCTTCGAGAGGCTCGGGCTCTTGATAAGACGTTGATCGTGTACGCATGCACCTGCAAAAGAACTAACAAGGAAAAAACAAAGCAAAAATATTTTTGGTTTTTATGTTTTTTTATTTTTAGGATTTTTGAAAATTTTATGAAAAAGTAACGTTCACGGGGAACGGATCCCAAAATCCAAGTTCTCACAAAAAACTGATGATCTTAACGAGAAGAGTCGGCAGCGGCGCCATTTGATACATGCATTTTGCTATGGTTCAGATTAATCTCGGTATCTCCTCGAATTGATTACAGCTCTAAGTGGAATGATTGTTCTTGGTGACAAAAAGGGGTTTTGATTTTCTATTCTATTAAAAAGGTGAATAAATCAAGTAACTAAAAATTAAAGGCAAAAAAAACAGTTAATGAATGAAAATAAAACTTGGATTAAAATTAAACAATTAGATAATGAAATAAATAAAGACCCTTACAGTAGATAAGCCCTATTCGGAAAAACTTGTTATGCGGAATAAATAGTTGCCCGGAATAAAACTTGCTATTCAGAAAAATGGACTTATGCGGAATAAATTACTCTATGCGGAATATTCTTATGCGGAATAAATGCTCTATGCTGAATAAAATGCCTACTCGGAATTTTTACTCTATGCGGAATATTAGTACTAATCGGAATAAAGAGCCTACTCGGAATATATAAAATATTCCGAATAAAGGAAAGTAAATGGTGCTATTCGGAATATAAAATGTTCCGAATAAGAGAAAAAGAAATAGGTTATTCGGAATATCCCAATATTCCGAATAAGGGACAGCGTAAATGGGCAATTCGGAATATCTGGGAGGAAGAACAGTAGCAGTTATTTAAAACAGTAGACACGAATTTTAAGCCAAATCGAGCTAAATAATCAAAAAGGTTTTACCAAATAAACCCATAATCATTTAAATACCATAAGTAACAAATCCCAACAATAAATACACAAAATCAATCACTAATAAAAGATCAAAATCAATCAAACAAGAACTTTTAGAACTTTGAATATGAAGAAGAACAAGATTAAATGGAAAGATTAAATTGATTGATTAATGTAAAGGTAAACAAAAGGGAGGATTAAACACTTAAAAAATTGATGAAAAAAAATAAAAATCACCAAACACCCTAATGGTGTTGGTGAAGCTACGAACAAAGAGAAAAGAAAAAGAACTGGAAAAACTAACTAACTCCTAAATGTGTGAGGGGAGTATCCTTTTATAGTCCCAGTGGTTGGTTGGTGAGTGGGCTTTCTCCCTTTCTTCTTGTCTTCTCGTCTTTTCAGAAAAGTTGACGTTTCTGATTCTGATTCGGGATTTGTCGACGATTAAATTCAACTCGTCTTTTAATTTCTTCGTTAAATAGACTTGAGTTTCCTCGACATATGTAAATCTTCCATCTTTGGTCCTTTTCTTCGATAAATCTTCAAATAGGCCCATTGACTTCAAATCTTTTGCATCTCTTGGACAGTAGACTTCGTCTTTAGTCTTTTTCCTTGATAAAACCCGTGCAATCCTATGTTTTCTTCAATATTCACCCGGTTGGCTCTGAAAACACAATAAACACAAAAACCACGCATAATTCCAAACAAAACATATTAAACACGCGTTTTGGTCTTGTTTAAGTAAGAAATAAGTGGTAAAAGGATGGGTGTTTTCACACCTATCACCAAGCAACTTTTAAACGATCTTGGGCTAGAAGCTAAGTAACCTTTCAAATCGTACGACCTTACTTATTGTAATTATTTTTATTCCTAATGCATTGATCTTACGGGAGAAAAAGCCACAATTAAAAACATATGAATTTTTGAAAGAACATTTTCATGTTCTACGTTTAGCATGATTACTTGTCTAACTCTATCATCTCTCGTTCTTCACTATTTAAAGACCTCTAATTAAAGAGACTCGTGAATACTTAGCATGCAAGTCAAAATTAAGCCAAATTTGGATTAGCTTTCATTAAGACTATATCAAATCGAAGTTTTGGGTTTTCAAGCCACCTATAGGTTCTTGCACTTTCTTAGACTTTTTCAAGTTTAGAGAATGCATTTTATAGTTCCCTTGATAAGTGACTTTCTAGGATCAATTATAGGAACTTGCAAAAAGTTCTTGTTCTTAACCCGAATGAGCTAAGACTTTCGCGTTTTAAAGTTCCCTATATAAAAGTCTAGCAAAACTTGAATTGAGCGGGTTAAGGAATGTAAAGGGCTCCAAATGCCCATCAAGTAAAAAATTAGCTCTTATTCTACCCATCGGAAAATATACGTTCGTGTCTTAAAAACACTTATGAAAACTAAGAAAAATTTAAAATTTGGCCATTTTTAGCCTTATTAGCAACAAAACAAAACAAAACGTTGAAAGTTGGAAAGCGTGAGGGCGTAGCAAAGCAAGTATCTATTCACCCCCCATACTAAAATTAAACATTGTCCTCAATGTTTCGAGTCTAAAGGTGGAGCACCCCCATACTAGAGACGAAGAGTCGAATGCTAAGGATCTAGCATGGAAAGGGTGATCAACAATAAATCTAAAGTCGTTTATTAATTATGCTAAAAGATAATCGTTAGAACAATAAAGTATATGTCATGGATTCGTGAAAAACTTCTTCAAGCAAACGATCGAGGCTCGCGTAAACGAACACGAGAGTCTTTAATCGTAATGATGATGATGATCTAGATAACACATTCACAAACAACCACAACGAGTTGGAAGGGCACAAATCCCCTCTCATTATTTATTAGAAATCATAAAAGGATAAGCATGGGATCTCCCCCACGAGGCACCTTGTTTTTGATTACCGAGTCATGAGCTCTACTCGATCCCCTCAATGCTAATTATCATTGGGGAAGGTGACTTGGTCGAGGTCATCCAATGAAGGAACTTCCCCACCAAAGTAGTGCTTAAGCCTATGTCCATTCACCTTGAAGTTAGGACCATCATTTTGAGCTAGCTCGATGGTCCCATAAGGAAACACTTGTGTAATGGTGAAAGGACCCGACCAACGAGATTTCAATTTCCCAGAAAATATCTTTAATCTAGAGTTAAAAAGTAACACTTGATCACCAACGTTAAAAACCCGGTTTTTAATCTTTGCATCATGAAACATTTTAGTCTTTTCTTTGAAAGTTAATGAATTTTTATAAGCATTATCTCTTAATTCATCCAATTCATTCAATTGTATTTTCTGGTGATCTCCCGCGGTCTTTAAATCAAAATTTGCATGCTTAAGGGCCCAATATGCATTATGCTCCAATTCAATGGGCAAATGACAATTCTTTTCATAAACCAACTTATATGGAGTACAACCGATAGGTGTCTTATAAGCGGTCCTAAAGGCCCATAAAGCGTCATCGAGTTTGTCGGACCATGAAGCACGGTTTTCTCCAATCGACCTCTCTAAAATCCTATTCAAAGCTCGGTTTGAAACCTCGACTTGCCCACTCGTTTGCGGGTGATAAGCCGTAGAAAGACGATGAGTAACTCCATATTTCTTTAAGACCTTCTCGAATTGGTCATTATAAAAATGGGTTCCACGATCGCTTATAATAGCACGAGGGGTTCCAAACCGAGAGAATAGTTGCTTCAAAAACTTCACTACCACACGAGCATCATTAGTAGGTAAAGCCTTAGCTTCCACCCTCTTAGAAAGGTAGTCGACGGTGACGAGGATATACTTGTTACCATGAGACGATGGGAACGGCCCCATAAAGTCTATGCCCCAAATGTCGAAAATCTCACACACTTGAATTATATTTTGCGGCATTTCATCACGTTGAGACGTTTTTCCTTGACGTTGGCACGAATCACACGACTTCACAAGTGCGTGTGCATCATGATAGATTGTAGGCCAAAAGAAGCCGGCATCGAACACTTTCTTAGCCGTGAGATTAGCACCTTGGTGACCACCCGTGGGTCCCTCATGACAAGCTCTAAGGATGTTAGAAGCTTCGGCACCAAAAACACAACGTCGAACGAGTTGATCCGCACAAACCCGAAAGAGATAAGGGTCGTCCCAAAAATAGAACTTGATGTCACGAAAGAATTTTCTCTTTTTTTGTGTCGTCATACCCTTGATTATAAAATTGCCCGCATGGTAATTTGCAATGTCGGCAAACCATGGGGTGGTGTCTTTAGAATTTACTACACCGAGAGTCTCAAGAGGAAATGTTTCAGTAATTTCCTTGTTCTCGAAAACATCTTTGTGAGGATCTTCTAGACGAGAGAGATGATCGGCCGCTAGATTCTCGGCTCCTTTTTTGTCAAGCACGGTGACATCAAATTCTTGGAGGAGGAGAATCCAACAAAGCAATCTCGACTTAGCATCTTGCTTAGCTAAGAGATACTGTATAGCCGAATGGTCGGTATACACGATGGTTTTAGTTAGGACGAGATGAGGTCGGAATTTCTCAAAAGCATAGACCACGGCAAGGATATCCTTTTCAATTGTGGTGTACTTTAATTGAGCCTCGGTCATCGTTTTACTAGCATAATGGATAGGACGGAAATGCTTTTCATACGTTGCCCTAAGACGGCCCCTATAGCATAATCACTTGCATCGCACATGATTTCAAAGGGTAATTCCAAATTAGGAGCAAAAAGAATGGGAGCTTCGGTAAGTTTCCTTTTAAGAGTTTCGAAAGCTCTAGCACAATCCTCTTTGCAATTAAAAGGAGCATCCTTCTCGAGAAGGTGTGTTATAGGTCGAGAAATTTTCGAAAAGTCTTTGATGAAACGACGATAAAAGCCCGCGAGGACTAGGAAACTCCTAACTCCCTTAATGGTTTTGGGATGAGGTAACTTGGCGATGACGTCTACCTTAGCTTTATCGACCTCAATCCCCGCTTCCGAGACCTTATGTCCTAAGACGATTCCTTGTTTACACATAAAATGACATTTTTCCCAATTAAGCATAAGGTTGGTTTTTTCACAGCGTTTTAACATTTGCTCGAGATTATATAAACACGACGTGAACGAATTTCCAAACACCGAAAAGTCATCCATAAACACTTCCATCGACTTCTCGATCATATCGTGAAAAATAGCCATCATACACCGCTGAAACGTACCCGGTGCATTGCAAAGTCCGAAAGGAATCCTAGATAAGCAAACGTTCCATAAGGACACGTGAACGTAGTTTTCTCTTGATCACGAGGGTCGATAGGGATTTGAAAGTAACCGGAAAAACCATCTAAAAAGCAATAGAATTCATTTCCCGCTAGTCGCTCTAACATTTGATCCATGAAGGGAAAAGGAAAGTGGTCTTTACGAGTGGCGTCATTTAACTTTCGGTAGTCAATACACACCCTCCAACCGGTCACAACACGAGTGGGAATTAACTCGTTGTTTTCATTGGGCACAACGGTCATTCCTCCCTTTTTAGGGACACAATGGATTGGGCTCACCCATGGGCTATCGGAGATAGGATAAATCATTCCCGCGTCAAGGAGTTTTAAAACTTCCTTTTTTATGACATCGTGAATTTTGGGGTTTACCCTTCTTTGACTTTGAATTGCGGGTTTGTAGTCCTCCTCCATTAAAATCTTGTGAGTACAAAATTTTGGGTCAGTACCCTTAATGTCGGAAATTTTGCACGCAATTGCCCCTTTATGAGCTTTAAGAACTTTCAAGAGCGCGGGTTTTTCATCATTAGCAAGACCTTTTGCAATAACAACCAGCAACTTGTCATCACCTTCCAAGAATGCGTATTCAAGGTGAGATGGAAGATCTTTCAATTCAAGGATAGGCGGTTCCTCGATTGAAGATTTTTGCTCAACACTCATAACTTCCATCGGCGGAAGAAATGGTGGAATAGAAGTATCATTACCAATAATCACCTCATCTTCATTGTCGATTTCATTTGAAGTAAAATCGCCTCCTTGGAATGGAGTGAGATTTGATGTAGAATTAGCAAGAATCGGATCCAAAATAGTGTGATTTCCACTTGACGAGCTATCGGAAAAACCTAACACTTCTTGTGAAAACTCATCGCAAACCACATCAACTAAGTCGATGTGATTGATGGTGGCGATTTCATAAACATGAGAAGGTTTTGAGTTTTGAGTAGCGTTTATAACAAGTTCCTCTTCGTTGAATCTCAAAGTAATAGTTCTTGCATGAACGTCGATAAGCGATCTCGAGGTGTCTAAGAATGGACGACCTAAAATTAGAGGAACTTGAGGATCCGCGGGGATGTCAACTACTATAAAATCAACGGGATAGTAGAACTTCCCCACTTTCACGAATACATCCTCGGCTACTCCACATGCTAAAATCATAGAATGATCGGCCATCTCGATAGACATGTTCTAAGGAGTAAGAGCCGGAAGCGAAAGCGATTTCCAAATGGAAAATGTCATCAAATTAATGCTCGCACCAAGATCGGCCAAGGCGAGGCATTCTTTCATATCTTGTATATCACAAGGAATGAGAAACATTCCGGGGTCACCAACTTTTTCCGGTATGCGGTTAAGATAAACCGAAGAACAATTAGCAAGCTTTGAAAGCTTTTCCTTATCGTTCATCATACTTTTAAAAGTGGAAGCGAAACGAGGCATATATAACAACGTGTCGGCTAAACTTACATCAAAATGAACTTGTTGAAACATTTTTATAAAAAGCTCGATTTGTTGTTTGTTACGTTCTTGCAATTTCTCTTTGTTTCGTCTCGAAGGGTAAGGTAAAGGTGGTGTGGGTTGGACATTAGGAAACGGACTTGGAATCTCGGGTTCCATGATTGGTATTGGTTCAACCGTAGGTGTGGTAGGAGCGGTACTTCGTGGGCTTGTGATATGATCCTCTTCGACCATCACCTCGGGCTCTTTCTCGATTTCCTTCTCCGTAGAAGTACTTGGACGAGAGATTGGTTCCTTGAAAGTTTTACCACTACGTGTAGTAATAACCTTCATTTCTCCCTTCGGGTTTGCAATGGTATCACTAGGAAGACCACCCGAGGAAGAGGGTTTACACATGATTGCTTCAAACATTTTTGCCATTCGGTCTTCAAATTTTGATTGCCTAACATCCGCTTTTAACAATTCTTGCTTAATCTCATGTTGTCCTTGTTCCATCTTTTGTTGATTTTGTTGAAGACGTTGAATGTTTCCTTCTATTTTATTAGCATGAGTCTTAAGTTCATTAGCAAGTTCGTTTTTAAGCTCGTTTTTCAACTTGGATCTTAAGCTAATCATTTGACGTTGCATATTATCAAACTTAGCATCATTTGCCTTAGCATAATTCAAAAATTCTCCTTGAAGATTTTTGGTGTGATCATTTTGAAAACCTTGTGTAGTAGTTTGAAAATTACGGTTTTGGTTTTGATTTGCAACTTGCCCATTCCCACTTGATAATTCCCTTTGTTGTAATTACGTGAGTTGCCTTGATAACCACCATTTTGATTGTTGTTTCGATAGTTGTTAGCATTTTGATTTGGTGGAGCTTGATTTGGGCGGGAACCTTGGCCGTTTTGGTTGTAAGTTCCCATTGCTACGTAAGCACTCGAAGTGTTACCACCGGCGGTAATGCACTCGGAAAGATCATGAGCTCCACCACAAGATACAACTCTTTTCAACCGCTTTAACCGATGCGGAATTCAAAGCATCTTGTGCTTTCCAATGTGTCATAAGCGTCGAAAACCTATCGAAAAACTGATTTTCCTCATTTTCTTCATCATGTAAGGCATTAATGTGACGAGACGATGACGACGATGACGAAACCATATTGGCAACACTCGGTTTGTTATGAGGGTTATAAACCTTAGATCTATTCTCGATAATCTTTAAAGCTTCATCAGTCGTTTTGCACAAAAAATTACCACCCGCGGCGGCATTCAAATAATCTCGTTCATGATCATTAAGTCCCTTATAAAAAGTATCAATTTGATGCAATTCCGAAAAATCATGGTGTGGATATTCATGTAACATTTCCTTAAATCGTTCCCATGCCATTGAAAAACTTACATTATTACGTTGTGTAAACCTTGAAATCTCATTTTTCAAATGTGTTGTTTTAGATGATGGAAAAAATTGGTTCACAAACTTAGAGACGAGATCACCCCATGTCAAAATCGAATTTGGCGGTTCTTTCTCGAGCCAAATTTTAGCGGGTCCATCTAACGAGTATGGAAACAACATCATCTTAATGGCGTCATGTGGAACATCCTTAAACTTGCTTGTTGCGGTGAGACGATTAAAATTCCTTATGTGGTAATGCGGGTTGTCTTTCTCATGACCTCTAAACTTATTTGCTTGCAACATCGACATTAAACCTGTCTTAATCTCGAAATTCTCCGCAAGGATGGCGGGAATCACAATAGCTTCTCCAAAACCCTCGATGGGTGCTTGATTACGAGTTAGCATAAACTTGACGTAGAACGGGAGGTGAGCAAAGAAGATTCTTTTTCGGCGTTTTGTGGATTTTCAATTTTTTTGTGTTTTTTATTGTTTTTAATTTTTTTTTAGATTTTGTGTATCTTCGTAGACAACAATCTACCAAATCTCTCCTTGAATCAAACTCTTGATTAAAGAAGCCTCAAAAGAATGAAAACGATCACGTGGAGTGAACGCCTTCGAATGACTTTAGAACTTTGGTGAAAACCGAATTGTTCAAGAGGGTTTAATCACAAAGAAACCAAGCAAATATATATGATACGTAATAATACTTTGGGCGGCAAAACCCTCGATTAGCTTTCAATCTCAAAATACTCACAAGCAAGCGGGGAAACGAGGCGGCGCGAAGCACTTAAGAGCCTTTTTCCTTAGGGTATATTTTATAATACCCGCCTTATACCCACCTTATAGTTTGTATTTTTCAAAATCGAGCTTCACGAAAGTATTTATCTATTTTTGCCTTTTTCTTTTCTTTGAGATTCGAATACAATAATTAGGAGATCAAATCCCAATTAAGGTTGTATTTTCACACTTTTAAAGATATTTTGATTTTGTTGTGATACTTAATACAATATAGTAATAATAATTTCACAAGAAAAATGAAAAAACCGATAATACGTATTAGTAGAGTTCTACTAATACAAATACTATTTATGGTTAATAATTAAAACAAAATGACAAATTAATCACGACACACCTCTCCGGCGGCGGCGACGCCAAAGTGATTGTGGTAAATTACACCTCTTGTTTAAAAACAAAATAGCGTAAATGAGCGGAAAGTATTAAACAAATGATTTAGGAAAATCAAGTGTTAATGACCCAATTAAGTTCGTTTCCCAAGGAGGTATATGTGTGTGAATAATTCGTAACTGATTTGAGATTAATATTTGAAAGAAGGGGATGAGAAAATAGAATGACGGATACGTGAAAATTATTACTACGACGACTAAAATTAAAACCGTAAAAAGTGCCAAAATAAAAATAAATTCTAAAAATTCCCAAAAAATTACTAAAAATCAGATTAAATAAACTAAGAGTTTACAAATGATCAAAACTTTTTCAATCCTTTTAATTAATTAAATATTAATTTTTAAATACTAATTAAATCCCTAAAAATCAAAATAATTATTAAAAATCCCAAATAAAGATTTTTCACTTTGTAAACCTCTAAAATGACTAAATTAGAATAAAAAATTTTTTTATGAATTTTTAAACTAATTAAAACTATTTAAAATGATTAAAAACTATTAAAATCTTAAAATAATTCTAGAAATTAGAAAAATGATGATAAAATTAATCTAAGAGTTGCAAAAATCCTATTTTAATGTATTAAACCTAAGAAAAATATAAAAAGTGCAAAAATGTGAAATTTGAAATTTAATAATAAAATAATATTAAAAATCCAAAAATTATAAAAAATTCTGAAAACTTGCAAACTAGTTTATTTTAACCTAAATAAATAGAAAATGAAAGTAAAATTACAAAAATACCCCTAATGGGCCCCATATGGGCTAAAATAGAAAACAGTCCAATCTAATGGGCTTTTTGGCCCAAAAACTTCAACTAAGCCCAAATGACCTGAAAAAGCTCTATCTGACTCAAAATTTAATTCTAAACACAAAAGTCTGAAGGCCCAAAAGCTGGTTTTGAGCTTATCACAACATATTGGTAAGCCCATTAAGTTATAAGCCAATTCCATAAGCTCATATTTGACACACGACCCTCTTTTGAGATGCCTAAGATATCTTTGAAAAGAAATTTTGAAAAAGTAAACCCAATAAGCCAGAAATAAGCAAAGTAGAATTTCACTAAAAGACAAAATAGTCGACTTAGAGTTCTAGACCACCTCAGACCTTCAAATAAGTTGCAAAAGACTCTAAATGACTTAATTAAGAAAAATCAACAAATAAAATTTCAATAAGCCAAGCCAAATAAGCAGAATAAGCTGATAAGTACTTATTTAAAAGTCAAAGTTCTTGGTTTTCTAGTCAAACCTCAAAGTCAACCCCTCAAATGCTCCAGAATGAACAAATAGGTCAAATAAGTGACACCTATTACAAATTCAAAGTTGTTGCAGGTTAAAATAAGCTAGAATAGCTTATTGATAAGAACCAGTTGAAATAACACTAGTAGTGGCTAGCAGTAGGGGAAAGGAGTTCCCACTGCTTTGACTATTTGACTTGCTTTTTTAGAGAGATCCAGTTGGATTCAAATGGAAACAAGGGCACCCTTGTAATCATTGGATCACAAGGAGTCAATATCAACAAAGGAATCACAATTTGGTTAACTCAATAAGCACAGAATAAGCAAACAGTTCACAGATATGCCACAGACCTTGAAAATAAGCAGTTATGAACAAATAAGCAGATTGAGCATGAATAAGCCAGTCAAATTGAACCAAATGCATACACAAGCTATAATAAAGTCCAATAAGCACAAATAAACTTGTATCAAGCAATGGATCAAAGTAAATAAGCAGATTCAAGCACAAAAAGTTACTGATTAGCAAAGGTGATTATCCAAAATCCTTTTGCTGATCTATTTGACCACCAATCCAATTTCAAGCCTTCAAATCCCTTTCCTTGGTTGTATTATATTAAATTTAACACTTGTTAACCCTAGTTCACCCTTAGATCTAGGTCTCCCTAAAATTTTAGCGAATATTACCAAGTAAAACTGATTTTATGACCCCTTGATTGATTTAGGTGTTCAAACCCACAAAACTTGTAGATAACCAACCCTTTATACCAGATAAACAGATAACAACACAAAAGAACCAAACACAACCACAAAGGATGCCTTGAACCTTGAAAAATCAGTTAACCTAAACACCCCTTTGGAATCTGATCTCTCAATTTTCCAAAGGATTGTTGTGATTTAACCTTCAATCCAAGATCAAAACAACCTAGCAACAATATTCCAACCCTTAGAAACACAAATCCACCACAAATACACAGATCCACAAACAAATATGCAAAAATCACCAAAAATCATACAAAATCAGAAAAGTGAAAAAGGATTAGAGATGCAAACCTCCAAGATGTACATCCACACCTTGGATTGTTTGAGCTTAGGTGCTAGCAGAACAAGCACCAGCTTCCTTGTACCTGCTAAGAACAACAAACAGCAAAGATGAACAATAAACTATAAAATCTGATTTTTTGAAAACAAGAGTTTTAATCCATAAAACCTTTCCTAAAAAACCAACAAATGATAAATTGGAACTCAGATCTTAGCTATTCAGATACCAAACTTTTATAAATAACATAAGAGAATTTAATATTTTCAGAAATTCAAATTTTATTTCATATAAAGGGATTACAAAGAAGATAGCTAAAATATGTAACAAAAGCTCTCTCACATGTTGAGGAGTCTTTATATAGACGATTACAAAGCAGAAATAAGCAAAACGCTAGGCTATGAAGTCCCTAAAATGCCCTTGAAATCTTCTAGACGAATTTTGTTGTTGAGCTGTCCAAATGAATCAGAGACGTTCATTTTAGCTTTGGGGCCAAGTAATGAGTATTAGCTATTGATTTGGCCACGTGGCTTTACTTAGAGAGGAGGGTGTCACATGATTGGGTAACGGGTTGAATGGTGGGGGCCATTGGTGAGTGGGATTGATTGTTTTTGGTGTGGGATGGGTTTTTAAGCGTGTGAATCAAATTGGGACTGGGTAATTTTGATTTACCCTTTGTTTTAAGTAGGATAGTAAGTGGGTTCATCAGGGTGAATAGTGGTAAGTTTTGATCCAATTTTTGGGGGTGGAGTTGTTTGGCGCGTGTTTGTGACATTTGAACTTTCAGAAATGACAATATGAGTCCTTGTGTTTTGGCAAAGTGTGTATAACGTGTTTTTCAGCTTGAAACTTGGTTTTCCTTTGTTATTTAAGTTTCCAAATTCCTACTTTGGCCACAAAACTTTTCAACAAGGGTTTCAAGGGTTGTTTTTGCCATTTTTTGCATAGTTTAAGGACTGATCTTGGACATTTCTCATCTTTGAAGGTCTTTAATGTATCTTTGACTTCATGAGGGACCATTATTGACAATTTAGAATTGTTGAGGGACTAAACTTGCCAAATCTTCAAAGTTGAAGGACCTTTTTGTAATTTTGACAAACTTAAGGGACCAAACTTGTAATTATGAATATACAAGGGTATTAAGTGTCATTTCTTCATAAATTAGGGATCAATCTTGTACATCTTCAAGTCTTCAAGGGTTTTTCTTAGAGAAATCTATAACTAGGGCCTAGTTCATTGCACGGCTTCGTTTCTCGTGTCCGTTTTTCCTTGTTTCTTGATATCTTTTATCTTTTTCACGATATCCATATCTAAAATACACAAGTAAACAAACACAAGCATATATATGGGTTTTTATGACATTTTATGCATTTAAAGCCCGAAAAGAACGATGAGATCATGTATAAATGCCATCTCATCATCGTGGTCCAAGTTTGAGGAATCTCTCAAAAACTTTAAGTGAAGAAATACCTATTATGAAGAGAAGAACATTTTTTTCGAGATCATCTCTTATGATTCGAAGTATGAAGTCAATGCCAAATATCGATCCGAGAAAGGTCTCAAATCGTGAAGCAAGTTATGCCAAGATATGAACTTTATGAGGTTTCGAGAAACAGTATAAAAGATTTAGTCCTTTAGCTAACTATTTATTAAATCGTCCTACTTTATTTTCGGACTAAATAAACTATCTAAATAAGTCAACAATGCATCCTCGTGATCATTCAAGATAAAAATAAAATATAAGAGATAAACCTAGGAATAAGGGAGTCTAAGTGAATAATTGAGCCCACATGAGTAAGTGTTATCTTTACTAACTTATAATAACAATGATCTCGTTTTTAAGCTTGATGTGGGGAACGTGAAACTTGAGGGTGATAAACATTCATGACAACCAAAGCCCTAATGTAACTCTTAGATTTCTTTACTTGTTTTGTCCTTCATATATTTTGTTATCTTCTACCTTTTCAAGTTTCCTTAATGTCTTGTGTTTAATAAAGGCCAAGGTGGGTTAATTATGATAGAGAATGTAAATCTTGCTTTGTAACTAATGCATTGCATGAGGGAATTTCAATAGTCAAGTGTAGGGGATTTAATAAGTGTGAAAACACTTATCCTTTTACCACTTAATTATAATAAAAACCAAGCCTAAGCGTGTATTTAATGTCGTAAAAGTCGGAATTATGCGTGGTTTGTGTTTTTGTTGTGTTTTAGGACCAAATTATGAAAAAGGAAGAAAACACGGGCTTTCGCGGGCTTTTATCGAAGAAAAAGACAAATGACAAAGTCAAAAGATCATGAGTGCAAAAAGAACGAAAGTCAAAGGCCTATTCTGAAGATTTATCGAAGAAAAAGTCTAAAGACGAAAGTTTAACGAAGTCGAAGAACCAAGTCTAATAATAGAAGAAAATTAAAAGACGAGTTCATTTTATCACTCGACAAATCCTGAGACAACGTCGAGAAAGACGAAAAGACAAAGAAAGAAAGAGAGAAGCATCAACACTTCCACTCAAGATTTACTTTCATGTTTTCAAGCTTTTCTTATTTAATCTTGTATTTGAACAATTAATCTTCATCTTAATTTCAAGCTTTTCATTAATCATTCTCATTCTAACTTTCTTATTTTTAATCTTGTTTGATTTAGATAATCATTTAGTTTGTTTAATCATATTCTTGTTTTGATTGATGTGTTTGTTTGATTGTGCTTATTGATTTTGATGTGTTTGATATTTTTAGCTTATTGTGTTTAATGCTTATTGTGATTTTTCTTATTTTTAATTAAGTGTGTTTAATAGTTTATTTTTATAAAAAGTTGATTTAAATATTTAGGTTATTTAGTGTTTTTAAAGTTTTTAATTTGTAGCTTTTAAGTTTTTCTAAAAATTTGTTTAGATTAAGTTTTGATTAAGTGCTTAATTGGTTCTTGCTTATTTTGATTTTTATTTCCCTGATAATAGGATCTACTGTTTCTGTTAAGCTTATTTTTGGTGCATCTTCGGAAAAGGGTTTAATATTCCGAAGATTGCACGTTTATCTGAAATTCAGTTTATCCGAAATTCCTTTTATCCGAAATTCCTTTTATCCGAAATTCCTTTTATCCGAAAATCATAGCTTATTCCGAATATTTACTTTATCCGAAAAATAGATTAATTCCGAAAATAGGTTTATCTGAAAATCTTTATTTTCATTTCATTTTATCCGAAAATCTTGCTTTTTCCGGAATAGGCATTTATTCAAAAAATAGTTCGTTTCTCCGAAAAGTAGTTTTATCCGAAGATTTAGCTTTTTCCGAAATTATTCAGTTATTCCGAATATCTATTTATCCGAATATAATCCTTTTATTCCGAAAATCTGTGTTATTCCGAAAATATTGAATTATTCCGAAAAAAGCTTGTTTTTCCGAAAATGTTCATAATTCCGAAGAATCTATGTTTTTCCGAAAATAGGGTGTTATTCCGAAAAAGTTGATTTTTCCGAAAATATTGTTTTATCCGAAAAAGTTTGTTTTCTTTTTAACTGTTTTATTTACTTTTATTTCAATTGCAATTTTAGTTTTATGCAAGTTTTAAATTTGTTTAATTTCCTTCATTTTGTCAGTTAGTTTAAATCTTTTGTCATTTATTTTTATAGTCTTCATTTTTAGTTTAATCTTTTCACGCTTTCATTTTTATTTTATTTTAATTTAATTACTCAACGACATTTAATTTCGTTTCACACCACGAACGACTTAGTCACACTTTCAACTGTAATCAATTCGAATCGAAACGAGTCGAGACTATTTTTAATCTAGTAAAATCTAGTTATCAGTGGTCTAGGCTTAGTTTGTAAGATTCAACTTGAAAATCAAGAAAGAATTTGGTTTTGGGGTTCTTGTAAGTCACGGCTAAGAAGAAAAAAGAAGGAGGTGGGAGAAAATTTTGGTATATTTGATTTTGTATGTGTAAAAGTTAGGTGGGAGGGGTTTTATATGATGGGTGGAAGGGCTAGTTTTGCCAATTTTGTATAGTTTTGGACTATAATGTAAATAGTTAGTTAAAAAGCGGGAAATAACTATCAGTAAATTTTTGAAAATATTCCCGAGGCTCGGGTTTCATAAAAATACTTCTCAAAAATTAAAACGTATCATAAATATAATAATATCGTCTCCTGACTCGACTTAACACGTCATTAAAAAGAAAACATCGAAAACGTCAAACATCGAACAATCGACCATAAAACGTAAAATATTGGACATCCGTCAACATCACGTGTACTAATAATCTTCTTTACTCGTAAAAAGGTAACATCATGACCTTAATTATCGGTTTTAACTTAAACCGTCAAACATAATATCATTCAAATTCATTGAGATATTTTAGATATTCATAAAACAGAATTAAGTAATGACCTAAAATTTCGAGATTGTCACAGCATCTCCATCTAACAGGGATCTTCGTCCCGAAGATCAATTCGCGTTATGGTCCGGTTTCTTGTTCAAATTGAACAAATGCGGATATTTATTCCACATTTGATCTTCTCTTTCCCAAGTAAACTTCGATCCACGCCTTGAGTTCCATCGGACCTTGACAATAGGGATCCAGCTTTGCTTTAGTTGCTTCATAATAACTAAATTTTAACTTAGTTATAAAAAGAGTTATCGACCGATCTTTTCGAATTGATTACTAGTTAAGAGTGCGACTCATTCGTTCTTGGTGGAAAATAAAAAGGTTGTCGTTGTCTATAACTAATTAAAAAGTAAATGCGAAACGTAATTAAATTAGGTTAAAAGCAAATCTAGAAAAACTGTCACTAAAGTTAGAAAAACACTTGGTAAAAACAGAGATTTCGGGAAGCGTGCAATTTTTGGAAATTTAAACGTAATGAATTTAGAACTTAAAAACTTTGTAAAAACAATAAATTAAACCCATCGGAATGCCCCAATCGGAATCACGTCAGAATGATGTCGTCGAAATGTTATCGGAATACACCAAAAGGAATGTGATCGGAATGTGCAATCGGAAGCAATCGGAATATGGCAAATTGAATCTCGTCGGAATACATGAAAAAAAACACTACAGTCGGAATGTTGTTCGGAATCCCAATCAGAATGTCAAAACCCCTTTCCGATCTTGTGATCGGAATAACAGTGAGCTGATCGGAATATTGGACTTATCGGAATACGCAATCGGAAAAGGGTTTAACCTTTTCCGATGACTCTTTGTTTCATTTCAAACTTGAATAAAGCTACCCAACCTTCTAGTTTTAATGAAGCTGCTGAATCTTCTAGATTTAATGAAGCTGTTAATGATGTTAACTGGATTCAAGATATGAATAATGAGATGGAAGCTTTATATCTTAATTATACTTGAATTTTAACTGAATTTCCTAGTAATAGAAAAGCTATTCCATGTAAGTGGGTGTATAAAATCAAGTATAAATCTGATGGTGAAGTAGATAGAGATAAAGCTAGGCTTGTTGCTAAGGGTTGTGGTAAAAAGAAGGTGTTCATTATGATGAAATATTTAGTCCAACTGTTAAAATGAGTACTGTTAGGTGTTTTATTAATATGGCTGTTCAAAATGACTAAAAATTATTTCAAATGGATGTTAACAATGCTTTCTTATATGGTGATTTAGATGAAGAAGTTTATATGTTACCTCCTCCTGGTTATAGGGATAATAATAATATTAGAATGTGTAAATTGGTTAAATCTTTATATGGTATATAGCAAGCTCCAAGGCAATGGAATAAGAAGTTGGTTGAAGCATTGCTTGAAGCTAGGTTTAAACAAAGCAAAAATGATCATTCTTTGTTTGTTAAAAGTAAAAATGATTTGTTTGTTGCGTTGTTAGTTTATGTTGATGATATAGTTGTTACAGGAAATAATATGTCTGAAATTGATAAATTTAAAAGTTTTATGAATAAGAAGTTTAAGATAAAGGATCTTGGGGAGTTGCAGCTTTTCTTGGGAATTGAGGTTTTAAAAAATTTAAAAATGGTTTATGTTTGAATCAGAGAGTATTGCATAGAGTTATTACATGAGTATGGTTTGTTAGCATGTAAGCATGTTACCACTCCTATGACTGAGAATGATATTTTGGCTCATAAAGAATCAAAGGGTGATAAGTTTCTCAAATATGTGGGGTCTTATCAAAACTTGTTGGGAAACTAATATACTTATGTAATACTAGACCTGATATTTCATACTCTGTCCTTTGTTTGAGTCAGATAATGCATGCACCATTACAATCTCATTTAGATGTTGCATTAAGAGTTATTAGATATCTTAAAGCTGCTCTTGGTGAGGGTACAATGTATGAGAAAACTAGTTGCAAAACCATAAGTGCTTATGCTGATTCTAATTGGGCTAAGTGTAAGCTTACTAGAAGGTCAGTTACAGGGTATTGTGTGCATACGTTTGGAGGTTTGGTGTCTGGAAGAGTAAGAAGCAAGCTACTCTGTCTAGGTCATCAGCATAAGCTGAGTTTAGATCTTTGGCTTCTGTTACTTGTGAGGTTATGTGATTAGTAAAGATTTTACAGGATCGGAATATTAAAAATGTGCTTCCAGCTTATATGTTTTGTGATAACAGTTCTGCTATTGCTAATCCTGTTATGCATAGAAAGACAAAACATTTTGATTTGGATGTGCATCTAATTAGAGAAAAGGTGGCTTCTGGACTTATAAAAACTGTTAAAGTTGATTCAGAAGCACATGTTTCACATATCTTTACCAAAAGTCTGGGAACATCTCAATATCAGTTTTTGTGCTCTAAGCTTTGTCTCGGGAATTTGTTCGACTTATAAGCTTGAAGAAGGATGTTGAAAGTATTTGTGCCAAATTTATCCAAGAAGCCATATTCTTCAAGAACTAGTTTTGACAAGATTGAAATCTTTAATGCGCTGGCCAATAAAAGCCAACTACTAGCTTATTTTATTCATTATCATCTTATCACATTTACACATAGTTCTCTCTTTGATCGGTTAAAGTTTGTTAGTCTGTGCTTGCTCTATAATCAATCACAACTTGTGATTGATTATGTTAATAGTGTGGTTGTTTGTGTCAGTATTTCCAGCGTAGCATCTATTTGGGACTACACATTTTCTTTTGTATTTGTTGAATAGCATCTGGTTAGAGACTATTCGTATTAATCTTTTTAAAATAAAACCTGTTGATCTTGTTTTTACACATTACGTTTATAATTTTCACAATAACCAATCAAAAACATATCTCCTTCTAACCTTTGTGTCTACTCTTATCCTTTTAAGCATATAATTGCGACTAATTAATGACAAAGTGAACATATAATATGATGAAAGAGATCCGAGTGTGAACATATGTAATCATTTCTTCTTAGAAAGATGTATCAAGCACAAAAAGAATGTAGATTGCCAGATTGGCAATTGGTATATCAGGAGGAACAAAATGTATGTGTAACACTAAACAAAACTGTGTCACGCCTCCCATTCTTGTAAAGTTTATGAACAGAAAACCTTCATTTCCAAACCAATACACCAAAATATTTGCTCATAAAAGAATACCAATTTCTAACAACTCTTTACAGCAAATCTTTCTGTTCAACTGCTGAATCCTAATAAATACTAATAACACTTCACTCATAGTCCTTACTCAAACCAAGTCTGGTTTGTTTCTTTTTCTTTTTCTTTTTCTTTTTCATTTTCTTAATTATGTCCGTTTAAATGTACATAGTTTGTAAAATTTAACGGGTCATCTTCTGCTAAAACTCGAAGAACAAACAGTTAGGAGTTGGGATAACCTATACAACTCTCATCTTTTATAGAAAACGCGCTAATTTCAGTCATTCCTTCAGACGTCAAGTTCTATCTTCCTGTCCGATAGTTTATGTTAGAAAAAATATTTTAAACACTTGGCCATGTTCCCAAATTCTACAGATCCATCTTTGCTCGCCCTGCTAAACACAAACGGATGCTAGTAATAAGAAATTTATAAATCATTTTCAGTTTTACACCATAATTAATTATTTTGCTAGCAATAATGAAAAAAATATATCGAGCGATTACCGTTTGGTCCAAGATTGTTAATGCCAGAATTAGCATCAAATCCCATTTGGAGAAGTTTGTGAAAATCGTGATCCCACACCGGCTGTAATGTAAGATTATATAATGTCATCAATATAATGGCTTAGCGTGTAAAGTTAACGAAAACAGAAATATGAAGACATTCCCAATTCAGTTTGTTTGTCTTTTAGCTAATCTAAGAACAATCAAGGCGAATTGCAAAAACGGAGAAACCCACCTTTTAGAAAATTTCTAGTTTGAGGTGACCAACCTTTTCCCTTTAAGTTAACAAACTTTCAATCATATATACTTTGGGTAACTCTTAAGCTGCTTGACGCAAGTAGACATTAAATCTAACGTAGATGTGGAAGCGACCATTTTTCGCAACATCCATCCACCAACATAGAAAAAAACTTTTGTTGTTTGCGCTAAAGATGAAATATTTATAAACTACGTTACCTCTTAGTGCGATTAGCCCAACAATCAAATTGTACATTTTATATAGATGCCCCGCTTGCATAACTTAATTATTGAAGATTGACTATAATAATTGCACAATGAAACCAAACGGAGGGTGTACCTGAGGATGTATAGAATGCAAAGGGGTAGTTGTAGCTGAAATACCAGGCAAGCTCCCGTGTAGATAAGAATGGGATGAGCTTAATGTTGGGCCAAATCCAAAAGGTGGATTCGAACTGCTGCCCCGTGATTGAAGAATCTACAAAAATATGAAATAAAGTTACATGATTAATATTTTGTTTTTGCTCATATGTTATGGTTTACAATTAATTAGCAGAAACTTACATCCTTAAACACAAGGCGGTCAATGTCGATGTTAACTTCTGGATTCACGGTGGCTAGTTTCATTGACAAAAACTGCAGGATAAAGAACATATATTCAGAACAACTGGCCTATATCTTGATGATGACTTGCAGCTTGCAAGATTGTAATTAGTTGATCAGCCAAAATTACGAGCTAACATATTTATCAAATTAAAACCAAGGAAATGTATCAATCCGTTTTTTGCTCGGGTGTTATTGTTGTGGGAAACCAAACAATAGCCTAGCGATCACACAGGTAACCTTCACATGGTTCAATCAATATGCTAAAAGGTAGATGTCCCGGATCAAATTGGGTTGTTCGCAGTATGGGTCAGATCGAATTGGGTTGGACTGACTAATTAATAGAGTATAATTGTCCATTTGTAGTGAAAAACTGTATGCAACTTAAGATCACAAAACCATAACCCTTTTAGATAAAAGATTCTGATATAATCTATTTGATAGGTTTACATTAAACACAACTATGTATCATTTTCAGTACAGGTACTGAGATAACCATATTACAATAAGGAGTATCACTATCAATTTGAGTAAGCATTCAAAGCCTTACCTCCACTTGTTGTTGAAGGGACTGCACATAGTTGATAATCTCATCCAGCATTACTGCTTTTCCAGTGATCTTTAACCAAATATACAAACATCATCAAAACTCCACATAATAAACAAAAACATACAAATCTAAAAGGTCACGAAATCCGGCGAGTTTACCTTATTACAGCCAGGAACAAGTTCTTGAAGCAATTTCATTCTCTCACTGATTTTTTCTCTCCTAACCTAAATAAACAAACATCTATATTCATTCAACAAAAACAAACAACACTTTCAAATAATTCATAAACAAAAAGACATAAAATTTACCCTTTCTGCAAGACTATGACTATTAGTAGCTTGACCTCTTTTCGCCCTCACATGAATGTAGCCATCTTTAGCAGCAGGCCCTCCACTATCAGAATTATCTTTCACTTGTTTTCCCATTTGTTTGCTTCTTGAATCAGTCCTTTGTTTCTTTTCATCATTCTCACAAGCATTATCACCAGAACCATCATTTCTATCACCAGTCTACAACCATAAATAAAAAATGTCAAAACACATATAAGGACTCATACTCAAACAAAATAAAGATTCAATTTTTATGGACTAAAATAGTACCATATTGGGACTAAATTCAGCTCTGCTTCTTTTCTCTCCACTATTAGGAGATGAATTAGGCACAAAAGGATTCACCATTTCAGAAAAGTTTCCACTTCCAAATGACCCAATTTTAGGCACCAATTCACCAGATTGATACTGATTCAAAAGAGGGTAGGCACCAAAGTTCTCTAATGGATCCCAACTTGACCCAAATGGATTACCAGACCCACTTGAAGACTTATTATTGAAAATAGTTCCTGAACTCATTTCACCTCTATATTGATAACCCATTTCACTATCATTATTAGTACTATTATTATTAGCATTATCACCTTCTGAAGAACCCATATGTTGTTTTCACCAAGATTCTAAAAAGAAACAATAGGATCTACTAATAAACTTAATAAGCTAAATATAGGGGCAAAATAAAGTTCAAAAAAATAATATATAAAAATAAAAGATGGGTTTGACCAAAAATAGAGTTATGGTTTGAGACTAGTACACTTGCAAGACTCAATAAGGAACAATATGGCAGCTTTACAGTACAAAAGAAAGCCTTCAAAATCAAGTATACAGCACAGAGCATAAAATCTTTGCATACCTAACCTAAAACAACTTATATTTACCCTTCAAAATGCCATGATGATCAAAGATGAAAAAAATAAAAAGTGTTAAACTTTCAACAGAGTATAAAGTATAAAGTAATAAAAGATAGAGTGAATAGACAGTAGTTGTTGCTAAGCTACAGCTTGCTGTGATTACCTAAAAGAAATAAAGTAGATTCCTTTCATTTTTTATCTTTTAATAAAATAAATAAACCCCACAAGATTCCTTACTTAAAAATTATATAAAAATGTGCCTAACTGTCTACTACTATATATCTTGACTTGATTCTATACATAACATGACCATTAAGGTTAGGAATAATATTTAAATATAGTATTAAAAAAATGATTTATTTATTTTTTTATAGAACGGATTGAAATTTGACATTTGAGTTATAAATGGGCATGTTTCAGGATCTGAATCACTAGAAGAGACTCGTAAAGTGTAATTTTTAAAATTTACGACTTCGCATTAAAAAAACAAATTTAAATTTTTGTTTTTTGCAAAACTAAAAACTAAGACCAAACTCCCTCTCTAAGTTTAAAAAAAAATCTAAGTAGCCAACTTCTCTAAAACTGTGATTATTAAATGAAAGATATGTATAAACACATTTTTGTGTGAGAAGGGTTTATGTTTTAATGATATCATATTGTGTTAAGTTTTCAAATTAAATGATTGCATATTTAAATCTCATTTAAAACATGTGAGATAAATTTGTGGTAAAAATATTGTAAGATATGTAGTTTAAAAAAAATTCACACACCTTTTTGAGAGTTAGGCTACTCGCAACGCACCGGAAATATGTCGGTCGTTAGTCGGTCGCGACCGAGTCGTCGCGTTGCGGCGATTCGATCGCCGGTGTAGGTCGAGCACAAAACGACTCCACATACGATCTAATGTGTTATTCGGTCCTGTGTTTGTGTTTGTGTTTGTGTCTGTGTGTTGTGTGTTTTATAAAAAAAAAAACTTTTTTTTTTAAATTTAACATGTTTTAATCGTGTTTTAATTATATAGACTTTATAAAAAAATTCCAAAATTTAATATATTGAGCTTTTTTTAATTCCTGACAACATATATTAATTTGACAATTTTTGGAGTTAGTTTTAGCTAATGCATTATACCTTCTTTACTTCTAAATTTCGTAATGTTTTTTAGTTTATGTAATGTTTTTTTTTTAGTGTAATGCGTGTTGTATGGAATAAAAAGTTTTTTTTTTGGAATAAAATGTTATTTTTATTAAATATAAAATGTTATTTTTATTGAAAATAAATAAATAAATTTTGAATTATGTCGCACTAAGTCGCCGGGTTGTGGCAAATAGGTCGCACTAAGTCGCCGGTCGAAAAAATTAGGTCGGGACTTAGTAGCGTTGTGGATAGCCTTATGAAAATATTACATGACAAATTGGCCAAAAGGAATGAAATTATGACCGAATTGGTGAAATGCGTGAGAGAGAAAAAGAAAGGTAAAATGGAATAGTATTTGAACAAGCAAAGGAAGGGTAACGTAGAAAAAATGAGGGAAATGCAGAAGCAATGCATAAAAACAGTTAAAGAAGCATCTAATTCAACTTTTGCAGATTAAAGACAAAAGATAGGGTAAGCTATTAAGCAAGCTATAGAGTCTAGAGAGTTTGTTTAATGGAAGAAAATAGTGGCGTGAATCATTAGCATCATCAATGTTTTATGCTTTTAATGCAACAGTATTAATTTAGTTAACCAAATTATGCAGACAAGAGTCATATTTTACACTATTGTGCATCATCATGGTCGATAGGTTACATAAAGCCGAGTGAGTTTAACTAACTCAATGAGCATTGAGCAGAGAGAGTTAGGCTAGGCATAACGCGTCAGTTTTTTTTCGGTCCTCAGTAGGTCGCGATCGAGTCGTCGCGTTGCGGCGATTCGGTCGCCGGTTTCGATCGAGCCCAAACCGACCCTAGTCACGACCTAGTTTCAATGTGTGTTGATTTTTGTAAAAAAAGAAACGGTAACCTTGATATTTTAAAAAAAATTCAAACGGTTATATTTTAAAAATTTTCTATAAATACCATATCTTATTACCAATTATCACAAAAAATAACACACAAATCTCCAAAAATGTCTTATGAATTGTTTTTTGCCGACTCTTCCGACGACGAAGAAGAAGTTACTAGTGAGTTAGAAGCTTTTATGCAAGCTTGCGCACAGGCTTATGAAGCATCACGCCCTAAAAAACGGGCGTATATATATAGAGATTATCAGGGTGCACATAATCGTCTAGTAGATGCGTATTTTACTGAAGGGCCGCAATATGTTGCAGAGACATTTCGTGAACGATTCCGAATGGATCGCGATTTATTCTTACAAATTGTTGACGATTTGAAAAATAACTATTCTTATTTTTGAAACTCAACGGATGCTTTGAATCGAGAATGTCTTTCGCCCTTGCTGAAGTGCACATCCGCTATTCGTCAATTGGCGTACGGAGCCGTGCCTGATTTTCTAGACGAATATTTACAAATGGGTGCGACAACAGCACGACCGTGTCTTCGACGGTTTTGTACCGGCATAATGCAATTATATGGTACAGAGTACTTGCGAAGGCCTACTTATACTGACATCGAGAAACTTTATGCTCATCACGAGGAAAAACACGGGTTTCCTGGGATGCTAGGAAGTATCGATTGTACACATTGGCTGTGGGAGAATTGTACCGTTGCTTACAAAGCTCAATTTAGTAGGCGTGATCAGAGGTCAACACCGTTCATTTTATTGGAGGCGGTTGCATCGCAAGACTTATGGATTTGGCATGCATTCTTTGGTGTAGCTGGGATGAATAACGACGTGAATGTTTTACGTCAGTCCCCTATTTTTAATGATCTTAAATCGGGGAAAGCACCTGAACTGGGATTCGTGGCTAACAACGTGCATTATCGTCGAGGATACTATCTTACTGATGGGATATATCCGCAATGGTCGGTTCTTATTAAGTCTATACAAGATCCGTCGACAAATGATCAGAAACGAAGATTGTATAAAACGAAGCACGAAGCAGCAAGAAAAGATGTTGAGCGAGCCTTCGGTGTATTGAAAACAAAATGGAAGATGATTGATATCCCGGCCCGAGGATTGTCAAAAAGTCGACTATCAGACATAATGTACACGTGTATCATATTACACAATATGGTTATTAAACATAGGGGGCGGCGATATCACCCATTTATCATCAAGTAGAAGAACATGCTGATAACGATCCGATAAATACGCATGAAGAAAGACTACAAATTACTCAGCAAATAGTCGACCCACATCTACATCTCAACCTAAAAGCCGATCTAGTGGAACACATTTGGAATAATCGCAATGGATAATGGCGATATCACCCATTTAATGTTTAATGTTTTTTAATTTCGAATAATTGTGTAATGTTTTTTTTAAATAAATGTAATGTTTTTTATTAAATTTATTGTGTTTTAATAAAAAAAAATTTTTTTCAACTAGGTCGCACTAGGTCGCCGGGTTGTGGCAAATAGGTCGCACTAGGTCGCCGGCCGGAAAAACTAGGTCGCGACCCTCATGCGTTGTGGGTAGCCTTACATAAATCAAGGTTTTTAAGATCGAGTTATTTAGAATCATTTCGTTTTTGTAAGATTGATATTGTAAAATAGGATTAGGATTATAAAATTCTAATATAATGTAATTTTATTAGTAGTTTTGTAATATTTTTTACAAACTAGTTTTAATGCCCGTGCACGCACGGGACTTGAACATAAATGATAAATTAAGTAATAATTTTGTTATTGCGATTTTATAAATATTATATATATTTTTTAAAAATATCTAATGTATATATGTTTGATTATGTTTATATAGTTGATTATGCTATTCTTTTACCGTGCACCGTGTAAAGTAATATAAACTCATCTCAATTTTTATTTCTCGAATTTCATACTCTTTATACTTTCGATATTTTATTTTTAAATAGTTATATCTTAATTATTAATCAACAAACCTTTTATATCAACCTTACACAACCTTACACTTACACGATTTACAAATTCATGATTTTGTAATGTTTAATATTATTCTATAAAACAATATTAAATTTTTAATACTTAAATAGTTACGATCCTCATAAATCGACAAGTTTACATGATTTTGCATAATATTAATTGATATATTGTGTAGATATTTGTTGCACAAATGATTTAAATTTGTTTAATTGAATGTTAGTCATCCTTTTCGAGACATGTTTAGTAACACATTACAACCTTAAAAAAATATATGTTGTTGTAGTATGTAGAATCCCGTCTATTTATTTTCATCTCATATCGATGTCTGAGGTCTGACACTTATTTTGATACGTATATTAATGTTAATAATAATTTATATAGATTGCATTGCTTGACTTTGTTAAATGTCAAAATAGAAATAAACAATAATTTGTGTTTATATTTGAATATATATAATTATGTGATTGTTGAATTTTTAATCTAAAATAGATATATTTTTAAAATAAAAAGTCTACAAAGTAAAAAGTTTAAGGGGGTATTTTGTTTATTTTATAAAGTTACTAAAAAATATGGAAAATTATAAGTTTACTATTAAGTCCATTTATTTTATTTAAAATTAAACCAATAATGTTTTATCAATCCCTTCCTCTTTTTTTAAGTTTTTATTTTCACAAATTTGACACATATATCTTTTTGTGTTTTCATCAAATTCTTCCACCAAAATTTTTAATTTTGACTAAATTGAATTCAATTTTGACTTTTTTTCCACCAATCACATCATTTGATTTTGCTTATGTGTCAAAATCAAGCCATTTGATTGGTGCAATTAATTTTTCTACAACCTCCACTTTTCATTATAATTCTCAAATAAAAGATTTATAATTTTACGAATTAATATACATGGTAAACACAAAATTATACGAATATTTCATAAAAATATGATCATAAATGATGATTATGAAATGTATAAAAAGATTTACATGTTATTTTTTAGATTATATAAAATAAAACTATAAATTTGTAATTTTTTAGTTTGTCGTTCGAGAAAAAATAAGATCGGATCTTAGTGATATTTTCCCATATATTCAAAGAATCTCGAATGCTTGAATTTCTGCTCGTTCCCCGTCCGTGGTCTGCTAATTGGGACTATTGGATTCGAAAACCTTCTGATATGTTTGTATAGTTGTTTTTTTGGTTAATCTGTTCCTCTAGGTTCTCTATTGCTTTTTTGGTTTTTTCTTTTCTTCTCTTTTTGTTCCCTTCGGTGTCTCTTTATTTGGAGTCGTCTTGTCAATAATATTTTAGCCTTTCAAAAAAAAGATCGTCTTAGTAGATCTTAAGATCCTATTATCAAGATCGGGATCAAGATCTTAACCATTCAAAGACCCTCCTTAAGATCCAGATCGTTTTTATTTGCAGTATCATAAAATCGTAAGATAACGTAAATATTTAGTAGTAGTATTAGAAAACTAAACGCTTTTTTTTGGAAAAAAAAATTCAATTTTATTTAATTATTATTTTTATTTGTTTTTTCTAATTAAAAAAAAAAGAAAAACTTAATAGTTTTTTCTTTAAAAAAATAGTTTTTCAATTTTTTATAATTTTTTTTCCAAAAAGTAATATTTTTTTCTAACAAAGACGAAATATAAATCAAAATGATGAAAATAACGAAAATACCTTGATAACCGGTACTAGCAGGTAATTTAGGTAATATTAGTCGGTAACCAGCAGGTTTCATTGGTGATATTAGTATTTTAGTCATTTTATTGGTAAAGTCGAGAAAAAAACCACGTCGATATTTAGTATCTTTAAACCTTATACTAAAAGCCTATGTGCGATAATACGATAACGTTGAAAAAGTAATCGTAAATAACATAAGCTCAACTTCATTATTATAATATTATCTTTTAATTATCTTAAAACCCTCAAAAGAAACATTTTACTTATCGAACAACTAATAATTTCATTTATTGATTAAAAATACAATTTACAATAAAAAATATTTAAAATAAAAAAACATTAAGAATAATTAAAAAAAACATACACGCCGCTGACTCGTTTTCACCCACCCTATATTTGTCCTTTTTACATCTTGATTAATAGCCGTCCTCCTCGTCCAAATCCTTCGTGGGAGTAACGAGAAATTTCAATTCATCCAAACGCATCAAGGTACGGTCTTTTCCAGCGGCGGCCTCAAAATCCTTTTCGGCGGCTTCCCGTTTGAGAGAAAGCTTGTTTTCCACTAATTCACCGAATTGAGATGATGTGTTACTTCTATCGGTGTTCGTTGTTGTTTCAGATTGGGTTTTTTGGCGGGGCTTGGATTGTCGGATGGACGTGGTCTTGTATCCGGACCGAATATATCATCTTATGTATGTCACCCCCAATTTATCAAAGTAAGGAAACACAATGGGGTGCGACGGTCATGACTACCACAAGATATAGATACAAAGAACGGCTATTTAAAAGTCGTTTTAATTTAATCAAAAGCATTAAACTTGTTCGGAAGCGAATTACACAAGATCATAATAAAACATTGTTTCAAAAGACTTCAGTATTGTTCCAAATATCCAAATACTAGTCACGACCATTTTTATTAAAAATCTCCCAAGCATAACCACCTCACTCCTCCGTCTTGATTCCCGAGAAAAACATTGCTAAAGCGTCAATACAAAGGTTGGTGAGTTCATATATTTAAGTTTAAATAGTATGATGAACCATAAGATTTTTCAAGGCAACCGACATATAAATTTATGACAAATACAAGATTATAATCAAAAGTATACGTTCTAATAGCCTACGTCTAAGCTCATGACACCGAAGCGTTAACCTAAACGACAATATATAATAAGAGCCCAAGCAAATGCCTATCCTGAAGCATTTGTAAAGGATCAAATGAAAGTGTATCTAACTTTGACCACACAACCAAATTATATAGGGAGGTTAATCCCGATAGATCTATCCATAACATTCACGCTTACACTAAGTAATTAATGGTTCATGATAGTGGGCTAAAAAGCAACATGGGATAACGGGACTTAGACATCAAGTAGGCAAACGTATGAGTTTTAAGGTACTTATGTTCATCCATTAAAAAAAGCAACGCTCTCACCCCAAACTAGTTAAAACAATTAAAAGTGGAGCTGATAGGTGTGTAAACACCCATCCTTTTTACCACTTAATTACAATAATAACCAGACCAAAACGTGTATTTTATGTTATTTATGTCGGAATTATGCGTGGTTTGTGTTTTTGTTGTGATTTAGGACGAAAAGGTGAAAAGTGGAGAAAACACGGGCATTCACGGGCTTTTATCGAAGAAAAAGACGAAAGACGAAGTCAAGAAGTCAAGAGTGCAAAAAGAACGGAAGTCCAAGACAAATTCTGAAGATTTATCGAAGAAAAAGTCAAAAAACGGAAGTTTACCAAAAGCCGAAGAACTCAAGTCTAATTTATTGAAGAATTAAAAGACGAGTTTAAAGAAATCCCGAGACAAAGTCATTAAAGTCCAAGATTTAAGAAGATTAAAGGCTTAAGGACTTCATCATGCAATTAAGAATAAATGAAAGAGGGGAGGAAGCTTCCTAAGCACTCCTGAATCCTCCCCTATAAATAGTCATTAGGATTAATCATTTCATTTTGTTGGATAGTTTGACACACTATTTCTCCCATTTTACTTTCCTGCACATTTAAATTCATGTCATTTACCTTATTGTAAAATTTAAATACCTTGTCTTGCACCTTAATTACATTTAGTTTCAAGTAAGTTCTCTTTTAATTCTTGTCAATCTTTACTTTTTCTTGTTAATCTCTTATCTACCTTTCTTCATTTGATCTTAATCTTCATGCTTTATTGGTTATGTTCATGTTCTTGATTTTTTATTGATTTATTTAAGTGGGTTTTGATTATTTTGATTAGTTTTGTTAGTTTTGATTGTTTTGGATTGATTGTTTATGATTAATAGATGTTTATTGATTAGTTAGATTTAATCTTGTGGTTGATTTAGCTTAATTTTATCTAGATCCGTATCTTTTTGTGTTTCCTTGTTCTTCGGTTTTCTGTTACTGATCTTTTCCCAGGAAACATTCCGGATCAACACGTTATTCCGCGTAAAGGATTCCAAAGGGTGTTCATCCGGAATATTGGATATTCCGGATCAATTGAGTTTATTCGGAATATTTATTATTCCGCATCAATGTGCTTTATTCGGAATATTAAAACATTCCGAATCAAGGTGCTTTATTTGGAATAATATTCCGGATCAACCACTCATTCCGGATCAACAGAATATTCCGAATCAAGGTGCTTTATTCGGAATATTAAAACATTCCGAATCAAGGTGCTTTATTCGGAATAATATTCCGGATCAGCAAACATTCCGGATCAACTGAACATTCCGAATCAAGATATATTCCGGATCAAGGGCAACATTTCGGATCAAAGCATTATTCTGAATAAAGAAGTTTATTCCGGATAGGTGACATATTCCGAGTAAGCATTTTATTCCGGATCAAGGTTTTGGGTAAATATTCCGAGTGAAGAAAAACATTCCGAACGAAGGTGACATTCCGGATGAGTGTTTATTCCGCATGAGGGTATTATTTCGGATGAGCTATTTTTCAGGTTCTTTTAATTTCAGTTTTTAATTTTTAATTTTCAAGTTTTATTTTTCCCGCCTTTTTATTTAGTCGCACTTTGAGATTATTTGCCTTAGATTTATTTTAGCCTTGCCTTAGTTTTAAGTTTTAGTTGCGTTTTAAGTTTGCCTTAGTTAGATTTAAGTTTCCGTTATTTACTTTTAGTGCCTTTTAATTTTAGTCATGCTTTTAAATACTCGCCATTTATTTTAAATTAGACTTAGATTTACTTTATCTGCCCTTTTACTTTAATTGTTTTGCACTTTTAATTACTACAACGACACAACTATTTGTTTCACCAAAGAACGACTGAGTCGCATAGTTAAACCAGATCAATTCGATTAGACAGGAACAACGATATTTTTAACTAGGGAAAAAGCTAGTTATCAAATGGCGCCGCTGTCGGCTCTTTTCGTAAAGATTAATGGTTTTCTGTGAGACACGCGTTGCTTTTTGGGATCCGTTCACTTGTGAGCGTTACTTTTCTTGCTTAAAAATCTACAAAAATCCAAAAATAAAATAAAATTAAAATTGATAAAAAAACCAAAAAAAATAAAAATTTCATAAATCCAAAAAGATTTTCTTTTTATTGTGTATATATATTGTCTTTGTGTTTGGTTTCTTTTTATTTTGCCTTTTCAGGTGTATGCGTACTAGATCTTCTAATTATCAAGAACCCGAGACTCGAGAAGATATAAGTATGGCAGGTGTCAACAACAATAATAATCCACCGCACCTTAATAACAACAACAATGTTCATCCACAGCCCGATCTTCGGACAATGGAAGAGCTTTGTCAACCTACCATGTTTGGACAAGGAGGACCGATTGCGCCGATGCAAATCACGGCTCCGGAGTTTTCGTTGAAGCACCACATGATTCAGCAAGTGCAAACAAATCCTTTTAGAGGAATGCCTAATGATGATGCCAACAAACACCTCGACAAGTTCATTACAATCACTCAAAGCATGAAGTTGCCCGGTGCCACAATGGATGTTCTACGCCTTCAACTCTTTCCACATACTTTATCACATCATGCCGAGAAATGGTTTGATCGTCTTCCAAAGAATTCTATTCATACTTGGGATGACATGACTCAACGCTTTTTGTCGCGCTACTTTCCACCATCCATGGTCACGAGCCTTCGCAATCAAATCAGCGGTTTCATGCAAGAACCCGATGAATCTCTTTTTGATGCTTGGGAAAGATATAATGTCTTGATTGATCGTTGTCCAAACCACAACATGCTTCCAGTCACATTGATTGATACTTTCTACAACGGTTTGACTTTTAGAGATTGTGATACGATTAATGCAGCCGCCGGTGACACATTTATGAAAAGGAGACCCGAGGAGTGTAGAGAGCTTATTGAGAACATGACTACTCACCACAAAAACTGGGATTCCTCCGCTTCTTCAAGGAACAACCTGAGAGTCAATGTTTCTTCCACTTCAGCAAACCCCGATATGACCGAATTCACCCGCATGATGACCGAAATGAACAAAAGTATCTTGCTTCTCGCTTCAAACCAACAACAACAAGTTAAAGCGATTGCACCTTCTTGTGAAACATGCGGCGGTCCTCACTCATACACTGATTGTCCTTCTACTCAAGGAAATCCGGAAAACGTGTATGCAGCTTATGGTAATTATTCACCGGAAAATTACCAAGCTTGACCTCAAGGGGATAGAAATCTGCTGAGTTACCGGTCAAACAACTACCTTTCACCCGGTTTTTCTCCTCAAAACCAAAACCCCGCCAAAAACTACAATAGAAGCAACCAAATCCAACCTAGAGCTTCTAATCCTTATCACCCACCCGCTCAACAAGCCCCACCCATTAACCCTGATGTTGAAGCATTAATGAGAACCCAAGGTGAGCAAATCAAGAATCTACAGAGCCAAATTATCAATTTGAAAGGAGATATTACCAAGCAAGGGAATGACATAAGATCCGAGCTTCGAGATAATATTCAATCCTCCTTTAGCAATCAAACAAATGATTTGAAGAATATGCTTGCTAGTTTCTTGCCCGCAGCTCAACCTTCTACTTCAAGTTCTCTACCTTCAAACAACGTCACCAATCCGCGAGCGAATGTGAGTGCTATTACTACTCGTAGTGGAGTTACCATAGTAGGACCACCTATCCCGCCCCCATCATCTACACCTCCTCCACCACCATTTATCCCTACTCCTCCTACACCTAGTATTAGTGCACCATCACCGTCTCCGCCTCATTATGACGATGTTCCCAAGAAGAACCCTTCAACAAATCACCCTTTAACTACTGCACCTTCACCACCCAAACCCAATATCCCTTATCCTTCACGGCTAGGCAAGACCACAATGCTCACCAAGGATGACTCTCAAATGTCAAATTTTATGAAGATGATCTCTCAACTAAATTTCAACATTAGCCTTGTCGAAGCACTTGTCCACATGCCGAAATTTGTGAAAGCATTCAAGGAATTGCTTAACAAGAAGGAGAAGTTGATTGAGCTTGCCAACACACGCTTAAATGAAAACTGCTCTGCAGTTATTCTTAAAGAACTACCGGAAAAACTTGGAGATCCCGATCGTTTTGTGTTGCCTTGCATCTTCAACAAAACCGAAGAATGTACTGCCCTTGCTGATCTCGGGGCCAGTATAAATCTCATGCCATTAAGTGTTTGGAAAACACTATCATTACCCGACCTTACTCCAACAAAGATGACTCTTGAACTTGCAAATCGCACTCTTGCTTACCCCGTTGGTATTGCCGAAGACGTGTTCATTAAAGTTGGCACATTTACTTTCCCGGTCGACTTTGTGGTTGTTGATTATGAAATAGACCCTCGTATTCCTTTAATACTTGGTCGGCCATTCTTGAGAACCGGACGAGCTTTAGTTGATGTTGCCGAAGGCGAGTTAATCTTAAGAGTCGGGGATGATGCACAAATTTTTAAAATGAGGAAGCTTACAAGCAAATCCTATGGACGAGAATCAGCGAATATGATTAATGTGCTCGATGATTTTGTCATCTACAACAATCCTCTAT
The DNA here is from genome assembly GCA_025667525.1 of Glebionis coronaria. Lineage (NCBI taxonomy): Eukaryota > Viridiplantae > Streptophyta > Magnoliopsida > Asterales > Asteraceae > Glebionis > Glebionis coronaria. Next base: position 453,181,797 of record CM046879.1, read on the forward strand.
TCGACTCTTGCATTGATAATCCACTTTTTCAAGATGATGTGGATGATTCTCTTTCCAATGTGGAACCTTCTCCCATTTATGATTCTCCACCGATCTTTGATGCTTATGATGATAATTCTAGCTCAGATTCTGATGATTATGATGACCTTACTTCCGAGTATCCCGACATGCCCATTTATGATGATTTTGATGAGCCCGATACTCTTTCGAGTGATTCTTCACATGATGAAGATCCTCTGCCATCCATGCTTAATCCTACTTTGGATGATTACTCATTTGAGGAAGACTTCTCAACGTTTCTCAATACCTACTTCCCTCATGAGAGTGATGCACCTCCTTTAGATTTTGATGATTATCGTCTTGATCCTACTTTGGATTTGAAGAAAATTCTTTCAAAGGAGAAGAAACCGGTCGACACCGACATCCGCAGCACATATGATTTAACACCTCTTTGTCCACCTTCTGAGGACGAGGTTGTGTATCTTCTTCGCGGATCTTCTTCACATTCTATTGAGCCTGAGTGCTATTTTCCCCTAAAGGAAAAGGTGTTCGACCCCGGTATCGATATTCGTCAGCCATCTCAGTATCCACCTGATGAAATAAAATGAAAAATCTTTGGAACTTTTGAAGATATGCTTGCACCACTTCACCCTCGCTTCCACCGTGCTCCGTCCTTGCTTAGAACCTTGCCTACTCTTCTTTGGCTTTCCTTGTTCGCCTTAAGCTTGTGCTATTTGATGGACGAAAACTATGTCTTTGATCCCGGTGGATATGTTTCATGCTGCTTCCTATGATAATCTAGGTCGAGTCAGGCTCACGACTCGGTAAACAAAAATCAAGCACTTCTTGGGAGGCAACCCATGCATCTATCTTTTAGCTTTCTTTATCCTAAGTGTAGGGGAGACCCGTTGGTTTTCTATTTCCTCTACTCTCTTCTACTATTCAGGGATTCGAGCGCTTAATGATCCACTCTTGATGATTCTTGACGACCCGTGATTCCGTGTTCCCTTCTTCCCGGTTCTATCCTAAACTCTTTTCGATTCACTATTTTATACTTTCCAATATTAAAATAGGAATATCTTTAGTTGTCATTTCCTTAGCGAGATTTAAACAAAGTGCACAATGTCCTAAGTGTAGGGGAGTTTACTCCCACATGCTTAAACATTGAGGACAATGTTTATATTAAGTGTATGGGGGACTTCTATCGAAGTTAAGTGGTCTTTTCCTTGTATTTGTCCTCATTTTAACCGGAAAATCAATTTTTCGACATTTTTCAAAATTTTTGATCTATTTTGGCCTATTAGTTTTTCCCTTTGTATAGTTATTTTCTTTCCGTATTAGAATAAATCTTTAATAAAGTGGTTTTAATTTTCAAACGTTGTGAATCTTTTGACTCAACCCGAGTTTACTTATCTAAGTTTACTCTAGCTAGTATCCTTAACATGTTTAAGTCAAGTTTTGCTAGGCTTTTATATAGGGAGCTATAAAACGCGAAAGTTTTAACTCTCACGGGTTAAGAACAAGAACTTTTCGCAAGTTCCTATAATTGATCCTAGAGAGTCGTTTATCAAGGGAACTTTAAAATGCGATTTCTAAACTTGAAAAAGTCTAAGAATTTGCAAGATTCTATAGGCGACTCGAAAACCCAAAACTTTGATTTAATAGGCTAAGCATCCACGAGTCTCATTCCTTGAGATTTTAAACTGTGGAGAACGAGAGATGATAGAGTCAATTATAAGTTTGGTATTCTTTCGTGAATTTATGTGAGTTAATTATGAGCCTATTCTCCCATCGCTTGCTAATAAATTTATCTGTAATAAATAAGGTTGTACGATTTGAAAAGTTACTTAGCTTCTAGCCCAAGATCGTTTAAAAGTTGCTCGGTATGGATTAGAGTTCATAGACAAGGCATAACTTATTGAAGCGGGATGCGAAGATTGGTGAGTCCAAAAAGGTCCTAACAAGGCATGAGGGCTATATTTTGTTGCTAAAGATCCCAAGTGATGTGAAGAATCATTTATCGAAAATCAATATGAAGGATCGAGACACACGACGAAAAGCAAAAACTCCCCAAAAGTCATGGAGAAGTCTATCCGAAAAGACCCTAGCAAGGTATGAGGATAAATAAAGCCAAGTCCAAAAAGGAGGCGGATCGTTGTATATCAAAGTCCAAAATTAAGATTGGAGAAAAATGAAGAAGTCGTGGTCCAAGTATGAATCTCTCAAAACTTCAAGTGAAGAAATTCCTATTATGAAGAGAAGACCATAATTTCATGAACGTCTCTCAAGGTTTGAAGTATGAAGTCACTGCCAAATATCGGTCCGAGAAAGGTCTCAAATCGCGAAGAGAGTTATGCCAAGATATGAACTTTATGAGGTCCCGAGAAGCAGTTTTAAAAGATTTTGTCCTTTAGCTAACTATTGATTAAATCGTTCACTTTATTTTCGGCTTAATAACTATCGAAATAAGTCAACAATGCATCCTCGTGATCATTCAAGACAAAAATAAAATATAAGAGATACACCTAGGAATAAGGGAGTCTAAGTGAATAATTGGCCCACATGAGTTCGTGTTAGTTTGCTAACTTATAATAACAATGATCTCGTTTTTTAAGCTTGGTTTGGGAGAAAGTGAAAACTTGAGGATGATGATTATTCATGACATTTCCAAAACCCAATGTATGTTTTTTGATTTCTTTACTTTGAATGTTTATAGTTTTTATCTCTTTAATAAAGGCCAACGTGGATTGATTATGATGAAAAATGTAAACGTGCTTTGTAACTAATGCGTTGCATGAGGACATTGCAATGGTCAAGTGTAGGGGATTTGATAGGTGTGTAAACACCCATCATTTTTACCACTTAATTACAATAATAACCGGACCAAAACGTTTATTTTATGTCATTTATGTCGGAATTATGCGTGGTTTGTGTTTTTGTTGTTATTTAGGACGAAAAGGTGAAAAGTAGAGAAAACACGGGCATTCACGGGCTTTTATCAAAGAAAAAGACGAAAGACGAAGTCAAGAAGTCAAGAGTGCAAAAAGAACGGAAGTCCAAGACAAATTCTGAAGATTTATCGAAGAAAAAGTCAAAAGACGGAAGTTTACCAAAAGCCGAAGAACTCAAGTCTAATTTATTGAAGAATTAAAAGACGAGTTTAAAGAAATCCCGAGACAAAGTCATTAAAGTCCAAGATTTAAGAAGATTAAAGGCATAAGGACTTGATCATGCAATTAAGAAGAAATGAAAGAGAGGAGGAAGCTTCCTAAGCACTCCTTAATCCTCCCCTATAAATAGTCATTAGGATTAATTATTTCATTTTGTTGGATAGTTTGACACACTATTTCTCCCATTTTACTTTCCTGCACATTTAAATTCATGTCATTTACCTTATTGTCAAATTTAAATACCTTGTCTTGCACCTTAATTACATTTAATTTCAAGTAAGTTCTCTTTTAATTCTTGTCAATCTTTACTTTTTCTTGTTAATCTCTTATCTACCTTTCTTCATTTGATCTTAAACTTCATGCTTTATTGGTTATGTTCATGTTCTTGATTTTTTATTGATTTATTTAAGTGGGTTTTGATTATTTTGATTAGTTTTGTTAGTTTTGATTGTTTTGGATTGATTGTTTATTATTAATAGATGTTTATTGACTAGTTAGATTTAATCTTGTGCTTGATTTAGCTTAATTTTATCTAGATCCGTATCTTTTTGTGTTTCCTTGTTCTTCGGTTTGCTGTTACTGATCTTTTCCCAGGAAACATTCCGGATCAACACGTTATTCCGCGTAAAGGATTCCAAAGGGTGTTCATCCGGAATATTGGATATTCCGGATCAATTGAGTTTATTCGGAATATTTATTATTCCGCATCAAGGTGCTTTATTCGGAATATTAAAACATTCCGAATCAAGGTGCTTTATTCGAAATAATATTCCGGATCAACCAAAAGTTCTGGATCAACCACTCATTCTGGATCAACAGAATATTCCGAATCAAGGTGCTTTATTTGGAATATTAAAACATTTCGAATCAAGGTGCTTTATTCGGAATAATATTCCGGATCAGCAAACATTCCGGATCAACTGAACATTTCGAATCAAGATATATTCCGGATCAAGGGCAACATTCCGGATCAAAGCATTATTCCGAATAAAGAAGTTTATTCCGGATAGGTGACATATTCCGAGTAAGCATTTTATTCCGGATCAAGGTTTTGGGTAAATATTCCGAGTGAAGAAAAACATTCCGAACGAAGGTGACATTCCGGATGAGTGTTTATTCCGCATGAGGGTATTATTCCGGATGAGCTATTTTTCAGGTTCTTTTAATTTCAGTTTTTAATTTTTAATTTTCAAGTTTTATTTTTCCCGCCTTTTTACTTAGTCGCACTTTGAGATTATTTGCCTTAGATTTATTTTAGCCTTGCCTTAGTTTTAAGTTTTAGTTGCGTTTTAAGTTTGCCTTAGTTAGATTTAAGTTTGCGTTATTTACATTTAGTGCCTTTTAATTTTAGTCATGCTTTTAAATACTCGCCATTTATTTTAAATTAGACTTAGATTTACTTTATCTGCCCTTTTACTTTAATTGTTTTGCACTTTTAATTACTACAACGACACAACTATTTGTTTCACCAAAGAACGACTGAGTCGCATAGTTAAACCAGATCAATTTGATTAGACAGGAACAACGATATTTTTAACTAGGGAAAAAGCTAGTTATCAGGAGCTATGGAACTCACCTCGATGAAGTAGTAAATATGATCAACAAAGATATCACGGAAAATTAAGACACATAAAATGATGCGCAAACGATCTACTCGTACCCTAAATAAAATATCCGTACTTAGGCTAAATACAAGAAAGAATAACGTACAATGCACTTGGTTGATATCTATACTTGCTATTGATTTATAAAATGTTTTTATACATTTTTCATGTTTATCTTTTTTTGTCACAGAGTCAACTTTGGGTCTCGATATCTCGTTAAATAATAGTCAGAAAAATAAACGGGTTCTTGTTATAAAAAGTAGACCGCGAGGTCTGCGATATTTGATAAATATCGTATTTGATAAATATTGTATTTGATATTTAATTATAGCAAACAATTAAGCAAAGTAGAGCACTCACACACAAAATATAACAAGTAAAGTTCAATTACATACAAGGGTCGATCAACCATCATTGGGAATTAATTGCGGGTTCGTTACTTAACCTTAAGACAAATGGAAAGATGTTTTGAAAACTAGGTCGTGTCAAGTTTAATAAGGTATTTTTTAAATTTAAGGGGCTGGGTCGTTTGTTTAGTTAAAACATGGCACAAAGTTAGCTCTATGGGTAATTTGAGGAAATACATACAACAAGGAAGAAAATCAATATCTCATTGTTTAAGAAAAGGGTAGTGTCTTCTATGTTATATACCAAATATTACATCCTTATTTATGCATTAAAAATAAGCTTATACATTTTATTTCTAACCTATATCCTCACCCACAAGACTAGCAATTCTAAAAACAAACAAATGGGAAGGGAATCATTGTCCTTTCTACCACACACCACACGCACACAATATGTTTAATTAACAGTGACTGCAGCTTATCATGTATGCATGTCACAAGTATCACTCATATACATACATACATAGTTGATTACAAAAGTGTCATTTGTTGGTTTTGTCCACTGTTTACACGCAAGGAAGGGTTCCTTCTTTGTTTTTATATTTTCTTTACTCCATACATCATACATACATACATACTAAATTTAGCAAAGGTGACAAAAGTATTGTGTTGATGTACCCACTGTTCGCAGGCCAAGACCAAAAGGAGGGGTCTATTTGCTTTACTACTCATCATACATGCATACATGCATACATAGCATCACAAAACACATCCCACATAACATACAACTATGCATACAGTAAGTTCAAAGAAAGAATGAGATGCCACTATTTGCTTATGTTCATTGTCAGGACACCCAAAAAGGGGAAAGTGGTCCTCAAATGGGTTTCTACACTTGCTATTTATCATGTGTTGGTATTTATCATGTGTTGCTATTTATCAATATATACATACACCTAGCAACTTTTCTTTCTTTCGTTTCACTGTTTTCCTGGTCCACTGCTTGTACATAAGGAATCATACACATACTCTAGCTAATATATTTGAAGGACTTAGTTCATTTGTTTATGTCTTACGGTTGAGGCCATGCACCAAAGAAGTAAACCATCCATCATATTCTTAATACACATTCATCTTAATCATGATGACAGAGGTTGTTTACATGCATGCACACACAAGCAATGATCTACATAAAATCATATAATCATTCTTATACATGGTAACTCATATATATAAATACACGCATACATGTAAGGGAGTAGTCTTGAGATCAATCGTGCATACATACACACTCATGTCAAATTTATTTACACATAAAATTAGATGAGTGGTCCTATACATGGAAACTATGCATATAATACTTCACGAGTCTTTATGATCCCTACTAGCAACTGTTGTTCGAATTTTAGCATGCATACCTAATGATTACTTGTTCCCATCATGTCATACGTTTACATACAGATTCTAGTTTACATACAACCCCTAGTCTTTGTCGAATATACATGTTCTCTCTGTTTTGAGGGTTTTTACATTTCGGAACACACACGAAACACTAGCAAACAAGGTCCATTTGATGTTCATCCTAATTACACCTGATATCACATCATGGGTTCATGCAAAAATCATACAAGTATCACAGAACATGTTCAAGGCCCTAGTTGTTCATGTATTCATTCATATGTTTTTGGGTTTTCATGCACTTGGTCCTTTAGTTGGTTAGGTGTTCAAGCCTTTCGCATGTCTATCAAGCCAATACGTAAGTTAAGTAGTTTTAGGTCATTAAGTAAACACCCCGTTAAACCCTAGCCGTGATTTCTTCAATGTAAGTTTAGTTCTTAAAAGTTTATAGCAAGCTTAACTATCAACCAAGGTAGAAGTGAATGAGCAAGAGTTATGGTAACTTACAAAGGTCTTATGAATATTTGATGAAGATAGAAATCAAGAAGTAGAGATCAACTATCAAACATGTACCCACGTCCTAACCATCTTAGTGTTTTTAGCTTGCTTCAAAAATCAACCTGAACCTTTGCTTAATTATTTTTCTGCCGTGACTTTGTAGTATCAACTTTGTATTTTTTTTGGTGAGCTTTGTTTTGAGTGTGTAAGATTTTGAGAGAAATGGCTTGTATTGATAGGCAAGAGAGTGTGGTTTAGGGGTAAACAAAATTAGTTAGGGTTTAGTTAGGATTTGTGGTTTGATTTCAACTAGGGCTAACCATCATTGGGAGTGGGATTATGTTGGGGAAGAACACCTTGTTGGGGTTCATGGAAGAAAAAGAGTTTTGTACTTGGTTGACTAGTATTAAGGAAACTTGTTGTAGTTATTAAGGTTTTGAGGGAATTTCAAGGGTGGAGTGATGGTCCGTCGGTTTTCAAGGAGAAGAAAGGTGACCAAAGTACCACCTAATTAATGAGGGGTATTGCACAAAGATATTCAATTATGAAATTTGAATATAAAGTTTTTTTTTTGGGGGGGGGGTCCGGTTTTGATAAGGTGATAAAGAAGAGAAAGTTGTTTTATTTTTATTTTTGTTAAATTTTGTAATGTTTATTAGTAGTGTTGTGTAAATCTTGTAGAGGTTTAAAGGTTTATAAGTAATGTAAAGTTCTAGTAGAAGGGGTTCTAAACAATTTGTGAAAGATAAAGTAGGCAATCTCTAAGTGTGGCGTAAATGTATTGAGTGAATTATTTGTTTTGTGAAACAAAATTCTTATATGAGATTACGTCGATGTAAATAAATGTCGAATCCTAAAATAAAAATTCTTATCATGAACAATAATAGTCATTCAAGTAATATTTGATAATAACTTCATTCATAAAAAATTAAATTTGTACACTAAATACGCGTAAACAATCGGGAACATCATTAGCCACACAAGTCTAACCCGAACCATCACGTTTCACGTAAGTTAAATATATTTAAAATTCACGTTTGTGACATTCGACATCCTTTAAATTGAGCTTCGACCCCAAAGCTCATACTTCGATGAAACTTATCTAATTAAAAAGATGAGGGTATTTAAGCTTAAGTTGGTCTTCACGTTCCCAAGTAAACTCGGATCCTCTTTGTGCATTCCAAAGCACTTTTACGATCGGTGTACGACTTTGTGTAAGTCGTTTCATTTCACGGTCTACAATTTCGACGGGTTCTTCCACCCGTTAAATTGAGTTTTACTCAAATGGCGTTTCGTTCTTCTCATTATTATTTATAATCAGTTTTAGATTTTTCTGACTTTAATCTATTTGAGTTTAACTGTCGTCAAAACAATTGGCGCTCTAGTATATTTCGTATCATACACGCTCTTGTATGTAATAGTCGCATAGAAAATAATCGTACTAGGTTTACTCGTATCGCGTACTTGACGCTTTCACTTAAATGATGGTATAGTATTGTTTGAAGTTCATTGTACAAAATAAATTTTCTTTGACACGTAAAGTGAATTTAGAAGTTTTCTAGTATCACTAATAAATCTCATTTCTACGATGACTACTATGAGCATGATGGCGTTCGACCACGATCATACGTAGTTGATCAGGCTACGTACTTCTCGAGACCAACGGTTGCATCCTACTTTTTATCATAATTTAACTCTTTGAGGTTGTAATTTATGTATCGGTATTACATAGTTCATTTTGTTCGTTACCGTTATTCATTTTCACAATCAACAAATTAGTCCATAATTCATTTCATTTGCTACTATTGCTCACTTTTAACAATCAACAAAATAATTTACATACTTATTTGTACTAGTTCTCGTCAAGTTTATCAATAGTTTGCGTCCTCCACATCAAGTAGTTCGTAAAAGTAGATTTTTTCAAAACTTTACATGGTAGTCCTTACTAAAAAAATGTTTCAACATTAGTCACGGTGTTTTATACTTTAAGTTGGTCGTTAATCCTGATTTTTTCAAAGCTTTGCATGATAATCTATACCAAAATATTTCGTCATCAATCGTGGCGTTTTCATCAGTAATACCTTTACTGATTTTACCAAAACGTTTTATCAAAGCTTCTGACATTCTTACTAATAAAGTTCTCGGTGATGGTTTCATATAGTAAATGTTTTTCATAATGTTTTTCCAAAAATATTTTATAAAATTTCTCTTAAAAAATTTATTTGATTAATTTTTCTCTGACATATAAAATAAAATATTGTAGGACAAAACCCTTTTTTATAAAGTAAAATTTTATTGGATAAATTTTTCTCTGACATAGTAAAAACTAAAGAATCACTACCTCAAAAAAATCATTTTAACGACAAAAGGAAACGATTAAATTAAAATTTCAGAATACGGTTACATAACTAAATTTTGTTGGTGGTAACATCGACGGATGTCAAGTCACTTGATCTGCATAAGAATATATTATTTAAGATTCCACATCAATCACTCAATTCTATCACATATTTTTTTTCAAGAGTATTGATCATTCTTTATTACATCTAAATGACACTTCGATAGACTTTTAACGTTCGACATGCGTTATTAGGATCTCTAAGAAGTGATCACAATTCACATATAGGTTCTTCAAGCTTTGCGACATGTGTTAATCTCTTTAATTTAAAATATGGCGTAATCCTCATATAATGAGTTCTTCCTTTAATCTTAGTTGTTATATCCTACTTTGTAAATTTGTAATAGCTTCATAGCAACTTAGTTACAAACAATGAGCTAAAACTTTTAAATCCACCTTGTACAATTTCTTCCTACATAAATTTCTCCTTGATGTGCATTCGACTTACGTGTCGGCGCATTTCCGAATAGTTTTCATATTTTTGTAATACTAGTTTATATTTGTTCCTTATGATATAGTACTTTCTGGAGTATTACAGGAGTAATACTTTGTGTAGAGTGTGTATCATCGTAGTTGTATAAAAAATAGAGACGACAAATTTAATTATTTTAGAGTTCGCACACCAAACAAACTAATGGTACTAATGAACCATATTAGTCACACGTCAATGAGGTGATTGCCTTGTCAGATCATGTAAGTCTTATCCATCCCCGAGGAAATTCACTAAAAATATTAAGCTGGGCTACAACTAGCACTTGACTAAGCCTCGCAACCCAATCAAACAAGAATAGCCTTGAGGTCTAGTCAAGTATTAGTCATTAAACCTTAATATCTTTGGTAAATTTACTCGTATTTAGATATTACTCACACAATTTAACATCGATTAAACCAACAAAAAACTCATCAAATATGTTATAACTTAACGATCAACTAATCACACAACATGTAAATTCATGAGCTTTACCCATCCTCAAGAAAACTCATCAAAAACCCTAAGTTGTGTTATGACTGACACTCAGCTTAGTCTCTCAACCCAATCAAACAAGAACAACCATGAGACCTTGCTAAGTATCGTTATACCTCTTAACATTTTTGATGATTTGTCTTGGTCTTGGGTTTACCTCACAACTTATCATCAACCATTACTAAATCTTGTCGCGTCCAAGTACTGTTTTGGCGTATATTTTTAATCCAGGGTATAGCGATATAGGGTACAATTGAAACACTCAAATGTTTCAATAGTTGATAGTAGTAGTCTAGTGGATTGTTTCAATAAAATGCGTAGTAACATAAATATGTGTACATTTTACTCCAAAATAAATATGGCCCAAACCACCTTAGTTCGAATAAACATGGCACAAATCATTTTAGTAGCATAACAATCCAAACAAGGATGCTAGGTATTTTACTTCAAAATATAAGAAAAATTGTTTTTGTACACATTCCTATAAGTACATCGTATATAGAGATCATTCAAACAAGGAAGAGAATACTTAATGCTAATAACACGTAGCAATCAAGTTTAAACTAGCATGGCAAATCACATGGAATAATTCAAGTCGCAACTTGTATCGAAGAAAAGGAGTGAAGTGGTTCATGGAGATTTTTGAGAGTTACTTATAGTCTAGAATTATTTTCCCAAAATCAAATTTTTTACTCACGTTGATAAAAAAACATTTTATAAAATAACCTAGTTCTCTATAACTACATCTCTGATACCAATCTATCACACCCCTAATTTATCAAATTAAAGAAACACAATGGTACGATGGTCATGACTATCACAAGATATATATACAAAGAACGACTACTTAAAAGTCGTTTTAATTTAATTAAAAGCATAAAACTTGTTCCGAATCGAATTGCACAAGATCATAATAAAACATTGTTTCAAAAGACTTCAAGATTTTTCCAAATACTAGTCACGACCATTTTTATTAAAAATCTCCCAAGCATAACCACATCACTTCTCCGTCTTGATTCCCGAGAAAAACATTGCTAAAGCGTCAACACAAAGGTTGGTGAGTTCATATGTTTAAGATTAAATAGTATGATGAACCATAAGATTTTTCAAGTACCGACATATATTTTTTATAACAAATACAAGATTATAATCAATAGTATACGTTCTAATAGCCTACGTGTAAGCTCATGACACCGAAGCGTTAACCTAAACGAAAAGATATAATAAGAGCCCAAACAAATGCCTATCCCGAAGCATTTGTAAAGGATCAAATGTAAGTGTATCTAACTTTGGCCACACAACCAAATTAGATAGGGAGTTAATCTCGATAGATCTATCCATAACATTCGCGCTTACACTAAGTAATTAACGGTTCATGATAGTGGGCTAAAAGGCAACATGGGATAACGGGACTTAGACATCAAGTAGGCAAACATATGAGTTTTAAGGCACTTATGTTATCCGTTAAAAAAATAAGAAACGTTCTCACCCCAAAATATTTAAAACAATTAAAAGTGGGGCTATGAAACTCACCTCGATGAAGTAGTAAATATGATGAACAAAGATATCACGAAAAAACCAGACACGCAAAACGATGCGTAAACGATCTACTCGTAACCTAAGTAAAATATTCGTACTTAGGCTAAATACAAGAAAGAATAACATACGATGCACTTGGTTGATAATCTATAGTAGCTATTAATTTACAAAATGTTTTTATACATTTTTCATGTTCATCCTTTTTAGTCACGGGGTCAACTTTGGGTCTCGATATCTCGTTAAATAATAGTCCGAAAAATAAACGGGTTCTTGTTATAAAATCCAGACCGAGAGGTCTTTGATATTTGATAAATATCGTATTTGATAAATATCATATTTAATATTTAATTATAGCAAACAATTAAGCAAAGTAGAGCACTCACACACAAAATATAACAAGTAAAGTTCAATTACATACAAGGGTCGACCAACCATCTTTGAGAATTAATTGCGGGTTCGTTACTTAACCTTAAGACAAACGGAAAGCTGTTTTAAAAAATTGGTCGTGTCAAGTTTAATTAGTTATTTTTAGATTTAAGGGGCTGGGTCGTTTGTTTAGTTAAAACATGGCACAAAGTTAGTTTTATGGGTCATTTGAGGAAATACATACAACAAGGAAGAAAATCAATATCTTATTGTTTAACAAAAGGGTAGTGTCTTCTATGCTATATACCAAATATTACATCCATATTTATGCATTAAAAATAAGGTTATTCATTTTATTTCTAACCTATATCTCCACCCCACAAGACTAGCAATTCTAAAAACAAACAAATGGGAAGGGGACCATTGTCCTTTCTACCACACATCACACGCATACAATATGTTTCATTAACAGTGACTATAGCTTATCATGTATGCATGTCACAAGTATCACTCATATACATACATACATAGTTAATTACAAAAGTGTCCTTTGTTGGTTTTGTCCAATGTTTACACGCAAGGAAGGGTTCCTTCTTTGTTTTCATATTTCCTTTACTCCATACATCATACATGCATACATACATACATACTACACTTAGCAAAGGCGACAAAAGTATTGTGTTGATGTACCCATTGTTCGCAAGCCAAGACCAAAAGGAGGGGTCTATTTGCTTTACTACTCATCATACATGCATACATAGAATCACAAAACACATCCCACATAGCGTACAATTATTTCCTTTACGACATAGAATCACCACACATCACACGCATACAATATGTTTCATTAACAGTGACTGTAGCTTATCATGTATGCATGTCACAAGTATCACTCATATACATACATACATAGTTGATTACAAAAGTGTCCTTTGTTGGTTTTGTCCAATGTTTACACGTAAGGAAGGGTTCCTTCTTTGTTTTCATATTTCCTTTACTCCATACATCATACATGCATACATACATACATACTACATTTAGCAAAGGAGACAAAAGTATTGTGTTGATGTACCCACTGTTCGCAAGCCAAGACCAAAAGGAGGGGTCTATCTGCTTTACTACTCATCATACATGCATACATGCATACATAGAATCACAAAACACTTCCCATATAGCGTACAACTATGCATACAGTAAGTTCAAAGATAGAATGAGATGACATTGTTTGCTTCTGTTCGTTGGCAGGGAACCCAAAAAGGGTAAAGTGGTCCTCAAATGGGTTTCTAAACTTTCTATTTATCATGCAATATATACAAACACCTAGCAACTTTTCTTTCTTTCATTTCACTATTTTCCCGGTCCACTGTTTGTACGCAATGAATATACACATACTCTAGCTAAATATATTTGAAGGACTTAGTTCATTTGTTTTTGTCTTACAGTTGAGGCCACGCACCAAAGAAGTAAATCATGCATCACATTCTCAATAGACATTCATCTTAATCATGATGGAAGAGGTTGTTTACATGTATGCACACACAAGCAAAGATCTACATAAAATCATATAATCATTCTTATCCATGGCAACTAATATATATATCAAATCAAATCAAATCAAATCAAAAACCCTTATATAGGAAGGATGGTGAAACAATTCCTTAAATACAAAATTCTATAAAAATGACACATGTAATTCATTAAAGGGTTTCCATAAAATGCTTCAAAAAGAAAATAGTAATTCCAAATGATGCCTTAAATACAAAATTCAATAAAAATATATATAGGAATTAAAAATGATCCCTTAAATACAATATTCTATAAACATATATAAGGAAGAATGGTGAAACAATACCTTAAATACAAAATTCTATAACAATAATTCCATAAAATGCTTCAAAAATAAAATAGGAATTACAAATGATGCCTTAAATACAAAATTCTATAAAAAATATATATAGGAATTACAAATAATGCATTAAATACAAAATTCTATAAAAATATATAAGGAATGGTGGTGAAACAATGACTTAAATACAAAATTCTATAACAATGATTCCATAAAATGCTTCAAAAATAAATTAGGAATTACAAATGATGCCTTAAATATAAAATTCTATAAAAATATATATAGGAATTACAAATGATGCCTTAAATAAAGAATTCTTTAAAAATATATATGGAATGATGTTGAAACAATGCCTTAAATACAAAATTCTATAAAAATGATTCCATAAAATGCTTCAAAAATAAAATAGGAATTACAAATATGTCTTAAATACAAAATTCTATTAAAATATATATAGGAATTAAAAATGATGCCTTAAATACAAAATTCAATAAAATATATAAAAAAGGATGGTGAAACAATGGCTTAAATACAAAATTCTATAAAAATGATTCCATAAAATACTTCAAAAATAAAATAGGAATTACAAATGATGCCTTAAATTAAAAGTTCTATTAAAATATATATAGGAATTACAAATGATGCCTTAAATACAAAATTCTATAAAAATGATTCAATAATATATAGGAAGGATGGTGAAACAATTCCTTAAATACAAAATTCTATAAAAATGACACATGTAATTCATTAAAGGGTTTCCATAAAATGCTTCAAAAAGAAGATAGGAATTCTAAATAATGCCTTAAATACAAAATTTAATAAAAATATATATAGGAATTACAAATGATCCCTTAAATACAATATTCTATAAAAATACATAAGGAAGGATGGTGAAACAATACCTTAAATACAAAATCCTATAAAAATGATTCCATAGAATGCTTCAAAAATAAAATAGGAATTACAAATGATGCCTTAAATACGAAATTCTAAAAAATATATATATAGGAATTAAAAATGATTCCTTAAATACAAAATTCTATAAAAATATATAAGGAATGATGGTGAAACAATTCCTTAAATACAAAATTCTATAAAACTGATTCCATAAAATGCTTCAAAAATAAAATAGGAATTATAAATGATGCCTTAAATATAAAATTATATAAAAATATATATAGGAATTACAAATGATGCCTTAAATACAAAATTCTTTAAAAATATATATGGAATGATGGTGAAACAATGCCTTAAATACAAAATTCTATAAAAATGATTCCATAAAACGCTTCAAAAATAAAATAGGAATTACAAATGATGCCTTAAATACAAAATTCTATTAAAATATATATAAGAATTAAAAATGATGCCTTAAATACAAAATTCTATAAAAATATATAAGGAAGGATGGTGAAACAATGCCTTAAATACAAAATTCTATAAAAACGATTCCATAAAATACTTCAAAAATAAAATAGGAATTACAAATGATGCCTTAAATTAAAAATTCTATTAAAATATATATATGAATTACAAATGATGCCTTAAATACAAAATTCTATAAAAATATATAAGGAAGGACGGTGAAATAATGCCTTAAATACAAAATTCTATAAAATGATTCCACAAAATGCTTCAAAAATAAAATAGGAATTACAAATGATGACTTAAATACAAAATTCTATAAAAATATATATAGGAATTTTAAATGATGCCTTAAATACAAAATTCTATAAAAATATATATGGAAGGATGGTGAAACAATGCCTAAAATACAAAATTCTATAAAAATGATTCCATAAAATGCTTCAAAAATAAAATAAGAATTACAAATGATGCCTTAAATACAAAATTCTATAAAAATATATATAGGAATTACAAATAATGCCTTAAATACAAAATTCTATAAAAATATATACGGAATGATGGTGAAACAATGCCTTAAATAAAAAAATCTATAAAAATGATTCAATAAAATGCTTCAAAAATAAAATAGGAATTACAAATGCTGCCTTAAATACAAATTTCTATAAAAATATATATAGAAATTACAAATGATGTCTTAAATACAAAATTATATAAAAATATATAAGGAAGGATGGTGAAACAATGTCTTAAATACAAAATTCTATAAAAATGATTCCATAAAATGCTTCAAAAATAAAATAGGAATTAAAAATGATACCTTAAATACAAAATTCTATAAAAATATATATAGGAATTACAAATGATGCCATAAATACAAATTTTATAAAAATATATAAGGAAGGATGGTGAAACAATGCCTTAAATACAAAATTCTATAAAAATGCACAACAATAATATTAATTTCAAAAAAAATTAATGTAAAAACGTTATTCATAACATTAACACATACAAAATTTATTACCTCATAAAATTCAAAAATACATTAAATAGTTATACAATATTATTAAAATTCTAAAATTTAATGTTACAAACTTATCCATACCGTTAACGTATGCAAATTCAATTAACTCATAATATTCTTAAATAAATAAAATATCTTAAACTACGTTATTTTTGTCTATTCTATGCTACATTATTAAAATTTCAATGCCATAACTAACACTACATATGCTAAACTTCTAATACAAACACACATAAATTCAATTTTCATTAAAAATATATATAATTAAAGTTAGCCCGTCCACCGGACGGGTCTAAAGGCTAGTATATATATATATATATATATATATATATATATATATATATATATATATATATATATATATATATATATATATATATATATATATATATATATATATATATATATATATATATATATATATATATATATATATATATATATATATATATATATATATATATATATATATATATATATATATACATATACATATACATGCATACATGTAAGGGAGTAGTCTTGAGATCAATCGTGCATACATACATACTCATGTCCAATTCACTTACACATAAAATCATACGAGTGGTCCTATACATGGCAACTATGCATATAATACTTCACGAGTCTTTATGATCCCTACTAGCAACTAGTTGTTCAAAGTTTAGAATGCATCCCATCATGTCATACATTTACATACAGATTCTAGTTTATACACAACCCCTAGTCTTTGTCGAATATACATGTTCTCTATGTTTTGAGAGTTTTTACATTTCAGAACACACATGAAACACTAGCAACCAAGGTCCATTTGATGCTCGTCTTAATTACACATGTTATCACATCATGGGTTCATGCGAAAATCCTACAAGTATCATAGAACGCGTTCAAGTCCCTAGTTGTTCATGTATTCATTCATAGGTTTTTGGTTTTTCATGCACTTGGTCCTTTATGAAGTCATTGGTTTAGTTGGTTAGGTGTTCAAGCCTTTCGCATGTCTATCAACCCAAAACGTAAGTTAAGTAGTTTTAGGTCATCAAGTAAACAACCCGTTAAACCCTAGCCATGGCTTATTCAATGTAAGTTTTAGTTCTCAAAAGTTTATAGCAAGTTTAACTATCAACCAAGGAAGAAGTGAATGAGGAAGAGTTATGGTAACTTACAAAGGTCTTAAAATATTTGATGAAGATTGAAATCAAGAACTAGATATCAACTATCAAACATGTAACCACGTCCTAACCATCTTAGTATTTTTATCTTGCTTCAAAAATCAACCCGAACCCTTGCTTAAGTATTTTTCTATCGAAAATTTGTAGTATCAACTTTGTAAATTTTTCTTTGGTGAGCTTTGCTTTGAGTGTGTCAGATTTTGAGAGAAAGTGGCTTGTATTTATAGGCAAGAGAGTGTGGTTTAGGGTTAAACAAAATTAGTTAGGGTTTAGTTAGGCTTTGTGGTTTGATTTCAACTAGGGCTAACCATCATTGGGAGTGGGATTATGTTGGGGAAGAATACCTTGTTGAGGTTGCGGTTCATGGCAGAAAAAGAAGGAGATTTTTTACTTAGCTGACTAGTATTAAGGAAACTTGTTATAGTTATTAAGGTTTTGAGGGAATTCCATGGGTGGAGTGATGGTCCGTCGGTTTGCAAGGAGAAGCAAGGGGACCAAAGTACCACCTAATTATTGAGGGTTATTGTACAAAGATATTTAATTGTGAAATTTGAAACGTGGGTTGTATAAAGTTTGAGGGGGGGGGGGGGGTCCGGTTTTGATAAGGTGACAAAGAAGAGAAAGTTGTTTTATTTTCATTTTGGGTAAATCTTGTAATGTTTATTAGTAGTGTTGTGTAAATCTTGTAGAGGTTTAATGGTTTATATGTAATGTAAAGTTCTAGTAGAAGTGGTTCTAAACAGTTTGTGAAAAGATAAAATAGCAATCTCTAAGTGTGGCGTAAATGTATTGAGTGAATTATTTGTTTTGTGAAGCGAAATTCTTATATGAGATTACGTCGATGTAAATAAATGTCGACTCCTAAAATAAAAATTCTTAGCACGTATCGTGAACGTATAATAGCCATTCAAGTAATATTTAATAGTAACTTCATTCATAAAAACTTAAATTCGTACACAAAATACGCATAAAAAATCAAGAACATTAATAGACACACAAGTGTAACCCGAACCATCGTGTTTCACGTAAATTAAATAGATTCCAAATTTACGTTTGTGACAATGTAGCCACGGGCATGTCTTCGGTAAGTCAATCAAACTGAGGGCATCCCATGTTGATCCCAAACTCAGATCTCTAATCTTAGCTTGTTTAAGGATTGTAGTAGAAAGAATGAATTCAAGCTACTACTAGAGAAACTTTACACTACACAAAGTAACTAAACAAGATGCGGAAAATAATGTTTAGCACAAGAACATGGATTGAATCAAATGTTAAACTTTAATATATCAAAGATATACGAATACCAAAAGATAATATTAGGGTTTTATAACCTTAAAGTATGAAATGAAAATGACAGAAAGATATGTCTTACATGAAAACCTAGTGAGTCCTTTTATAGCACAAGGACTCACGTACAAGATCACTACTAACAAACTAGGAAACTATTCTGGAGTAGTAACAGAAACGCGTCAATATCTCTTCCTAGTTTATTCATGCAACAAGGTCTTTGACTTCTAGCAGGGGGACCGATCCCCCTGCCTTTGTTATTCAGCAGGGGCAACTTACTCTAGCAGGGGGAACTTTGACCAACTAGCAGGGAGAACTAATACACATACATTTATTCCCAACAATCCTCCCCTAAACTTGTGCTTTCATCCAAATGACAAGTTTCTGAATAAATGCTGGTTAATGAGGATGCTTACAAACTTCCTGGCCAAAGTTGTCTGTGAATGAACCTAAACAGATCATAAGCAACAGGCTCCTTAACATCCACAATCAAGTCAGCATGTGCCATCTTCTTCAAGGTCTCTTGGGAGAAAGGATAATAATGATTATTGAGCAGATAGACACTTACACCTTCCATAGCCAGCTCATAGACCTCAGAATTTGTGAACAGCTTCCAATTCAACATCTTTCCAATACTTCATCTCTGATACCAATTGTGGAATCCATTGGATCGTTAGACTCAATGGTTTACACCATTTATCTAGGTTTTCAATTGTATATGTGATGAACACAGCGGAATAATATAGTTAACATGAATAAGATGTTTAACAAAGATGAAGTTTTTCCAAAGGGTTTGTATTATTGATGAACAAAAACCACTCTAGGTGTGTGTACATTGAATCCCACACCTAGAGATCAATCATAATAGTATGTTACATTGTAAATTTTGGAACTGATGAATAATAAACATACATCTGGTTCCTTTTATAACATAAGGAAACTTAGATTACATGGAAACTAAATAAAGCAATAATGACTAAATAAAACTGACTTATTCATACTTATCTAGTATTTTGACCAAATCTTCATTCTTCAATACATGGCAGGGTAAACTTATAGCAGTGGAAAGTTTTACTAGCAGGGGAAACTTTGTAGTATTTTGTCCACCAGCTTGAAGTTTCTCCTAATGTCATATATGGTCCTTCTAGTTTCCATGATGATTTGATTCATCAACTTTTAACCCAACATATGGTTGTAGCCTTAGGGCTTTATATTTTGTTAATAGGCTAAGCCCATGTTATCATTGTTTCTAGAATAATCTTCAAGGATTATATATTGTAATGATACTTATCAAATAAACCAAGCCAGATTTATAATTCTAATAAAATATTGATGTCGACTGCTGTCCGTTTAGAAACGGTGTACTCGATTTAAAATACTTATTGAAATCTTCTAGGCGCCGCGGTAGTTCTAGTAGAAATGGGTTTGGTGATGGCTTTTTAACGATCGTCTTGGTGGAGGGTCTAGCAGTCATTTGTCTAGTAAAGGCGATAAGAAAGGTGGCAAAAAGAAGGGTGGAAACAAATGCAGTCGATGGAAAGCCCATTAGGGATTACATGTATTAACCCGAACATGGGGATCGAATACCCATTCCCAATAGGCATTTTAAGATCACTTTTATCTGTATAATTATTTTTTGTTTTATTAACTACTATATTAGATTTGAAGGACACCGAAGTTCGAATTCTTCTCTTTATAATGTAAAAAGACATTATATATTAAACTTTTTAGTGTTACTCACTTAGAAAAAACATACATGTTCATCCTAAAACAATAAACATTAGTTCAAAAACTTAAATGCATAAAGCTGAATGTTAATGGCGTGCAAGTAACCTTTATGACACTCTTCAATAAATACATCTCCTTTAATCATTGAAACCAAAACCACTTTGTCGGTAGGCTTCATTCCCGCCCAATATTTCAGCCCAACAAGAATCAAATTTAACATTTATATTTTTAACTACTAAATCAAATTCTTCTCATAATGTAAACAAGCATCATACATTAAACCATTAAACCTTTAATGTCACTCACTTAAAAAAATCATACATGTTGATCTTAAAACAATATATTATTGTCTAGTTCAATTCATAAATTTTTGTTGTTATTTTTGAGCCTAAACATATAAGCAACCTTCTATCTAGCCTTTGAGAGCTCTAGCTGAATGTCAGCAATGACTTACAAGCAACCTTTATTATGACACTTTAGATATCAATATCAATAATAGGGTAATGTTATTGCTACCTTCTAACATTTTCTACTACCAATACCAATTCCTAATGTTATTATTCGCTTTATTAAATAAAGAAGACAACTTACGGCTCCACATTTTTCATGTTTTACTACTTTTAGCTTACCAAACTTTATAATTTATGTTATATTTTTTTTATTTCACAGTTTTATAATACAAACAAAATTATAAAAAAATAAAATATATAAAAAAGTTAGTATTACTTGTAAAAAAGGAAGTCCTAGTAACCAAACCCCAATAAATACATTTACTTAAACCAGAAACCACTTTGTAAAACAATGGACTTCACAAGTACACTAGGTGGTGTTTGATAAAGACTTAAATAACTTAATATAAAAAAAACTGAATTTATTAAGTCATAAAAAATTTGTTTGTTTGTGACATAATAAAGTAAGATGTCTGAAAATATTAAGTAATAAAACTAAGGTGGTGTTTGTTAATGACTTAAAGAGTCTTAATTGAAAAATTAGTAAATAAATTAAGTTATTAGAAGCTTGTTTGTTTTGTGCTTAAAATTAATAAGTCACTTTCTAGTTTAAGCCACAATGAGAAGGGTCTCCATATTAAGTCCATGACTTAATTAATAATTTTACATATTTACCCTTCCACTTCTTCTCTTATAAACTAACATAACTTCTTTTAAAGGTATAAATGTAATTTTCTTTTATTCAGACATTTTATTCAGCACTCAAAACAAACAGTCATATATTTATTTTAAAACAGACAGTATATATCTAAACAGACATTTTTATTTAACATGACTTAATTAAAAAATTAAACAAACAAGCCCTAAGTCTGTCTGCAATAAGTCATTTGTTTAATTAACAAGACTTAATACAAAAAATCAACCAAACAATCCCTAACATTTATGTTTTCAACCACCAACCCCCAAGGCCTCCAACTACAAGTAATACATTACAACTTACTTAAAAGAAAAACCAAAAATTTCACCAATCTATCCTTTTCTTTTTATCTCTAAATCGGTGTTTTCCAATCAGTTCCTCACGATCGTTTTCATCTTCTTCATCTTTAAGCCGATTTTTACCATAAATTCAAGGTGAGTTATTTTTTTCTTACAATTTACCTTTAAGCTATTTATGTTTCTAAGTGCCTTCTCATGATATAGATCTTCATGATATAAATCTGTTTGTTGCTGCTGGCGCTGAGTAATGTTGACTCGAATAAGGATAACTGGTTTTGTGGTTTATTTAGTCTAAGTTTCTTAGACATGAAGATGTTACATGTTTATCTACCGTGATTTTTTTGTTTAAACAGGTACAATAACTCTTATTATTTCCTTCCTATTAAATTGCAATCACTTTTTATTTTATTTTTTTGTTTCATTTAACATCAAGGGTTTAGATTTCTGTAAAAGTATCCTTTTTATATGTAAAAGATGTCATTGAAATTTTGGAGCATCTATTTAACAACTATGTTTTTAGTCTTAGGATGAATAAAATTGGTTATATTATGTCATATAAGGTGAAATAAGTTTTTCAAGAGGGTTTTGGGAATTGGGATTTTTTGACAACCTTTTTTGATTTATAAACACCTCAAATAACTAGCTCAACTATATTTTTTAGTATCATCCTTATTTTCTTCTCGAATCGTGTCGAATTGGTTTTACGTTTTCTCGTTAAGACTTTATTCGTTTTGGTTAATAAAAGCAAATTTGGTATTTATAACTACTTACGACAAATTTATAAACGACACGAAAAACGAAGTAAAATACTAATACAATATTCATTTATGATTATACTCTTATTATTAGTATACTAAAAATACAAATACGAGTAAAAATACAAGTAAAATTTACAAACTAATACCATTACTATAGCACTACGTTCTTGAAATGAACTAAAGCCCAAAGGAAATATAAAGCCCAACAATCCTAAAAAAAGACTAACGATCATTAACTGGCTAACCGATCTATAGACTGTAACTATAATAGAAGCATACAAAATCAGGACTAAGAACGTTTCCACAAAAAGTTTTACTAAGTGTTTAGAAATCAGGTTTTAAGTTCGACCATAAAATAGTCGGTTAAGAGCTAAACTATCGAACCTAAGCCGCAAAAATCTTAATTTATTAAGCAATTAAATACTCAAGTGTGAAGAAAGAGACACAAAAACTCATATAAGGAATAAGTAACCTTAAAACTTATTATCAAATCTATCATCTCTCGTTCTCCACAATTTAAAATCTCAAATAATGAGACTCGTGGATGGTTAGCCTAATAAACCAATTAAGGTCTACATGGTTAAGGAATGAGCTAAGATAAAAACCGGTCGAGTCAAAAACTATTCTTATTTTCACCAACGGAAAGCTTACATTCGTGTCAAAAACACTTATTAAAATATGAAAAAATTAAAATTTATGCAATAATATGCACATTTTTGAAAAACGGAGTACGTGAAGACAACGAACAAAAGGAAAAGCATATCGATAGATACCCACCATACTAAAACCAAACATTGTCCTCAATGTTTCAAGTCTAAGGGTATAATACCCCCATACTAGAGACGGAGTGTCGAATGCAAAATTTTAGCATGGAAATGGTATGACACAAATAATTAAAAGCCGTTTATCAATTATGCCAATAAAAATAAGCGTTAGTAAAGGATATAATCATCGGATTTCTGATGTCTCAAATGAAGGATCGAAACTCGAGTGATACATGATGAAAACGAACACGAGAGTCTTAGATATATAAGAAACCTAAAATCACATCACAAATGAAACCCCACGAGGCACCTCGTTTTTGGTAACCGATTAATGAGCTCGACTCGATCCCCAAATTCATTCGTCCTTGGGGAAGCCTCTAATGTCGATACCGGGATTAAAAATCTTGTCCTCGTTCCCGGAGGACATTAATAAGTGAGAGGCCGGGGGATAAGTCGTGAAAGGTAGAAAGGTCCTCTCAACATACGAGAAGTATGTGAAGTCATCATCCACGGGAGGTGGGGTGGGTAAAGAAATCAAAATGTCATCCCTCGAAGACATTTGATGGTCACTAGGCGGCAAAGCCGTAAAGGTATCAATCATAGAATAATCAGTGTCACCTTCTGGGTCAAAGCACTCATTCTTAATAATGGTCTCTAAAGTATGGGATGAAAGGTGCCCGGGAGGGGGACTCGGGACAATATCTTTATTCATCAAATTATCGAAAAAGAGAATGTCCCCCTCCGTGCCATCATCAATACCCGGTGGTATGGAGAGAATGTGGATTTCCTCCATAAATGGGTCGTTACTCTCAACGGGAGTAAGAGACGGGGGTAAAGATTTGGTAAGAGGAGTAGAATTCAACGCTTCAATTTTAGCAATAAGAAGATGAACTTTCAATAATTTATCGCGAAGAATAACGTCTTCCACCTCATCTAAAGGAGAAAGTTCATTGGTGAACTTCTCGTAAACCGGAGAAAATAAATCGACATTAACCTCATCTCCCGGTGGAAATGGGTAAAAAAGAGAAATTTCAAACGTGAAATTCTCATAGGATGAAGGAATGTCATCATTAAGAGAAAGTTCGTCGGTGAACTTCTCATAAGATGCATCACGAGAATCTATAAGAGCGACCTCGTCGGTAAGCTCCTCACAAGTCGTCACATCACAAACCTCATCAAAAAACTTGTCGAGATCATAATCACTAATCTCACTCGATATATCACTAACCTTAGACTCACATGGGATTGGAGCAAAAGACTCAACACTAGGATTAGTGCTAAGGTTCTCATCCTCGATGGTGAGAGAGTCTAAAGTTTCATTAGTAGGAAAATCGAGAGTAGGAGTAGTAATCTCGTAAGATGGGTTGAGATCAAAAATATCATCCTCGTCATCATCATAACAATATGGAATCACAAGAGGCATAGAGGTATAAGCACTAGATACTTGCTCTTGTCGATTTTCCTCTTACAATTTTTCGCTAAGTCTAATTAAACCTTCATGAACTTTTAGAAGTTGATTCAAAATAGTGGCTCGCTGTTCGTCACTCATTCCGAAAGAAGGTTGATGATCGAGGCTGTAATGTGGGGGCTCAAAATTATCAAAACCGGAATTATAGCACGGATCGGGCTCATAATAATTCATCGGCTGACAAGAAAAAGTGTCGTGAGGGTCCCCATAATTGTTGCAACACGGGTATAAAGAAAAACCCGATGCATCGTGCAGATAAACATCCCCATTGTTATAATTGTAATTCGATTCTTGCTCGTGACCATACGAGTATCGAACCGGACAACTAACATGCCAATAAGAAGTGCTTCCACAATATATACAAGAGGGGGGGGGTAATTTCATTAGAGGTGAAGTACGAATTTGATGAGTGTTCGCAAGTCCTAAACAAAGGGGCAAAAAACATGATGTTGCGAAAGCAAGTTTTAAATTTATATTACTAGATTATTACCAAACAAGGGACTAAAAACACAACACGAGCAAGTATACCCTTTCGTGTATAGTATATTCTAAAGGTAAAGTCCAGGTCGATCCACGAGATTGTTGTTAACAAGTTAAAACAATGATCTCTATAGTGTCACAAGTTCTAAAGATTTAAGCTTCTAACGATGATTTAAAGGTGCGTTTGGTTAAGTCTAAGAACGTAGAAATGATATATAGCAAAGATGGTTATAAGCACATAAACAAGGTAAGAAAACACGTGGATGACTAATCGCACATGAAACATCTATTCAATATAACAAAAATCCGAATAAAGATAATGTCATACCAAAAGTACTAAGAATGGTTTATGTTGGTTTCAATAATTCAAGCATTAAACAAAGATTATGCAAGAGTCGTTATGTATTTCATTCCACCAATCGCGACAAAGGCGAATACCAAGATTCATTTACTAGATGACATGGAATCCATTCAACCATATAAGTACTAGTTATAATCATGAATGAACCAAATACATAACAATGATCAAACATAATAGTATCGAGTACAAGAACAAATCAACCATGCTTATAATCACGAACCAGGGAGAGAGTGCGCCGCACAAACCTAATTGTGCGCTGCACTTCGTCTCTACGAAGCTAATACAATCAATTCATAGTTCTATATATGCTTAACCAAACACACAAGTTAACTACTCCATAATCAAGGGAATAACAAACATAACATTCATCATAATTCCAGAATAAATCATAACAAAAGGGTTATAGAGATTATACCAAATGATTACAAGAGATTTGATAAGTTTCCCAAATGAAAACTTTATGTTGATGATTCCAAATGTTTCGAACCCTTTGGGTGATGCTACTCGACCCAAAAATCGTCCTAAACTACTGAGGAATGATGGGAGAATGAAAGGAGAGGTGTGTGTAAAGTGAGAGGGAATTCTCTCTACTTATAGTTTTTACTGGGGCAAAAGGGGGCCGCACTATTTCAAATGTGCGCTGCACATTTGGTGATCAGATGCGCCGCACAACTAGGATGGTGCGCCGCACAATTTCGCGTCTAGAACGTTCCAAAAATTACAGAAAAGTGCGCCACACTTTTTGGATTGTGCGCCGCACTTTTGGTCATTTCTATCTTGGACCAAAAGGCAAAGTTGTAGATCTTTCTTTCCTCTTTTCATGGCCGCTTGAATCAACTAAAACGAAGTCCGTATGCTCAAGATATGGCCAAAACAGTGACAGGTGTCGGGAGATCAGAAGCTTGACTTTATTTCTTCGTTTAAGCTTCATATCTTCGTGTTTCTTCCATTTCCTTCTACGACACATACTTGGAACCTATACATCAAATATACTCCATTAAGTATCGATAGTTCACATAATTAACCTATATATATACACAGATAACACACATCTAA
This sequence comes from Glebionis coronaria, assembly GCA_025667525.1. NCBI lineage: Eukaryota > Viridiplantae > Streptophyta > Magnoliopsida > Asterales > Asteraceae > Glebionis > Glebionis coronaria. The sequence goes on from CM046879.1 coordinate 453,208,832, forward strand.
ACATGTATAAATTGGGTGTTATCAAATTCCTCCGCACTTAGCTATTGCTTGCCCTCAAGCAATCAAAGCGAGAAAACAAGATTAGATTTTAAAAGCATAAGTATCGATATGAAGCATGATAGGAAAATGATTAAGTTTCTAATTGCAAAAGCAATGACACAATAATTTTAGCACCTCACATGGGAATAGTGTTTAGATTTAAATTCACACAATGTCACTCACAAGGGTTAATATAAGATAACACTCAAATAGCACAGACATAAAATAGATAGCTACCATAGGCTTGTACAAGACACATAAACATAACCGTTGCGGCGTGAGCACCATATAAGTTTTCAAAGAGGCAAAACGTGATAATGATGAGGGTTTAGTAACACAATATGCCTTGTCAAAGTCGTATAATCAATACCACTACAATACTTTATTTCCTTTGTTTTTTCTTTTCTTCCTTTTTTCATACTCTTTTTTGTAGATTATATATATATATATATATATATATATATATATATATATATATATATATATATATATATATATATATATATATATATATATATATATATATATATATATATATATATATATATATATATATATATATATATATATATATATATATATATATATATATATATATATATATATATATATATATATATATATATGTCCATCATCTTTTTTTTATAACGTAACACATACGACTTAACAGAGATAGGCATAAACATAAGGATAATAGCACATGGGATAATATAGCACATAAGTATGAGTGCAACATATTCTAGCAAGCCAGTGTACCTCGACTAAAATGATATAATGGGATTTATTTTGCCTCCTTTAAGACATATCTATAAATTAACCTCACTGCGGTTTAGTAAAAGATAATCAAGCACAAATTCTGAAGCACACTAAATTATTGGCTTTCACACACAATAGAGAAATATAATGGCTAGCTTTTCTCACATATTTGGTGGATTAATTTGTGCTTAGTTATAGTGTCAATCAATGAGATTTTTGCTTTGCTAAAAACACTTTATTACAAAACATCTATATCTTAATTTTTAATTTTTTTGAAAAGATTTTCCATGTGGAGAAAATTGATTTTTTTATTTTTTTTTCCTATTTGTCTCCTCCACACTTAAGGTGAACTTCGTCCTCGATGTGAGAACTGATAAATAACAAAATAGGTAAAATTAAGTTAAAGGGAACCGAGTACTTCCCAGGTCTTAGTAGAAAATTGGTGGACCTCAAAAGGTGAATCCGACTTAGAGCTCCAAAATTATTTCCCTGCAAAATGTAACAAACAAGCACACATACACAATATATACAAGGAGGGTTTTATTTTATATACAAATCCTCCTCCACACTTAAGTTAAAAAGTGGGGTGAAAAACACGGATTGCCTTTACAAAAAATATTTTATTTTATATATTTTTTTTATATCACACCCTTCACAACTAATAATTTCCTCACACTTGATATAAGCGTGCACCACAAAAAATACGAAACACGAAGCGGTACCTCTTCATCTTCGTTGGAATGGAACAATACTCATAGCCAACGCGAACTAAATATTAGCAAAAATAACCAACCATTTTTTCTTTTTTTTATAAATTAATCTAAATGGCAACGACAACAACAAATTTTTTTATTTTTTTTTCTAAATTTTTTTTTTTTTAGAAAATTTTTTATTTACTAATGAGTTATATTTTCCAATTCATTTTCCCCAACACTCAAGATTCGTAAGCGACGAGCACATCCCCAAGTGATAAATTTATAACACCATTCCAATCCAATCTTCACCTGTTTATTAAATCTGAAAATAGACAAAACTACACAAAAAATGTAAAATTTAAAGCACACGTTCTTAGACACCACGATTGCATTTAGCGTATGCAACAAGCCTTTAAACCCCTCGGTGTACCGAGTGGACGAGTTATAGTCTCATGAGGGTTTCCAGGGAACACACTCACAAAGTTCGTAGAATATTCTTTTTTGGTTACAATAATCAAGGTACGAAATACACGAGCCCATGCACGTCACACTAATCAAATTGCAATTTTTTTCGTTTTATACTTTTTTTATATATTTTTCTTAAAATTTTTATTTATTCACATTTTACTAATAATAACACAAAAAAACATTGGAAAATGAAAAATAAAGGTGAATATAAAATATTTTTGGATTTTTATTTTTAGACAAACACTCATCAAACACATTGGTTAAAAAAATGATATTTTTACAAAAGTGCGCCGCACAACATAATATGTACGACGGTTTTACTACGATAGAAAACACTCTTTTTTTTTAGTTTTTTATTTTTTTTCGATTTTTTTATATTTTTATATTTATAGTTCTATTATTATTTCTACTTAATATATTAATACTACTATTACTATTTTTTTATTTTAGCTAGATTCAAGATACGTTTACGATACGGTTCAAGTGAGAATGGTCTACTTCTAAACTTTGAGGATACGGTATTTTCAGTATATACTCCAAAAATGGATATTCTTTTGATTTAACTACGTAATAATCCTTCTTCGTTGTTTTAAATGGTTTACTTTTTCGATTTTACTTTTAACGATGATAGGAGGTGGGGGATCTTTTTGGGTTTTCGGGGGGTCTTCGGACTTTTCATTCCTCGTGAATACGGCATTCACGTGCTCAACTTGAGCGGATGGAGGAGGAGGTGGGTTAGTCTTATCGGTTTGATCAAAAGAGACATGAGTTTGAGACTTCGACAACTCACTAATTTTTGTTTCCATGTTTTCGAAAAGAGTTTGGATGTTTTTCTCATTTTGCTTCATCTTAAAACTCAAAATGTTAGCGGTCTCTTTCACAAAATTATTTGCAACTCTTTGACTATCCAAAAATTTAGTGATTGTTCTTTCGAGATCGATTTCAGATTGAGGTCGAGATTGATGAGTTTACCAATCATGAAAATTTTGGTTTTCACAACCATCGAGGTGATTTGATTCATGACGTTCACACATCGGCGTGTCATCGTTCATGCGATTTTTAAAAGCAATATTACGTTCGAGATCGTTATACTTTTTATGCATCTCATGTGATTCTTCTTTAAAGATTTGGAAATGAGAATCCATTTTAGCTTCAAGAGCTTCCAACTTCTTCATTAATCGAGAGGTATCAATACTACTTTCATCAGCGAAAGAGGCAGATTTTCGATTCTCTTTGTTTCAAGACTTTTTGGGCCAATTAAGTTCAAAAAGAACTTTGTCCTCAAGAATTTGAAAAGCTTATTTTGGAGTTTTGTAGAGGAAGATTCCTCCAGCAGTTCCATCAAGGGTTGCTTGAGTGGATTCTTCTAAACCATGATAGAATATTTGAATAATAGCTCTTTTGGTTAGACCATGCCCATGGTATTTTCGAAGCATGTTCTTAAGTCGTAACCAGGCTTGGGTTAGACTTTCACATATGGTTTGAGAGAAATTTATGATTTCGAGTAAAAGACGCTCAAATAACGAAGGTGGAAAGAATCGGTTTATAAAAGCTATTCACATTTGTTCCCACGATGTTATAGAATCTTCATTAAGCGTATCGAACCAGATTTTAGCATCATCAGCTAAGGATAATGGAAACATCAAAAGTTTGAATTTTTCACTTTGAGTTTCTCCATATTTGAACATGTCGCATGTTGCGAGAAATTCACGGATATGTTCATGCGGATCGGCCAGCAAATGAGAATCGAATTTGTTTTCTTGAACCATTTTCAAGTGGGTAGTGTTAATAACGAAGTTGTCATCCACATTGGTTCGAACAATGGCGGGATTAGGAGTCGGTGCTATGGTACAAGAACTATTCCATAAAGGTTGATCATCGGGATTGATAACTATGATATGTTCGGGTGGATTGGGTTGGGTTTCGACATCGTCTTCATGTATATATATAACGACAAAATCATTTTTGGATGGATTTTGGGTTGAAAACTTGGGTGATTCGGTTAGGATGTATTATTTTGGGATCGTTTGAAATTCATAACTCCTCGTTATTTTATTTAGTTTAAATAGAATATTTACAAGTTCTTTTCCCCACGATCGAGGATTTAAACAAACGTTCAAAATTTCACAAAAAGACATTTTTTTGTTTTATATTATTTTTTTTATTTTTTTGATTTTTAATTTATTATTATTATTATTATTATTATTATTATTATTATTTTGAGATTATAACAAGATAACAAGTAAGACACAAATAAAAGAAAATAATATAAGGCACGATAATAGAAATCAAAATGAAAACGAAACTAATATTTTTGGTTTTTTTGGTTTTATATTTCTTTTTGATGATAAACTATATATTTACAAATTCACAAATTATAAAAGGCAGTTGGGTGGGTTTTTGAAAAGTACTGAACTTAATCAGTTTAGAGTCAAGTTCGTTCAGACAAAAAGTACGTCGCACTTGTGGGAAGTCCGGCGAACTTATATTGTTCCAGAAAGTGCGGCGCACAAAACTAATTGTGCGGCGTACTTCCTGCAAATTTTAAAACAGAAAATTTGAGATTGCCAGAAATCTCTACGGCGATGGTTTAATTTTAAAAGAAGTTTCTAAAAAAGTTTAAACAAAGTAACAAAAACAATCCCCGGCAGCGGCGCAAAAAACTCGATGTGTGTTCGCAAGTCCTAAACTAAGGGGCCAAAACATGATGTTGCGAAAGCAAGTTTTAAATTTATATTACTAGATTATTACCAAACAAGGGACTAAAAACACAACACGGGCAAGTATACCATTTCGTGTATAGTATAGTCTAAAGGTAAAGTCTAGGTCGATCCACGGGATTGTTGTTAACAAGTTAAAACAATGATCTCTAGAGTGTCGCAAGTTCTAAAGATTTAAGCTTTAAACAATGATTTAAAGGTGCGTTTGGTTAAGGCTAAGAACGTAGAAGTGATATATAGCTAAGATGGTTATAAGCACATAAACAAGGTAAGACAACATGTGGATGACTAGTCGCACATGAAACATCTATTCAATATAACCAAAAATCCGACTAAAGATCATGTCATACCAAAAGCATTAAGAATGGTTTATGTTGGTTTCAATAATTTAAGCACTAAACAAAAATTATGCAAGAGTCGTTATGTATTTCATTCCACCAATCGCGGAAAGGGCGAATACCAAGATTCATTTACTAGATGACATGTAATCGATTCAATCATATAAGTACTAGTTATAATTATAAATGAACTAAATACATAACAATGATCAAACATAATAGTATCGAGTACAAGAACAAATCAACCATGCTTATAATCACGAACCAGGGAGAAAGTGCGCCGCACAAACCTAATTGTGCGTTGCACTTCCTCTCTACGAAGCTAATACAATCAATTCATAGTTCTATATATGCTTAACCAAACCCACAAGTTAACTACTCCATAATCAAGGGAATAACAAACATAACATTCATCATAATTCTAGAATAAATCATAACAAAAGGGTTATAGAGATTATACCAAATGATTACAAGAGATTTGACAAGTTTTCCCAAATGAAAACTTTACGCTAATGATTCCAAATGTTTCGAACCCTTTGGGTGATGCTACTCGACCCAAAAATCGTCCTAAACTACTAAGGAATAATGGTGGAAGATGGGAGAATGAAAGGAGAGGTGTGTGTAAAGTGAGAGGGAATGCTCTCTATTTATAGTTTTCACCGAGGCAAAAGTGCGCCGCACTTTTTAAAATGTGTGCCGCACATTTGGTGGTCAAATGTACGCCACACGACTAGGATGTTGCGCCACACAATTTCGCGTCTAGAACGTTCAAAAATTACAGAAAAGTGCGCCGCACTTTTTGGATTGTGCGCCGCACTTTTGGTCATTTCCAGCTTGGACCAAAAGGCAAAGTTGTATATCTTTCTTTCCTCTTTCCGTGGCCGCTTGAATCAACTAAAAAGGAGTTCGTATGCTCAAGCTATGGCCAAAACAGTGACAGGTGTCGGGAGATCAGAAGCTTTACTTTATTTCTTCGTTTAAGCTTCATATCTTCGTGTTTCTTCCATTTCCTTCTACGACACGTACTTGGAACTTATAAATCAAATATACTCCATTAAGTATCGATAGTTCACATAATTAACCTAAATATATACAGATAACACACATCTATACATGTACAAATTGGGTGTTATCAGAATTTATCGAATTGCACGATGGACAATGTCCAAATTGTGAATTATGGAGATCTCTTCCGCACCGCTCACATGAACACCATTGACATGATTAAAAACCATACAACGGTCTCCCACACCCTACGCAATAGACATACGAATCCATCAAGAATTAGAAATAAGAGGGGTTGAGAAAAAGAATTATAGAAAGAAAGAGAAGTTGAAGATAAGAATTAAACGAGGGCGAGGAGAAAAGAATTAAACATGATAGAGGACAAAGAGGAATATTTTTGAAAACTTTTTTTTTAGTTAAGAAAATATTATAATATAATATACTATATAAAACTATATATAATATATAATATATAGGTAAAGAAAAATAAATTCTAAAAGAAAAAATATTTTTGAATTTTTTAAAGGGTATATATAGTAATAAAGAAAAGAAGATAAAATAAGAGAATATTTTTGGTTTTTATTGATTGTATAAAAAATTTTATTATACGTATTTTTTATTGCAATGAAAAATAACGTTCAAAAGTGAATGGATCCCAAAATCCAAATCGTCTCACGAAAAATTGTCAATCGTAATGAGCACGAACCGGCAGTGGCGCCATTTTAATATTCGTTTTTTCAGTATCATCGTTTTTTTTCTTCTCGAATCGTGTCGAATTGATTTTACGTTTTCTGGTTAAAACTTTATTCATTTTTGGTTAACAAAAGCAAATTTGGTATTTATAACTACTTTCGAAAAATTTATAAACGACACGAAAAACGAAGTAAAATACTAATATAATATTCTATTATGATTATAGTATTATTATTAGCATACTAAAAATACAAATACAAGTAGAAATACAAGTAAAATTTACAAACTAATACCACTACTACAACACTACGTTCTTGAAATGAACTAAAGCCCAAAGGAAATATAAAGCCCAACAATCCTGAAAATACTAACGATCATTAACTGGCTGACCGATCTATGGACTGTAACAATAACAGAAGCATACAACATCAGGGACTAAGAACGTATTTCCACTAAAAGTATTACTAAGTGTTTAGAAATCAGGTATTAAGTTCGACCCTAAGCGACTACTATCTAACCTTATTATTTTTTATATTTAACTAGCTTAAAAGTAAGATACCTCTTAACTATTTAACGAGATGTAAATCAAATTTCCAATTAATAAAGTTCATATAGTGAAAGGTCAATTCAAACAGTACATATTATAAAACTTTCTTAGCTTTATTCTTGATGTCAGCTTATAGTATAAACCAATGATCCTTTAAGCTAAAATTCAGTACTTTTAAACAACTAATCCTAAATCATGTTTTGACTATCAACTAATTCTCTAATTTCATTTATTCAAAACTCTTAGGTCACTAAACATATTATGCTAGCTAATCTTAACAGTTCACTTCTATCAAAGAAATTGTACTTGGTCCTAGTTATCCTTATGTTATGCACACAAGCAATGCTTAGCCTAAATGAAATTTCACTCTACCTTATTAACTATTTTGGGCAGTAATCAATTATTGTCTAGTGTCACTGTCTAACAATGTATAACAAAATCATGAATAAAAGTGACTGTTCTAAATGCTAGTCCAAAATCTCAAATGCTTAATGCTTATAACAGATCCTATAACTTGTTATTACTAATCTTACACTAGTTCTATCAATGACTACTTAAATCTCTAAACATATATCATAAACTCATAATAGAAAAATTACAGTAGCATTAAAATCACAAAAGGAGACTAAAATGAAAAGCATTGAGCCTCTACATCCCGGCCTCCATTGAAGACGATGCTTGCTGAACGACGCTATCGAACCGAAACTAATAACGAAACTATACTTGAACCGAGCGCAAAACTTGAAGGTACACTTGGCCGAAAACTATACCACTGCTCTAACTATCTCTACCCGAACAAACTTTGAACATTAACAAATCAAATGCTCGATGTGTAAAAAAAATGAACAGTAGCTCATAAGCAAAACACCAACAATTGGACAATGAATTTAGGCTTAACTAATTCCACCACTTAATAGCAAATGAAAATTGAGAACAGTTTCTCTACTGAGCCACTAAACCAAATCTACGACCTGTATTATCCCGTAATAACAAAGGCTCTAAAAAATGAGTATTCTAAACTACATTCATTCACTAACTTTATGAAATCAATGTACCAAAACTAAATCAACACTTTAACCCGAACCTGCTTACTACCATATTCGAATCAAAACAGAAACACGACCTAGAATTTGAATTATTAACCGAAATCGATCTCGAACCAACATCAACATCACTAACTATCACTACTACTTCAGATTCAAACAACCAAATCCAACCATTTAACTCATCCGAAACATAAACATCTACCTGCTTTGAATTATACCGAAATCTGCCAAACATAAAAATGAATCAAAACCAAAATTTTCAATAATCACACAAGCAAATCCAAACATGAACCGAAAATCAAGCTTCAATAAGAACATAAACTGAATATTTAACCATTTATCATCGAATGATATTCAAAAACTAAATTGACTACAATGTTTTGGGAAGATAAAATTTGAGATGGATTTGTAAATCTATTACTGAACTGAATAATAAAAGTAACATACTGCTAAAGAAAACGCAGGAAAAATAAAAATAAAGAGAGATGAGAAAAAAAGTAAGATCTACGCTACTACTCTCTGATGAAAACATAAGTTGCGCTATATCAAAGCCACGCCCACTTGGGCTTTATTCTTTACTCGGGCATGCACTCTTAATGTTTTTGTTTCTTCTTGGGCTTAAGGAGTAAACAGGTTGCAACAGTTGGGCTTCTTAACAAAATGAGCTAGTATTACTTTATTGGTTCGTTCCAACCCAATTCAATGGTGTCGGGTCGACTCAATAAAATAATAAGGCATCGTTAGACTCGATTTTTTGTGTTCTTTTCATTTCTCGTGCTCGTTTTTGTCATTTCGGCTTCATTTCTTGTGATTTAGTTGATATCCTTACCTCTACACGCACAAACAACAAAACAAGCATATATTTGACATTTATGAAGATTATTTATCCGTTTTAGCACATTTTATGAGGAAATATGATGTGTAATTAGAGTCACATCATCGGTATAATATGACCTATAAATGTTATGTGGAAACCTTGGTTTCCAGATCTTTGAAGCTACTAGGAATGCATCATGTTCATATGATTAGATAATCAAAGCGGATTTAGAACACGACATATTAACAAGGTGTTTAGGGCACAAGAACACATGAATTAATCAAAAGGGTTGCTCATTATATTAATAATAAACAACCACTAGACGTGTATACATTAATCCCATGTCTAGTGCACACACGCTTTTAGGTTTACATTGTGAATATGAGTTATGAATAAACCTAATACCCTTGGTTCCTTTTATAGTGTAAGGATTAGGGTTTAAAAGAGATAAGAATAAATAAAACATGTGAATCTTCTATTTAAATAACATATACAGAATATATCCTGCATGTTTATCTAAATAGAAGCTTCCATAGGCTTCTTGTCTATGTTTCTATCAATGCTTACATTGTACATGACAATGCTTGGATTGTACATAACAATGCTTGCTTCTGTCAATGCTTAGTTTGCTCTTGTCAACGCTTGGATTGCTCTTGACAACGCTTAGACAATATCTTCATGTTTTCTTCGTTTTTGAGTTTCTGCCACATCAATTTTTTGACCCAAAAATCTTCCCCTAGTTGATGTCGGCAAAACTCTATGTGTATCTCTTGTAAGTTGTACATGATCTTCAAATTGCTTCCCCTCAAGTGTAGCATGTGTATCTTCCCCTTTTTGTCACATCAACAGGGAAGTAAATAATGTATGCAATCTTAAAGATTCTCCAAATGTAGCTCTATGTAATGATCTTGAAGAAAAACAAATATAATATTTTTGATGTAGAAGTAGAATAACCCAACCTTTTGTTCCATGTCTTGTAATATCCACGTAATGATGAACTTATACTAATGATTAAATATAAGTAGACCTCGATCCCTTGTCAATATTCTCATCCTTTGTGAGACACTGAGCACGATAATGTAACTCCTTCAAGTGTTATGACAAGTCTTCGTCACCAACCATGTAAAGCACGAACAAGTTACCTTAAAACTCAGTGGCTGGAAGTGCATGACTTTAAGATATGATAGAACACAAACTCACGAAAATCTTCTTCAAACATCAAACTTATCATAAGAATTCTTCCCCTTAAGCTAACACCTCTTCATGATGATTCTTAATCTTCATATCATATGTAAAAGCAATTAGGCGGATAACTCTTTTACAAGGCTACCCCGATTACATAATCAAATCCAATAAATTACCTCACGAATTGTTGCTAACTCGCATTAAAATCATTAATCCCTTTTAAAAATATCCGAGCCATAAATATCATCTTGATATTCTATAAGAAAACGGAGATTTCATGTACCTTCGTGTGTAAATAACTCCTTTTTGTGTGCTAAAAACGTACCAATTTTCTCAAAGAGCAGCTATTCTTTTGTTATCCGAGAACCTTCATTGTCCAATATCATAATCTCATGCATTGTCTGATATCGGACAAAACCTATCAACGCTTGAGCAAGCGTTTCTCGGACAACTCATGTCAACGCTCTCTGTCAGCGTTCGACTTATTCTTGTCAGCATCAAAATTACAAACGTCAGTGTCAACCATAAACCTTGTCAGTGTCTGTCCCAAACGCTAACGTCATCAGCAGCCATCTCATAAGCACACCATATTGATCATCATGGTAGTCAAGCTTCACATGCAACAATAATATTTTATACCAATCCCTTATTACGTAGAATATTATGTTTAATAGATTTGGAACAAATATTCATTGTTTATAACAAGCAATCCCAATCCTCAGCCGTAAGTTTTGACTTTATGTGGGTCACACAAGCCAACCAGCAGCCCTAACGTGATACCATATTCGCTTTATTTTGGGATCAAATTTACCTTTATACTACTTAACGAATAGTATGATGATCAACAAGATCCAAGCGTGTAGTCCTTTACGTCCATGTGACCGCTTCACTTAGATCTTATGCTTCGTCCCTGTACTTCTATGCTTCAAACAACATGAACTCCTATATTGTAATCGTTCATCAGTAACACAAGCAAACCGATTTAGGGTTTTGAAGACAAACCCTAAAAACAAATGTTTTAACCATCATAGATCACAGTTTGTTTGTATAACCAACATATGTGCTGCTAGGTTCATCACCAATCCATCAAAAATCGACTCCTCGAATCGAATCAACACACCACTCAAATCCAGTAATGATGAACACATATTCTAGGGTTTTTAATCCAAACCCTAAAAAAACAAAGATCAATTTCAACAGCCAACTTCAACTTCAAATAACTTTCTGATAAAAGCTCAGATCAAAAATCCCTTCGGTGAGATTCTAGACACAAGTTCCAAGAATCTACAGTTTAAAAATCACAAAGATCCAACGGTTAACGAAGGAGAGATCGTGTTTTGAACATGGTTGTTCACAGAAAACTGCATTCATCCTGCTGCTGACTTCGACGCTTAATAACTTTTTCTTGGGGATAAAACTCGACAATCCCTCTAGTGGATGTCTAGATATATGTGTATAGAACACACACATGAAATTTCGTGACGATCCAACGGTCCAATCAAAAGTTATGACCTTCTGAATACTGCTGCGCACATAAAAACGTCCAGAAAAATCCTAGACGGATTTTTCTTTTCTTCTCGATACACGAACACCTTGTTGGTCCTAGCATCACGAGCCACGAGGCTCTGATACCAATTGTGGAAACCTTGGTTTCCGGATCTTTGAAGCTACTAGGAATGCATCATGTTCATATGATTAGATAATCAAAGCGAAATTAGAACACGACACATTAACAAGGTGTTTAGGGCACAAGAGCACATGAATTAATCAAAAGGGTTGCTTATTATATTAATAATAAACAATCACTAGACGTGTATACATTAATCCCACGTCTAGTGCACACACGCTTTTAGGTTTACATTGTGAATATGAGTTATGAATAAACCTAATACCCTTGGTTCCTTTTATAGTGTAAGGATTAGGGTTTACAAGAGATAAGAATAAATAAAACATGTAAATCTTCTATTTAAATAACATATACAGAATATATCCTGCATGTTTATTTAAATAGAAGCTTCCATAGGCTTCTTGTCTACGTTTCTATCAATGCTTACATTGTACATGACAATACTTGGATTGTACATAACAATGCTTGCTTCTGTCAACGCTTAGTTTGCTCTTGTCAACGCTTGAATTGCTCTTGACAACGCTTAGACAATATCTTCATGTTTTCTTTGTTTTTGAGTTTCTGCCACATCAACTTTTTGACCCAACATGTTAATCTTGTGCAGGTGCTCCTCAGATTATCCAAAAGGTGTTGACACATCTGTGGCTTTGGGATAATCTAGGAGTCATTCAGTTCATCAACAAATACAACGAGGCGATTGGCTAGATACGAACGATATTTCTTTTCCTATCTATAAGCTATAGAAGGTGGTTAGATAAAGGGCCAAATTGGGGTTGTATTGTTTATGTTTATGTTTATGAATGTAGCATGCAAGGTCACCACAAGTTGTGGAAACTTGCCACCCAAATAGTTAATATAACTTCTTTTGTCTTGCCAACTTTTTCATGATTGAGCATATGCTTAAATATGTTGCCAAAATTTCTTGCAATGTTACACCCTTTTGTAAAATCACATGCCATCGGGATTGGATTAGTTTGTGTATATGAGATCCACTTTATCCTGCTTGTGGCGAGTTTCTATATCGCCGTTGTTGTTGTTGTGTATATGAAGATCCCAAATTAGCTCTCGTTGGCACAACCCTTTCGTCCATAATTTTTGTATCCAACTCAACATCCCAAAGCCCTTTTAAACACTTTATTGTCTTTAGTGAATGTTTGATCTACTCTATTGTAATTGAAAAATTTATGGTACTACCTTTTGATGGCAATGGATCTAATTGCTTATAACTTTGATGATACTCTTAATGTTATTTATATGTTACAACAATGTTGGACATATCAAAGAGGCATGTTGATTTTGAAGATATCTAGCTGCAATGTATTTTAACATGGTGATTTTATCATAGACAAATATGGGTTCATCTCTTTCAAATAACATATACGAAGCGAGCTCACTTGAGCCTCAAAAGAGTAGAATTTGATGGGTTTGGTTTAGTTGGTTATTGTTCATTCGGTTTTTAATCTATTTTATGGTTCGTGATAGTGTTGAATTTGCAACTCTTCATGGTAAAATCTATTGCCATCTACTTTGTTATGTTAATGTATATGTTAGTATGGTGTATGATGTTTTACTCTTGTTAGAAAGTCAGTAGGAATAAAAATAATTATTAGTAGTAAGTTGTTAACTTTCTTTTATAAAAGTAATGTAAGTTTAGTTGTTTGCTTTGCCAATTTGTTTATGTTAAGTTGTACTTGTACTTCATGTGGTAACAGTAAGTTGCTGTAATCAATAGAGAAACTTAAAAAAAATGCGTTCTGAAAAACTGCCAAGGAGGGGTTTCGAACCCCTGACCTCTACTACAACAACACAATGACTCGCAAACAGCTTTCCAAACCATCTGATCTAGAGACTCTTTCTTGTTATAATACCCACTTGTTTTTTTATTTAAACGGTTTTAATTTCTTTGGGCTATATAACTTAGACAACTTATTGTAACTTATTAGGCTGCTTATATGGGCTTATTTTTTAAGTTAGTTATTTTTACTAAGCTTAAATTACTAGTTAAGATTTAACTGAATTTTTTTTCGATTTTTTAGAGAAGTTATTTAACATTTTTAAAACATTTATATAGTTTAAATCTTATTTAATTCAAAATAAATAAAATAAAAGTAAAAAAAAATGTGATTCTTTTTTTTCAAAATTTTCTTTTGTCATTTAGGATGTAGGAAAAATAAATTTGTTTTTGTAGGCTTTAAAATTGGATTATTTGCTTTGTAGTCGCGTTTTTACTGTTGGGCCAATGAAAGTTTTAACTATGGCCCTGTCTAGATTTGTTTAAATCAGACTAAGTGTTGAAAGGTCGCTGAGAGGACCAGCGACAGAGACTAGACCAGTGGAAGGCAAAGCCTCAGCTGGCACACCAGGATCATTCAAGTCAAAGACAACGTCAGAGAAGTCGAAGACAATCTGAAGTCAGACTCACCAGCGATTATGGATAGCTGGGATGTCAAAGGAATGCACTGGTGTTCAAGGATCTCTGAGTTGACAACACTCAGAGATCACTTAAGAACCCTAGAGACTTGGATTAAGCAAAGCTTATCCAACCCTTTATAGTTTAGGCGGGAGAATCTTACAAGTGTTTTGAGCGGGACAAAACAAGAGATTCAAGTCAATGCCTAGTACGACCTAGTGGGACAAAGGTGAACAGTTGGCAGAACTGTTCACCTAAAGTAGTTAAAGGCATGTCTCGATTTGGACATGCATTTAATACGTTGTACTCTTCTATTCAGAAGATGACACGTATCAAACTACCCCCACTAAGGATACAACCTCGTACCACTATAAATAGGGGATGAGAAAGAAGTTAAGATTTAACCCTTGTGCTTAAAATCTTTATCTAAGTTCTTTCTCCCACTAGAACCACTGAGGCCTCAGCTGTCCATCAGCGACTCGTTGGTTCTCTTGTAAACTTGAGTCTCGAATCAAGTTTACTTATTCTAGGGTTCATTTCTTGTTGTTATTCAACAGGTGTATTCATAACACTTTGTAATACTTTGTTGATAATAGTTAATAAAGGATTACTCGTTTGAAAAGTATATCTATTGTGTGTTATTGTTTTCGTGTCTTAGTTTCAACAATAGTTGTATTTTGGGACTTTAAATTGGTATCAGAGCGGTTTGATTTATAAAACTTTTCTAAAAACCGTTCTAGTTTTTAAAATCAAGATCCAAATATGACTGAAACTATGCCACCCATCCCACCACCGTTTGGTCAATCTAACCAAGCAAATACTTCAACAAACGCTCCAGCCACCACATCTACTACCATGCCTACACCCGTTGTAAGCACTAGTGTAAATGAGGATGATCTTCCACAACTTCTTGATAATCGTGGAGGGTCACATGTGTCTAATGTTCCAGCGTTTGATGAAGAAGATTTCTCAAGTTGGAAAAGTGAATTTCTTATATACTTAGATGGCCTAGAACCCTTCTTGTTTGAAATCTTAGAAAATGGTCCTTATGTACCACTGGCTATTTCCTCTACACCAGAGAGACCCATTAAGAAACCTGTTAAGCAATGGTCTCCCGCTGATAGACGTCTGGCTAACCAGGACAAGAGACTTAAAAGTATAATAGTCTCTTGCCTACCCAAGAACATTATGAAGTCCATCATCAAGTGCAATACCGCACAAGAAATGTGGACTGAGTTGGTTCTAGGGTATGAAGGACCAGAAGAGACTAAAGAGACCAAAATCCAAGCATTAAGACTTAAGTTTAACGCTTTCAAAGCCTTGGAAACTGAAACTGTTTCTCAAACTTACACTAGACTCAAGATCTTGCTGAATGATTTAGGTAACAATGGTGTTGTACTACCCAAGGCTGAGGTTAATGCCACGTTTGTAAACAGCTTGCCTAGGAAATGGCTTAGTCTTAACCAAACCCTGAGAGCAAATAATGCCATAAAAAATGATACTCTTGCTCAACTATTTGGTAGATACAATTATAAAGAAGGACTGATTGACTCTATTTACAAATCAGAGACTGATAGGTTTACTTCTCCTATATCTGGGTCAAAAGCTCTTGTTGCTAACCACTCTTTTCAGGATAGTGACTCTGACGTGGAAGAAGACACAAGAAGTAGTCAAGAATTCCTTGATGAATTACATGCTTAATTCCATGACAGAGCCCTCTTAGCTGACCAGAAGAGATACTACAAAAGATCTGGTAGAGTTGGTGCTGCCAAGATTGAAAAATCCAAAGTGTCATGTTACACTTGTGGAAAGACTGGTCATTTCCAAAAGGACTGCTGGTCAAACAAGACATCTTCTCCCAGCTTTCCATCATCCAGCAAAACCCACAGCAAAAAGAAGTTTTCCTCCTCACCTTTCAAGCAATCCTCTCTCAGTGACTCTGAGGGTAAAAAGGACTACAAGGTAAAATACAAGGCCTTGAAAGCTGAGCTGATTAAACTCAATCAGAAAGCTGATGATGCAGCCAAGAAGAAGGATAACAAAAAGACTGAAAAAGGTCTAATAGCTGCTTCTTTTGACTGGGATGATGAACCCCTCACCTCTGAGGATGAAGGAACCACCACCGTCAGAGCCTTCATGGCTGTTGCTGATGAAGAACCAGTGGTTGGTAAAAGTGAAGCTAGATCAGGTCAATGGGTTGACATCACGATGAAAAAGGTACAAAGATTACTTTCCATGCCTGAGGGTCCTGACAGAGACCATGTCAGTGATTACACTTTAGTTGACCTCCATTTTGTAGAAGAACAAAGAAAAAATCTGTTAAATAAGTTTCAAAATCTCAAAAATGAGTTGACTCTGTGTCAATCTGAATTAGCTAATCTCAAACCTTTTGTGAACATCGCTAATCAACTTCAAAATGAGGTCAGCAAGTTGTCCATTGAAAATGAATCTTTAGCTGATGAAAAGTCTGAGTTGAGAAAAACCATTGAAAAATGGAACCTTGCCCAGTCCACTGTGGAAGAAATAGTTGCTGAAACCATTCCAGGAAATGTGGTTCAAGCCATAGGGGGTAAGGGTAGGTTCAAAAACCACATTCCAGTGCCCAGTGTTAAATTTGTCCCATCAGAAGTCTCTTCTCCTCTCTCCACCTCTGTGGTTGACAAGGACTCTGACAAAGAATCTGACGCATCAGCTACTCCCAAACTTGCTGGTGCTAACCCATCAGATTCCTTGCTTGGCCCAAAACCAGTTCTCAAAAACTATGGGAACCTCACTTCCAAAGTTGCTGATAAAGCACACAAGAAGGTTTATGTGTCCAAGAACACTGACATACCCACTTCTTCCCCCGAAGAGTTATCACCCACCAAGAAACTTCTCCTCACCCTGATGGAAGAGGTAAAAGGGTTGAAAGAAAAAATCAACCCCAAGGATAACAGTCCTCTTGTTAACTCCCTTGGTGAAAGCTCCAGCAGCTCAAAGGGAAGAACGCTATTCAGGCCTTGCAAACACTGTGGGTTCAAAAATCATTCCTCAGATGATTGTTCCAAGAGACCCAAGTGTATCACATGTGAGTCCACTGAACACTCTTCTAGAGAGCATGAGGAGATCATCGCTGTTCAAAGAACTCGAACACAGCTTAGATCTAAAACCCCTCACAGGCCCTCTAGAAGACCTGAGCAACCAAAATCCAGAGAAAGTTCTCAGGGATACAGGCCTAATCCTCCCTGCAAATATTGTGGCTTTTATGACCACCACTCTGATGAGTGTGAACATTACCCTGGTTGTGACATATGTGGCAGCATGCGTCATGAAACCAGGGATTGCAACCAAAGAGGGGGAGAAAGGCCCAGAAGACCCAATGTCGCCAGTCAGTGACAGCATGGACCCACTGGAAAGTGGGTTCATCATAGAAACTAATCTGGTTTGTTATATCTATGCAGGCATACCTAAAGAAATCTGTTTGGTATTTGGATAGCGGGTGCTCCAGACACATGACAGGAATCAAACAATATCTGCATAGATATAAGAAGGAGCCTGGTCCAAAAGTAGTCTTTGGGGATGACTCCTCAGGGGCCACTGAAGGATATGGCTCAGTGGATTGCAATGGATTAACCTTCACAAGGGTCGCTTATGTAAATGGTTTTAAGCACAACCTAATCAGCATCAGTCAACTCTGCGATGCTGGGTTCAAGGTTCTGTTCTCTAAGACCCAAGGAACTATCTTCAATCAGAATGATGATGTCGTTCTAATTGCACCCAGAATAAGGGATGTTTATGTCATTGACATGACATCATCCCCTGAAGGAGAGAACACCTGTCTCTTTGCCAAAGCATCTGATAGCGAAAACTGGCTCTGGCATAAGAGACTCTCCCATCTCAACTTCAAAAACATCAACAAACTGGCAAAGAATGACTTGGTAGCTGGACTTCCCTCTCTGACCTTCAGCAAGGACAGACCCTGCTCAGCCTGCGAGAAAGGGAAGCATCACAGGGCTTCATTCAAAACAAAACAATCATTCTCCATTAACAAGTGCCTTCATCTTCTTCACATGGACTTGTTTGGACCAGTTAAACCTCAATCCCTCAATCACAACAAATATACCTTGGTCATTGTAGATGAATTCTCCAGATACACATGGGTATTCTTTCTTAAGAGAAAGAGTGATGCTGCTGAAAGAATCATGTCCTTCATCAGAGAAATAGAAAACCTCAATGATTGCAGGGTAAAGGCTATCAGAAGCGACAATGGCACAGAATTCAAAAACCATGCCATGGAAGCCTTTTGTGATGAAAAGGGTATATCACAGAACTTCTCAAACCCAGGAACCCCTGAACAAAACGGTGTCGCTGAAAGAAGAAACAGAACACTCATTGAAGCTGCCAGAACAATGCTCAGCGAATCTAGACTTCCTAAACAATTCTGGGGTGAAGCTGTGTACACAGCATGCTACACACAAAACAGATCCATTATTGTGAAGAGACATGGCAAGACCGCTTATGAAGTGTATAGGAAGAGAGCCCCTGATGTAAGCTACTTCCATGTCTTTGGTTGCCCTGTTTTCATTCACAATTACAAAGATCACCTGGGTAAATTTGATGAAAAATCAGATGATGGATTCTTCCTTGGATACTCTCCCACCTCCAGATCTTTCAGAGTATTCAATATTCGCAGGCAAGAACTAGAAGAGTCCATTCATGTCACCTTTAATGAAGCTGACGCTGTCATAACACACACCAACTCAGAGGATTGTGACATTGACTTCAATGAAGTTAAATCTTATCCCAAAGATGATTTCTCAAATCCCAAGGAATCATCTCAAAGTCGTCACAAGGATCTCCCATATGTTCAAGCTTTTGATCCTCACTCCATCTCTGACATCACTCCAGAGACTGTTGGTGTTGAATCTCTTACTCAAATCTCTGAAGAAAATGCTGATCCTGTCACTTTAGATATTCAATCAGATGAAGAGATCATGGACGAAGAGATTACATGTGATGAACCTCCATCACTCCCTGAACTTGAAGTGACTCCTGATCCCACAGAGACTCCTGCTCCACAATCCAAATAGAGTAGGAACCAAGATATTCTTCTAGTTAATATTCTTGGAGAACCCTCTGAGGGAGTCACCACCAGAGGAAAATTAAGAACTCTGGAAACCGCCTCTGCAAATGAATGCCTGTTTGCAAATTTTCTCTCTGAGAATGAACCTAAGAACGTGGCTGCTGCTCTGCTTGATGAAGGCTGGGTTGTTGCCATGCAAGATGAACTCAATCAGATCAAGAGAAACAAGGTGTGAACTCTGGTTAAAGCTCCAGCTGATAAGCAAGTGGTTGGAACAAAATGGGTCTACAGAAATAAAAGGGATGAAGCTGGTATGATTGTAAAAAACAAGGCTAGGCTCGTGGTGCTGGGATATAACCAATCTGAAGGAATTGATTATGATGAAACCTTCGCACCAGTGGCCAGATTGGAAGCCATCAGAATCTTCCTAGCCTTTGCAGCTTATATGGGTTTCATGGTTTATCAGATGGATGTGAAGAGTGCATTTCTTAATGGGAAACTTGCAGAGGAAGTATATGTCAGTCAACCCCCAGGGTTTGAAAACAGTGACTACCCAAATCATGTCTGCAGACTTCACAAAGCACTCTATGGGCTGAAACAAGCGCCCAGAGCCTGGTATGAAACTCTCTCAAAATTCCTTCTTGAAAATAAATTTGTCAGAGCTACCATTGACCAAACCTTGTTCACCTATAGGTCCAAGGGTGACGTCATTTTAGTACAGATTTATGTGGATGACATAATTTTTGGTTCAACCAATGTTATCTTGAGCAAACAATTTGCCAAACTAATGACCAAAAAGTATGAAATGAGCATGATGGGGGAACTAACCGTTTTCTTGGGTTTTCAAATCAAACAAAATTCCAAAGGAATTTCTATTTGTCAAGAAAAATATGTTAGAGATTTGCTCAAGAAGTATGACATGTCTGATTGTGCATCAGTGAAATGCCCCATGCTTCCTCCCAACAACTTGGGAGCTCATGACTCAGGGGTCTCTGTCAATGAGACCTTATATAGAGGCATGATTGGGTCACTGATGTATCTCACAGCTAGTAGACCAGACATACAATTCTCCACCTGTCTCTGTGCTAGGTACCAAGCTAACCCCAAGGAATCCCACCTTGTAGCTGTCAAAAGAATTTTCAGGTACTTAAAAGGATCTCCCTCATTGGGTCTCTGGTACCCAAATGGTTCAGGCTTCGACCTTAAAGCCTACTCCGACTCAGATTATGCAGGGTGCTGCCTTGACAGAAAGAGCACCTCTGGTAGCTGTCAAATCCTTGGAGGAAAGTTGGTATGCTGGAGTGCTAAGAAGCAAAACTCTGTGGCCATGTCATCAGCTGAGGCTGAATATGTTGCGGTCGCTGGTTGCTGTGCACAAGTTCTCTGGATGAAAAGTCAGCTGGCTGACTATGGAATTAATTATGAGCAGGTTCCCATATTCTGTGACAACACCAGTGCCATAGCCATTTCCAACAATCCAGTACTACATTCCAGAACCAAGCATATTGACATCAGGTATCATTTTATCAGAGACCATATTCTAAAAGGCGATATTGAGCTACATTTCATACCCACTGAGTACCAGCTCGCTGACATTTTCACTAAGCCGCTGGCTGAGCCAAGTTTTACAAGGCTTGTCGCTGAGCTGGGAATGCTCAATATTGGCAAATAAATCTGATGATGACCGCTGTCTCTGGGCATTTAAGGGAATTGAATGTAACGAGGTAGTTACATTTCAATGGGAATGTGTATATTCTGATATTAAATTCAAATGATTGTCTCTTAATGCTACCAACTTTCCCGCTTTCCATGGGGACAAGTATCCCATGAAAGGTCAAGGGGACCCACATTTTTCTGAAAAGCTTAACTTTTGCATTTAATGCTAAAACTTTGGAAAACAGCTCTACCTTTCAAAACCCTTGACCCAAAACCAGTTTGTCATTTTAAAAATTTCCAACACACACACTCCTTTCATCTTCTTTAATCCTCTCACCACCTTCAATCTTTCAACAATGGCGTCTACTTCACCAAACCAAACCTTCGTCGTACAAGCCGCCACAAACGTTGATTTCGAGGTCTCTGATGGAAAGATTGCACTCAATAACTGTGTAGCCCTTCTTGAACACAACAATCCCGTCTATCATCCACTTTTCAACTTCCTCAAGAACTCCACCATCCACGAAGCTATCACCAAGGAACCCTTCACCTGCTACTCCCAATACCTTCACGAGTTCTGGTATAGCGCTGAAGTTGACCAAACCTCTTCACACATTACCTTCAACCTTTCCACCCATCCTCAACCTCTCACCTTTGATTTCCCAACCTTTGCTAAAGCCATTGGACTCCCTTACAACAATAACATGTCAGCTTTTCCCACCAGTGCCACTGTGAGAAAAGCTCTGGCCACCCTTCAGCCTCATGATGATCATGAACAACCTTTCACCGCTGCTGGCTTCCAAAGCAAATCTCTCATCAAGGTGAATTACTTCTCTCCCACATGGAGAACGCTGATGCTGTACATCGTAAAGTGTCTGGGAGGAAACACTGGATCACATGACCAACTCAATGGCTCCCAGCTAGCCATTGCATACAGCTTAATCTGGGGATTGGATATTGGAATCGCTCACATACTGTACACCGATCTCATAGCTAAGTTGGAAAACAAAGGAAAGAAGACTCGTGGGGCCACCATCTGCTACACCAGATATCTCTCTCTTGTCTTAGAAGATATTCTTGGTGAATCCTACACCAATGATGCTTTACACTCCTTTCCCTCTCATCACATCACCGCAGCTTCTCTGAAGACTCCCATAGAAAATGAAGTACCCCTTACCAGGCATATGATGAGAGTTGCTGGACTACTTGCTGAGGATGATGAGCCCTTGATCCCTCAACTTGAGGTGAATGCTGAAAGCACGATTGATAAGTATCTGTCCAAGACCTCTATGCAATCTACTTCTCAGCCCAAGGTGCTTAAGGAAAAGAAGAAGAAGAGGAAAGACATCCCCCTTTCCTCTGAAACCCCTTCTGTTAATCCTTCAAAGAAGACAAAGACAAAGAAGAACCCATCCCCTTCTCTGGTGGATGTGGTAGAAGAGCCCATTGCTGACAAACAACCAGTGTCTAGTGTCTCCATGTCAGCGAAGACGACTAAGATCCCTCTCCACGCTGATATCACTCAGGTATTAGTCTGACCTTTATTTTTCCTCTCAGAGGTCCACATACATTCACTCTCATTATCTTTAGGAGAGAGTGATGTAATTTAGAGTTTGCCTCAACTCTTAGCGTGTCTGTGTCAGCACCTAGATCTTTTAGGACTCTCTGTACACTCTGTCTTCACTAGGAAATGATTCACTTGTGCTCCTAACGCACCCCGATGATCCTTCAACCTCTGGACTGTGCTCTTAGCAAACAACAACCTGAGCACATATAAGTCCCGACCCAGAGTCTCTGCACTTCTCACTGACTCTGGGTCACCATCATTATTAAAAGAGTCCCAAAGAACTTATTCTTTTGGAAAGACTGAATCATCACCCTCTGTCTTTCTAGGGGCAGCGATAAAAGGCGACCATCACCCTCATATTAATTCACAATCAAAAGAGTCCCAGGGAGTAATCCCTCAGGGGAGCTGGATAATCACACCCAGCTATCCCAGGGGCAGAGAAAGGCGACCATTCCCATATCATGTTTCACAATAAAAGAGTCCCAAGGAGAAATCCTTCAGGGGGAGCTGGATAATCACACCCAGCTATCCCAGGGGCAGCGAACGGCGACCATTCACCTCATAACTTTCACATAAAAAGAGTCCCAAGGAGGAATCCTTACGGGGGAGCTGGATAATCACACCCAGCTATCCTAGGGGCAGCGAATGGCGATCCTTCAACATATTTGTTTCACATTAAAAGAGTCCCAAGGAGAAATCCTTAGGGGGGGGGGCTGGATAATCACACCCAGCTTTCCTAGGGGCAGCGAATGGCGATCCTTCAACACATCTATATCAATTAAAAGAGTCCCAAGGATAAATCCTTAGGGGGGGCTGGATAATCACACCCAGCTTTCCTAGGGGCAGCGACTGGCGATCTATAACTGCATTATTATTTCACAACTGGTCAACTAATAACTCTTATCACAGGCTCACAATCTTCATCAGGAGCAACTTAACAATGATGATTACTCGATTGCTGATGACGAAACCGCTGAAGTTGCCACCATTGATATTGATGCCCTCTCAGACATTGAATCACTGCCTGATGATGAAGTCTTTGTTGTAGAGGAAGGCACCTTCACCTCTGACTTTGAGGAAATGAGCACTGATGATTACAATCTATCTTCCATTGAGCTGAAGAATGCCTCTGTTCCATCACTACCAAATGTTCAGGAATTGGCTGCCAGAAGGCTATGGGAACAGAGATCTTGCTCACCTACACCCATTCCATTCCCTACCTTGCCAAACGTTTTGGAACTAGGGGCCCAGCAACGTTTGGAGTATTTACAATCCCGCAAGTCAGCGACAGTTCCCAGAATGAAAAATGTACAGGAATTGGCTGCTAAAGCTTTATGGCAAAAGAGAGGGGATATCAGCACCACAAAGCCCAAAACCACCAATGATGATCTCCTCTCTGAAATCCAAACCCTCACTCATGCTGCTGAGGAGCTCACCACCAATCTAGAGACTTCACTAACTTCATCAGTGGAATCCTCTATGACAGCTATGCTTCCACAACTGCTGAACGATGCTCTGAAGGCACAACTCCCTACTCTACTCAACCAGAGTCTTCAACAGTATATACCCTCTGTTCTCACCTCAGCGGTGCAGGCAAATGTTGCAGCTATAACTCAGGCTGCTGAACCCTCAAGGCGTCTTCTTCAGGAACTTCTCCAAGGTGAACTTAAGGAAATTTGCATATTTGTTCACAATGAGTTCCTTCGTTTCAATAAGGCAGGTTCAGGCACATCACCTGCTGGGGCTATGCCTGAGGGGGAGAATTCTGCCTCCTCCTATGAAGAAGATGAATCCACAGCTGAAATTCCAACACCCAAACCACTGAGATCTTTCAAATCCGCTGCTGAATCTGCGAAAGATAAGGGAAAAGGAATTGCTGTTGAGCAACCAGAGATAACCTTACACTCCCTTCAAGCTGAAGGTGGATCCACAGCAAGACCCTCCAAAAACTCTGAACTCAACAAATTTAAGAGCGCTGATGAACCACCACTCACCCAGAGCAAGCAAAAGCCCAGATCATTGAACATCAAAGACTGGCAAACATCAGGGCCGCTGAACTGAGAAGCAAAGAAGCCTTGGACAAGCTCTCTCCCACTGGTAAGAAAGCTCAGCTTGTCAAGCTCAAGGAACTGGAGGACAAGAGGAACAACCTCTTGAAGGAATATCAAAGACTTGTCAACCAGAGAGCTAAACCCGGTCGTATCACTAAGTATACATGTTTCACTGACAAAGACAAAAGGGTGGTAATGACTATTTATAGGGAAAATGACATACAGAACTACAAAGTCTCCAGTGACTTTAAACTCAGAGATCTGAGCCTCTCTGAGTGGTTGGAGTTGCTGGCTCTTGCCCAAAAGAAGACTGGGCCTGGTGCTGCCCAAATGATGAAAAACATACAAGCAAAACTTAATTGGGTAAGAGACACAGCAAAGAAACTGAAGGCACCCCTGCCTCCTCAGCTTTCTTCTCAACCACCTCCTCAGCTGCAAAGAAAAAGGAAAACCCCAATGGGGCCTCTAATAGAAAGGTTGGTCACTGAAGATGTAGTGGTCGATGGGATGCAAAGGAACTTGGTCCTTCCCAAAGAAATCACCAAACCCATAGAAGGCCAAGTATACACAGAACCTGAGGCAGGTATGGTCTTCATAAATGGCAACTGTGATTATGCTTTTCAACGGTTGAATAAGCTACCTCTGGCTTCAACCATTCAGCTAATCAGACTCAAGCAAGGCATCCTAAGGAATTGCAAAGAAGCTGATGAGTTTGATTTTGAAATTTAACTTGTCATTAACTCTAGGAGTGAAAAAGTCGAAGCCCAGAGACTCTGTGATCAAGGCCTTGATCGCTGAAGAACCTATTTATTTTTGTTTATGTTTTCACCCTAGGGTGCTATTGTAATAGACTAGGTTCATTCTGTTTAATAAAACTTTGAGGTATGTTTGTTAAATTATGTGTAAGAAGGAGCTGTGTACTCACTTACAATAATTTTAGACTTAGTGTAATTTATAAACAAATAGGGGGAGATTGTTGGGCCAATGAAAGTTTTAACTATGTCCCTGTCTAGATTTGTTTAAATTAGACTAAGTGTTGAAAGGTCGCTGAGAGGACCAGCGACAGAGACTAGACCAGTGGAAGGCAAAGCCTCAGCTGGCACACCAGGATCATTCAAGTCAAAGATAACGTCAGAGAAGTCGAAGACAATCTGAAGTCAGACTCACCAGCGATTATGGATAGCTGGGATGTCAAAGGAATGCACTGGTGTTCAAGGATCTCTGAGTTGACAACACTTAGAGATCACTTAAGAACCCTAGAGACTTGGATTAAGCAAAGCTTATCCAACCCTTTATAGTTTAGGCGGGAGAATCTTACAAGTGTTTTGAGCGGGACAAAACAAGAGATTCAAGTCAATGCCTAGTACGACCTAGTGGGACAAAGGTGAACAGTTGGCAGAACTGTTCACCTAAAGTAGTTAAAGGCATGTCTCGATTTGGACATGCATTTAATACGTTATACTCTTCCATTCAGAAGATGACACGTATCAAACTACCCCCACTAAGGATACAACCTCGTACCACTATAAATAGGGGATGAGAAAGAAGTTAAGATTTAACCCTTGTGCTTGGAATCTTTATCTAAGTTCTTTCTCCCACTAGAACCACTGAGGCCTCAGCTGTCCATCAGCGACTCGTTGGTTCTCTTGTAAACTTGAGTCTCGAATCAAGTTTACTTGTTCTAGGGTTCATTTCTTGTTGTTATTCAACAGGTGTATTCATAACACTTTGTAATACTTTGTTGATAATAGTTAATAAAGGATTACTCGTTTGAAAAGTATATCTATTATGTGTTATTGTTTTCGTGTCTTAGTTTCAACAATAGTTGTATTTTGGGACTTTAAATTGGTATCAGAGCGGTTTGATTTATAAAACTTTTCTAAAAACCGTTCTAGTTTTTAAAATCAAGATCCAAATATGACTGAAACTATGCCACCCATCCCACCACCGTTTGGTCAATCTAACCAAGCAAATACTTCAACAAACGCTCCAGCTACCACATCTACTACCATGCCTACACCCGTTGTAAGCACTGGTGTAAATGAGGATGATCTTCCACAACTTCTTGATAATCGTGGAGGGTCACATGTGTCTAATGTTCCAGCGTTTGATGAAGAAGATTTCTCAAGTTGGAAAAGTGAATTTCTTATATACTTAGATGGCCTAGAACCCTTCTTGTTTGAAATCTTAGAAAATGGTCCTTATGTACCACTGGCTATTTCCTCTACACCAGAGAGACCCATTAAGAAACCTGTTAAGCAATGGTCTCCCGCTGATAGACGTCTGGCTAACCAGGACAAGAGACTTAAAAGTATAATAGTCTCTTGCCTACCCAAGAACATTATGAAGTCCATCATCAAGTGCAATACCGCACAAGAAATGTGAACTGAGTTGGTTCTAGGGTATGAAGGACCAGAAGAGACTAAAGAGACCAAAATCCAAGCATTAAGACTTAAGTTTAACGCTTTCAAAGCCTTGGAAACTGAAACTGTTTCTCAAACTTACACTAGACTCAAGATCTTGCTGAATGATTTAGGTAACAATGGTGTTGTACTACCCAAGGCTGAGGTTAATGCCACGTTTGTAAACAGCTTGCCTAGGAAATGGCTTAGTCTTAACCAAACCCTGAGAGCAAATAATGCCATAAAAAATGATACTCTTGCTCAACTATTTGGTAGATACAATTATAAAGAAGGACTGATTGACTCTATTTACAAATCAGAGACTGATAGGTTTACTTCTCCAATATCTGGGTCAAAAGCTCTTGTTGCTAACCACTCTTTTCCTATATCACATGCCATCGGGATTGGATTAGTTTGTGTATATGAGATCCACTTTATCCTGCTTGTGGCGAGTTTCTATATCGCCGTTGTTGTTGTGTATATGAAGATCCCAAATTAGCTGTCGTTGGCACAACCCTTTCGTCCATAATTTTTGTATCCAACTCAACATCCCAAAGCCCTTTTAAACACTTTATTGTCTTTAGTGAATGTTTGATCTACTCTATTGTAATTGAGAAATTTATGGTACTACCTTTTGATGGCAATGGATCTAACTGCTTATAACTTTGATGATACTCTTAATGTTATTTATATGTTACAACAATGTTGGACATATCAAAGAGGCATGTTGATTTTGAAGATATCTAGCTGCAATGTATTTTAACATGGTGATTTTATCATAGACAAATATGGGTTCATCTCTTTCAAATAACATATACGAAGCGAGCTCACTTGAGCCTCAAAAGAGTAGAATTTGACGGGTTTGGTTTAGTTGGTTATTGTTCATTCGGTTTTTAATCTATTTTATGGTTCGTGATAGTGTTGAATTTGCAACTCTTCATGGTAAAATCTATTGCCATCTACTTTGTTATGTTAATGTATATGTTAGTATGGTGTATGATGTTTTACTCTTGTTAGAAAGTCAGTAGGAATAAAAATAATTATTAGTAGTAAGTTGTTAACTTTCTTTTATAAAAGTAATGTAAGTTTAGTTGTTTGCTTTGCCAATTTGTTTATGTTAAGTTGTACTTGTACTTCATGTGGTAACAGTAAGTTGCTGTAATCAATAGAGAAACTTAAAAAAAATGCGTTCTGAAAAACTGCCAAGGAGGGGTTTCGAACCCCTGACCTCTACTACAACAACACAATGACTCGCAAACAGCTTTCCAAACCATCTGATCTAGAGACTCTTTCTTGTTATAATACCCACTTGTTTTTTTTATTTAAACGGTTATAATTTCTTTGGGCTATATAACTTAGACAGCTTATTGTAACTTATTAGGCTGCTTATATGGGCTTATTTTTTAAGTTAGTTATTTTTACTAAGCTTAAATTACTAGTTAAGATTTAACTGAATTTTTTTTTCGATTTTTAGAAAAGTTATTTAACATTTTTAAAACATTTAAATAGTTTAAATCTTATTTAATTCAAAATAAATAAAATAAAAGTAAAAAAATGTGATTCTTTTTTTTCAAAATTTTCTTTTGTCATTTAGGATGTAGGAAAAATAAATTTGTTTTTGTAGGCTTTAAAATTGGATTATTTGCTTTGTAGTCGCGTTTTTACGATTTAACGTTAACTAGTTTAGCCTTTGCTTTGTCCCCGTAGACGCTTTAAGTTTTCCAATGCCTTTTTATGCTTTCACGTAGCTTAGGTTTTAATTATCGCTCTTTTCATTACTTATATATAAAAAAATTAATTTAGTCGATTTTTACGATTTGCGCGTAACACGTATTTGTCGTTTTTAATTTTTAGCTTAATCCATCTTTTCCTTTTTCTTTTGTTCACTTTCCAAAAGCCTAATCACTCAAAATAAATAACGTATATATTTCTTGGCTAAACACCTACACCTCCTCGAGAATGAACTCGATTGTCGGTATTTACGTTTTTCACAAAACGTAATAACTAATACTTACTACGACTTAGTGTTTGCTTACTTTTTCCTAAAGGTAAGTAAAACGACTAAAAACCGCAACATCAATGCTCCTAGGATATGACATGCTACGGTTAGCAATGTTGGGTATCTAGAAGGCATCTGACTAGGTTTAAAATTCATATCTCTTACTTGTGTCTTTTGAATAGCTTCCCTTAGACCAAATTTATGGCGAACGTCATTTGAACTAGTTCGAGACGTGTTTTTTGGACTATGTCTAGGGAGGCTAGATGCAATCATGTGATTAGGTTTTGCAAAAGTTGATTTAGTCACATTGGCCCTAGTTGGTGGAGTGACTGGTCTAGAAAGATGAACCATATCAACTTGGGAGGCAAACCGTGGTCTCGAGGATTGAGGTCGCTCGGATCTAAATGCAGTCGCTTGTCTAACAGACTGATTTGTAGGTGGTTTCCCCAAGATTGATGGTTTTTCAAGCTTAGTTTCCACACTAGTTCCTTTAGTTTTCCTTAATTCGTTTTTCAACGCAGCTATAGCAAAGACCTTTTCCTGTAATTGAGCCTTTAAAGTCTCATTCTCTTTGAGCAAGTTATCTTGGGATGCAAACTTAGATTCTAGCAACTTAATTTGTTTCAAAAGATTATCCTTTTCAGCTTTAAAATCTAGAACTTTTTGATCCAATTTTC
Organism: Glebionis coronaria; assembly: GCA_025667525.1. NCBI lineage: Eukaryota > Viridiplantae > Streptophyta > Magnoliopsida > Asterales > Asteraceae > Glebionis > Glebionis coronaria. The sequence goes on from CM046879.1 coordinate 453,238,592, forward strand.
GTTCAAGAACAACGTTTGAGTTTTCAAGTTTTTCAAAATATGTTTCAAACTTGTTCGTTTTCTTCGAAAATTCAAGTTTGACATCCTCAAGATCTTTTGATTGTTGAGAAACGATTGTTTCGAGCTCTTTAATCTTGGAATCGGAATCAGTTAACGAAGCAGTCATAAAGCATTTATCATAATGTACTATAGCATTCTGAACAATCTCTCCCCCATTATGACGCACATCGGATGAATCAAAAGTGGTAAAATTATCACCCTTTTCCATCCCATGTTTGTCATAATTAGGTTCGAAATGCTCAACATGCGGTAGTTCATCGGCATAGACATCATATACAACATCACATTGTACCATATGTGTAGGCTCTTCGTCATAAACGGGTATAGTGTCATCATAAGAGATGTCTGTAACATTCCCTGACGTGTTCCTGATGTCATGCTTAACTGTTGATTCCATGTCCTTGCAATCTTTAGCAGCCTCGAATGCATCAATCGTATGACCATTTTCCTCTTGCATCGTAGATTCTTGCAATCTATTATCATATGCTTGCTGAAGTCGAGATCTTTCATAAATCGAAGATGAGACTGATGTCATGAGTTTTAATATTGTACCACGGAAATCTCGAAGCTCGGTATGTGTATCTCAAAGAAATGACGGGAAAATCACAGAACTTTTAGAGTTGACGATATTGTATTGGAGGAAAGGTGTGAGTTGAGTCACAAGAGCCTTATATGCAAGTGCCGATGCAGAGTGACTAAAGTATTCATTGTGGAGTTGCTCTGCTAATTGGTTTAAGATGATGAATATCGATTCCATGAATATATGTTGATCTTGACCAAATAGTGTCACAAATTCGCTCCCTCCTTGAAGCCATGAAATGTTCACAAGACGAGACTTAAAAAGTCAAAATGAAATGATGCCACTTTCTCTAGCTTTGTCTTGCATTGGATGCAAGTCTCCCTTTTGAAATGTCGAATTCAATTAATCCATTGAATGTCGATGAAAAATTCTTGGATCCTTGTTTGGTGAAATAAAACGGTGCTTGAAATCGTCAAAGTTTGTCTGAAGCCCAAATAACTCAAATCTTGAAATCCGTGCAGAAATAATTTCTCTTAAAGCCGACTCTTTGATATTTTCCGACACATTATACGCGACCCGATGCCATTAAACCGATTATTCCAATATCAATAAAGTCAATTTTATAAATATTCAAAACGTCATAATATTTTTCACAATGTGATATAAATACGTGGCCTAACAATATTTTGTAAATACTTTTCACAATATTTTGTAAATATTAAAAATACGTGGCCTAACAATAGGATATAAATACTGTGTCAAAAGCACGTGGCTGTAAATAAAGAAAAACGAGGCCTCCTGTGTCCCACTTATAAACTTTGTAATCTCTGCCTCTCCCTTTTCTCTAAATACCAATCTCATAGTCTCAAAAAAATCAATTCCTATTTTTACTCACCCCTAATCAACTCTCACTTAACTCACACACCTACTCCTCCTATCTATCTTTCCTCTCATAAAACACGCAGCCTATCTCTCTCTCCCAAAACATAATCTAACCTAATCTCTATCCTCAAAACATCCGCCCCATCTCTTTCTACCATCTGAATCTCGTCTTATTTCCACACATAACACATAATCTCAATCCTCAAACCAAATCTGAATACAAAATCACAATCAACCCATGTTGATCTGTTCAAGCTCAGGATCCACAAGCTGTCGACGTCAAGATCTTTAAATAGGTCTCGGGTAGGTGTTCTAACTTATTTTATTTGATTTTTGGATCGATGAGAGTTTTATTACTGAGATCTTGTGTTTTGTAAAAGTTTTGTGGATGAGATTGTAAGTCTAGTGTCGAGAGTTCGAGTTTTTGTTGAAAAATCGAGTCTTTGTGTTGGTTCGAGTATCATTCTTGGTGAGTCTAAGTTTATTGTGTTTTAATGGCCAAAAGTTGTCATTTTGGGTGCGTTTGGTTTGAGTCTAGTTTGAAGATTTTGATACTGTTGATTGGTGTTTTTGAGTTGAGTCTTGGTTGGTATCGTGAGAGTGGTTTAAGTGTTGGGTTTGGGTTTGAATGTCTCTGAGTCGGTTTGACTGTTATGTATGTTTCGTAAAGTAAAAGTGACGAAGGGAATAGGGTCTGTGTGTCGAGTAGGTGTCGAGAGGTTTGGGTTGATGTGGAGTGAAAAGTGGAGTTGTGTTCTAAACTGTTTTTGATAAATCAAATCAGTTTGTGTCGAAGGAGTGTTTGTTTAGTGAGAGAGGGAGTCAAGTCTGAGTCGAGGGTGGTTGTGGTGTGTTGGATTCGAGGGTGAGGGTAGTGTGGTTTTTGGTTTTAGGAGAGTCAATCGTGAGAGTAGATAGGAGTCTGGTCAAGTATGTGTCTCGAGTCTTGCGTTCGAGTCCTGTTTGAGTCTTGATTGTGTTTGACGTCGAGTGTGGTTTTGGATGTCTTATCCGGAATACATTAACCTCGACTTTATCCGGAACCTGTTTCAAACCTTGGTCGGAATACGCAGTTGGTAACCTTATCCGAAATACACAGTTGTTAACTTTATCCGGAATACGTTTTTCTCACCTTATCCGGAATGCGTTTTCCAACCTTATCTGGAATATAGTTTTATGTGTTATCCGAAATGAAACTTTGTCTTTATCCGAAATACTGCTTCTTATCCGGAATAACTCTTGTCACTTCTTATCCGGAATAGACTACTACTTCTTATCCGGGATACAATTTCTATGTGTTATCCGAAATATAACTTCTATGTGTTATCCAGAATATAACTTGTCACCACTTATCCATAATAGACTGCTACTTCTAATCCGGAATATTGAAGTTTTTATACTGATACCAGATTCCAAATGTTATATCAGATTCGGAACTAAAGCAAAAGAAAAGGAAAAAAATTGACCAATAAATTAATAGATAAAACACAGTCAATCCTAAGGTTCAACCATAGCTCTTGATACCAATTGTAGAAATATGATAATCATTGATCTAACAAGAGGGTTATTGTTTCTAGAGAGACAAAGATTGAGAGAAAATGTGTGTTTATTATATGAAAAAAATGAAACAACCAACTGTGATTCAAGCAATCCTTCAACTGTGATTCTGGATGATGTTGAGATACCTGTCATAAAAGAACTGAATTTAAAAAACAAGTACGCTTAATTTTATTGTAATGTTGTTTGAGGTATCTATAAAATGCCTTAACTTAACTCTGAACTTTATTTTCCAGCGACGTTGTCACCAAAAAAGAAGGCTTGCCTAATGAGGAGACTAAGATACAAACTGGAACACTTGAGAATGTCCATATGTGGGCTCGAAATCGGCGTCATGAGGTATGACATAATGTTTTGTGTTTAATTTTGACCATGTTGCGATGTAGATTTTACCCGTTCGGTTTAACTTTGTGTAGTCCGCCACTTTCCATTGCTCGGTTACCATTGATAATATCAGGACCAAAAAGGGCTGGAGTTTCCCCACACGTGGTAGTGAGAAATGACGTAAAGGACTTGATAGAAGGTACGGCAGTTGGTGGTGTGAGTCATATGAGAAGAGCGTCTCTTACCTGGTGTTGATGTAAGTATCAGTTATTGCAATTCAATATGCAAATGCACCAACACCCGGTCATAAGACTATCTGAAGCATTCATTATACGTTTCGCGGGTACAAATTAGAACTGGAGGTGTCGGACGATACTGTAAGTGTGCTGATTGTAGCATTTAATGAATTTGCCAAACGGTTGGTCAAGTGTTCCGTAGACACAGTCATGAAGTCTTAAGATGCAACAGATGGCCATTCGGAACTGCCCACCCCCTTGGCAAATATAACTGGTGCGACACCGACTATGAAACTCAAAACACGCACGTATTTTGAGCATAACAACTATGAAATTTGACATGATGGGCAATTGTTGATGATGTACCCGGTGATGAAGTTGAATGCTCTGCACCGGACAACATACACTCTAGTCCCAAGTCTTCTGCGTTTCTAGAACCAAAGAATGATATAGCAGTCCGTACGCCTACCAAGCCTGTTGAGGAAAAAAAGTCAAAGTAAGTACTGTGTGGTTTCATTTTAATAATGTATTACTAAAGTCAATAACAATAGGCAACCTTTATCTAAAAAAACTCATGATGGTTTAGGATGTACCTGGAAGGTCCTGACGATGAAGTTGAAGCAAACGAAACAGATGATCACACGTCTGAGGCTACCAACCTCAAGCAAAGGTGTGTTGGCATATCATTATTTCCCCATATACCATAAGCCAACTTCATTATTCATGATTGTTTGTGTTACGCTAGACTAAGGAAGAGGCCGTCTACTGGCGCAATATCACAACCTACACATGAAAACAATAATGTTAGGTGATGATATTGATAATGTGTTCATGCGCACTAATGTGGCTGAAGTTTGTTTGCTCACCTTATGTTTGTTCAATAATGGGGTGTCTTATAGTATGGAACTTTATGAGTCTGACCCAGAAGTCACATCCACAACGGTCATGGGATGAGATCAAGGCAGCATTCCTCGTAGATTACCAAAAAAATCGTCGGAAGTATGTTACTTATGTGTTGTTTATATGTGCGCCTTTTATACTTGATATTTACGCTTACCTTTTTTGTAACACCTTATTTTACATATATGTTCAGAGCGATTCAGACGATGAATGAGCATGTCTTACTTGTGTCTTCCGATGACTCACCTGCACCTTATGCATAATTAGTGTCGTCATGGTTAAATAAACACGTTTGGCAGTTAAGCCAACTACTTTTAGCTTTTTGTGTTTTTGTTTTTTGAACTTCATTGTGTTGTTTCCAACTTTACTTAATGCAATTTTTGTTTTTATAATAATATTTGTACAATCTAACTTTATTCCATGTTAAATTGCTATTATGCTATTGTTACATAACATTACAACACAAGTGTATTATCCAATAACAAAAAATGTATGCAAATCAATAGTGAACATGTTTTGTATTCCCATTCACGTTAACAAGACTAAACCAACAAGCTCATGATGCACATGATAAACATCTGTTCCATAACTAACCATTATTCTTATTCTAAATGGGAACAAACTAATTAGTACTATTCCCTCATGGCCACTCTCTTATCAGGTCATATTGCTTTTCTGAGTCGGCACTCACAATACAATCACATTCAACATTTGATGCATTCAAATCGGTAATCAACCAAAGCTTATCATGCCTATTCCGCTGGGTCTTACTGCTCATTAAACGTAAAGCAATTGACTTTGCCACGTCATCCCTTTGTATACGTTTCAACAACTCCACTCCTTCTTGGATTACTACATCACTATTGTGTTTCTTAAGTTCGATCATATACATAACTCTCTTATGTGAAGCATCTTTCAACCCTTCAGACAGCTGTGCAAGATAACCAGCCAACTTATCATCTTCTACCATTTCTATTTTTAACATTTGTTTCAGTTTATTTATGCCGTTACTATGAATGGAATTCTTTGAAATGGCTTTCATACCAGATGCTTCACCACTATTCTCATCCATGAAACTGACAGCAGAAAATGAATGGTGTTTACTTTTGATATTCTTAACTAAACAACTATATAAATAATATGAATTAGTAACTACAATGGATCATTCAGTGTGGTGTTTAAGATGTCTGATTAATTGCCCTCAACAATCACACGGGATTTCAACAGACTCTATGGTAATTATGTTCAACCTATATGCTTGCCTACATCTTTCTATGTTTATTTTCCAGCAAGGATGGATGGAGGTCTTGATAACACAAGTATCCAGCCCAGTCCCAAAATCAATGGATCAAATCTCAATCTACTAGATATGGTGTTTAAATCCATTCTAATACAATCATTAGGCAAGATGGACATGTCCAGAGTTTTTGCGGACTTAAATTAACCGATATAGGTATGATTGTCCTAAATTTTAGTACTCGCTATAATTATCATGTAAACTTCAAAGTAATATGTGTATCCGGTTGACGTGTCAGGATCTTCATCCATGGCAGCAAATAACAAGCGAAACTTAAACGGCAAACAATGGCCTCTACCTCCACAAGTCCATTTTTACGGTCACATAGAAGAAGACAGAGTACTTTACATATCTAATAGCAAAATTTTGTATATTTTTTCCCCTAAACTTCATCTAAATGTTTTCCATTTAATGTTTTTCCTACAGTTTATTCACCCCGACCGAAAGCACCCCTAAAAGGAGTTGCCTTAACATCCGCAGGTCATTTGCTTAATATTTAAGGTTCGTTTATGTAGAAACTAGAAGGGGGTTGAATAGTTTCTCATCGGTTTATCTCCTAATTAAAATTCCTTTCAATTAGGTAAGTGCACAAAACTATCTTTTACTTGAAAGCTAGTTGCATAATGATTAGGTTCAATTCTAATGCATTAACAATGTATAGTAAGTGTAGTGATAATGAATGTAAGTAAAGAGTAAGGAAAGAAACAACCTAGTAGGAAGCCACCAAGATTTATAGTGGTTCGGCAACGAGGCTCTATCCCCGTTCCTACTCCACTCCTCAAGTACACCTTACTCGAGATTTCCACTATATCCACAAGCTCCCTTCTTGACGGAGAAAACCTTAAAACGTCGCTTACATTATTTTCCGACACTAAGCTAAATGTTGAGACCTAATCTTAGCTAGGACCAATCTACACAACGTCGCCCACTTCACTCTTTTACGACACAAGGCTAGATGTCGAGTTCTAATCAAAAGGTAGAACCAATCTTCACAACGTTGCCTACTTCACCATTTTCCAACACAAGGCTAGATGTCGAGTTCTAATCCAAAGCTATAACCAATCTTCACGACTCTTCACTTTGAAGCTAAGTGAGAACTTCACACAACACAACTACATATCACTTTATAGTTTAGTGAGAACTCACAAGACACAACCACATCACTTTATAGTTTAGTGAGAACTAACACAACTAATTACAACTCAACTAATCCTATCCAAGTACACACATGTAACTTGGATCTACACAACATAAATCCAAGCACACACATGTGCAATGGATGTACACAACTCTAATCCAAGTATTCACAAATAGCTTGGATGAACACAACTAGTCCAAGTATTCACAAATACATTGGATCTAAACAAGACATAAATAAACAAATGATGAACATGACTAGATCTTTAGGAGAAGGCGATCTTCATCAACGCTACATCTTTAATCACATCACAAGTGTGTGAGTGATCTTCTCTTTGGACAAGGTAAATAAGGAGATCAAGAGAATAATCATGAGTAAACATACTTAACACATTAAGTAATCATTTACAAATGACTAGGACTAGATAGGAGAAAGAAGGCTGAAGAAGATGTCTAAAAAAGGTTGATGAGAATACAGATTTGATCCACTATTTATAGGACAAAACATCCAACGGCTATATCTTCCCGCGGTTCCTTATTGGAGCCCGCGGTTCCTTATAGATAAGGAACCGTCGTAGGTGCTAAGCTACCGCCAGCGTAGAGTCAGTTACTTTTTGTCTTTTAGTGAATTTGAAATATCTGAGGCTGTTTAAACCTTCAAAGGATATTCTTATGGCATTTGGAATATGCCATATTCAAATTTGCATTTTCATTTTAATAAAACATTTTATAATAAATAAATTTTATTAAAAATATTTTGTTATGTTTGACAAAAGTGAGTTTTAAGGCTAATCACTTTTATGATCACTAAGCATGATCAAGATATGTTAGTGTAATGATTATTACCTTGATGATAGTGTTTGTTAGATAATTTGTTTTATGATTGTGTTTGACAATAAATGTCTTTGTAATTTGTCGTGATCAAAACTAAGAAAGATTAATTAATACTAACAATGTTTATAGGCATTGCTTTGCATTAACAATCTCCCCCTTTTTGATTACGACAAACTTTAAACTCATTTACGTAAGAATACAAGTTTATTCGAATTATTAACGAGTTTATCACTATCATTTCTCCCCGTTTGTCGAAGCAAAAAGGTTAGCACAAGTCTTTGCAGAAGAAAAGAATCGGACTTTTTCTAGTAGCTCCCCCTTGGTGCTTACTCCCCCTTGCTTGGAGCACCAAGTGAATGAGCTAAGGTGACATGCTACACAAAGGTTAGAAGAAAGAAAAGAAACACCAATGTATATATGTGTACTACTTACTAACTAACTTTAGAGGGAGAAGGAAAAGAAATCTCAAATTAGAAGCAAGCATTTGCTAAGTATGTCCAAAGGGTGTGTATTGACAACATCATAGTTCAATTGGTGGAATAAAGGAAGAAAAGAAACATCCAAACCAATCAAAGATGATTTAAAATGTCAATGGGTTAAAATTTAGAATTTATGGAATCACCCATAATTAATTTTAAGTTTTAACCATGATCAACTCTTTAACAAATGTGTGAAATAGAGTTAGAGGGAAAGATAACACACATAATATTCATATTACATAAATATGAAATAACATACAAGATAAATATTCATACACAATATGAATATTAAAGAAAAAAATATGGAAAATAGACCACAAAGCATAAACTACTTTAATAGTGATAATCTTCCAAGATTGCTTAAATTTTATTGACTCAAACAACTAAAGTACAAAATGTGCCTTAGTTGGAAAAGAAAGACGACGAAGCATCATTCGAAGATTTGTTCATGGGAACGAAAACTTTGAGAGTAGGTCGAGTGAGGAGGAATTCAAGAAAATTTAGCTTTTCATAGATATGAGCAAGTTCAATTTGTTCAAAACGACAACAAGCACACGAGGAACCATGATGCAAAACAAAGTCGTTAGATAGGGGAGGTCCATCAAGATTAGAGGTTGGTGGAGAGGGAGATAATGGATAAGAGATGTTTTCACAATGCCTAGTGAGATTAGGGAAAGAAGAAAGGTCATTGAGTTGATGAGAGTTGAAAGGTTTAGGTGGTGGTGGAAGGATTTCTTTTTCTCTGGTAATTGGATTTATAGAGTAAGTCTCATTCCAATATTGAATCGGAGAGAAAGAGGAATTCTTGGAGGATTTTGGAGAAGAAGAATCATGAGGATTCTTGTTCTTTTTTATCTAAATGGGATTAACCGAGATTTTCGGTTTCTTTGAAAGCTTAGAAGAAGAAGCTTTAGGTTGAGAAGTTTGTGACAAAGAAATGTCAAGGTTAGAAAAGGAAGAATTAGGCATTATGAGGGATGAAGGAAAGAACTCCCAAAAGAGAAGAATATAAAGAAAATAGACAAGGCAAAGATTTGAAATGAAAAAGAAAGTTTTTAGGAAATGTTTAGCCAAATTGGGTAAACAAAGAATCTTAACCAAAACAGTGGACAAAGAAGAAAGACCAAAAATAAGCCAATAACGGCTTTACTGGACGCGGTTCTTTAAAGTAGCCCGCGGTTACATATCGATATGGATCCGCCTGGAAGCTAAGGAACCGCGTCCAGTGGACTGCAAAACTTGATTTTCAAAAGTTTTGGAGAAAGATAAGACTTTTTCAAAATTTTGCAAATCTTAGATTTTTACCTCTTTTAGCACTAGAGTATGCTAGGGTTGCATAAAAGTAACACATTCACAAAGAATGTCTTGACAAAGGGTGACGAAATATTTAAAACACATTTTGGTCCAATTTTAAGTCAAGTTTTTAGAGGTTGCAATAGATTTAGGTTCGATTTTAAATAAATTAAAGTTGTTTAATGTGATCACATAGATTAAAGCACATAAAAACTAAATCCATAAATCATACACATGAGAAACATGAGGGGAAGGAAAGAAATACAAGAAATAAAAAGACAATTAACTACTCCAAAGATAGATAACAACTAGGTCTTGAATTCATAGTTCTCTTTGGCTTGACCTTCTTTTAAAAAAGCATGTTAATTTGAAAACAATCATTCATCTCCTAGGAGGAGGCATGGAGAACAAGATAAGCAAGAAATCATGCAACCATCTATGAAGGCCAAACATCTCCATCCTTAGGTTTTGAATGATGTAGTTATTATAGAGACAACATGGGCAATTTGCGCCATGAGCTTCTAAGAACCCAAAGAAGTAAGGATCATCCATGAAGTGAGGGATAGGAATGCCCAAAATAGGAGCATTAGTGTTAGAGGGTGGAGGAGGTGGTGGAGGCATAGTGTCCAAAGGTGAGATGGGAGAGTTTGGTAGAGTGAAAGGAGAGGTACCAAAGGCTCAAGTACAAAGGGGATACTTTGTAGAGGTTGAGGTTGAGAAATCCCATCCAAAGGAGGACTAGGGGTGAAAGGTGAAGAAAGCTCATTCATTCTTGATTGGAATGAAGAGGAGGTAGAACCATGAGAATGGTTAGTACCATGGGTTGAGTTTGTCTTGCATGGAGCAAGGGGTGGTGAAGGTGAAGATGAAATGAGAATGGGAGAGATCTCATTTTTGGGAGTGTGAAAAGATAAAGAACCAATGTTAAGTATCTTGATCTTAATTTTGAGGCTTCTTTTTGAGGAAGAAGTTTTGGAAGAAGTGGATGTTCTAGTGGACACCATGCTTGTGTGTTAAGGTTTAGAGAAAAGTTGAAGGGGTGAAGAACACAATCAACATGAGAGGGTTTAAGAATAGAAGGGAATGATCCAAACTAGTAATGGGTTAAAAACATTTTAGGTGAATAATGAAATTAGGTAACCTAGTTTAGGAAAGTGCAGGTTTTTCAAAAAATTTATCAAAGTTTTACACAGATTTAGGAAAACAGTGTAAAGCAAAGATTCTGTTAAAACATGAATAGGCGGTTCCTTACGTAGGTTCGCGGTTCTTTATTGCTAAGGAACCGCGGATTCGATATGGAACCGCGACCAATGGTGACAGAAAAGTGCACTTCCTTAAACTTTGGTCAGCCCAGATTTCACACAAGTAAATACAAGACAAAGTTAACTATAAGTCAAAATCTAGGAAGCTAACAAACACATAATATGCACAAAGCTATGTAAATCGAAAGAACGATTACACAGTTAATTAAGGATTAAAATAGTTAGCAATCCAAACAAGTAGTATTAGTTAATATACACACATAAAAGAAAAGAAAGCAAATGTTCAACACATAACATGTTTAACAACATGTTCTCCTTGAATTAAATCAAAGTCTTTATCTTCTTTTCTTGCCAAGTCCCTTGATCAAATTCTCCAAGTATTTGAATCCCTTTCTTGACTCCACTCGATGATCAAACAACTCACCTCGAGTCCTAAGATTTTCACGATAGAGACACTCCATGTTGAGGTATTCCGATAATTCACTAGTGGAATGGTGAGTAGGAGGAGCTAAGTCTTCAAGTCCATCCACGAATGAGTTTGTGGATTGACGGGAGTTACTTGAAGAGCCGACATGAGCACTAGTACCTATGTAACCACCATCACTTGGTGACATATCAAAGTCCTCATCATCGGACTCTTGTTGATCATGTTTTCTCGAACCTTTATCACTTCTGGGCTTTCTTTCATATACCTCTTGAATAGGTAACATCACCCGTTGAACCGGTTGAAAGCAAGAGAAGTCAAGGAAGGGAAAATCATGAACAACCCTCTTAAAGAGGCGAGTAAGAAGCATAGCATAGGGTATATTTGTGTTGGGTTTGGAAAGATCATAATTAATTCGTCGAGCGATATAGTATGCCAAGTTGTACATGGTTTCGGTAAAGATGCAAAATAGCATATGCACCATACACGTCGGAATGTGATCCCGGTTCCCACCAAGACAAAATACATTCTCCCTAAGGATCTCGTCCCAACGAACCATATAACCTTAAGGTCGCTTGAGAGAACCTCATAACGATTTAGAAGCCGTTTATTAGAATGAAGGTTTCTCAAAACGTTTCCATCACGCACTTTGGAAATGATTTCAAGGATAAAATCGAGATCAACTTCATAGTGGTAATTTGGAGGTTTATCGTTAGATTCATCGAGAGCATCAAGTCTCTATTTGTCCGTGAAACGACAAGTACCCTCAAATGGCACACCAAGAATTTGACCAAAGGTTTCGAGAGAGTATTGAATGACTTGATCATTCAATAAGAATCTAATGAATATTCTACCATTGAATTCAAGGATAGAATAGGTGCTAAAGAACTCCAAAAGAAATACGGGATATATCTCTTCATCTATGTAAAGCAAACAATCAAACCCCGTAGGCTCAAACATAGATTTGATATAATCATAACCCGTAATTTCTTCATCAACAGTTCTACCTTCATGGAAACAACGTTTTGAAAGAGATGAATAGGAGTTTTGAAGTTGGATAGAAGCAACAATTTGAGAAAAGTTTGGCATATATCGTCTAGTGTTTTGATGATCTCTTTGATATCTTGAAGGCATGATTAGTACCTAAATACAACAAACAAAGATATTTCTCCAATCACTCATAACAAAAATAAAAATAAAAATTACAAAATATGAGAATGTGTTTCATCAATTGCTTGACAAACAAAGGATTAATCCTTGTCATTCTCATGTTCACAATGTACCCATTTCACCATTGATCAAAACATATGAACTATGTAAGATCAACGATGAACTAGAACATTGGTTTTTCAAAACAATGTTTTTAGGTAAACACTTAACAATGCCATTACCAACTTGTTCATGGGTTCATATCAATTGCATCAATCAACCAAACTATTTAGTTAAAATTCGGATTTGTTCTACAAATGGGTTTTAGTGAAATCTCAATGAATATGAACCTAAGGAATCATAGTAACAATACTATGTCAACTCTTATTCCTAATAAGGTTCTAATTCAATGTCAATTTTAAAAAGCCCCAATTATGAATGTATGAACCCTAGAAATAATTAGATGAAATTGAAAGAAATAACTTTCAATTAATTGATCTTGGATGATGGATGAGTGAAACCCACGAACTTGAATCAATTAATTTGAGTGATGAAGGTTTTTGTAGCTTCAACAATGGTGGAAAAACAAAGAAAACCGTCGGCTGTGTGTGAAGGAGAGAGAAGGACTTGTTTGAAAAATATATTTTAATAAAACCGTCGCTCTGACAAAAGCTACTGGCCGCGGTTCTTTATCGATAAGGAACCGCGCCTCTGAGCCGCCAGAGATAAAGAACCGCCTACAGAGGCAGGTTTTTATCAAAGAAAGACAATGAATTTTTGAAAACCAAAAATTTTAAAATACTTAAAAATATATCTTAAACCTTTTAGGATATCATTAGACCACCACAACACTAGGTAATAATGCTTTGTTGAAGGATTACGAGTTGAATCGAGATAGGAAAAGACCGAAACGAACAAACGACTACTCGTAGCAAAAAGGCAAAGGGAGAGGAGTCAAGAGAAGTGAATTAAGACCGAGAACATTGCTCAAGAGACAAATGACATTCTTCAAATTGAGGAGGTGAAGAGCTTGTGTCATATATAGTGGTTTAAGACGTGCCTTTCTGGCGAAAGTCTAAACGGCTTTGGTAATGAATTAGAACAAGCAATTTTAATGCCTAGAATAAGATCATTTTTAAGAGTAGTCTTACTCTATTTCAAAACATGAGCAAAGCATAGACTCACTTTCTCTCCCACATGATCGGATAATTATTGCTAGAACTAGAAATAACAATATCCTTGGAATATTTCAATTCCAGATGTGTAAAATCCACCTACAACGTAATGAAGTAGTTTGGTATCTCAAGGGATTCACTAATCAGCCTAGAGATGAGCTTAATTGCACAAGTTACACATGATATAGGGCCTACTAACCGTAAGGGTGCAAACCATGGAAATCATGCTTGATACTTTAAGCTTCTACTAACTCACCCTACATCTCCATAGAGAGTCAAGTATCCAAGCAATGAAGGTTTGGGAAGGAAAAAGAAAAGAATCACAAACCACAAATAAATGTCAAGGCAAGGATGCCAAGAGCAAGCATATAGTCAATGAATGATCAAAAGAATGATCAATAGGGCGTGTGGGAGAACGAAAGTGTACCTTGGCCACAAATTGCATTCCGAGCTTTCAAGGAACCGATGCAAAGCCCAACAATGACTAATAGTGACTACTAAGTCTTCAAAGACTAGTATCACTTCTACCCATCTTGATATCATCATTCAATGATGTTAGAAATCAAAGAAGATGAGTCTTCTACAAGTGTAAGTAACTCAATCCACAATCAATAGAATGATTTATCTTCATGAGTACCTACACATAACAAGATGCAAACTAGTAGATACATTTCAAGAGTAAATCTAAAATGCATTAATACTACTAATTTAAGTAATATGCAATATTAACATTTTAAAAGGCTTATTTTCAACAAAAGATACTTTTGACCAAAGAAAAACTTTAGTACAACTTAACCTTCTAATTTGAGGAGACAATGCATCGATCCAAGTTTTAAAGTACAGTATACTTCAAGATCTTGTGTCACCATCGCTCTGATACCAATTGTAGAAACTAGAAGGGGGTTGAATAGTTTCTCATCGGTTTATCTCCTAATTAAAATTCCTTTCAACTAGGTGAGTGCACAAAACTATCTTTTACTTGAAAGCTAGTTGCATAATGATTAGGTTCAATTCTAATGCATTAACAATGTATAGTAAGTGTAGTGATAATGACTGTAAGTAAAGAGTAAGGAAAGAAACAACCTAGTAGGAAGATACCAAGATTTATAGTGGTTCGGCAACAAGGCTCTATCCTCGTTCCTACTCCACTCCTCAAGTACACCTTACTCGAGATTTCCACTATATCTACAAGCTCCCTTCTTGGCGGAGAAAACCTTACAACGTCGCTTACATTATTTTCTGACACTAAGCTAAATGTCGAGACCTAATCTTAGCTAGGACCAATAATGTAGGTATTTTGCAATGCAAATTCTTTTTAATGCAATTAATGTTCGTTTTTCCTTGACTCACTCGAATTGATCTCAAATTAAACGTAGGACTTATTTGTTTTTGGTGTATAAAAACTCTTTTTGGAATTTTAAAACTAATTAACTATTTAATTTAAAGCTAATTAATTAACAAATGAGAAATCTATTTTAAACTAATTTAAAGCTAATTTGAAAACAAAATTTAATTAAGCTAATAAAAAACTTTTATAATATGAAAATCTTAAAACTAATTAAAATGATTAAAACAAATCTAATTTAAATTTAATAAACTAATTTTAAACTATTTAAAAAACTATTTTAAAACTATTTTCAATTTAAACTAAATTAATTTTTTTTAAACTAAAAACTAAAACAATTTAAATAAAATATTTTTTTATCTTTTATTTTTATGTTGAACTTAAGAAAAGTAAATAAAAAAACTTTTAACTAACTTAACTAAATCTTGTATTAAAACTATCTATTTAAAACTGGCAGTCTAAAATTAAAAACCTATATTAATTAAATAAAGCAAGATAAAACACAAGAAAGGTGCTAGCTGAGTTGGTTATGGCGTTTGGTTGCTGGACATGAGGTCCAGGGTTCGAGTCCCAGTTGGGACGTTTTTGCTATTTATTTTTGGATTTTTTTTCTTTTTTTTTTGACAGAGTTTAAAAGTAAATAGATCAAAAGGATCTGTTACTCAAAGCAGTCATATCAATCAAACAAAGAAACCAAATAAGCACTACAACAAAAATCAGATAAGCAAAAAGATAGAACTAAAGAAGCAAACTAAAATAAGCTATAAGAGTTTAGACAAATAAGCATATAAATTTAAAACTAAATAAGCACCAAAAGCTTAAACAGCAAAATAAGCATATGAAACTTAAACCGAAAAACAGATCCTACTAGCAGATATAATAATCGCAAACAATAAGCAATAAGCAGCTAAATAAGCATATCCTAACAATCTTAATCCCAAATAAGCAAAACTAAACAATCTAAATAAGCCAACTCCAACGACTTATACTAGTCAAATCAAACAAAATCAAACAGGCAATATCTAACAAACTATAGCAGATCCAACTACCTCAAAAACATCATACAGAAAAGCAAATCCACACAAAAATTATACCCAAACCGAAACTTAAGAAGGTCTAAACAAATAATTAACAGTAAACTAAGCAGACAAAAATCATACAAAAATCAATCTAAACAAACAGATCCAAACAAACTACAATTCCCCAAACAGTAAACTAAGCAGATTAATAACCTTACAAAATAAACTTAACAAAAATTATTAAAAGAGATTATCACCTTTTGATGAAAACCGTTGGGACGAAGGTGGGCGCTGAACCCCCTTGTGAACCGAAACAAACAAACACCACCGTTATTTACCCAAACACCATCATCACTATCAACAGTAACCAATCAAGATATTTTTTATAATTTCCCAGTAGGGGAAATTATTCCTACCTTTTTACTTCAACAATTATTTAATCAAAATAAAATTAAGATAAATTGCAATAATATCAA
This sequence comes from Glebionis coronaria, assembly GCA_025667525.1. Classification (NCBI taxonomy): domain Eukaryota; kingdom Viridiplantae; phylum Streptophyta; class Magnoliopsida; order Asterales; family Asteraceae; genus Glebionis; species Glebionis coronaria. Next base: position 453,254,961 of record CM046879.1, read on the forward strand.
ACGAGACAAAAATTTATATGAATTAAAATTTTATTAATACTGAAATATTGATTACAATACTTTAAAAAGGAAATTACAATAAAACCTAAATCTACTTTGCATAAAATAAAAATTAAAATAAAGTAGGCACCCAAATTACACAAATGAGTGGGTTTTTATAGCCATCCCCCAAGGGCTTGTTGGTGAAGCTTCGAGAGCAAGATATCAAATTCGAGCCGTTAAATCCTTCTTTTCTACCTTCTCTCTCTTCATTTTCTTCATCTAACGGTGGAAAACGCATCAAAGATCACACGGATCACCAGGGTGTCGAGTTTGTGCTAGTTGTGTTAGTTTATGGGTGATGTGTACGATTTTGATTGGAGGATTGGGTTTTTGGTGTTGTTTTGGCCAATCACAAGTGGAGGGAATGCCATGTATGATTTGAGGACCACCAGTGTTGGATCTTCCGATTAACTTGGGGATTTAATCCCCAAGTGTGTGAATCACACACTTAAGGGAAAACCCTCAATTTTTATGAGGTAATTTTAGTTAGGGTAAATTAGGGTTTTGGGGTAAGATGATGTTTGCTGCGTTTGGAGGAGAGAAGAAAGGTGTGGGTGAAAAGTTTATCTCGTTTGTAAGAATGGGTAAGTGTGGGTGGGTAATTAAGTTATACACGTGTGTGAGTTGGTGTAGGGTGTTGACCAGGTTTTGACCACAAGTGAATAAACCGTCCCCTTTTGTTCATCTTTTCAACCAAATGGGCTTTGGCCAAAGTTAAGTGACCCATCCGTTTATATAAGTTTTGGGCTTGGCCCAATTGAATTCCTTCCATCCGTTTATATAAGTTTTGGGCCTTAATGGGCTTTTGATCCACAAGTGAATACTTATTGAATCCACTAATGGGCTTTTGGGCCCAATACCCAAATGTGGGGCCCACAAAGCTCAAATATCATCAAAAAGATTAAATCCTCTAAAATCGAGCTCGATTTTGGCTTCCTTGATCATTTCTTCAGAACCGTGTTGAATTTGCCGGTTTTCGTGATCTTTGGCACACTTTTGGTCTTTGACTTTGTCTTTGTCTCTTTCTTGGACTTTTCTTCAACTTTTGACCGTGACATCACGTGTTTTCATTCCTTTTGATCATTTGTACCTATTTCACACAAAAACACAAAACCACGCGTAATTCCGACTTTTACGATATTAAACACATGATTAGGTCTTGTTTTTCCTTGATTTTAGTGGCAAAAGGATAAGTGTTTACACACTTATTAAATCCCCTACACTTGACGATTGCAATGACCCCATGCAATGCATTATTTTAAAGCATAAGATTACATTTTCCTCATAATTAATCCATCTCGGCCTTTATTAAGATATACTATTTCTACTATGATGATAAGATAAAGACTTTGAAGGAAACAAAAGTTATAATTATTTATTAACTTAGAAATTATTTGATGGAAGAAACTCGTAAAAACATCTAAGACTTGAATTAGGGCTTTGGTGTCATGAATATTAATCACCCTCAAGTTTCACGTTCCCCATACCAAGCTTAAAAACGAGATCATTGTTTACCATAAGTCCTTAAGTTAAAACCACTTATATAAGATAATTGTGTAATACTCTTTCTCCAATTCCTACGTTGTATCTCTATATCTTATTGATTGTCATTCACCCGTAGGCTCATTTGACTTATTTGATAATTATTAGTCCAAAAATGAAGGCCAAACGGTGCAAACCCGACACTCAAAACCTAACCTTGTCCTAAAAAACGTTGTCACTAAAGTAAGCCCATATTAAGGATGATTTAACACGATTTGGGGAATAAATTCCCGGACCCAAAATTTGCCAATAGTACTACTTATTAATTATTCCTCCAAAGTCATGTATACTTTATGTAGAGTTTATCAAGTTCACATCATATACCCTTAGGCTCTTTAAGATGTAAAAATGCTCCTCATCTATTGTCCACACCCTAAGGCTCCTTGAACGATAAACGAGGGAATTGATTTTTTTTATCAATTTTTATTCAACACTTACCATGCCATACACCCTAAGGCTCTAATGACAAGGTTCGTGCTACATGCCCCACACGCTAAGGCTCCTTGAGGTCATGTTTTAATCTTATTCTTTCTTATTTATGATATATATAGTAGGCCAATTCCGCGGTCCCATGGTCTGAATACCTCCTACTTAGTGGTTATGAGCCACCTTAGTCGGAAGTCCACAACGCTGGCACCCTCAATGTGTTCATGCTTTAATTACAAGGAGATAAAAGATTTGGCTAAGAGTTAAGATATCGAATCGACACCGCAAAAATCCTCATTTATTAAGAAATTAAATATACAAGCAGGAAGAAAGAGCCACACAAACTCATATAAGCCAGAATTAACCCTTAAACTTATTATCAACTCTATCATTTCTCGTTCTCCACAATTTAAAATCTCAAGGAATGAGACTCGTGGATGCTTAGCCTAATAAACCAATTAAGGTCCATATGGTTAAGGATACTAGCTAGAGTAAACTTGGATAAGTAAACTCGGGTTGAGCCAAAATATTCACAACGGGCCTAATATATCAAAGACATCTAAGCTTGTTAAAACCATTTTATTTATTTATTTATTTTTATCTTATTCTTCAAATGAAAAATATAAATACAATGCGATGACAAATAAAAAGAAAATAAAAGAAAATACTACTAGGCAAAATAGATCAAAAATTTGAAAAATGTTGAAAAAATTTTAAATTTTCCGGTTAAATGGGGTCAAATTCATGGAAAATTCCACTAAAAATCGATAGAAGTCCCCCCTACACTTAATATAAACATTGTCCTTAATGTTTAAGCATGTGGGAGAATAAACTCCCCTACACTTAGGACATTGAGTACGTTGTTTAAAATCGAGCTAAGGAAGGGACAACTAAAGTGATTACATTTATTTGTTTTATTTATATACATGTATGAATCATAATAGTATTGATAGAACCGGGTACACGGGAAACACGGGATCACGGGTCGCATCAAAAATACCAAAAGTGGATCATCAAAGCACATGTCCCTGCACAACATCACAATACACAAACAACCTACTTGGCTCCCCCCACACTTATTTATGGAAATTGATGAAGGTGAAAAAGGGTGGAAAGGATGGAAAAGGTAAAAATCTAACCTAGTTATACGATGCTTGATTTATTTATCACGAGTCTCTAGCTCGACTCGATTTCCCGAATTAATTCAAGGGAAATGTGGAGAGGGATGGAATCATCTCATGAGAGATGTCCTCTCGATAGTACAACTTAACCCGTTGGCCATTCACCTTAAAATTGGGCCCATTTGGTTGGGATAACTCAATGGTGCCATAAGGAAAGATTTGGGCCACGGTGAATGGACCGGACCAACGGCTCTTAAGTTTACCCGAAAAGATTTTCAACCGAGAGTTAAAGAGTAAAACTTGATCACCAACATGTAACTCTTAGTTCTTAATCTTGGAATCATGAATGAGCTTAGTCTTCTCCTTGTAGATTAATGAATTTTCATAAGCCTCATTCCTAAGTTCATTGATTTCATTGAGTTGGATTTTCCTATGATCACCAGCTTTGTTTATGTCAAAATTAGCCCATTTCAAGGCCCAGTAAGCCTTATGCTCCAACTCAATGGGGAGGTGGCACGCCTTTCCGTACACAAGGCGATAAGGAGTATAACCTATAGGTGTCTTATAAGCGGTACGGAAAGCCCACAAAGCATCATCTAATTTATCGGGCCATGAGGCACGATGCTCTCCCACGGTTCTCTCTAAGATTCGCTTAAGACCACGGTCGGAAACCTCGGCTTGTCCATTAGTTTGTGGATGATACACGGTGGAAATTCGGTGATTGACACCATACTTAGCCATGACTCGTGCAAATTGATCATTGCAAAAATGAGTCCCGCGATCACTAATAATAGCACGAGGCACACCGAATCGAGCAAACAATTGTTTCAAGAAGTTAACAACCACCCTCGCATCGTTAGTAGGTAAATCCTTTGCTTCAACCTATTTTGATACGTAGTCAACGGCTACGAGGATGTACTTGTTTCCTTTGGATGATGGAAATGGCCCCATAAAGTCGATGCCCCATACGTCAAAGATTTCACACTCTTGGATGAAATTTTGAGGCATCTCATCTTTATGTGTGATCTTTCCTTGTCGTTGGCAAGCATCACAATGCTTAACCATTTTATGAGCGTCATGATAAATGGTGGGCCAATAGAATCCGGAGTCGAAAACTTTTTTAGCGGTGTAGTTAGGACCAAAGTGACCACCGGTGGGTCCTTTGTGGCAAGCTTCAAGGATTTGTAAAGCCGCCGGCCCATCAACACATCTACGAATGATTAAATCCGCACATTGCTTGAAAAGATAAGGGTCGTCCCAATAGTACGTTTTGACGTCCTTGAAGAATTTTTCTTTTGTTGGGACGATAACCCTTCGATAAGAACACCACCCGCCAAATAGTTTGCAACGTTCGCAAACCATGGGGTATCATCAAGATTGGAATTAATAGACATTAAGGTCTCAAGGGGAAAAGGTCCATTAATCTCTTCATTTGGAGGTTCCCCTTGATAAGGATCCTCAAGTCTACTAAGATGATCCGCGGCTAGGTTTTCCGCTCCCTTTTTATCACGAATTTCGATTTTAAATTCTTGTAGGAGCAAAACCCAACGAAGGAGTCTCGGTTTAGCATCTTGCTTGGTCAACAAGTATTTCAAGGCGGAATGGTCGGTGTAAACGATGGTGGTGGAAATCACAAGATAGGGGCGGAATTTCTCAAAAGCATACACTACGGCTAAAAGCTCTTTTTCGATAGTGGTATAATGCAATTGAGCCCCCGTCATTGTCTTACTAGCATAATGAATGGGTTGGAAATGTTTGCTAACTCGTTGACCTAAAACCGCTCCTACCGCGAAATCACTAGCATCGCACATGAGCTCGAAAGGTAACTCCCAATTTGGAGAGACTAAGACCGGTGCCTTAGATAATTTACCTTTAAGAAGTTCGAAAGAGTCGAGACATTCTTGAGAGAAGATGAAAGGAGCATCCTTTTCTAAGAGATGAGTCATTGGACGAGCTATTTTGTAGAAATCTTGGATGAAACGTCGATAAAATCCCGCATGGCCTAAAAAACTTCTAACTCCTTTGACGGTGGTAGGTGGAGGTAACTTAGCAATGACGTCAACTTTAGCACGGTCAACTTTGATACCGGCTTTGGAAATTTTATGACTGAGGACGATGCCTTCTTTTACCATGAAATGGCATTTTTCCCAATTAAGAACGAGACGAGTGTCTTCACACCGTTTAAGCATACGTTCTAAATTAGCAAGGCAAGAAGAGAAAGAATCACCATAGACCGAGAAATCGTCCATAAAGACTTCCATAATTTCTTCAACCATGTCATGAAATATCGCCATCATACACCTTTGGAAAGTCCCGGGAGCATTGCATAAGCCGAAAGGCATTCTCTTGTAAGCAAATGTTCCATAGGGACAAGTGAATGTGGTTTTCTCTTGGTATTTTGGATCGATAGGGATTTTAAAATATCCGGAAAAACCATCTAAGAAGCAATAGAAATCATATTCGGATAAAATCTTTTCCTTTTCAATTAATTGTAGTTCGTAAGCGGTGTCCATTTCATAAGACACTTTTTGAACTTCTTTAATTTCAAAATCGAGATTTTCCGAAAGAGATGCAAAACTTCCTTTTAGATTTTCGACAAAAGGGTTGATCTCATTCTTAAACACCTCGTTCATGTGTTCGAAATCCCATTCTCCGGCGTTTAGACCATTTGAAGTCGTACATTCCCGGATGACCTTGTCAAAACTAGCAAAGTATTGATTAATCTCTTGCAAGTTTATCCATACAGTGCTAACAGGTGGAAGATCCTTTGGAATTTCCTTAGGTCCTTCCATTTTGACAAGTGTAGGAAGTGTACTAGAGTTTTCTTCATTTAACATGTAGGTTGGTGTTGTGATGAGATCTTTATCAATATGGAAGCGAATTCTAAAGTCCTTTTTTGCAAACTCCTAATTCATTTTAAAATAATCACACTGAGGATATTTTGCAAAGTTGTATGACCGACTCTCATCAACTAGAGCCTTATTCTTGCGATCCTCGAAAATAACAATCGAATCTAAGACCAATCCTAATTTAGTTGCATCATAAAGTCTTGGATTACGGATAAAAGCTTGTCTTGCATACCGTGGGTTAGGGGGAAGGTCTGTTTGACGCGATAAGTTAAAATCTCTAAACGATGAGTCAAATAAGTGCACTAGTTGAGAGGCAACGTATTGTCTTAAAAGCAAATAATCTAAACTTTTAATCCTATTAGCCGCATTAATTTACATTTCATTCTTTTTAGACTCGAGTAGTTCGAAATCCGTTTGAAGTTTGTTAAAAATAGTAACCACTAACTCTTTTTCTTTAAGTTCGTTGGAAAGATTTACTCTTAAGGTTTCAATTTCTTGCAAATGACCCATTTGTTTGTTTCGAAAATGATCATATTCGGGATTTGTTAGAACATTGGACGAAGGAACTAATTCCAAAGTTTGAACTTTTTTGTTGCACAAGGCAAGCTCAGCAGACATATTCTTATTCGTAGCTAGGGTTTCTAAGAGTGCAGTATTCATTTGGCTAAGTAACTTTGCAGGAACCATGACCAAATCTTGTTGAGCAGGAATATGCGTATGCGAAATGACTCCCGGTTGTGATTCACTCGAAGTCTGGGGACTTGCATTGATATTACTATCATTGATTGTCTCCTCGTTTGAAAGACTCACCACCGAAGACTCATTCGGATCAGCACCCTCTTGCCCAACTTGATGTGGTTGAATATTTGTATCAGTGGTATTAGTAAGTACCTCAGATATTTGATCTGACCCTATGCTAGAGATAGTTGCCATAAGAGCTGCCTGAGCAGATTGAAGATCATCACAGTCTGAATCGTAAGCATCCAGATCATCTGCTTTGTATGCCGCATTCTATGTAGTGAGAACTTCTTGTTCCGCAATCCCTGGATCAGCAAGAAATGCTAGCTCCTCTTCATCAAGTTCCTGTCCTTGTGCTTGAGCGTTCATCAAATAAATCTTCTCTACAAAACATTGACCATCCCTTATCCTCTTGGGTTTTGTGCAATCCCTAGACATGTGACCTTCTTCCTTACAGTTGTAGCATGTAATCATTCTCAACTTACCTGTAGAATTAGCCCGTGGAGCAATAACCATTGGAGCAGTGTTGACCATTGGAGCAGGATTGACCATGCGTGCATTGGTGGTTGATGTAGTGGGTCTACCCTGATAAGGTTTAATAGGTTGAACCATTACTCTACCATTCTCAATGGTAGCTTGTTGTCGAGAATTAGATGAATTTCTCAGTTGATTGTTAGTAGGAGCTTGTCCTCTAAATCCTCGTTTGCTCAATGTCCTTGTGAGGTAAGCAGACATAGTGGCTAACACTTCAGCTGGGTCAGTTCCTTGTTTGAATTCAGGAATGGGAACCTCATCATTATCACAATACATTGCTTGGTCTTGTTGAGCGGCATAAGCACTAGAAGGAGTACTTATGTGGTCAGAATAGCTTGGTGGATATGCTACATTTTCTTGATATGGAGAGTATGATGACTGAGCATAGGGTGCAATGCTTGCTGGTGAATATGGGTGAGGTTGTGGAGCACATTGTGATGCATGTGGTTCTCTCTGAGACAAAGGTGCATTAAACCGATATTGTTGCTGATGTGAGGTAGGTGGTTGAGGTAGAATCGAATATTGGGGGAAGCTTGGAGTCATGTACGATGATGGATGATAAGCTTGGTGTCCCATGATATAAGGAGTGTTGTTATATGACAAGCTTGGTTGATTTGCCATCAAAGTTAAAGGTTCAGGGTACATACCTCGAGGCATACGGTGCATGATCACGTGTTTCTCATGCTGCTGGAGAAAAGCATAAAGTTGATCCAAATTGGACTTTTGCAAATACCTAGTTAACTTAACATCAGTAATATACTCACCCCATTCAGCTTGAGGTAAAGTATTCAAAAACTTGGTGTTAACCTGGAATGGAGCAATCACGAGATTATACACATTCAAATCATTCATGAGAGTAGTGAATCTGAAGTAGTAGACGTGAAGCATTTCCCCGGGACTGTATGTGAACCTATCAAACAGGTCATACAACTGACATTCGCGTTCCTGTTTAGTAAGAGACATACCTTGTAGCAAAACCTGTAGACGTTCCCATAACTCCTTTGCGATCGTATATTGACTTACCATTCGATAGATGTCATGTGGAAGAGCTTGGAGAATGGTTTGAAGAGCCTTTTCATCTGCATCGGCAATAAGTTGTTGAGCTGGCGTAAGTTCTTCAAACTCCCGTGGTCGAGTCACATTGTTAACAACGATGGTACCATAATCAAGTGGACCATTTAGAATTGACTTGACCATAAGCCTCCCATATGTCGGTTTTGACTTAATGTATGACATCATACGGCCTTGCCATGCTTCAAAGACTTCTTTAATGAGCATTGGAGGGCGATTATCCATTTCCGTTATGACGTAAATATCCGTAAGTGATGTCATTTGAGGCATTAATGAACTCGGATTCATTTTGATCACTTTAAAGAATCAAAGATTATCGGTTGATCGAGCAGTGAAGTAAGGTTGTGAGTTGTGTTGTGTTGTTGAAATAAAACGTGTGTAAGAAACCAAGATTAAATCCTCTAAAAATCGTCGAAAAAAACTCGTAAAATATCCCTTGGTTCGGAATAATATCCCTTGACTCGGAATAATTAAGTCGATTCGGAATAAAACTACCTTTATGTGGAAAAAGACCTTGGTTCGGAATAATTACCTTGATTCAGAAAAATCTCTTGATTCGGAATAAGCTTGGTTCGGAATACCTTGGTTCGGAATAACAATGATCCGGAATAAGTTGATTCGGAAAAGCTTGATTCGGAATACCTACCTTGGTTCGGAATATCACTGATCCGGAATAAGGTGCTTCGTTTGGAATATCACTGATCCGGAATAAGGTGCTTCGTTCGTAATATCACTTTATCCAGAATAACGTGTTTATCCGGAATAACTTGTTTATCCGGAATAACTTGTTTATCCGGAATAACTTGTTTATCCGGAATAAGTTGTTTATCCGGAATAACTTGTTTATCCGGAATGACTTGTTGGTTTGGAATAAACTGGAAGAACTTGTTCGTATAAACAGTCGTATGAATATCAAGAACAAACCCAGATTTTTACCAAATTACACGAAAAGTTTTGTGATTTCTACCAAAATAAGTAAAACCCAATACTTATCTACTAATCCCAACAACAAAATCACCAAAAACTTCAAGATTCAAGATAGATTTTTCTAATAACCACTAATACAATCAAAAACTAAAAAGCAACACAAATCATTACCTTAAATCACCCCTTGGCTCTTGATACCAATTGTAGATTTGTGATAATCTTGTGAATCAATAAGGTGGGTTGATGTTTCTAGAGAGAGAAACTAGTGAGAGAAAGTGAGAGAATATGTGTTTTATTATTAATAAAAGTGAAACAACCAACACCCCTTTCCATGGTGGAAAGGGGTTTATATACCCAAGTCCTTAATGGACTTGGGCTTCCGACCCATGACAAGCCCATGGGTCGGGTTAAACATTAATGTAACTTAACCATTAATGTTGGGTCAAAAAGTTGATGTGGCAGAAACTCAAAATCAAAAGACATTTACTCAAGCGTTGACAAGAGTAATACAAGAGTTGACAAGAGCAATGTAGGCGTTGACAGAAGTCAACAAAAGTCAAACGCAGTCAACAAAAGTCAACGCTGATAGATTTGATGGAGAATTCTATTTAGGGAATATATTGGGTATATTATTTATGATATACACAATATATAGTTTATCTAAATAGAAGATTTAGATGTTTATTTGATTTTATCTGTAGATTCTGTTCCTTCCACTATAAAAGGAACAAGAGTCTTAGGTTTTATTCATATAATTCATATACAATGTAAACCTAAAGTGTGTGTCGACTAGGTGTGGGATTCAATGTACACACACCTAGTGGTTGTTCGTTATTAATATAATGGGCAATCCAATTGTGTTTTAATTCATGTTATTCGTGCCTAAACACCTTGTTAATGTGTTATGTTCTAATTCCGCTTTGATTGTTAAATCATATGAACATGATGCATTCCTAGTTGCTTAAAAGATCCGGAAACCAAGGTTTCCACAATTGGTATCAGAGCCTCGTGGCTCGTGATGCTAGGACCAACAAGGTGTTCGTGTATGGTGAAAAGAAGAAAAATCCGTCTAGGGTTTTTCTGGACGTTTTTGTGTGCGCAGCAGTATTCAGAAGGTCATAACTTTTGATTGAACCGTTGGATCGTCACGAAATTTTATATGTGTGTTCTTTATACATATATCTAAACATCCACAGGAGGGATTGTCCAGATTAGCCCTCAATCAAAAGTTATTAAGCGTCAAAGTTGGCTGCAGAGGTGTTTTTCACTTTTCTGACTTTACATAAAATAATGATTTAGGGTTTCTATAAACCCTAGATCGTATCTATTCCAGAAAAGGGGAGTTTTGCAGCATGATGGTGTTGTTAAGAGCAGCAGTTTTGAATGTTAGATCGATTGCTGTCAATATTGATGATGCTACTTATCTTTTTAGGGTTTTTCTCAAACCCTAAATTCGTCCTTATTAATATCCAGTAGCAGGGATCTTTGTTCATGTAAGCAGCCATGAAGATAAGTGGAAAGGTCGTAGGTTAATGATGTTGCTCATTTGGTCATTATCCAAAGAGGAGTGTGTTACGTCAGAAATCAAGAAGAGCTAAAATATAGGATATAATCATGAGAAGGAGTTTGTGAAACCGACTGGTCAAAGACGTGCAGTAATCCTACTTTGTAGGATTTGGATCTAATTTATTGGCATTAACGTGGACATGGTTAAATATGATTGGTGAATACTTTGTGTTCACATGATTGTCTATCATGTGTTCACACGATCAAGAAAGTCTATCATGCGTTCACACGATCAAGAAAGGAATTCTGTGTTCACACGACCAAAGGGATCACACATATGGAATGTTTATAAGTATTTAAGAATTATATTTGATTCGTTCAAATATTCTTCTAAAATATTTTTGGACGTGATTATAAGGTGGCTAAAAAGAAGGAAAAGTTTGAAACCTAATTATGGCAGATATATATCTTGTTTTGATCGTGGGCTTCTAAATTGGTATAGTCTATTTTTATTAATCACGTGGGACAAGATCATGTAAGCTGCTAAAGAATGAGATACTGTCATCAAGCTATCAAGCCCTAAATGACGTCAGCATAAAGAGACGCTGACAAGAGTAACGTTGACGCTGATGAGTGTAGTTTTGACGCTGACAGAATAAGTCAACGCTGATAGAGTTGACAGTGTTGTCCGATATATGGGATTTTAAATGCTGACATGTATTGTCTGATATTGGACAATACATCTTATTAAGATATTGGACAGAAGAGGATATTGGACAACACAAGGAAGGCTGCTGTTTGAGAAAATTGGACGTTTTGAGCACACAAAAAGGAGGATTATACACACGAAGGTACATGGAATCTCCGTTTTAATATAGAATATCATGTTGATATTTATGGCTCGGATATTTTTAAAAGGGATTAATGATCTTAAAGCGAGTTAGCAACTTTTTATGGGGATTTGATGGGTATTTTAAACTATGTAATCGGGATAGCCTTGTGAAAGAGTTATCCATCAGGAGCTTTTACATATGGTATGAAGATGTTATTCCATTGAATTCATCATGAAGAGGTGTTAGCTTAAGGGGAAGAATTCTTATGGTAAGTTTGATGATTGAAGAAGATTTTCGCGAGTTTGTGTTCTATTATATCTTAAAGTCATGGATACCATACATTGACTTTAAAGGTAACTTGTTCGTGCTTTACATGGTTGGCGATGAAGACTTGTCATAACACTTGAAGGAGTTACATTATGGTGCTTAGTGTCTCACAAAGGATGAGAATATTGACAAGAGATCGAGGTCTGCTTATAATGCTAAAGGTATAAGTTCTTTATCACGTGGATAGTACAAGACATGGAACATAGGTTTGGGTTTTTCTACTTCTACATCAAAAATATTATATTAATTGTTCTTCAAGATCATTATATAGGGCTACATTTGGAGAATCTTCAAAGATTGCATACATTGTTTACTTCCTTGTTGATGTGACAAAAAGGGGAAGAAATACATGCTACACTTGAGGGGAAGCAATTTGAAGATCATGTACAACTTACAAGAGATACACATAGAGTTTTGCCGACATCAACTAGGGGAAGATTGTTGGGTCAAAAAGTTGATGTGGCAGAAACTCAAAATCAAAAGACATTTACTCAAGCGTTGACAAGAGTAATACAAGAGTTGACAAGAGCAATGTAGGCGTTGACAGAAGTCAACAAAAGTCAAACGCAGTCAACAAAAGTCAACGCTGATAGATTTGATGGAGAATTCTATTTAGGGAATATATTGGGTATATTATTTATGATATAGACAATATATAGTTTATCTAAATAGAAGATTTAGATGTTTATTTGATTTTATCTCTTGTAGATTATGTTCCTTCCACTATAAAAGGAACAAGGGTCTTAGGTTTTATTCATATAATTCATATACAATGTAAACCTAAAGTGTGTGTCGACTAGGTGTGGGATTCAATGTACACACACCTAGTGGTTGTTCGTTATTAATATAATGGGCAATCCAATTGTGTTTTAATTCATGTTATTCGTGCCTAAACACCTTGTTAATGTGTTATGTTCTAATTCCGCTTTGATTGTTAAATCATATGAACATGATGCATTCCTAGTTGCTTAAAAGATCCGGAAACCAAGGTTTCCACAATTAACTACGAGCTACTAAAAATATTACAATATTGTTGGAGTGACCGATACTTCTAATGTACGTTAAAACGTATTTCCAACAGAGTGAAGGTTTTCGATCATGAATTATGTGATATGGTGTCTTTTCGTGTCTTGGGATAATTAAGGAGCGGTTTTGTGTGTAGCATGCGGTTGACACGGCTTCGGCCCAAAAGTATAGTGGAAGTTTTGAAGCGGATAATAATGTTCGATCAGCCTCAACTAAAGTACGGTTTCGTCTTTCAACAACGTCGTTTTGTTCGGGTGTTCGAGCAATATATGTTTCATGTTCAATTCCTTCGGCTTCAAAATAGTTTCTCAGTTTTGAATTCAAAAATTTTGTACCTCTATCAGTACGAACCACTTTAACTTGAGCTTGAAGACCACGTTGTATCACTTTAAGGAAGCTGATGAGAACATCGGGTGTTTTATCCTTGGACCTCAAGAAGTGAGTCCATTTGTACCTTGAGTAGTCATCGACAATTACCATAACGTATTTCTTCCCATTGATACTATGAACACGCATGGGACCACACAAATCTATATGAAGAAGATCTAACCGTCCTTTAGAGCTTGGTGTAGTCTTTGTTTTGAAGCTACTTCGTTTAGCTTTACAAAGCTCACAAGAAGAACAAAGATGATCTTTGATGAATTTCAAGCTTGGAAGGCCTCTCACAATATCTTTCTTGGAAAGCAAGTTGATGGTATCAAAATTAAGATGAGATAAACGTTGATGCCATAACCATGCCTGAGTCGATGAAGCTTTAGCCATTAAGCAAATTGGAGTTGATGAAGTTGTGTCTTGTAGTGAAATTGTGTAGAGATCAGTACCCCGTGTACCGGTAAGTAAGTCATTCCTATCATAATCACGAACAAAACATGTCTTCTTTTTGAAAGCAACCTCCAAATCCGCATCACAGAATTGACCAACCGAGAAAAGATTGTGATTGAGCCCTTCGACGTAGTATACCCTTTTAATCATGATATTCCCCTGAACCAAATCTCCATATCCTAGGATCGGTGCAAATTGATCATTTTCAAATCGGACCGTACCCAGGAACTTCTCCACGAAGTTAATTAGAAGCTTGAGATTCCCCGTCATGTGCTTCGTGCATCCGTAGTCCAGTATGAAGAGAATTATTTGTATCACCTGCAGAAGAGTTAGAACACGATGGAGCATTTGCTAAATTGGATACCACGTTAGTTGTGACTTCAGATTCATTAGTGTCCTTAGCAACATTTGAAGGCATACTAACACTCGTTGTCACATTTTCTGTCCTAACTTTAGGCATCCATTTATATCCTGGAGGACATTGATTAGCAAACCACCATTTCTAAGACTTGCTAGCAGACTCATATAATTCCTTAATTCTGCTTCTAGGGTTCTTAGTGGTGGAGTCTGATGCATTACTTTTCTTAGTGGGGGTTGCACCAGAATGGTTCACTTTGCGTTTGGGTTTACTAGCACTAATAGGCATCACAATTTGCTTCTAAGTTCTAGTATCTACGTCTTTCACAGTTTTCATAGCACACATTGAATGATTAACATTAGCGCTTTTTCCACATTTGACACAAGCGAATTTGACATTCATAGTATTCAAATCATTCAAAACATTCAAATCGTCATTACACGCGATTATAGAGTTTTTATTCTTAAAAACATTCAAATTCCTAGGGTATTCTTCTACTTCCTTCATCTTCTCTTGACTCTTGTGTTTCGAGACCTTATCATTCACTTGAGTGCGCTTAAGCTGAGGCTAGCTAACACTAGTAGTGGAGACTATTCCTGTAGTAGAAGACACACGAAGATTAGTGTTTGTAGAAGTCTGAGGCGAGTGAGTAACTTTGTTTGTGGGCTTAGTGGTCATTCTATACATCCCTAGTTTAATCACATTAATGTGCTTAATGCTTGGTGCTATGACATTTCTTATGGGTTGATTCTGTGGTAACTGTAGGATATGTAAATCTTGCTTATGTTTTAGAGAGAGAAAGAGATAGAGAGATGGTAGATTTAACACAATTCTAGAGAGAGAAACAAATGTTTACTATGTGTAAAAATGAAGAACCACCCACCCTCTCCATCTAAGGAGAGAGTTTATATACCCAAGCCCTTGTCATGGGCTTGGGCTTACATTTGGGCCGGCCTACACATGTTGTAGGCTAGGCTTGGGTTTGTTTGTTAAATAAAGATAAGTAACTAAACTACGAGCTATTACATTGACTATTGTTGGAGTGACCGATCCTTCTTAATACGTAAAACGTATTTCCAACAATCTCCCCCTAAGGGAGGTCACTCCAAACAAGGGCATTACCCAAGTTACAATAATAAGATAAACCTAGCATACTATGCTTGTCTTGAGCTCGTAGTCTTCGTCTTTCTTTTTTTTTCAGGTGAATATTCTGATGTGATCTTTGATATCAATCTTTAGCATTGATCTCTTGCCTTGATCTTGTGCATCCTTCACTTGTGATCTTCGCGACACCATGTCCCACATACTTATACCTTCGTAAGTCTTGAAAGCTTCAGAGTTCGATACAGTGGAAGACTTAATGTCACACCCCACCATGGCGGAATATGGGACGCGACGTATGGATATCATCACAACAAATGGTGTCTCTATAGAGAAAACTAAAATGCAAATATAATGTCATAAATGGCGACACAAATGTCATGACAATATCTCAACCATGCAGGAGTCTAGGTAAGTAGGTAAAAGTCCTACCTCCTACCCAAGACAGTCAAATATCACAAACAAAACAAACACATAGGTGCCAACAATATCACTTATAAACCAAACAAAAGAAACTAAGAAGGAACGGGGATCTCCTTCTAAATGCATTCCTACGCAACTCCAAATCCTAGCCACTTCTATTCTCAAGCTTAACCATAGTATCACCTGAAAGAGACACTAAAACACGTCAACATAAAGTTGGTGAGAGTCATAGGTTTAGACTCCAACGCTAAATCAGATACAAGTTGCGAATAACAACCATCAACACAATAACATATGGACAATGCGCTACAATTATGTATTAACAACTAGCATTCATGTTCAATCAATCATCACAATACCAAGGCATCACGCCTTACCAACAACCACAATTTCCAAGGCATCACGCCTTACCAACAACCATAATTTCCAACGCATCACGCCTTACCAACAACCATAATTTCCAAGGCATCACGCCTTACCAACAACCATAATTTCCAAATCATACACAAACAAGAATCACATAGCAGTTAATCACATAATGTACACACAAGTCCATCTCAAACCTTAAAAACATTCACAACATCAATTTATAAATAACTCAACACAGTGTCTCTTCCATCCCATCTGGAAGTCAAAAACAATAATAAACATGGGACTATGAAACTCACCTGATTGCTTCTTCACAAGTCCTCGCACTAGCAACAAGCTTTGATTTATGAAAACCTCAAATTTATGAAGAACCCTAATTCCTCTCTCAAAACCCACGGCCAAAACTCCAAGAAAAATAAAAAGAATGCGTTTGATGTTGTGTTTGTATTCTTTATATAGCACAAAATCCTAGTCCAACTACAAGCCCACTTACCTTATTTCCTTTTTTTCCTTTTTTTTCTTTTCTTTAATCGGTCAAAACCGACCCAAACACCCCTAATTTCGTTTTTTTTATTTTTATTATTTAATATTATGTTATTAACATTACCTTAATTTACCTTAATTTATTTCAGCTCCTAAAGCCCCCAAAACCTCAAAACCGTAAAACTAGTCAAATTTACGCGTTTTACCGTAAAAGACGTAAAATATACACTTTTATAAAAATCTCAAATTTTGAAATAAACTTTATAACTAAGTCCTAAATGACTTAAAACCATCCCGAAAAATATTCATATGAATAATTACCTCACCCGAGACCTCTAAATGCTAAACCGTAAATCCTAAAAAATACTATTACTATAATACTTATACGTATACGTAAACACCAAAATATCACCATTTTCATTTCATAATCACCACTTGTAAGCTCATGAACATGAAATAACCGTTCCTCGATTTACTTATGAGTACTCTATACTCATAAACGATAACCATACCAACCTCGTTCACACAAAATAAACACGTAAACACACAATTCAAGTAAGCACACATAAAATAACCTAAAAGTAAGACCAAGTGACGAACCTCAAAACCAGGGTTGTCACATCACTCCCTCCTAATAGAAATATCGTCCCGAGATTTACTCCTTAGGATCAAACACACAAACCACAAATCACATGAGGATACTAGTTCTAAACAAACTCCCCTCATTTCCACGTGAACTTCAGTTCAAGTTTCAAAATACCACATATACAAACCAAAAATAATTAAACTCATTCCCAAACTCTTGACCTCACAGTCAATAAATCTCACAGATGACTCTTTGATAAATCAAGGACTCTTATTAACACAAGTCCCGAATAACCGTACATGCAAAATGCATTCTCAAACAACCTTTACCAAACCTCAATACATGAAATATATCATGTATGCTACCCATTTTCCCCAGGTAATCCTATACTCATAAGCTACTGGTCCGATCTTTCCAAGGATCATAAATGGACCTACAAAACTCTACATCCACTCTTCCATTTTACCAAAACATACCACCCGTTACTATGGGTGAAACTTCCTACATAACTTTGTCACTAAACACTAGTGGTTTCCTCCTTTTCAACATAGCATCCCTTTGTTGCTCTCATTCTTTCCACCAACACCATTACCACATTAGTAACCTCTTTTACCAATTCTAGTCCACAATGGGGACAACTCACCCTATACTTTCATATAGTGCCTCAAATGGCATTTATCGACTTCTAGTATGATAACTATCATTATATGAAAACTCAGCCATCGCTAAAGAGTTTCCTAACTCCCTCTAAATCAATCACTCATGCCCTCAGTGTAACTCCTAAGGTTGTATAAATATCTCACTTGTCTATCCTTTTCCCAGTTAGCTGGATATACTCATATCCAATCATGTTCATCAACTCCCTTCAGTCCGTACCCCAAACTACTAAAAAAAATTCCAATTTCCTTACAAAGTGACCTATGACTGTCTTTCACATATCCATTAGTTCTTCCAATCCAAATCATCTTATGATCTATGCACATCATCAAAAGGACGGCTAAATCAGTTAGACCAAGCCCTTCGTCCCTATGACACATCACACCTATAACTCCTCATCCATTCGATTATCGATACTAAGCCTCCCAAACAATCGGTATAGGTCAATGCCGTTTCCTTTTCCACACTACGACAGTATTAGCCTACGTTGTGATTTATTCTACTCATTAAGCTCTACCAAAGTTTTACCTTCGGTTCCTATCTCGACCTATTTCGTTCATGCTTCGCTTCTATACACACTTCCTTCTTCTTCCTCAACTCATACAATACATCACGATGTGATGCTTCCCATCGTTCCTTCCCTTGCCATAATCCTTCATAAGGCATTCCATACATATTAGGCTAACTTTTACGCAAAACCCTCTATTCCATTCTATCCGTAGGCAATCCTTCCAACTTCTCAACCACGTGACTTCTCATTCCTCTTGAAATATGAGATGAATTAGTTAGTCTATCGACTATCACCCAACTCTCGTCGTACTTATTCCTCCACCGCATTATGTATCCCTTCCACCAACTTCGTCCTTACATCGCCCTTTCTAAGCTACTCCTATCTAAGTAGGAAGTATAGTCTACGTCCTTTTTCTCCATATGATTGTCCAAGCCACGCAACATACATGTTGACGCGTTCTCTACTTTAGACAACTCAACTCGTGCAACCTACATCCTTCATCCACACCACCCTAATACGTCATCCATATAGTTCAAGTTCGTCTCAGCTTCACTTCATTCTTCTTATTCCATGTCTCATCAACCATACTTGCCTTTCCCAGATGGTACTTGGCCTTGCAATTTTCTTCCATCAATTAACTCCACCCATCACCTTTGCCAAATGTTCAATCAAGATGATTAAATATGTGTTGGAGACGTTCATGATCCGTATAGATCATTCTCCACGTCTCGTACACCAAATGCCTCTAACATTCTAGGCAGATATAACAGTCCAACTCCACTAACTAAGTATATCCAGTTCTTCCAAATCTTCAGTTCCTGCAACGTATAAGTGATCTCCTTTCTTTGTCGTCCTCGTACGCATCCAAATCCTTGCTCCACGTATCGTCATGCTTCGCGAATTCATCCAGTCCTTCCGATAATGCCAAGATCGGCTCATTATCTAATCCACCTCTTCAGCCTCCAATATGCTTCCTCATCCTTCTTCACTTCGCCCCTTGCTGGTTCCATGATAT
Source organism: Glebionis coronaria (assembly GCA_025667525.1). NCBI lineage: Eukaryota > Viridiplantae > Streptophyta > Magnoliopsida > Asterales > Asteraceae > Glebionis > Glebionis coronaria. Next base: position 453,274,228 of record CM046879.1, read on the forward strand.
GCCATAATCTCTAACTACTCATCACGGTAAACTTAATACTAAAACTCACGCTCGAAAATCTCACGTATAACTCCACTCCAAAACCAACACATAATTCGCCTCACTCTCCTTCTCAGATTTGAGTAGATCAAGATGTCGCCGATGCTCCCGATGACAACTCGTTTATACACGTTCATGCACACTTGGTTCATTGACACCATGAAAACCGCTAGTGCTTTGGCGAAGCCAAATGCATAACCGTAAACCCAAAGCGTTCATACAACATCCTTAGCAGTTTCAACTATGTCCTCCTTGCACCCTCTCTTAGCGGCAATACGAATAAATTCCTACCTCGTTCTACTTGCAAAATTCTACACGCATTTTAAATGACCAATGCTTCTTCTCATCAGACCACTCAACCGCTTTCCACATCCAATCTACTACTAATCAACTCAACTTTTACCTTGCATCCGTTGCAATTTCCATCAACTCTTGTTCTTGAAATCATTCCATCAACAATTTCCTTGGAAAGGCACTAACTGCCACTCCTCTCACTTCTCCTACTTGCTCTATTCATGGTTCTATCTCAAAATAATAGGCAAACCTACTAAATTTCAGGAAATTTTTAGAAAACATACATGCCTTACGAACAATATCCCCTTCCAACACTCTCTATGGCACGTTACTTGTGCCAATATCCATACATTTCACAAATCTCTATTCATCTCCCTTGGCACTCCTATTAGAACTCATGACCACATTAGTTCGTCTATGAACCTCTTTCCTCCCCACTAAAGGTATTTCGACCGTTCTCTCATGGTCACCTACTTAATCGTGTAGGCGCGACCAAGTCTTTCATACGACTACCTCAACGCTCCCAAACAATACGAAACCAAAACTACATCCTGAGTCTACCATATACGATCGACGAATCAAACCCATGGACAACTAACGACATTTCACGTGCACCAGTTAAAACAAATCAAAAACCAAGAGACTCCAAAGAAAACTCAAACCCAAAACATGTATCAATTCAAAACGACCCATGACAACGAAGAAAAGTAATCCAAGAAAACACCCAATGGCAACCAAAACATATTACGCCCCGCAACATATTATTTAAACTGTGCAAAAGATCGACTTTTCCAAAAGAATATATATCTGTTTTTTTATCTATTTATTATTACCTCCCACATCTATGTGACTCAAACAATCTACAAACAACCCTCTTGACGAACTCAAAACTCAACTCAAAAAACTAGGTATCCCGTGCATCCCAAATCATAAAAATAAACGACTATTCAAACTTAACCTTGGACCCGACACTTGTACAACAATTCCGACCAGTCCACTGACCTCCCATGACTATACATTCTGAATATTTGAAAACTACGTTCCGAGTACATAATTTTTGGCTTTCGAATCACTCAAAAAGCTCTAAAAACGAATAAGTTATGACCAAAACAATTTTATACTAGTTGTTTTAAAAACTAAAGAATAAACTTAGTGATTAATGCAATCCTTTTAAATGAAAGATATAATTGTATGTGTAACCTTCATAAACTCAATTTAACCTTGTATGAATAATTATAAATGACGTGAATCGGTTAAACCCAATTACATAAACTATGTAAGTAGAAAGAAATTTTACTTCGCTTTATTTTAAAGAAAGTCCTTTAGAATTTGAAATATATAAGTGTTGATTAAAAAGAAATCTTATGTTACATCTTGTTTCAAACACGACTCCAACACCTTACCTTTATTTTACCGAATACAACCAACTATCTAACCCTATAATAGATTTCCAAGTCCCCCTTTTTCTCGATATATACCGACCAAAAGAAATGTAAGACCCAACACAAAAGATTTCATTATTTCAAAAGAAATCCCAAGTTACTTCAATAGACTTAAAACCAAGAACACCATTTTAAAACGTACACGTGAAATACGAAACTCAAAGAATACGCTACAAGACACACTTCAAAAGATTCAAAACATCGTTGAAACTCCCCCAAACTCAAGCTCTAATAAATTGTTTAAACACAAGAGAGTACCAGGTACGTTCAAGTTATAATAACTACTGAACGACCTTAAATCATAACATAACATCTATTAGTATATATACATCTGCATATGTATACCTATTAAATCTCCCAAACATACTCGTTATCATACATGTCAAGTCAATCAATCGCTTTATACGCTCGTTTTTCCATACGAGTAATCACCTTTTCACCATCTCACCGTACCACAACAAGGCATAATGCCCACCTCCAAAACCAAACCATATCGTGTGACCTCATAATCACACAACACGACTATAACTCAAAACATATAACACACTAAAAAAATAGCCATATCGTAGGCGGCCGTTACATAAACCCATATGTTATACGTATACCCAAATACTACATCTCATCATATACAAGCATGTACGAACCCTCTTTCATGCAATCATACTTGAGAACCCATTGAAGTTGTGGCACTTGTATAACTATGTTGGCCACCATACTTATACAATTACCCTTCCCCCAATGCACTCCCTCCTATGATGACACTTATAAGAATCAGTACAACATATAACACATAAATCCATCTACTCACATAAGCTCATAACCACATAACCAATAAGGTCCAAAACTCCATCTATAAAAATAACATAATAAAACTCTTGGAATACAGAAATCCATAGTCTAGCTAAAACAGCATAGACTAAATCCAAAACGAAAACATAATCAGTTATAAGTCATGTCGCCCATAAGAGTGGAAACAGCATAAAATCCTTCATATCCACCTACTCATACTAACTCGAACCACCACATGATTCTTAGGGAACATGACTTAAACATCAAAAGAAAAAATATTGTACCTCAGGTACATAAAATAACCCAACAAAAGATAGAAAACTACCATGTACCAAATTGTATACTATAATGTACAATTTAAGCAAAATACGACAATGACTAGCGTGGATGATTATGGTTCAACCCGCACTAGTCACAACCTGAAAAGAAAATAGCATGTGGCTAAGTATGAACTTACTATGGTTCAATTCATACTAGTCAAAACATCGCAATAAATAACATCCAAACACATCAATTTATGTAAAATGCACACATACTCCTATGACGCCTATATGCAGGGACCCTTAAGCTATAGACTAGGCTACGCGACTAGGCAACCTAATTCTCTATAACCAATGGCTCCAATACCATTCTGTCACACCCCACCATGGCGGAATATGGGGCGCGACATATGGATATCATCACAACAAATGGTGTCTCTATAGAGAAAACTAAAATGCAAATATAATGTCATAAATGGCGACACAAATGTCATGACAATATCTCAACCATGCAGGAGTCTAGGTAAGTAGGTAACAGTCCTACCTCTTACCCAAGACAGTCAAATATCACAAACAAAACAAACACAGAGGTGCCAACAATATCACTTATAAACCAAACAAAAGAAACTAAGAAGGAACGGGGATCTCCTTCTAAATGCATTCCTAAGCAACTCTAAATCCTAGCCACTTCTATTCTCAAGCTTAACCATAGTATCACCTGAAAGAGACACTAAAACACGTTAACATAAAGTTGGTGAGAGTCATAGGTTTAGACTCCAATGCTAAATTAGTTACAAGCTGCGAATAATAACCATAAACACAATAACATATGGACAATGCGCTACAATTATGTATTAACAACTAGCATTCATGTTCAATCAATCATCACAATACCAAGGCATCACGCCTTACCAACAACCATAATTTCCAAGGCATCACGCCTTACCAACAACCATAATTTCCAACGCATCACGCCTTACCAACAACCATAATTTCCAAGGCATCACGCCTTACCAACAACCATAATTTCCAAATCATACACAAACAAGAATCACATAGCAGTTAATCACATAATGTACACACAAGTCCATCTCAAACCTTAAAAACATTCACAACATCAATTTATAAATAACTCAACATAGTGTCTCTTCCATCCCATCTGGAATTCAAAAACAATAATAAACATGGGACTACGAAACTCACCTGATTGCTTCTTCACAAGTCCTCGCACTAGCAATAAGCTTTGATTTATGAAAACCCCAAATTTATGAAGAACCCTAATTCCTCTCTCAAAACCCACGGCCAAAACTCCAGGAAAAATAAAAAGAATGCATTTGATGTTGTGTTTGTATTCTTTATATAGCACAAAATCCTAGTCCAACTACAAGCCCACTTACCTTATTTCCTTTTTTTCCTTTTTTTTCTTTTCTTTAATCGGTCAAAACTGACCCAAACACCCCTAATTTCGGTTTTTATTTTATTTTTATTATTTAATATTATGTTATTAACATTACCTTAATTTACCTTAATTTATTTCAGCTCCTATAGCCCCCAAAACCTCAAAACCGTAAAACTAGTCAAATTTACGCGTTTTACCGTAAAAGACGTAAAATATACACTTTTATAAAAAATCTCAAATTTTGAAATAAACTTTATAACTAAGTCCTAAATGACTTAAAACCATCCCGAAAAATATTCATATGAATGATTACCTCACCCGAGACCTCTGAATGCTAAACCGTAAATCCTAAAAAATACTATTACTATAATACTTATACGTATACGTAAACACCAAAATATCACCATTTTCATTTCATAATCACCACTTGTGAGCTCATGAACATGAAATAACCGTTCCTCGATTTACTTATGAGTACTCTATACTCATAAACGATAACCATACCAACCTCGTTCACACAAAATAAACACGTAAACACACAATTTAAGTAAGCACACATAAAATAACCTAAAAGTAAGACCAAGTGACGAACCTCAAAACCAGGGTTGTCACACTTAACTTTTAGGCTTTCTTGAATTAGATGAGGTATTAAGTGCATAAAGTATAAGCATGCGGGGATGACTTCTTCTTGGATCCCACAACGCCACCGTCTTCAAATGCCGCAACATAAGTAGACACGAATGAAATGGCTTTGAACATTTCATTCTAATTCGGTAGCATTTTACCTCCGGTCGGTGAAGACCATTGGACGATATAAAATATCTTACTTGTGGCAGGTAGATTTAATTAAAAATATCCTTGACAAGATTTCGCGGGTAAACCCGTTCTCTTTACTCTACCGTCCAAAGCTGACTGCGAACGTAAAGAGTGAATCATTTGGATAAAATTATCCGCATGATTGATGCCGTCAGTTCTGATTCCTGGAACAAGTTTGATTCATTAATGAATCGCACCATCGTTGCTTTCCAGTTGTCACGAGCTTGATTCATATTGAATCTTGCAAGTTACCTACCAAGTGCTGTTTGAGGTTAACACTAGAAGGATTTCCACTCATCACCGTGAACACTAAGGTATCACTCTGAGTGTTCTGGCAAGATCACTAAGATATTACGTAGAGGCCTGGAACGTGTTTAAATTCATTTAAGAATTAAACCACTGTTGCTTTCCAGTTATCACAAGTTTGATTCATAAAGAATCGCACAAGTCACCTACCATGAGCTTTTTAATGTTCGCTCAAGAAGGATTTCCATCTTCATTGTAAATACTTTCGTATTACTCGGATGTTCAGGCAAGTTCATGAAGATTTTGCGTAGGACTCTTAAGATCTTTCTTACTTTTCACAGTGTGTGAAGAAGCAAGGAATTATGGAAATGTGTCCTAATGAGATATTTGATGATCTCAAATGGCTCTAGACTCGATTGTGCACTTTGAATTTCAGTGATCGGAGGCTAGAGAGGAGTGCCACCTTTTCAATACCAATTTATTCAGAGTGAATAAATCAATAGATAATGCGTTGTCTCCGTGTGAATAAAACAAATATCTTTTAAGAGATATCTGAGTTAGCTGGGATGGGTTGTGCATTGCATCACTGGGTCCATGATGTCTATCTTCAATATCAAGAATCATTAAAAATGATCTCAATAGCATATGTATTGACCCGGTTTCTGCTTAAGGTTGTAAGGAGGGCTTCTTTCTTTACACCCTTTATCTTTACAATTCTTTTTCATTCTTCAAACCCTTCAATGCTTACCAATACGTCATAACTAGCACCTTGTTGTGATTGTTCCAGTGCTAACTTAAGTACTTCGTCGGCATTCAGCTACGTTCACAATCTTTCTCCATCTTTCCTAAGGACTACTATTTCTAGCTATGGAATGTCCTTGGGAAGATTCCTCCGGTTCTAGAAGAATCATTGGACTTAACCTATCCTACCATCCTTATGTCACCACAATCTTCATCGTCATGAAATAAATGGGTTCTGGGTAAGTATATGTCACCATGAAAATCCATTTTGATATGCAAATCCGTTTTGCTCCCCCTTAACATATGCCACGATATTCGAAAACATTTCACATATGTCGGGATGAGCCAGCACATTAAGTAAAACCATTTGTGATAATATCCCATATTAAATCACATTTCTCCCCCATATTAAAAATATTAACCCAATCGATGTTTTTAATATCGATTGATTTAATGAAGTTTTAACAAAGGTTTTGGGAAGAAAAATGCAAGTCCATTTTATCTTCATGATATCAAACGTATGAGATATGATACCAATTTGTAACATGATCACATATTCACCATATTAGAAAAGAATTGACAAGGTTGGACCTGATAGATGAGAACATCATATGATAAGATCAAATGGTTCTTGTCAGCATATGTTGGTCGCCTCGTCACGTCTGAAGTCATCTCTTGACACCACATGTACGATTGGTATTGTTGTCGTGACACCAGTTAGTGAGCTTGGCACGTTCGGCATCGAAGATTCTGAATGCTTGACAATTTATCCCCCTCAATTGTTGACCCGTGTTCTATTGAAAGAGCTGTAGTCGTCGTTAGAGTAGTCGCATCGTCGAGTATGTAGATACCAATTGTAGATTGCTATGGTTGTAGAGATGATAGCTTCATAAAAACAAGACTTCTCTTGTTTTAACAAATAAATGCACTGAAACGTACATAGATTTGTGTTAGACCAAGTTATAAAGTAAACTTGATCCCTTACAAGGTTTTAAAGTAAACCTTGCCCGAGAAAATTAATTCCCGTTGTGAGCCAAAGCTTTCATAAGAAATACTTGACTTTAATGTGAAAAGCGGGTTGCAGTCTGAAATAACTACAAGCCATAAGGGCATGTTTTATGAAATATTTACAACTTTTGTACGAACTCTATTTATGGCACCGTGTCAATATTAATCGACATTTCTAAGGCCGTAAATATTATCGTACCAAAAGACATGCCTTTGAAAAATAGAGTAAAAATATTTTTGGATTTTTATGAATTTTTCAATTTTTATGGTTTTTATATGGTTTTATATTTTTGTATTTTGCTTTTATGGATAAGAGTATAAACAATATATACAGATGATCACCAAGGATACGGAGAATAGTTTTACGACCACTATTCTTTCGCTTCATCTGCCAGTTCCTTTAGAGTCTCAGGCGAGAAAGTTCTCATTCCTAGCTTGTCGGCCAAAAATTCAATTCGAGCACGATCTAAATCCTTCGTGAAAATATCCGCCAATTGATACTCAGATCGGACAAAGTAAAGCTCAATTACTCCATTTTCCACTTGCTCCTTGATGAAATGGTAGCGAATGTCAATATGCTTTGACCGAGAGAATTGAACGTTGTTGCAGCATAAGGCAATTGCACTCTTGTTGTCGCAGTACATCGGAATTTTGTTGAAACCTAGACCATAGTCGGTTAATTGCGATCTCATCCAAAGAATTTGAGCCCAGCAACCGGACATAGCTATGTATTCTGCTTCCGTACTTGAAATTACAGCGCTTTTCTACCTTTTCGATGCCCAACTGATTAGTCGATCTCCTAGTAGTTGCAAAGTTCCACTCGTGCTACGCCTTGTATCTTGACAACCCGCATGATCCGCATCTGCATATGCCATTAGTGCAATCGAAGAGTCCTTCGAATACCAAAGTCCCCGATTAATGGTTCCTTTAAGATATTGAAAGATACGTTTCACAGTGGCTAAGTGTAACTAAGTAGGTCGAGTTTGATACCGAGCACACATACATATAGAAAACTCAAGATCAGGTCGACTAGCTGTGATATACAGAAGAGTACCGATCATTCCACGATAAAGTGTCGGATCAACGGCAACTCCATGTGGATCTTCATCAAGCTTAGTTCGGTCCACCATTGGAGTATCCACGGGGTCGCAAGATTCCATCTTATACTTCTTTAGCGATTCAAGGGCATACTTGGATTGATTGATAAAGATGCCTCCGGGACTCTGAGATATCTGAAGACCTAAGAAGAACGATACCTTGCTCATCATTGACATCTTAAACTTGGTAGACATGAGTTTCCCAAACTCGTCGGATAAGGTTTGGGTCGAGGCTGCAAATATAATATGATCAACATATATTTGTACCATAATCATATCTTTACCTCGTTTCTGAATGAAAAACGTAGGATCCACCTTGCCTTTAGCGAAGCCTTGCATGATGAGGAATTGTGAAAATAGATCATACCATGCGCGTGGAGCTTGCTTCAACCCATAGAGAGCCTTCTTAAGCTTGTACACATGATTAGGATAATTAGGATTCACAAAACCATCCGGCTGTTGAACATAGACCTCTTCCTTGATTTCACCATTGAGAAATGCCTTCTTCACATCCATTTGATAGACGATCATATTCATATGGGCTGCATAAGCGAGGAATAGTCTAATAGCTTCCAAACGGGCAATAGGTGCAAAGGATTCCATAAAGTCGATGCCCAATAATTGTTTGTATCCACGAGCTACTAATCGAGCTTTGTTCTTCAATATTCCGCCTAACTCATCAAGTTTCACCTTGTAAACCCATTTCAAAGTGAGTAACTGCACTTGATCCGGGCATGGGACAAGTTCCCATACTTCAAGACGTATGAATTCATTAAGTTCTTCTTACATAGCTTCTATCCAACAGGATTGAGTAAAAGCTTCTTGCCATGTCTTAGGTTCAACTTCAGTGAGAAAAGCATCAAAATGACAAAACATTGCATTTTCTTGTAACTGACTTCGTGTGGATACCGGACGATTAGGGTCACCAATTATAGAATCTAAAGGATGATCCTTTGTCCACTTGCTGTCATGTTCACGAATCCGTGGATTGGAGTAAACTGTAGTAGGAGCTTCCTCTGAGGTGGACGACCCGACTTGATTAGGGTCGGGAATTGGTACACCAAAGAATGGAAGTTCATGCATTTGAGCGAATTCCAAATCGTGATCATCATCATCCTCTTCATCATCAATAGGCATGACATGGGTAGTTGAAACATGTGTTGGTTGAGAGTTACTTGTTGAGGGTATTTCTTGACCAATTGTAGGTGCAGACGTATCTGATTGCGCTTCGGTTGCTGGAGCGACAACTTCGGTTACCGGAGCTATTACCTCAGTTTCTAGAGCAACAATACTTGGAGGAGTAAAGAATTCATCAAAGAATGGTTGAAAAAACGTATCCCATTCAGTCCTAGAAGGTGGTGTAAATGATGATGAAGTAAGGTTGTTTGGGACAAGACCAGAACTAATGTTACTGGGTCCCATTTCATGAAGTGCGGGTTCAGAGCTGCTTTGCTCAGAAGCCATTGTTGTCAGCTCATCAAATTCAACATTCATAGTTTCGAGGATCTTACGAGACTTACGGTTGTAGATTCGGTATGCCTTCTTTGCGGGTGCATAACCAATGAAAATACCAATAACAGCCTTTGGTTGAAGTTTTCCCAAATTGTCACCATCATTATTTGGATAGCAGAGAGAACCAAATACATGAAGATATGATAAATCTGGTACTTTTCCATGGAGAAGCTCATAAGGTGTTTTACCATGGCGTTTACGAATTAGTGACCGGTTTTGGGTGTATACTACTGTAGATACTGCTTCTGCCCATAAAAACAATGGAGCCTTTGCGTAAAATAACATCGTTCGAGCAGCTTCCATAAGTGTGCGATTTCGCCTTTCAACGACACCGTTTTGTTTTGGAGTGCGTGCAACAGATGTTTCATAAGATATGCCAACTTCTTCATAATAATCACGCAAGATTTGATTCACAAATTCGGTTCCATTATCTGTACGAATGCGTCGGACAGTAGTGTTGAGACGCACTTGAATCATCTTGAGAAATCCGATGATGAACTTAGGTGCCTCATTTTTTGTTGTAAGAAATTTCACCCATGTAAACCGAGAGTAATCATCGACAATTACGATGATGTACTTTTTGCCACTAAGACTTTCAACACGCATTGGCCCACAAAGATCCATATGCAACAAATAAAGTTTCTCTTGGTTGGTGTCTTCCGTCTTGGGTTTGTATGATTTCTTAGTGCTTTTCCCCATTGTACACGCGGAACACAAATGATCCTTGTGAAATGATTGTTTAGGAAGACCACGAACAAGTTCGTTTTTCGCCAAATGATTAATAGCGTCAAAGTTAAGATGAGATAACCCTCGATGCCATAACCATGACTTAGTCTTTGATGCTTTGGAGAGAAGACATACGGGAGAAGTGGCCATCATGTCTTGTAGAGACAAAGTGTACAAATTATTCCCTCGAGTACCTTTCAATAAATCAACCCCTTACAAATTACGAATGAAGCAGGTATGCTCTCAAAAAGCAACTTCTAGGTTTGCATCACAAAATTGTCCCACAGAAAATAAGTTGTGACCGAGACCTTCCACATAATACACTCTTGAAATTATAACATTCCCAATATGGTATTCACCATAACCCATTATCTTTGCAATATGATCATTTCCAAATCGAACCGTACCAAGAAACTTGCTGACGAAATTTCTGAGCTGAGAGCGATCTCCGGTCATATGCTTGGAGCAACCAGAGTCCAAATACTAGAGAACAATTTGGACCACCTGTTTTCAACAACAACAGTAGACAATGCATTGGAAACTATTGGTTCCGAAGTGTTAGCAGATACAGATAAAATATTATCAGAATTACAGGTTTGTGACCCTTAGATTTCTTGCGTTTTCTAATGTGAGTTTTAGCACTAACAGGTTTTACTGTTCCAACTTTCTTAGGTTTTGGATTATTCTCGGGTACTACAGTGGGAATAGACCTATTTAAAGGGCACTTGGTTCCTACAGTAGTGTCAGTGTTCCTAGTTAAAGGACACGCTTGTGTTTTGGTAGCCTTGGTACTCCTAGTTAAAGGGCACGCTTTCTTCGGTGTAGTGGGAGTGATCCTAGTTAAAGGGCAAGCATTTCCTACTATAGTGAAAGTTCTACCAGTGGGGCGCCACAACCAACCAACTTGGGTTAACACTTTCCCAGTCGGTTTCCATTCTAATCCATTTTTCCGGGCAAACATCCCATTCACATGGTCAATAAGGCAAGAATCATGACGACTAGAAAACATACATTCATTGCAATTCCAACATTTCAAATTAGAATTCACAGTAGGCTTAGAACGCTGCAAAACCGTAGAGCCTTTAGGTTTAGCTACATGATTCTTTTTATTCAAAACAGAAATAACATTCCTAGGATGGGCTTCTACTTTCTTCTTCACTTGACTACTAGATGGGGGCAAGATCCTATCATTCTTCTTGTTTCTTTTAAGCTTAGATCTTTGAGCCTTAGTAGTGGTGCTTACTCCTGTAGAAGGCAACACGAGAATATTAGAAGCTGGTTTTGATTCCACCTTATCTTTATTGACCAAAGTTTGAGATGGTTTAGTCATAGGGCCCTTATTAAATGGTGTGACGGCTATAATGTTCCTTTTGATTGCACTAGAGGACGATGTTGAGACAGTGGCTGCATTATCCACAACATTCTTACCTTTTAGTGTACGAAGTGTTTCCTTTAACTCAGCCAAGACCATATTTTTATCACAAATTTGTTCCCTCAAATTAGATATTTCCACCCACTTTCGATTCAATTGTTCAATCAAGGATTGATTTTGTGCAGTGGTATTAGCACATGCGGACTTTACTGAATCGAAGAGTCGTGTATCTTTCTGTTTTAAGTTATCAACTTTGGACAAAATCTTGGAAACTCGATTATCTAGATCAAGTTTAAAATTCTCAGCGGCCTCAAGTACGTTCACACAGTTAAGCTCCTTAGATTTCTCTATTTCTATCGGCAAAGATTTAGCAACTTTGTCACTTGGCTGACGCTGTTTTGATTGTAAATTCAATCGAAAATTCTTTTCAAAGTTTGCATCATCGATATTAACACCTTCGAATGACGTTTCAAAGATTTCTTGAATAAATTGTTGCTTGCATTCAAGCGAAATACAATGTGTTTGAATTTCATCAAAACGTTTTGAAAGCAAAGAATATGAATCTTGAAGCTTTACAAATTCAGCGTCAGATTTGTGACAAGTACTATCTACCTCATTATCCACAGATTCAACAATATGCACAATAGAATCATTATCAACACTTTTATTCACACAGACGGAAACTATATCATGAGACATCACTTGCTTCAGAAGCTGATCATTTTGGCGTGAAACACGTTCTATTTCAAGTAAACTGTTTTCATAAGCATCATCCATTTCATTGAAAACACGTCTAACTTCTTCTATTTCCAAAAGCAAATATTGATCAAGATTACTAAGACATGTTGATCCCAAACTTAGATCGATTAGCTTTGTGTATACGAGATTAGATCAAGTAATACACGTAGAGAAACCTTTGTATATGCTTTATGAATCTAAGTGTTATGCGGAATTTAACACTTAAACAAGAACACACAAGATGTAAACAAACTTTCACTTTGATTATCAATGTCAAACTTGCTTACAATGAAAGATGTTTACGAATGAAAACTTATATAAAACTTGATATAAAACATTAACCTAAAGGCCTTCTTTTATAGACATAAGAAGCCTTGTACAATAATCTACGTATCAGCTATTCTAGGTAAAGATAAATATAGAAAATACATTGTCGTTTCTATCCTTACTAGAAGTATTCTAGAATATAATAAACGTGTAGATTATATCTTCCATCAGTGCTTGTCTTTAATGTGTCAACGCTTGACTTTAACTTGTCAACGCTTGAGCTGTCAGCGCTTGCTTTGTTCTTGTCAACGCTTGAATTATTCTTGTCAGCGCTCAAGTGATCTGGCCTTAATTTATTCCCAACAATCCTCCCCTAAACTTGATATCCACTCTTATGATCAAGTTTCTGAATAAGCATTAAGGACTAGAAGGAGTCTGACAAACCTTCTCATATTGGTAATGAATAAATCTGATCAAATCTTTTGCCACGTCACTTAAATAATCTATTTCCAGCTGAGTGTCCTTTATCTTTTCCAAAACAGCCTTGGATATGAAATACTGAGCATCCACAAGTAGATACTCAGCAAACTTTGTAGAACTCAAATGGTATACACCAGCAGCTGAATATAACCTCCATTGAAGACCACTGAGGTCATCTTCAAGATCCTTCCATATTGCAGGATCCTCATCTTTTGGTCCACACATTCTTTTGAATGTGGTCCAAAGTTTTATTCCATTAGCTGAAGTTGGTGCTTCAGCCTCATACTTGGTCTCCAGCAACCTCCAAAGGTCTACCAAGTCTTCTCTATCACAACTTGCAGATAAAGATATGAGAGTGGTAAAAGTGTGTACCTCCTTGCCAAATCTGCAATCTTCCAGAACCCACATTCATCTTCCTCATAACTCACAATTGGGTTCCTGGAATCTAATGGTAACACTTGCACCATATCTGAAGCTTCTAATGGGGAGAGCTTGAGGCTCTTTCTTATAACTGCTTCACTTGGATATAGTGGATCCATATCTTTTGGAAACTCAAATTTAAATCCCTTCTTCACTGGCCTGGGAACCATCATAGCTTTCTTGATTTCCATTTCTTCTGCAAGTTGCTCCTTTCTTTCATCTGAAAGAAGTCTGAGAGTGTTTGCTTCCTGCACTCTCACCCAAATGGGATAAGCCTGTTTTCCAACTCATCAAATTTCAAAGCCTTCAACTTTTGATATGTCCATCCAACTCCATGACATCTGAGCAACATAAAGTAGAGCTCCCTTCTATCCCTTTTCAACTCTGAGAGAATATTGCTTGCCTTGTGTTTCAAAATTACCTGGAAATCCTTCTGAACTCTAAGAAGAAGCTCCAAACCCCATATTTGATCTGAAATGGTCAGGTCTGGATTATCCATGCAGCTTTCTTCCCAAGAATTGTACATTTGAACCACCTCTGGCATGTCAAAGTCAACCTGCAATTTCAACTCTCTCAGCTTCTCTTTGGCCAACTCATCTCCATACTCAAGCCTTTCAGGTTATATAATCATTACACTTGAGTCTGAGCTAGCTTCATCACTTTCTTCTTCTGAAGTCACAACAAATGGTGACTTTTCCTTTTCATCTTGTTCCATCATTTGTTCAGCCAATCTTCTATCAAATTCAACTTGGGCTGCATCTTTTGGAACAAACTCTTCTACCATTTTACCCTTACCCTTATCTGATGGTGCAATGGTTGGTAAGGTAGATGGTAATACCTGAGTAGAAACTTCCTTGATGATAGATGATGACTGGGATACATCACCTTCATGTGCAGGTCTGTCAACGCCCAAATTTGTTCTATCAGCGCCCAAAATACTTCTATCAGCGTCCAAATTTTCCTTGTCAACGCTCAAATATCTTCCCTCAGCGCCTTGTGTAACCTCTCTCAACATAGCTGTAAATGATAAATTTAAGTTGGTGGGAGAGACTAAGGACGTATCAAAACCTGTTTGTTTCTTCAAAGTCGTAAGGGCTTCAGCAACATCCATTGATTGACCATCCTGGCTGCCCTTATCACTCAGATTTATTTGATCTTCCTCCCCTTTGTAAGACTCCTCCATACCCCTCCTAGCACGATCACTTTCCAAAACAACAATCCTCTCCCTCAATTGCTTGAGTTCAAGGCCTTTTGAGCTGACAATTTGTACTAAGTCTGCATTTTGCTTTTGCAAGCTAATGCAGACTACCGTAAATTCTATAAGAGTCATTGGTTCCAGTCTGCCCTCTTCTAAAATGGGGATTTGACCTCCCAAGTCAGATTCATTGGGCAAGGATGAGGACTTAATGATGGTGGGACTGCCTTGGCCAGCTTCTAAGCCAGAACCAATAGTCCCAGCCTCATCCAGGTCACCAGCCACACTTGTGGTGGTGGTTCTCTCTGCTTCATGGCTAGGACCACCAGAGGAGAACACTCCAGTAGTCCTTTGGCGTTTCATCAACCTATATTCAGGGGGTGTGGAAGATGGTGTGGAAGAATGGGTAGATGTGGGTTGGTTAAGGGGTGTTTGGGATTGTGAAGGTTGTGTGTCAGCGTTGGAAATAGGCACATCAACGCCAACATTTGATGTGTCAGCGTCAAAGGGTTCTTGGTCAAGTTTCATGTGTTCAGGTGAAGGTATAGGTTCAGGGATTGGTTCAAGTTGTGGTTGAGGGTCAATTTGAGGTTGGGGGTCTGGTTGGGGTTGTGCTGCTGCAATAACAGTAAGCATGGCTTGGGTTAAAGGTAAGTCTCTATGGGGTGGTGAATCCATCTTCATAAAAATAGCGTTCTTTTGCTCAGGGATCTTATAAAAATCATTGTGATCCCTTGAGCAGTAACCTTGATCATCAAAAACCATTTACAGAAAACGGGGATAAGCTAAAGTCATTTTTGTCCCCTTGTTTTTACACATCCCCTCAAAAATCATTATAGAATAGTTATATTTTTGCCCTGTTGCAATGCACACAATAGCACTTGCAATGGATCTATTGATCTCATTGTGTGCAGTACATTTGGGACTCAAAAATTGAAGGAGGACATGTATGAGGTACTTCCAGGCTGGGGGAAATTCCTGCTTATGATACTTATTAAGAGTACCTTCATCAGGAAAAGGATATCCAAAAGCCCTAAGCCCTTATTCTATTTCATTTATGGGAAGGGTGGATATACCATCAGCATCATCAAGATGCAAGGCTTGGCGTACCAAAGCCTCAGTAACCACCCAAGATCTCCCATGAACAATAGAAGTCAATGTGGTCACTCCATTAACTGTTGAGGAACTAACAGTGTTCCAAAACTGCTTAATGTGTGTGACTGGAATGAGTGGTGCATGAGAAAGAGCATACCTTAATGGGGATGCGTTCAAATACGCCACCATTTGTGTGTATTGGGGAAACAGAGCATCATCAGCGTCAAGATAAGCAATCATGTTGTGTTGTGATCTGAACCCCAATTCCAATTCTGCTGAGTTAAACTTTGGTGCCATTGATGAAAGCTGTTAATTTTAAGTGAAGAAGATGAGGTTGATAAGAGAAAAGTGTTAGACAAGAATTATAGATACCCTGTTTAAAATAGGAGCCAAATTTATAGGAGAGAAAGAATGCATGTGATTGGCCCAAAAATAGGCAAAGATTTTCAAAAATCAATCATGAAAATATTGAAAAAGTTATAAGTTATCTCATGCATTAAATGAAAGTAACAACTCCTAAAATTACGGCGAAAATATGTCAAAAAGTAACAACTGGGTAGGTCCCATTGAGTGTCAACGGTCAAAAATAACCTATCAACGCCCAACGGCTATAATCTTGTCAACGTTTGCCTAAAGCCATGTCAGCGTCCAATTTGGTCACAACAACGCTTGGAAAAATCTTGTCAGCGTCCAAAAATAAAAATATTTTAAAAAGTGAAAAATGACCTTAACAAGTAATTTATCCTAGAGAAGATAACCAAAAGCTGATAATTATCATAGGGCGGCAAGCACTGTCCAGTTATGCACACTTGCATAAGCAAGATAGACATAACAGTCCTCTAGTGTCCCTTGCTAACCAAAACTCTTAACAACAAAGTTACCTTATAAAATCCTTGTTACTCCCAGGTAAATCCCATATCAAAATCATTCCCAAGTCTCCCAACAGACCACAACCAATTCTAGGCCAAAAATGTCTTGGCAGCATGCAAAGTTGATATACTATGCATGCTACAGTGCCTCATGATTTAGTAAAACTAACTCATACTCACCTGTGGACACAATCTAGAATTGTGATAAGAGTATCATATGGATACCCAAACATCCTAAAGGTTCCTAAAACCTCCCCTTAAACTATGATACAAAAAGTTTGCTAAAATCATGCATGAATATAAAAAATTTATGTCAAGATAGGAATGAAACATTCCAACCATCATCCATAAATAAAAACTTGTCCAAATGCTTCTCCATTGATCCATAAGCAACTCTGTATCCAATGGTATACTGCTAACACCATCTGCACATTTAGATTGAAAACCACAAAACTAACATTGTTGCTGACAACGCCCCGATAACACATGACAGCGTTGAGGGAAGCTTTGTCAGCGTTAGACAATTATATTGCTGACAACGTTGCAAAAACACTTATCAGCGTTCAAGCAACCTTTGTCAGTGTTAGAAAAATATAGTGGAAAATCTAAATCATCAATAAGACCAATAATAATAATGCATCATCCTGTACATACTTTTACAAAAAGAATCCAAAACACATATTAAGTGAGATTAACCATTCCAATACTTGTTACCAAGTATTGAAATCTCCCAGCATCAAAAGGTTTAGTTAATAAATCTGACACATTTTCCTCAGTGTCAACCCTATCTGGTTGTATTAAACCTTTCTCAAAGCAATCTCTTATAAAATGATGTCTAATTTCTATGTGTTTAGTTTTAGAATGATGTACAGGATTCTTAATGATGCATAAAGTACTATTATTGTCAACAAATATCTTAGTATGCATGAAATTATACCCATAGTCCAACAGCTGGTTCTGAATCCACAACACTTGACCACAACATGCAGCTGCAGCCACATACTCTGCTTCAGTTGTAGAGTTAGCCACCACTGTTTGTTTCTTGCATTGCCAAGATATTAACCTGCTCCCAAGAAACTGACATCCACCAGTTGTGGATTTCCTATCAAATTTATCACCTCCATATTCACTATCTGAATATGCAATCAGCTCCACTGGTGAATCCTTTGGGTACCACAAACCAAGACTAGGATAACATCTTAGGTACCTAAAGATCCTCTTCACAACATAAAGGTGACATTCTTTGGGAGTCACTTGATGGCGTGCACAAGCACACACAGCAAACATAATGTCAGGTCTGGAAGCAGTAAGATACATCAAGGATCCAATCATGGATCTATAATGCCTGACATCAACATCTTTCCCATCTCCAATCTTTCCCCAAGGGTGTTCTCTTTCCATAGGAGTAGTAGCCCTCTTTTCATGTGGAGAAAAGCCAAACTTCTTCAAGATCTCAGCAACATATTTGTCCTGGGAGATGAAGATACCATCCTCTTTCTGTTGAACTTGTAAACCAAGAAAGAAGTTCATCTCCCCCATAGCACTCATCTTGAATTTGTCTGCCATAAGCTTAGAGAAATCCTCACTCATCTTTGGATCAGTAGACCCAAAAATGATATCATCAACATAGACCTGCACAAGCAACATATCCTTGCCTTTCTTCTTTGTAAACAGTGTCTAATCTATGGTGCCCCTCTTGAATCCATTGTCCACCAAATAGGTAGACAAAGTACCATACCATGCTCTAGGGGCTTGATGAAGGCCATACATAGCCTTTTTGACTCTATACACTTTATCTGGATGCTCTGGATCCTCAAAACCAGGAGGTTGCATTACATATACTTCCTCAACAATAGTGCCATAGAGAAAAGCACTCTTGACATCTATTTGATAGACTGTGAAGCCCATGCAAGAGGCATAGGCTAGAAAAATCCTAATAGCTTCAATCCTTGCAACTGGTGCAAAGACCTCCTCATAGTCTATCCCCTCCTCTTGTGTATAACCTTGAGCCACTAACCTTGCCTTGTTTCTGACCACAATACCTCTTTCATCTCTTTTGTTCCTGAGAACCCATCTTGTGCCTATAGGTCTGACATATCTAGGACAATCAACCAGCTCCCAAACATCCTGAATTGCAAATTGGTGAAGCTCATCCTGCATTGCTTCCACCCAACTTGGTTCTTTGAGAGCATCAAATATTTTCTTGGGTTCTTCTTGTGACAGAAAACATGCAAACAAACATGCTTGCACAAGAGGGGTATCAACCTTCTTGTGTATATTGGCAATAAACCCACCAAGACCTTGATGAGATCTTCTAGTCTGAACTGGAGTCATAATATCACCAATGATCTGAGATGTGGGGTGATTCTTCATTGTGGAAGTGAGAACCCCTCCTTCAAAAAGTCTGGTGTCCTCAACTTCCCGCTCCATGTTGCCAATATCTTCTTCATCAGACTCTCTTTGATCAGTGTGAACTTCTTCAAGAATATTGGAAGGTCCACCTTGTTCAAAACTGGAAGAGAAAATATGCCCATAAGTGTTGTCAACGTCTGAATCTTGGTTGTCAGCGTCTGGGCTAACAGCGCTTGAAATGTTGTTGTCAACGTCTGAGCCATCAACGTCTGAATTGGTCTTGTCAGCGCTAGATTTGCCTTTGTCAGCGCCTGAAGAACCATGCATGTTTGTATCTGGTGGTATTTGGGAACCACCATTGTCTTGTCCAGCAGCAGCAGCAGCAAAAGCATCTGTCCAAATGGGAATTGTGACATATTCTAATATAGGAGATGCCTTTTCTGCTTGTGATCCAACCCTCTCCTTAACCTGTGTACCTGAAACATTAACAACTTGTTCCTCCACAACATTTGAAGTTACCTTCACAATGTCTGGATTAGTGACAGGCATATAACTTAAAGTTCTAGATAAGGGTTCCAAATCAAACAACCAATTAGGACCACTTTCAGGATCACTAGGTTTATTCTCTAAGAACCTAACATGTGCTCTCTCAACTATACGTTTGTCCTCTTTAAGATAAACCCTATAACCCTTGCTCTACACTGAATACCCCATGAAATAGCCCTCATCACCTTTTGCACTAAATTTCCCTAAGGCATGACTAGTATCCAACACTACTACATGACAACCAAAAGGTCTGAGAAAACCAATATTAGGTTTTCTTCCCCAAAGTAACTCATAAGGTGTTTTGTTCTGAATTTTGTTAACCAATGCTCTATTTTGCACATAGCATGCTGTATTAACAGCCTCAGCCCAAAAGGCTATTGGAAAGTGAGCATCAGCCAACATTGTTCTGGCTGCTTCAATTAGGGTTCTATTTTTCCTCTCAGCAACCCCATTTTGTTGTGGGGTTCTAGCAATACTAAATTACCTTGTAATTCCTTTCTTGGCACAAAAATCATCTAGCTTCTTGTTCCTAAATTCTCCACCATTATCACTCCTAAGCATTTTAACCTCGTTGCCAGACCTTTTCTCAATCTGAGTGATAAAATCAATAAGAACATCAGCTGTGTCACTCTTCATAGCTAGAAAGAATATCCAAGTAAATCTAGAGAAGTCATCTGTGACAACAAAGCAATACGACTTACCATTCAAACTTTCTATATTTGTTGGACCAAAGAGGTCCATGTGAAGCATATGAAGAGGTCTGGAACTAGTATGCACCTGTTTGGACTTGAATGAGACCTTGTGCTGCTTGCCTTTAAGACATGAAACACAAGAGTGGTCATTGTGGAAGGCCTTCTCAGGCAAACCATCAACTAAACCAAGCCTCACAAGTCTATTTATATTTTTAAAATTTATGTGCCCTAGTCTCCTGTGCCACAAATTACTCTCATCTACTGAGGCCTTAGCATAAAAACAAGACATATTGGTATTCATTTTAATCCCATTTAAATTCACATTATATATGTCCTTATGCCTAGGTGTTCTATACTCAATATATTTCTCATCAGGGATCTTAAAATCCTTGCTTAACACCAAACACTCAGTATCAGTGAAAAGAACTTTATTTTTGTTATCACAAACTTGTGATACACTAAACAGGTTGTAATCAAGTTCTTTTACCAGGAAGACGTTCTCAAAATGCAGATTATTGGTGAGAAGGGTTCCTTTGCCTGTGATAGTTCCATATCCACCTCCAAAGTATACCTTGTCACCATCTTTGATAGGGGTGAAATTCGTCAGATAGTCTTCCTTCCCTGTCATGTGCCTTAAGCATCCACTATCCCAATATCCATAATCATTGATCTGTCTTTGAATGCCCTGCACATAAAGAAAACAAATTAGTTTTCTTTGGGAACCCAAGTCTCAAAAGACTTGGATTCATCTGGTTGTTCAATAAGAACATACTTAGTTCTCACAACAACCCCATTCTCATCCTTTTTAGGATGAAATACCCAGTTAACCCCAATAGGTTTTGTAATGACCTTTGAAATGTAATTAAATCTATTGCAAGTCATTGAAATCCCATTTTCATTAGGGTTTTGATCTTTCTTGGGTCTCCATGTTAAGCTTGAAGAAGCTTTAGACCCCTTACCTTGTGGCTGCAAATATTTAGGTCTGGTCACGTTTCTGTCAGTGTTAGAATTTGTCCTGTCAACGCTGAAGTTACCCTTGTCAGCGTTGAACCTAGTGTTTGCTACAGAAACCCATTGCCTATTTGACCAGGTGTTTGTCTTTTGAAATGGTCTTTGTCCATGAGTGTTAGACCTTCTAGAAAAGAATGGGGCAGGTCTAATCACTTGTGGACTTTGCTGCACACAAGGTTTGGGTCTGACAACGTTTGACTTTCTAACAACGTTGACTTTCTTCCTGTCAGCGCTGAAATTGTTCCTGTCAGCGCTGGCTTTGGGAGCGTTGACACACTTGTATGCCAAATGTGAAAAGCTACCACAAGTGTAACAGGCTTTCTTAGACACAACCTTAGGTCTAGAAGAGAAGAAACCTGTTCCATGATTGTTAACTTGGCTCTTGGGTGACCTATTATTTCTATACATCTCGGCATATTTAATGGTAGGTCTTCTAACAGTGTTTGAGCCTAGGTCAACAGGTTTACCAGTGATTGGGTTAGTAACCTTAATGGGTGGTGATTCATTGGGACTTTCACATAGCAATCCTCCCTTAACAAATAAATTAGGGTTAGCTTTCTTCCACTCATTTAGGTCAGTCAATTTTTGTTGATACTCTTCCACTGGTGTGACAACTCTTGGTGGAGGAATGAATTCCTCCTCTTGGAGCTCTGGTAAACCAGTCCAAGATAAGTCCCTTCGTTGGACACCATAGAAGTCACCAGCTGGTGGTGGAACCAGAGAGTAATCATTCATCCCAATCCCAGTCATGTCCTTAGGATCCCTTTGTTGAGCTACACAGTCTCCTAGGGTTTGGGTGGCTCTATCAAATCTTTGAATTTTGAGGTCAACATTATCTTTATTCTTAATGGCCTCATCTAACTTAGCCTGTAATTCACTATTAACCTTTTTCATGATGTTTCTAACATCCATACTACCCTCTAGCTCATGTTTTAAGATATTGATCTTATCTTTTAAGTCAAATTCCATTTTCTTGTATTCAGAAACGGTTTTCTCAGTTTCAGTAAGAGCTAGTTGGTAATTAGACAATTTACATCTTTCAGTACTCATGTCATCTTTTAGTTTTAACACCTCTTTGTTAAGTCTTTCAGTGTTTAACCTACAACCTTTGCTACAAAAAGCATCATCATATACCTCATTATCAGATGAAGAGGAGGAGTGTGCCATGAGAGCATATTCAACATGCTCTTCTTCTTCAATATCAGCAACCAAAGCTTTATCCTCTTCAGCATTCTTAGCCAGATAGCTCCAATCCCATCCTGTACCATCAATTCCTTGAACTGCAACCATGGCTTTGGAATCCTGAGCTTTAACAACCTGACTTGAGGGTTTACCAGCATCAGATCTTCTAGGAGATCTGCATTCCCTCATGAAGTGCCCCATACGATGACAGTTGTAGCATTCAACTTTGGATTTATCATATCCAGCTGTGTCTTTAGCATTAAAGGTCATCTTCTTTTTAAACCTTCTGTTCCACCTATTTGCTCTTATACAAGCAAGAGCCATGTTCCACTTGATGTCCATCTCTTCCAAGTGCTCATCACTTATCTGCTCAAGGTCCTCATATGTAATCACTGAACCATTGGGCAAAGAAGCAATGTAAGCACAAACAGTATCCAAATCCAACCCAACAGGTTTAACTCTTGGGGAGTCATTCTTGAATGTGTCAGCGTCTGAAAAGGAGACGTTGACAGGACTTGTTCCAGCACTGACATATGATGATCCAGTAACTGGATGCATATAAGAGTCCTTCTGATTGAATTGACCTTCACTATGAAAGAAGAAGGCCATGTTGCTGGTGGTAGATTTGCTTCCATGCTCTAAAAGAGTTTCATCTTCCAACAGTCTTAGTTTGTTGTAGATGTCATCAAACGAGGAGCTCTTGTAAGTATTGTTGGCAAGAATAGATCTTGCCTCAATCTTCCATGCCTCACCAAGACTTTTAAGAAAGGTAGCATTGGTGTCAACATCACCAACTTGTGTCCCCATGAAGGACAACTTGCTTGTGATGTCAAGCAATCTGCTTCTCACACTACTCAGTTTCTCATTGGGTTGAGCTTTGAAGACAGCATAATCATGCAGAAGTTGCTTTTTCTTTTCTTCCTTAGTGTCTTCATTGCCACCATATGCAACTTCAAGTGCTTCCCAAAGATCCTTAGCAGATTCATAGCCTCTATATTTGTGCTGGTTTTCTTGTCCCAAAGAGACTTTCAAAATATTTAGGGCTTTCATGTCAACCCTTTTCTTTGCAATATCATCAGCAGCTACAGCTCTACCATCTCCAGGTTTTTCTTTCTTATCCTCTTCAGGGCATCCTTCAACAGCTGTTCTTTGACTAATGGCATCAAGAATCTTTTGAGCCTTATTGAATGTGTTTCCATATTCAATAATCTCCCAGAGTGTGTAGTCATAGATCCCCAGATATTGTTCAAAGTTGAACTTCCATAAGTCAAAGTTGGTTGCATCAAGCATGGGAATCTTGATGTTTGGTAAGGCTGAGGAGGAGGAGGTTATTGCTTCAGACATGATGTTGTTAGGGTTTCTGAGAAAATTAGGGTTTTGGTGTTTTTAGGGTTCTAGTGTTCTTCAAAGATCAAAAGTTCCTCAACAAGCTCTGATACCACTTGTTGATCCCAAACTTAGATCGATTAGCTTTGTGTATACGAGATTAGATCAAGTAATACACGTAGAGAAACCTTTGTATATGCTTTATGAATCTAAGTGTTATGCGGAATTTAACACTTAAACAAGAACACACAAGATGTAAACAAACTTTCACTTTGATTATCAATGTCAAACTTGCTTACTATGAAAGATGTTTACGAATGAAAACTTATATAAAACTTGATATAAAACATTAACCTAAAGGCCTTCTTTTATAGACATAAGAAGCCTTGTACAATAATCTACGTATCAGCTATTCTAGGTAAAGATAAATATAGAAAATACATTGTCGTTTCTATCCTTACTAGAAGTATTCTAGAATATAATAAACGTGTAGATTATATCTTCCATCAGTGCTTGTCTTCAATGTGTCAACGCTTGACTTTAACTTGTCAACGCTTGAGCTGTCAGCGCTTGCTTTGTTCTTGTCAACGCTTGAATTGTTCTTGTCAGCGCTCAAGTGATCTGGCCTTAATTTTTTCCCAACAAGACAAGCCTTAACATTATTTACAAACGGAACAATTTCATCTCGAAACGCAGCTCTAGTGTGCTCAAAGTTCCATTCACCTTCCGTTATGGCCGAAGCCGTCGTACGTTCCAAAATGACCTTGTCAAAATTGGCTAAGTGTTGGTGTACCGCATTTAAGTTAACGGACGTCTTACTTACCGGTGGAATTAACTTCGTTAAATCCGTTTTGACAAGTGTAGGAGACGTAGTAGGAGGGTTTTCATTTGACCAACTTTGGGGCACATGAACTGTCAATTCAGCTAATTCCTTTTGTAAGCGAATACGGGTCTTTTTAGACAATTGATCTTTGTTATACTGATCATAATCAATCGTATGGAATTTTGAAATCATTTTAGAATGAGTTTCTTCCGCAAGTGACTGTGTCTCCTCAGTACTACGAACAAAAGGTGCTTCTTTCGATTTGCCAATTATGGTCATATCATAAAAATCGGGAATATATTCCTGGGCTTGTTTTGCATAACCGGGATTAGGTGGTAAATCTTGAAGACGCTTAAGTTCGAGTTCTTTAAATGATTTAGTTAAAAGATGAACCTTTTCTATGGAAGCTTATTGTTTTAAAAGCTGTTGTTCTTTGAATTTAAGAAGTTTGGTAGCGTTAATTACCGATTCAAACTTTTTAGACTCGAGAGATTCGAAATCCATTTTAAGTTTCTGAAAATCATTGACAATCGACTCTTTTGCTTTTAACTCATTGGAAAGATTAGCTTTTAATGATTCTATTTCTTTCAAGTGTTCAATCTTTTCAAAACGAAATTGGTCAAATTCAGAATAAGTTATTTTTTCAGCTTGAGGGACCATTTCAAAAGCTTTGACCTTTTCTTTATGCAACGCAAGCTCAGCTGTTAGGGTGGAATTCGTATCTACGGATTGTCTGAGAGCCATGTGCATTTGATCAATAATACGTTTAGGCACCATGACCAAATCATGTTGCATAAGATTCCATACCCGTCGTAGCATTTGGTTGAGGTTCACTCAAATGTGTAGGATTGTATACCACATCATTTGAGTTACTAGTTCCCGAATGTTGTTCGAGGTTGTCATTTTCATGACCAACTTGATGTTGGTTATCATCAATATTATTAGATGTGGTTGGTACCTCACTGACGACATCAGAACCGTAGTGAGAGAGACTAGCAACGAGAGCAGCTTGGGCAGAGTGAATGTCATCACAATCCGAATCATACGCGTCAAGATCATCTGCTTGATAAGCTGCATTAGAAGTGGAAACGACTGCAATGCCTTCATTGTCTGCTGCCCCTGGGCCTGCAAGAAATGCTAACTCCTCTGAATCCAAAATCTTTCCCTTTGACTGAGCATCGACAAAATACATCTTCTCACGAAACCATGCATCATCCCTCCTCCTTTTCGGCTGAGTGCATTCCCTAGCCATATGACCTTGTCCTCGGCAATTGTAGCAAGTCACAATCTTTTTAGGACCAATGGGACTTCCATTTCCATTAGCTTGTGAATTCACAGCTTGAGCATTCATCGTCCTTGTATGAGGTCCATATGAATTTTGCCTTCCCTGAATAGGTTGCACTGTTACTTGACCATCTTGAACAGTATCTTGTTTTCGAGGATTTGAAGAGGTGCGGAGCTGATTGTTTGTTGGTGGAAATCCTCTAGTTGCAACAAGTTTTGACAAGTAGGCTGTGAGATGGTTTAGAACGTCAGCTGGCGTATCATTTGGAGTAAAGACCGGTGCTTGGATTGGTGGAAGTTCATTAGAGTAGAAAGCTTGTGCTGGTTGTGCTTCTATTGGAACATATCCTTGCTGAGGAGTATAGCCCATTAGAGAAGTGTTGGCTTGTGATGGTGATGTCTGGTATGGTGGTTGCTGTGGAAAAGATTGTTGATGAACACTTTGTTGAATAGCTTGCTATGGAATCATTGGTGGTTGATAAGATGTTTGCTGATAGGTATAAGCCATTTTTTTAGAAGCATACATTGCAAGTGGATCATGAACTTGAGGTGTAGACAACCGAGCCTCGATCACATGGCACTCGTGTTGTTGAAGAAAAGCTTGAAGTTGATCCACATTAGTGTTATGCAAGTCCTTAGCCAATTTAACATCCATCACGTATTTTTTCCATTCTGAAGGAAGTGTGTTCAAATACTTGGTGTTCAATTGAAAGGTAGGAATTGCCATGCCATAGATATTGAGCTCATTCAACAATAGGGTAAATCTCAGATAGTAATCATTGAGAGTCTCCCCTGGCACATAGGCAAACTTATCAAAAGTATCATAAAGCTTACACTCTCGTTCTTGTTTAGTTAACGAGGTGCCTTGCATGAGAACACGAATTCTATCCCATAACTCTTTGGCTACTTTATGTTTGCTGACGAGTTTGTAGACATCTGGAGGAAGGGCTTGGAGAATGATATTTGTAGCTTGTTTATCACATTTGTCTTGTATCTTAGCATCTCCAGTTAGTTCACCCGTAGTGCGAGGACGAGTAACAACACCTTCCGTCACAGTACCATATACCAATGGTCCATTGAGCACTGATGCCCAAATTAAATGTCCATTCTCCTTGTTCAACATATAAAGTTCCATTCGGGAAGCCCATTCCTCATACATAGTCTTCACCAACATTGGTGGACGATTATCCGTACCCGAGAGGATGGACTTATCCGTTAGAGATGTGTACTCCATTTCAATAAGTTAAGATTTACAAAGTTGATCGGTCAATGAAAGAAAGTAAATGTGTTTGTTGTTGTGAGTTGAAGTCGAGAAACAATGTTAAAATCCCCTAAAATATGTTCTCGATAAACCAAAAATTCCAAGTCAAAATTACACACGATTTTGGATTGTCGGAATGTTGATCAGAAATCTGTCGGAATAAGCCTATCGGAATACCCTTGATCGGAATGTCCTATTGTAATACCCTTGATCGGAATGTCCTAATCGGAATACCCTTAATCGGAATGTCCTTATAGGAATGCACCAAATCAGAATACCGAAATCGGAATGTCCTTATAAGAATGCACCAAATCGGAATAAAAATCGGAATGTCCTTATAGGAATGCACCAAATCGGAATACAAATCGGAATGTCCTTATAGGAATGAACCAAATCAGAATCCCTAAACCCTATTCCGATTACACTGATCGGAATACCTATAAACCCTTTTCCGATGACCTGATCGGAATAAATCCCACTTTTCTCGGACAAAACTCAACCAATTCGTGATTTTAATCCAAAAAATGATCAAAACACCCAAAAATTTTGTGTTTTTAGCCAAAGTAACTATACCAAATCTCTACCACAACTATGTAGAAGATTTGTATCAAGAAAAAACCATAAAAAACATACAAAAAAATTTGGTTCGTGTGAAATGGATCAAAATAGGCGTATGAATCAAGAACACAAACACATAAACAATACAATCATCCCATGGCTCTTGATACCATTTGTAGGATATGTAAATATTGCTTATGTTTTAGAGAGAGAAAGAGATAGAGAGATGGTGGATTTCACACAATTCTGGAGAGAGAAACAAATGTTTACTATGTGTAAAAATGAAGAACCACCCACCCTCTCCATCTAAGGAGAGAGCTTATATACCCAAGCCCTTGTCATGGGCTTGGGCTTACATTTGGGCCGGCCTACACATGTTATAGGCTAGGCTTGGGTTTGTTTGTTAAATAAAGATAAGTAACTAAACTACGAGCTATTACATGGACTATTGTTGGAGTGACCGATCCTTCTTAATACGAAAAACGTATTTCCAACAGTAACCTTTCCTTTCCATCTATCTTGGGGGCAAACACAGGTTTTGCAAACGAGGAATTTGATAAAGCAGATGGTTTTCCCAAGATAGAGGAGCTATTCACCTTAGAAGCATTGGGTTGTCTAACAACAGGTTTCTTAATGCTAGGTTCCACAACTTTACCACCCATTTTAGCAACGAGTTTCTGCAACTCTGCAATCGCTCTTTCCCTATCTTGTAACTAAGCTTTCAACCCTTTAATTTCCAAATTCTGTTCATTCATTTCTCGAAACGTTTTGGAAAGTTTTTCTTGCAAGTTATTATCATGTGGAAAACTACCAACGTCTTTTTGCAAAGCAAGTTCAAGAGAATGACAATGTTTTTGAAGGAAATCAGTTTTATGTTGAAGTAACTCAAAAGCCTTTTTATCAACATTTTCTTTACGTTTCGAAAGCTCAATTTCAAGACGCTCACATTCTTTGATCTTATCAAGATATTTGCATGCAACATCAGAATATTCATCAATATCAGCACAAGATGTAAAATAAGCACACATAACATCTTTAGAAACGCATTCTTGCAAGAGTAAATCATATTCATCTGAAAAATCAGACTTCTCCATTTGAAGATCATCAATGTTTTTCTCAATAGACTTAACATATTTTAAATCATCAAACATTTCAGTCCGAATGTACTCCTCAAATTGAAGAACAGTTTCTTTAATCAACGCTGTATTTGGAATTAAGAGTTCTTTCACAAGCAAGGTAATATCTTGAGGAATCGAGCGTTGCCACTCAGTATTTTCATGTTTTGCCCAATCTCTTTCAATAATAGATTTAACATTATCTATGTGGTGTTTAAGAATACCTAATGTTTTCCTACTCTTGCTTTTGGACACATCTAGAGGAAGGTAGTTCATATATTTGTAAACATTAGATTTCTTAGGGGCAAATGCTTTCTTCCATTGAATTCTCTTTTGTTTACATTCTAAAAACACTTCCTCACGAGTTTTCTGAGTTTGTTTGTTGAAAAGACCATAAAGACTATTCTGATAAGCATAATTAAATGGTTTCACAAACTCCTTATTGACAAGAGGTCGACTATCATCATCCCAAAGGGCAGTCTCTTCACTATCGGCACTAACAGGCATGCAATCAAGATCGGTCCTTTCAGACTCATCAAGATAAAGACGTGGGTTCGTAGCTTGAGCTTTGGCAAGGTACACAGGACTTACAAAGGTAGCTTGACCCTTAAACATCGACGGAGGTGCTATCATTCTTACGGTTTGAATAGAATCATGCATTTTATAAACAACTTTATTCAAAAATTCGACTTGTTCTTCTAGTTTTGTTACTTTTTCGGTTTCTTTATCATATCTACTTTTAAAGTCTTGTTTTAACGCATCTACCTCTTATTTCTTAACCTCAAGATTTTTAGCAGAATCGTTAGTGGTCATAGAAAGATTTTGTTCAAGTTCATTAACTTTGGTATTGGCAAGGTACGTTTTTTGATGTTCATCCATTAAGAAAACATTATATTGACGCTTCTCTTTGGCTAATAACTCAAGAGTTGTATAATATTTGTTTTCAAAATCGTCCTTTTTACTTTTTAACGCACTACCCTTATACCCCTCAAGCTCTTTGGTTTTCTGAAGGAGCTCATCTCTATAGCTTTCAGTTGTCTCACTAGATTTGATAAGAGCAGCTTTGCATTCTTCAAAATTTTGAGTGAGCGTAGCATTAACCTTTTTTAATTGCTTGTGACTCTGTCAAGTTTTTTAACATCTTGTTGTAAAGTAGCAATTAAATTAGCAAGAGCAAAACGTTCCTCTTCACCATACTCATTTGCATGTTGATCATCCTCATACTCATTATTGCACATGTCTGATGAATCAGGTGTGGTATTGCTATCAACCGTTTCCATCATACACGTGTCATTAATAGCATTGGGTGGATCACTATGCTCATGAATATCACCAAACACATTATATTCATCAGTAGTGTGTACCTTATCGATTGGCTCAGTGTCAAAGATAGGACCGTTGTCATCTTCAGTGACTTTGAGAACTTCTTCAACCTTTGCCATGTATGAGTAATGTGCATTGAGTTCTTGATCGGAGTCTTCATCATCAGTGTCATCAAGCATTGCTCCTTCCTCAGCCGACAGTTTAACCCCAGCTTCCATCTTCTTGCATAGCAACATCTTTTCCTTTAGATAACCAGAGTCTCTAGCCCTTTTTGGCTTCTTACATTCCTTTGCCATATGCCCATAACCTTGGCAGTTAAAACATTGAATCCCACTTTGTTGAACCACTTGACTTCCAACAGTTTCCCTATTCCTAGTAGCTACAGCAATCCTCTGAGTATCATACTTGGAAGTTTGTCGATCATACCTTGCAGAACCCTCAACATGCGTTGGATTATGTCGATCATACCTAGAAGGACTTTCACCATGTCGATGTGCGTCATACCTTGGAGGACTCTCAACATATTGGTTCTTTGTGTTAGATGATGTTCGAAGATTGTTGTTGGTGGGTTTGTAGATTTTTTGTAAGTCTTCATTATGAAAGCAATTTGTTGTTTCATCTCTTGATTCTTTTGATCTTGGTCTTCATCATTATCTTCTTCAGATGATGACTCAGGTGGTGGTGATGGTGCTCTTGGCACTTTGCCTCGTGATCTTGTGGATGATTAAGACTTAGATGATGTGGAATATCGTGGTGAGGATGATGTAGTAGAGTATGGCTTAGGAGCACGAGAGTGATGGTCTTGAGCATGTTGAGTGGTAGTCACCAAAGCAAGTGGATTAGCCGTCTTTGCAACACGTTCAGCTCGAATCTCATTTGCTTCATTCTGAAATTGCTTCAAGATATCAAAGAGTCAATGATATAAGACCTCGTCTAACTTTTCTTGTTGTTTCACTAAAGTGACGAACTGTGTCCACTCAGGTTGAAGTTGTTGAAGAAATTGAACATTGACTTGCATGCTGGAGACTTGCAGATTATTTCTTGTCATGTCATTCATCATTTTATAAAACCTAGATTAGTATGAATCAATTGATTCTCCATCGTTTGAAGTAAACTTTCCAAAGTTCCAAAACAAATTTGTTTTGACATCTTGTTTGTTGAGTGATTCTCTTTGTTGCAAGCGTTCAATAGCAGTCCACATCTCATGTGCTGTAGGGCATGCATCAACCGTGGAGTAAATATCATCTCCAATCCCACTTAGAACCATATAGATGGCTTCCTTCTTCGCATCATGCCAGACACAATTTTCAGGTGTGAGATCGAATCTTGTTTCATCACGTTCACTTGCGGGTATTGGATCAATAGTATATGTGGCTGGTCTTTGAGGAATTGAGATCTTCTTGAATACATATGGTCCATGAGTAATACATTTCCTCAAGGCATCACCATTGGGTCTTGTATCAAGGTATCGTATGAAACGTGATTGCCATTGAGCATACCGACCAGGCACAAGCATTGGTGGTCTCTCTTTGTTACCCGCCACCATTATGTTGTTGTTCGTCACACGATATTCTGCAGTAGAATCCATCTCAATATTCTCTGAAATGATGAACTGAATATGGATCTTAAGTAGATGTGTTGTGATTGTTATTGTAGTTCAATTCCAAAAATTGTAATTTTTCTTCAGTCCGACAATAAATTCTCTAGTCCGACAAAACGGTAGACCAAAAAATTTTGTAATCGCCAAATTTTGAAATCGAGCTGGAAATATCCTAAAACTAGTATGGAAAAAATTTGAATTTACTTGACGGAAAAATTTTAACTTTTTTTTTAATCTTCGTGTAAACGATATTCCGAAAATAGTCTAGATGGTGGCTAAGTCTAAAATATACTCGAACAAAATTTAGCAAAACATAGCATCGGAATGTCCATCGGAATATCCTGTCGGAATGTTCAGTAGGAATGTTCTGTCGGAATATTCTGTCGGAATAAACTTGTCGCAATGTCCCTATCGCAATAATCCCTCTATCGCAATGCAACTTCTATCGGAATGTTCACTGTCGGAATATGAAGTCTATCGCAATGTGGCACATGAAATTTTGAGAGAGTAACGTTTCACTTTGCCTTAATTCCGTCGCAATCCACGATCGCAATGTACGATCGCAATCCACGTCGGAATAAGGGGTATCGCAATAACTGATCGCAAAGTAAAACCCTAGGGTTATTGCGATCAAACTGTCCTTTCTTGTACTTTCCGACGGAAACACTTTGGTAATGGAAGAATAAATTTCGCAACTTTGAGCAAGAAATTCGTGTTGTTAATCAAACCAAAATACCCAAATCACTACTACAACTATATAGAAGATTTGTAGCAAGATTTAAAACACGAAAAACACAAAAAATCTTGAATTCGTAGATGAAATAAGGATCAAATCAAACGAATCAAATGAAAACACAACAACCAATCACAAAACTACCCCATGGCGATTGATACCAATTGTTGTCCCATATTTGTGATGATTAAACAAGGAAGAAAGGTAGATAAAAGAAGATGAATTCTAGAGAGAGAAAGTAGTGAGAGAAAGTAGAGATAATGGTTGGAGAAACTAGGTGATATTAGATTAGAGAAAATGAATAACCAACACCCTTCCTAACATGCTAGGAAGGGTATTTATAGTCCCCCCTACATGTGGGCTTGTATGGACTATACTACATGGGTCGGGCTTTCCTTTAGGCTTTAGTTACTTATGAATGAACTTAGCTTAAAGGATCCCGTCAAACACGACTAACCTACTACCTATTACAATGTTCTAAAATACGATACATAATAAACCTATGACCGATCATTCTTGTTTGACTCGATATTTTGAGGCTAACAGAATAGATAGGCGACGTGCTATAAAAGGCCGTCTAAGGAAAAAGGTACTTAAGTGCTTCGCGCCACCTCGTTTCCCCCGTTCAGTGCTTCGCGCCACCTCGTTTCCCCCGTTCACTTGTGAGTATTTTGAGAAGGAAGGCTAATCGAGGGTTTTGCCACCCAAGTAGTATTACGTACATATATACTTTCTTTTGTGATTTAAATATCGAACCTTGATTAGGGTAATCCCTCCCCTTTCAAAGTCACCAAGGGCAATCCCCTTACCCCTTGGTTTTTAGTTGTATGCGTACTCGCGTGCGTACACGCATAACAAGTGGTGTACCTCGTCCTCCTAAAAGGAAGTCGAACAAAAATCCCGTCAACAATCAAGCCGATCCCGAGAATCGAGCTTACGACATTACTATGGCCATGGATAATCGACCAATGATTGAGATCTTGCAATTCCACGTTGAGGGTAATGATGACGCGATTGTGGTACCGGATATTGGAGCAAATAATTTTGAACTTAAAAGGGGTTTTATTCAAATGGTTTCCGCTACACCATTTTTAGGTCGTACTCATGATGACCCATACGCTCATATTAAGAGGTTTCTTCACTTGGAAAACACCTTTAAATACAATGGGGTGCCACAAGAGGCAAATCGATTGCTACTCTTTTCTTTCTCCCTCGAGGGGCAAGCCCGGATTTGGCTTGATAAGGAACCACCCCAAAGTATCATTACATGGGCGGACTTGGAGACTAAGTTTATCAATTATTTCTTACCACCCTCACGTACTACCGCTTTGCGGAATGACATCATTAATTTTGAACTAAAGTACGGTGAGACATTTATTGAATCTTGGGACCGATTTAAGGAACTTTTAAGAAAATGTCCACAACACGGTTTTACCAAAGTTCACCAAATTAATACCTTTTACAATGGATTAACTTTGGATGACCAAGATTCACTAAACTCGGCCGCGGGGGGGGGGGGGGGGGGGGGTAACTTTCTTGTTATAACAATGCAAGTAGCATTGGACATTATTGAAAACAAGGCAAAAGTTCTGAGTCGAACTAGGGCTCAAATGGCTAGTACTAGTGGAGGAGGTTCTATTAATCATGAGGTTACAAATCAAATTAAAGATCTTGCTTCAATTGTGAAAAATCTTGCTTTAAAAGTTCAAAACCCTCCTACTAGACATGTGCATGCCCTTAGTGAGACTTGTGAGACTTGTGGTGGACCACATTCATACTTTAATTATGACAAGGTTTATAATCAACCCCAAGAAGTCTATGCTTATAATAACAATGATAATGAGAGGGTTCATTTTAAGCCTAATGTTGATGTAAACCTGAAAGTAAGATT
Organism: Glebionis coronaria; assembly: GCA_025667525.1. Taxonomy (NCBI): domain Eukaryota; kingdom Viridiplantae; phylum Streptophyta; class Magnoliopsida; order Asterales; family Asteraceae; genus Glebionis; species Glebionis coronaria. The sequence continues at coordinate 453,308,730 of CM046879.1, forward strand.
TTATTAGGTTCTTTTTCAATTCAATTCGAACTGATTAAGGTTGAAAGTGTGACTCAGTCGTCTTTGGTGAATAAAAAGAGAAGTTGGTTATCTATTTCTACTTGAAAGGTAAATGCGAAAAGTAATAAAAATAAGTCAAAAACAAATAACTAATAATAAAGGAGCGAAACAAATAATAAAACGAAATTTAAAACAAAACAATTAATAAAAATGAAACTAAACGAAGAAATTAACTTTCGACTCGAAAATAAAATTTACGTAATGAAGAAGGAGAAAATAAAACTAAGAGGGTACTTTAAAACTAAACGAGACAAAAGCTAAAGCGGGCGCTAAATAAAAGATAAAACTTAAACTTTTCGAAAAAATACTAATATTAAAAATTGACGAAAAATACAACTAAAAATATATGACTTTCAGAATAAGAATCGGAAAAACTTTTATATTAAACTAAACGATTACGGAACAATACTAAATAATAAACAAGCAGGCAGGCACCCTGCTTAAGCAAGCAGCCTAGCTGCTCAATTTGGCGCCAAACTAAAAGTAAGTAGGCAGACATTCATGTCATTCTTATTGTTATACGGAATCTTAGTTTTGTTTGTTATCCGGAATCCGGTTTGTTTAGTTATACGGAATATTTATTTCTTTTGCATTCTTATCCGGATTATAGAATCTGTTTCTTATCCGGGTTTTTGGTCATTTGTCTTATCCGGGTTTTTGGTCATTTGTCTTATCCGGGTTTTTGGTCATTGGTCTTATCCGGGTTTTTGGTCATTAGTCTTATCCGGGTTTTTTTGTTTTTAGACTTATCTAGGAAATACCAATTTAAGCCAACTATCCGGAATATGTAAAAAATCCCTATCCGGGATACAGGGGTTTATAAACCCGGATAACATAAAAAAAATCAAATAAGCTAAAAACCAAAAATAAGCTAAAAACTAATAAGCACTAAACAAAACTTAAACCACAATTTAAAAACTAAATAAGTCACAATTTAAAAACTTTTAAAAACACTAAATAATAAAAATATTTAAAAACAACTTTTTATAAAAATTAACTAATAAGCACTTAATTAAAAATAGGAAAATTAACACAATAAGCACTAAAACACAATAAGCTATAAAAATCAAACACATCAAAACCAATAAGCACAATCAATAAAAAACATCAATCAAACAATAACATGATTAATAAACTACATGATTATCAAAATTAAACAAGATTAAAAAGATTAAGAAAGGTAGAATAAGAATGATTAATTGAAAAGCTTGAAATTAAGATGATTAAAGATTCAAATTACAAGATTAATGAAAAAGCATGGAAATTTAGATTACACCTACTCCTACTCCTAAAACTAATCTATCTACTCCTAAAATGACTAACACCTCCTAATGACATATTAGGAGGGTTTATATAGGAGGAGAGGAGGAGTGTTGATGCTTTCTTCTTTCTTTCTTCTTGTCTCGACTCGATTCAAATTCTTTGTCTTTCTCGACGTCGTCTCGGGATTTGTCGATATAAATTGAACTCGTCTTATAATTTTCTTCTTTAATTAGACTTGGTTCTTCGACTTCATTAAACTTCCATCTTTAGACTTTTTCTTTGATAAATCTTCAGAATAGGCCTTGGACTTCCGTTCTTTTTGCACTCTTGATCTTTTGACTTCGTCTTTTCTCATTTTCTTCGATAAAAGCCCGTGAAAGCCCGTGTTTTCTTCCTTTTTCATCTTTTGGTCCTAAAACACAATAAAAACACAAACCACGCATAATTCTGACATTTACGACATAAAATACACGTTTTGGCTTGGATATTATTATAATTAAGTGGTAAAAGGATGGGTGTTTTTACACCTATCAAATCCTCTACACTTGACCATTGCAATGCCCTCATGCAATGCATTAATTACAAAGCAAGTTTTACATTTTCAATCATAATCAATCCACCTTGGCCTTTATTAAACACAAGACATTAAAAAGATAGAAAAATTATAAAATATTCAAAGGAAGAAAACAAGTAAAGAGATAAAGGACTTACATTGGGGTTTTGGATAGTCATGAATGTTTATCACCCTCAAGTTTCACGTTCCCCAAACCAAGTTTTAAAACGAGATCATTGTTATTATAAGTTAGCAAACTAACACAAACTCATGTGGGACCATTATTCGCTTAGACTCCCTTATTCCTAGGTGTATCTCTTATGTTTTATTGTTGTCTTGAATGATCACGAGGATTCATTGCTTGACTTATTTTGATAGTTAATTTAGGCTGAAAATAAAGTGGGACGATTTAATCAATAGTTAGCTAAAGGAAAAAATCTTTTAAAACTGCTTCTCGGGACCTCTTAAAGTTCATATCTTGGCATAACTCGCTTCACGATTTGAGACCTTTCTCGGATCGATATTTGTCATTGACTTCATACTTCAAATCTTGAGAGACATTCATGAAATAATGGTCTTCTCTTCATAATAGGAATTTCTTCACTTGAACTTTTTGAGAGATTCTTCATACTTGGACCACGACTTCTTCATTTTTCTCCAATCTTTATTTCGGATTTTGATATACAACGATCCGCCTCCTTTTAGGACTTGGATCTATTTATCCTCATAACTTGCTAGGGTCTTTTCGGATAGACTTCTCCATGATCTTTTGGGGAGTATTTGCTTTTCGTCGTGTGTCTCGATCCTTCATATTGATTTTTGATAAATGATTCTTCACATCACTTGGGATCTTTAGCAACAAAATGTATCCCTCATGCCTTGTTAGGGCCTTTTCGGACTCGCCAATCTTCGCATCCCGCTTCAATAAGTTATGCCTTGGCTATGAACTCTAATTAATACCGAGCAACTTTTAAACGATCTTGTGCTAGAAGCTAAGTAACTTTTCAAATTGTACGACCTTATTTATTGCAATTAAATTTATTAGCATGCGATGGGAGAAAAAGCTTATAATCAACTCACATAAATTCATGAAAGAATACAAAACTTGTAACTGACTCTATCATCTCTCGTTTTCCATAGTTTAAAATCTCAAGGAATGAGACTCGTGGATGCTTAGCCACTTAAATCAAAGTTTTGGGTTTTCAAGTCATCTATAGGATCTTGCATCTTCTTAGACTTTTTCAAGTTAAGAATTTGCATTTTAAAGTTCCCTTGATAAACGACTTTCTAGGATCAATTATAGGAACTTGAGAAAAGTTCTTGTTCTTAACCCGTAAGAGTTAAGGCTTTCGCGTTTTAAAGTTCCCTATATAAAAGCCTAGCAAAACTTGACTTAAACACGTTAAGGATACTAGCTAGAGTAAACTTAGATAAGTAAACTCGGGTTGAGTCAAAAGATTCACAATGTTGAAAAATTCAACCACTTTATTAAAAAAAATTATTCTAGCAAAGAAAGTAAATAACCATAACCAAGGAAAATACTATTAAACTACTAGGCCAAAATAGATTAAAAATTTTGAAAAAAGTAGAAAAATCAATTTTCCGGTTAAAATAAGGACAAATACAAGGAAAAGCCCACTTAACTTCGATAGAAGTCCCCCCACACTTAATATATACATTGTCGTCAATGTTTAAGCATGTGGGAGTGAACTCCCCTACACTTAGGACATTGTGTACGTTGTTTAAATCTTGCTAAGGAAGAGACAACTAAAGTGATTCCTATTTTAATATTGGAAAATATAAAATAGATAATCAAAAGAGTTTAGGATAAAACCGGGAAGATGGGTACACGGGATCACGGTTCGTCAAAAGTCATCAAGAATGGATCTTTGAAAGCTCGAATCCCTGCACATGATAAGAGAGAAAACAACCAACACATACGAGGGTCTCCCCCTACACTTATTATAAAAACAGATAAAGATAGATAGATAATCGGGTTGCCTCCCGAGAGGAGCTTGTTTTTGTTAACCGAGTCACGAGCCCGACTCGTCCCCGAATTAAATGGTCCATGGGGAAGCCTCGAATGTAATACCGGGATCAAAGACCTTGTCCTCGTTCCTGAAGGACATTAATAAAGGAGAGGCCGGAGGATAAGTCTTAAAGGGTAGAAAAGTCCTCTCAACATACGAAAAGTATGTGAGGTTGTGATCCACGGGAGGTGGGGTGGGTAAAGGAAGCACATTGTCATCCCCCAAAGACAATGGATGTTGACCAAGCGGCCAAGCCATAAAGTTATCACTCATAAAATAGTCAATGTCACCTCCCGGGTCAAAGCACTCATCCTCCGTAATGGTGTCTAAAGGAGTGGATGAAAGGTGCTCGGGAGGGGGACTTGGGACAATATCTTCATGCACCAAATTATCAAAAATAATATCCCCCTCCGTATCATCATCATCAATACCCGGAGGTATTGAGAGAATGTCGATTTCTTCCATAGCTGTATCAATATTCTCAACTGAAGTAATAGACGGAGGTAAAGACTAAGAAATAGGAGCATAATTCAACGCTTCAATTTTAGCAATAAGAAGATGAACTTTCAGTAATTTTTCGCGAAGAATAACGTCTTCCACCTCATCTACAAGACCAAGTTCAATGGTGAAATTCTCGTATGTCGGAGAGAATAAATCAACATCGCCTTCATCTCCCGGAGGAGAAGGAGAAATTTCAATAGTGAAATTCTCATAGCATGGAGAAAAATCATCATTAAGAGCGACCTCGTTCGTAGGCTCCACAAAATTCGGTGTATCACAAACCTCATCAAAGAATTTATCAAGACCAAAATCACTAATCTCACTCGATGTATCACTATCCTTAGACGCATTAGGTATATCAAGAGTGGGAGTAGTGATCTCAGAAGATGGGTTGAGATCATAGATATCATCCTCGTCATCATCATAATAGTAGTATGGACGTACAAGAGGAGGAGTATAATCACTAAAAATTAGATACTTGCTCTTGTTGCTGTCACTTTTCCTCCTCCCATGCTTCTTTTAGTTGAACCATGGCTTCTTGAAGTTGCAAAATAAGGGCGTGTGTTTCGTCATTCGGATTCCAAAAAGCTTGATGATCGAGGGTGTATTGTGGGGTCTCAAAATTATGAAAACCAGACATATAGCACGGGTGTGGTCCATCATAAATCATCGGTTGAAAGAATTAGAACACGGATTTGGCTCATAATAATTCATCGGTTGACAATAAGAAGTATCGTGAGGGCCCCCACAATTGTTGCAATACGGGTATTGAGGAAAACCCGGTGCTTCTTCTAGATAGCTATTACCATTGTCATAATTGTAACCCGTTTCTTGCTCGTCATGAGACGGGTATCGAATAGGACACGAAACATGCCAATGAGAATCGCTTCCACAATATATGCAAGAGGGTGGAGTAAATGCATTAGAAGCAAAGGATGAGTTAATGGAATTGCACGAGGGACAAAATCCAAATTGTGTATTGTCGATATCATTTCCACATCGCTCACATGTACACCATTGACATGTTTGAAAACCATACAATGGTCTTCCACACACTGTAGCACAAGCAACATACGAATTCATTAAGAACAATAGATAAGCAAGAAGAATATTTTTGGCGCAAAACTTTCGAAAAAGAAATGATTTTTATGATTTTTTAATTGTTTTTGGGATTTTTGAAATTTTTTATTTTTTTAGGATTTTTGAAAATTTTTGGGCAAGAAAAATAACGTTCACGAGTGAACGGATCCCAAAATCCAACGTGTCTCTCACAAAAAACCGTTAATCTTCACGAAAAGAGCCGGCAGCGGCGCCATTTGAAAGTATGATTTTATTAGGTTCTTTTTTGATTCAGTTCGAATTGATTAAGGTTGAAAGTGTGACTCAGTCGTCTTTGGTGAATAAAAAGAGAAGTTGGTTATCTATTTCTACTTGAAAGGTAAATGCGAAAAGTAATAAAAATAAGTCAAAAACAAATAACTAATAATAAAGGAGCGAAACAAATAATAAAATGAAATTTAAAACAAAACAATTAATAAAAATAAAACTAAACGAAGAAATTAACTTTCGACTCGAAAATAAAATTTACGTAATGAAAAAGGAGAAAATAAAACTAAGAGGGTACTTTAAAACTAAACGAGCCAAAAGGTAAAGCGGGCGCTAAATAAAAGATAAAACTTAAACTTTTCGAAAAAACAAAAATATTAAAAATTCACGAAAAATACAACTAAAAATACATGACTTTCAGAATAAAATCGGAACAACTTTCAGATTAAACTAAACGATTACGGAACAATACTAAATAATAAACAAGCAGGCAGGCACCCTGCTTAAGCAAGCAGCCTAGCTGCTCAATTTGGCGCCAAACTAAAAGTAAGCAGGCAGACATTCATGTCATTCTTATTGTTATACGGAATCTTAGTTTTATTTGTTATCCGGAATCCGGTTTGTTTAGTTATACGGAATATTTATTTCTTTTGCATTCTTATCCGGATTATAGAATCCGTTTCTTATCCGGGTTTTTGGTCATTTGTCTTATCCGGGTTTTTGGTCAATAGTCTTATCCGGGTTTTTGGTCATTAGTCTTATCCAGGTTTTTGTGTTTTAAGACTTATCCGGGAAATACCAATTTTAGCCAACTATTCGGAATATGTAAAAAATCCTTATCCGGGATGCAGGGGTTTATAAACCCGAATAACATAAAAAAAATCAAATAAGCTAGAAACTAATAAGCACTAAACCAAAACATAAACCAAATAAATTTTAAGAAAAACTAAATAAGCCACAATTTAAAAACTTTTAAAAACACTAAATAATAAAAATATTTAAAAACAACTTTTTATAAAAATTAACTAATAACTAATAAGCACTTAATTAAAAATAAGAAAATTAACACAATAAGTACTAAAACACTATAAGCTATAAAAATCAAACACATCAAAACCAATAAGCACAATCAATCAAAAACATAAATCAAACAAGAACATGATTAATAAACTACATGATTATCAAAATTAAACAAGATTAAAAAGATTAAGAAAGGTAGAATAAGAATGATTAATTGAAAAGCTTGAAATTAAGATGATTAAAGATTCAAATTACGAGATTAATGAAAAAGCATGGAAATTTAGATTACACCTACTCCTACTCCTAAAACTAATATATCTACTCCTAAAATGACTAACACCTCCTAATGACATATTAGGAGGGTTTATATAGGAGGAGAGGAGGAGTGTTGATACTTTATTCTTTCTTTCTTCTTGTCTCGACTCGATTTAAATTCTTTGTCTTTTTCGACGTCGTCTCGGGATTTGTCGATATAAATTGAACTCGTCTTATAATTTTCTTCTTTAATAAGACTTGGTTCTTCGACTTCATTAAACTTTCGTCTTTAGAAATTTTCTTCGATAAATCTTCATAATAGGCCTTGGACTTCCGTTCTTTTTGCACTCTTGATCTTTTGACTTCGTCTTTTCTTGTTTTCTTCGATAAAAGCCCGTGAAAGCCGGTGTTTTCTTCCTTTTTCATCTTTTGGTCCTAAAACACAATAAAAACACAAACCACGCATAATTCCGACATTTACGACATAAAATACACGTTTTGGCTTAGTTATTATTATAATTAAGTGGTAAAAAGATGGGTGTTTTCACACCTATCAAATCCCCTACACTTGACCATTGCAATGCCCTCATGCAATGCATTAATTACAAAGCAAGTTTTACATTTTCCATCATAATCAATCCACCTTGGCCTTTATTAAACACAAGACATTAAAGAGATAGAAAAATTATAAAATATTCAAAGGAAGAAAACAAGTAAAGAGATAAAAGACTTACATTGGGGTTTTGGATAGTCATGAATGTTTATCACCCTCAAGTTTCACGTTCCCCTAACCAAGCTTAAAAACGAGATCATTATTATTATAAGTTAGCAAACTAACACAAACTCGTGTGGGCCCATTATTCGCTTAGACTTCCTTATTCCTAGGTGTATCTCTTATATTTTGTTGTTGTCTTGAGTGATCACGAGGATTCATTGTTTGACTTATTTCGATAGTTAATTTAGTCTGAAAATAAAGTGGGACGATTTAATCAATAGTTAGCTAAAGGACAAAATCTTTTAACACTGCTTCCCGGGACCTCTTAAAGTTCATATCTTAGCATAACTCGCTTCACGATTTGAGACCTTTATCGGATCGATATTTGGCATTGACTTCATACTTCAAATCTTGAGAGACGTTCATGAAATAATGGTCTTCTCTTCATAATAGGAATTTCTTCACTTGAACTTTTTGAGAGATTCTTCATACTTGGACCACGACTTCTTCATTTTTCTCCAATCTTTATTTTGGATTTTGATATACAACGATCCGCCTCCTTTTAGGACTTGGATCTATTTATCCTCATACCTTGCTAGGGTCTTTTCGGATAGACTTCTCCATGATCTTTTGGGGAGTATTTGCTTTTCTTCGTGTGTCTCGATCCTTCATATTGATTTTTGATAATGATTCTTAACATCACTTGGGATCTTTAGCAACAAAATGTAGCCCTCATGCCTTGTTAGGACCTTTTCGGACTCGCCAATCTTCGCATCCCACTTCAATAAGTTATGCCTTGGCTATGAACTCTAATTAATATCGAGCAACTTTTAAACGATCTTGTGCTAGAACCTAAGTAACTTTTCAAATCGTACGACCTTATTTATTGCAATTAAATTTATTAGCAAGCAATGGGAGAAAAAGCTTATAATCAACTCACATAAAATCATGAAAGAATACCAAACTTATAATTGACTCTATCATCTCTCGTTCTCCACAGTTTAAAATCTCAAGGAATGAGACTCGTGGATGCTTAGCCAATTAAATCAAAGTTTTGTGTTTTCAAGTCATCTATAGGATCTTACATCTTCTTAGACTTTTTCAAGTTTAGAATTTACATTTTAAAGTTCCCTTGATAAACGACTTTCTAGGATCAATTATAGGAACTTGCGAAAAGTTCTTGTTCTTAACCCGTAAGAGTTAAGACTTTCGCGTTTTTAAGTTCCCTATATAAAAGCCTAGCAAAACTTGACTTAAACACGTTAAGGATACTAGCTAGAGTAAACTTAGATAAGTAAACTCGGGTTGAGTCAAAAGATTTACAACGTTGAAAAATTCAACCACTTTATTAAAAAAAATTATTCTAGCAAAGAAAGTAAATAACCATAACCAAGGAAAATACTATTAAATTACTAGGCCAAAATAGATTAAAAATTTTGAAAAAGTCGAAAAATCAATTTTCCGGTTAAAATGAGGACAAATACAAGGAAAAGTCCACTTAACTTCGATAGAAGTCCCCCTACACTTAAAATAAACATTGTCCTCAATGTTTAAGCATGTGGGAGTGAAATCCCCTACACTTAGGACATTGTGCAATTTGTTTAAATCTTGCTAAGTAAGAGAGAACTAAAGTGATTCCTATTCTAATATTGGAAAATATAAAATAGAGAATCAAAAGAGTTTAGGATAAAACCGGGAAGACGGGTACACGGGATCACGGTTCGTCAAAAGTTATCAAGAATGGATCTTTGAAAGCTCGAATCCCTGCACATGATAAGAAAGAAAACAACAGACACATACGAGGGTCTCCCCCTATACTTATTATAAAAACAGATAAAGATAGATAGATAATCGGGTTGCCTCCCGAGAAGCGCTTGTTTTTGTTAACCGAGTCACGAGCCTGACTCGTCCCCGAATTAAATGTTCCATGGTGAAGCCTCGAATGTAATACCGGGATCAAAGACATTGTCCTCGTTCCCGGAGGACATTAATAAGGGAGAGGCCAGAAGATAAGTCTTAAAGGGTAGAAAAGTCCTCTCAACATACGAAAAGTATGTAAGGTTGTGATCCACGGGAGGTGGGGTGGGTAAAGGAAGCATATTGTCATCCCCCAAAGACAATGGATGTTGACCAAGAGGAAAATCCATAAAGTTATCACTCATAAAATAGTCAATGTCACCTCCCGGGTCAAAGCACTCATCCTTTGTAATGGTGTCTAAAGGAGTGGATGAAAGGTGCTCGGGAGGGGGACTTGGGACAATATCTTCATTCAGCAAATTATCAAAAATAATACCCCCTCTGTATCATCATCATCAATACCCGGAGGTATTGAGAGAATGTCGATTTCTTCCATAGATGTATCATTATTCTCAACTAAATTAATAGACGGAGGTAAAGACTCAGAAATAGGAGCAGAATTCAACGCTTCAATTTTAGCAATAAGAAGATGAACTTTCAGTAATTTGTCGCGAAGAATAACGTCTTCCACCTCATCTACAAGACCAAGTTCAGTGGTGAACTTCTCGTATGTCGGAGAGAATAAATCAACATCGCCCGGAGGAGAAGGAGAAATTTCAAATGTGAAATTCTCATAGCATGGAGAAAAATCATCATTAAGAGCGACCTCGTCCGTAGGTTCCACAAAATTTAGTGCATCACAAACCTCATCAAAAAATTTATCAAGACCAAAATCACTAATCTCACTCGATGTATCACTATCCTTAGACGCATTAGGTATATCAAGAGTAGGAGTAGTGATCTCAGAAGATGGGTTGAGATCATAGATATCATCCTCGTCATCATCATAATAGTAGTATGGACGCACAAGAGGAGGAGTATAATAACTAAAATTAGATACTTGCTCTTGTTGCTGTCGCTTTTCCCCCTCCCATGCTTCTTTTAGTTGAACCACGGCTTCTTGAAGTTGCAAAATAAGGGTGTGTGTTTCGTCATTCGGATTCACAGAAGGTTGATGATCGAGGGTGTATTGTGGGGGCTCAAAATTATGAAAACCAGAATTATAGCACGGATGTGGTCCATAATAAATCATCGGTTGAAAAGAATTAGAACACGGATTTGGCGCATAATAATTCATTGGTTGACAATAAGAAGTATCGTGAGGGCCCCCACAATTGTTGTAATACGGGTATTGAGGAAAACCCGGTGCTTCTTCTAGATAGCTATTACCATTGTCATAATTGTAACCCGGTTCTTGCTCGTCATGAGACGGGTATCGAATAGGACATGAAACATGCCAATGAGAATCGCTTCCACAATATATGCAAGAGGGTGGAGTAAGTGCATTAGAAGCAAAGGATGAGTTAATCGAATTGCACGAGGGACAAAATCCAAATTGTGTATTGTCGATATCATTTCCACACCGCTCACATATACACCATTGACATGTTTGAAAACCATACAATGGTCTTCCACACCCTGCAGCACAAGCAACATACGAATTCACTAAGAACAATAGATAAGCAAGAAGAATATTTTTGGCGCAGAACTTTCGAAAAAGAAATGCTTTTTATGATTTTTAATTGTTTTTGGATTTTTGAAATTTTTTATTTTTTTAGGATTTTTGAAAATTTTTGGGCAAGATAAATAACTTTCACGAGTGAACGGATCCCAAAATGTGACAATCCGTCAATTTATGATTGATATTTTTATTCTCAATATTTAATTGAAAATATTATTTTAATGTTATATTATGAACTCACTTATTTTTGGGAAGTAATTTAGATTTACGTCTTGAAGTAGCATCGACTACGTCTAAACCGGAGGATTCAACGTTACGTGCTTACGTTTACATACACCATTTTGGTGACAGTCCGACATTTCAGAAAATAAATTTATCCGTGAATATTATTTTGGGATTTTAATTTTGAGTTGGTTCATAAACTCGCAAATTTACGAGAAGAGATTAGGACTTACGATTTTAATTTAACGTCCTTTACGACAAAACCAGAAACCTTAGGATTACGTATTTACGTTTTTGAACTCCGTTTTTGATGAGACAATTTTTATTAGATTCGTTTTGTGCCGTTGATTAATAATTTATAAAAACGTTTTTCGTAAAACGACCCGAGGGCACGCAAATCGAGGAAACTAGAATCGAGGAGTACCCGTAATTAAATGGGGATTAGACTAGTGGGACACTTGCCCCACCTCCACAAACCCACGGACACACTACTGCACCAAACCAACTTGGTGTCAAGTTTTAACTCATGTAGCTAACACTTGTCCATTTAGCTTAGCATGTAAGCTAAGCTTACACCAAAACTAGCAACTAAACCACTTCTCCCATTATTCAACATGAAAACCACACACATTTTATCTCTTTCTCTCACTTTTTGCCGTCCAACAAACACCATCAAACACCCCAATCATACAAAAATTAACCACAAAATCTCATGTTATTCATACATAAGTTGAAGCCCTTTTGAAGCCCTATTGATTGGTGGTGATTATAACATCCAAGGAGGAGTTTCTATGGAGTCTTGGGGCTGATTTTCCACAAGTAGTTCTTGAAGAATGGTGGTTTTGAAGATGGTCTTGGTTTATTACAAGTTTCTCCATCCAAATCCATGTTTTGATCACAACCTACATCATCATGGTGGTTTAAAGATAGTTCTTCCCATCCTCTTGTTAATTTTGATTATGTAATCATGTATTTTATTCTTAAATGTATATATGTATGATGATAAAAATATTGTGTGGGGATTTGGTGTTGATAATCATGGGTAAAAAGATGAAAAACTATATGTAAAAATGGTTAATCTTGCTTAAATGGTAGGCTGTATAAAAACAGTAACTAACCACATGTTAGACTGATAAAATGGAAAAGTAGAATCAATATACAGTAAGTAATATGTCTTGTACACATGTAAGAGTTGGCCATGCAATGGAATCATTAGGATGAGTGAGATATGATCAAAACAAGTTTAGAGTACAAATCTGAGTTCACTGTTTTGGATGATTTTTAAAAAATACTTAGAAGCTGATTCAACAGAAGCTATAGAAGAGTTAAATGGATCACATATCATTTAGTTTATGTCATAAAAATTTGAGCTTCTATCTCCATATATAACTCTAGATATGGCAGTTTTGGTGAACATGAAAATAAAAATCAAATTTTGGGAATTAAAGTATAATAGTATTATATAAGCACTCAAATAAAAATAGTATAAAATGTGAATTAAAACCCACTAACTTATATAATACATTTATATAAATATGTATAAGGATAACTAAATGGACATTTTATAAAAATGATAGTTTGATAAGTTTTATAAGTTATAAAACTATAAACATGATTTTTACGACTTTTTCGGCTATTACCGTAAAATTAACGTTTTTCGCCAATTAAAACGTAGACGGTTGGACCCGTCTAATGTAATTTTTTATAAACTCATATACTGATATATAAACATATATAACAAGTAAAAACCGATAAAATCCGAACTATATAACATACGGACATTAACGGGCTAAGTTAACGTTATTGGACTAATAATACAACAAAATGGACTAAAACACTTATAAACTTATTTATTGGGCTTAACCCATTTGGGCCCAACATGTAAAGTATAAATACTGATAATACAAGTATAAAATGGATTAATACAAGTTAAAGAACTTATAATAAGTTTATTAGACTTAAAATATGTAAATAGGTAAAAACTAGTAAACTAGTATAAAAGTTATCGACACATAACACTAAAATGTGTAAACGAGAATATGTAAACCCACTTGATCATCATATATATATAATCATCATATGTATACATAATTGTTATTTTTATAAAGTCATTGGACATGAGTCTAATACAATATTATTTGTCAAGGTTTCCGTGATTGAAGCACGTACCGTACGCCCGAATTGCCGATAACCCGCTTTCCCACATCAACGTGAGTTCATAGCCTCGCACACTTTTAAATGTTTTTATGAAATGTTTTATGAACCTGCGAGGGAGATAACATGTTAGTTTTTATGGATTAGGACGCCATTTGTCCCGATTGTTTGTTTATTGATTTGGACCCGAATGATTGTTATGACCCGATGAATGATTAAATGACCCGATAGATGAAATAAAAATGGATTATTAAAGTTTGGTTATGTCACTAAAAGTCCCATTAGCATGAATTGTGAACTACCGGGATTTGGTAGACGCTTATGCATATAATAGTACTATTTGGAGACGATCACCCCAGTTCGCGCCTTGACAGTTGATCCCCGTCGTGCCACATTGATTGGTAAGCGAATTTATGTATGAGAAGATTTACATAGTGTGACCTTTGTGACGACACGCTAATTTAGATGGGGAAAATGAGTTTCGGGCTAGCTAGCCCGTTGTTTGTTGTAGTAAGGTAACAATGTCATGCGGCTTATAATAATCCAATTAATGAAATACTGCTATACGCACCGAATTACGATGTATTGCCTGACTAGCAATACGGGGTCATACTATTGATATTACGTTCGTGTTTTGGTTTTATATAACCATATTCATATAACGGTTTTTATTTAATCTATACAACGTTATAAAACGTATTGTATGATGTTTTCACGACATTGGCTCGTATAATGATTTTAAGGCAAATGCCTATATTATGATTTTCGATAAGGATTTGTATAAAAATGACTTTGGCTATTTTATGGCCTATTACAATGATTTGTACGAAATGATTTTTGGTAATAATTTTATACCAAAGTTATATTGATGGAATTTATTAAACTCTATGAATTCACTCGGCGTTATCGCTGACCTTTTCTTTTAACATGTTTTATCTCAGGTACTTGAAGGTAATTCTCGGGAAGACAACAAGAATTCATGGCCCGCACTTAAATAACAATTTCCATTCAAATCTTTTGTAAAATTGTATGAAATGACCATGACTTGGGACCTATGTAAATTTGATATTTATGAATGGAAATGCTTTTATTATTAAACGACGCGATTTTTATGCGTTGTCTATGATGTGAGTAATGTGCTATCCCGTAACACCAACGAGTCTTCCGCTGTATTGAGTTGTATAAATTTGGGGGTGTTACAGTTTGGTATCAGAGCTCTCGTTATATAGAACGAAAGATTTTTAAAACCAAGGTTTTGAATAAAACATTTCAAATCCTTTAACTATAAACATTTTTCTAAATATTTCTAAAAATCTTTTGACTATAACGGTGCCGAAGAATTCCCGAGTTACCGACAAGGCCAGACTGAGAAGTGTTATTTTAATATATATATATATATATATATATATATATATATATATATATATATATATATATATATATATATATATATATATATATATATATATATATATATATATATATATATATATATATATATATATATATATATATATATATATATATATATATATATATATATATATATATATATAGAGTAAGGATCCAGTGAGAAGAAACTTAAAATAAGAAGTGGTGAGAAGAAACTAAAACCACATATTTGAGATGCAACGACTTGTATTAGATGCATTTATATTCATGTAGATGCACCATATTGAGTTTCAGAAGTTAATTTGATGTATAGATGGTGCAAATTGATTTTCATGATTTTTGCACGTGTAGAAGAACAAAAATATAGATAAATTACAAAATACATCTAATATACGTATATGCATCTAATTAAAAGCTATACAACACGTTATAATGCATTATAATGCATCTAATATTATAAAGATACATCTAACTTAAGTGGATGCATCTCGAATATGCGGTTATAATTTCTTCTTATCCTTCTTATTTTAAGGTTTCTTCTCATTTGATCCTAACTCTATATATATATATATATATATATATATATATATATATATATATATATATATATATATATATATATATATATATATATATATATATATATATATATATATATATATATATATATATATATATATATATATATATATATATATATATATATATATATATATATATATATATATATATATATATATATATATATATATATATATATATATATATATATATATATATATATATATATATATATATATATATATGATGTAATTTTATTACATGATTGTTTGATGATTATTTTGATATTTATACGAGGTATTTATACGACGTAGATTGTCACAAGGAACCCTAAATCCCCTAGTAAATTAATCGAAGCTATTCTCGTAGGAATTCTAGCTATCCTAGATCTAAACCAAGTTGTGGATGTTTATGATCCCAACAAATGGTTGATATTCGTAGAAATGTTGATATTAGTTGATTGTGATATTAAAGAAGAATTGGCGAGATTAAATCTGATATCGATGTCATGACGATCTTTCCTTATAGAGTGGAGTTTGACAAAACATTACCACCTAGAAAGATGTCATCTGATTCGTTGTCATCCAATTCTTAAATTGAAATCGAAAGGGTGAATGTTGCACTTAAGGCTGTCATTGGAACCATTACCCAAAAGCCTCATGCCACTAGTACCTTTCTGAGAAGTCTAATTGAATGTATGAGTCATCCCATACTAGTGACTCATTTGATAATTGTTGTTGTAAGAGCTATAGGATTGGAAATTAAGTGTTGTTCATATCGAGCTTTTATTGCACTTTGAAGGTCTAAGAATAAGATTGAAAATATTGGAAAATGAGGTAGGATATCGAATTGAGTATAAGTTGATTGAAACTTGAATAAAGTAAAATTTAACCCGTATGGAATATGAGATTTTTAAAAGGAAGTCATTAAGTTCTGTGATTGAATTATAAGGTTTTAAATGATTGTTAGATCGTGTTAAGGGTTGTTCCTAGGCCATTGCCCACTAACGAGGATGCCCAGTGTCCAAGAAATAAATTGAAGAAATCTTCTTCTGAATTGAGACCGATGGATCTCCTGGGACAGGTGGAACACCTAATGACTCTTGTAGATTAGTATTCATTGTGGTATCTTTTAAAAATAATCCCTAACTAAACTGAGACATCAGTTGGTAGGATGAGTTCTTGGAATTGTATGACATAGTGACACGTAATGTGTTACGGTACAATTTTGACTTGTTTGTGATTAATGAAAAGACTACCTTTGATTGCTAAATCCTACATGTATCGATGTTATCTATCTTTTATTGCTTCATCCTAATGTTCGCATTAGTGATGCACAATTGAGCAAGTACTCATCTCTATTTGAATTACGTTGTGGATTAATCTTTTTGAGTGGCATCGAGGTAATGAACCCCATGATTATTTGGCTAAGCTCATTTCCTATCATATTGTAGTTAGTTCTTGGTGAACAACTCTTCATCACTCTTTTGCAGATCACACATTGTTTTTATAAAGTTAAAACCGTATCCTTTGAGAAAATTGAATTTTCATCACTATAAGGATTATTCAAAGTGAGATTTATAAGTGATTGTTATCGAAATGAAGTTGTTTATAAAACACCTTGGAAAACTTAATTGTTTTCATAACAAAGGAAATCTTTGTAAAGTTATTCTTGATTCTTATTTAAGAATTAAGCATGAAAATGTTTTTATTATAAACATAATGATAAAATTTTGACGAACTGAGTATTGCATCGTTAATCTTGAAATTGTATATAGTTGCGCGCTTACATACAATTTGGATTGGACCATGCAAGGTTGATTAGTAGTCACCATAAAACTAAGGAATAAACACTACATTTTCTTTGAAGATTGTGAGAGATTAAATTTTATGAGATCTGCAAGAAGTGAAAAATAAGGACATAGTGTTAGGGACACCTACATATGTGCCTGTAGCATCTATTCTTTTGAATCGAATTTACTCATCTATGGAAATTGTCTTATTTGACAATTGACAATTCTTTCTTGTCCAATTCTCCCGTGGTGAGATTCTTAGGAAAAGTATCTGATTACCGAATGTTGATACCCAACTGGATGTACCGACGTTCCTATCATTTCTTTTGATTTGATTTCATTTGAATGACCTGGGTAACGATCCGAGGAGCTTTCGAATGCATACTCAAATTATGAAAACATGGGATATATTCATATTCGTTAAATGTTTTCGTCTGTATCTGATTTAAAATTCTCTCGCAAAGATTATGCGTTGACCTTACTCTTTTAATAGTAGTTGTGTCTCCGTATGTAATAACCCGAATTTTAAAATCAACATTTAGACTGAGATCTAATCTTATTCCTAATAGTCGGATCAATATTTATTACCCGACTTTCATTTGTCATGTTCGTTCTATGAATAATATTAATTAATCGGCTAACCGACAAGGTTAAGGCTTTAACATATCGAATATGTGTCATTTATTATTTATCGACAAAGTTTATGTTCGTCATCGACCGTGAACATTTTCATTATGACATAGAAATATTTTCTATTGTTATCGTTTAATTTCTCGTTTTACGAGCATTGTTTGTAATTTACGTTAAGCCTTTAAGCGTCATTCATTTATTCGACGCGTTATCGCTTATTAAATCATAAGACCTCATTTATATAACAAAATATAAATGTTCTTCGAATGTCGACGCTTTTATTTTATATTGAGCGTTTATTTTTCGTGTCTAACGCGTATCTTTTAAATCACGTAACTTTTAAAATATTGGAGCCCGATAATACCTGCGTACATTAAACTTTTAATAATATAAACTTAATTTTCATTTTCCCTTGGTATAGACCCACGTCACAAACTTTACAAGACGTGTCTTGTGATGTCTTTTATACCAACATGTGTACACTAACCTCCTTATCCAAAACATGGAAAAGTTTGATATTAACATGACCTTTTTTTGTGTCCCTGTCTTGCCGTATACAAAAACAAATCCATTTCATCATCATTATCAAATCATATAGTAGCTTTTATAAGCTTGGTTGAAGGTTAATCTTACTAATACTCATTCTTAGTTCACTTCACAACAAAAACAAGTATCATCCATATTAATTTGAGATGGTTTTAGAGCTGAAGTAAATGGGTATTTGGAGAATTAATGATGAGTAATTATAGCATGAAAGGGAGTTATGGGTCTTGATCAATAAGCTTGATTTTGGAGTTACTTATTTGTTGTTGTCGTATTTCAACTCCTCCATTGTAAGATTCATATTTTTCATCTCATTTTCATATGTATTAGTTATTGATTTTATATGTATCTTTGATGTAGTTTATCATTTTGTGAGTTTTGGACATTTAGTAAATGGTGATTGAACAAAGTTATACTAGTAGACTTGATATTATAACAAATAAATGAGACCCAATTTGATTCAGTAGTATTTTCGTGTAAACTTGAGTATATCAGTAAGTTACAAGACCTGAATAGATATAGGGTTGTAGCTATGTGTTTTATCGTAACTTAGTCGGGTGGCCCGTCCTGTGGCGAGTCCCGGAAAGTGAGATATGACAAAAACAGTGAAGCAAGGTCAAAATCAGACCTGCTGTAAAGATGGACTGTTTTCTCATAAAATTCGTATACTGACATATGATTACCTAAAACTAAAAGTTGTAGATAATAACATGTAGAATACACACAAATCGGATGGTTTTCTACGGATAAACGGTTTGGAAATGGCGGACAAAATGGTGGGACTGAAGTTGGCTGCGAATCACAGCCAACGTGTCTAAGTGTAAAAATGGGTAATTAAGCTATGACAAGTATAATTTTTGGGTAATAGGACTTATGATCAGTAAATCACATGAGTTAAGGATAATTTGTATATAAAGAAATCACCTAGATGATTTACGATTCAGGCGATACGATCTAATCTACGAGGTATGTCGGTAAATTGTAAGAATTTGATCATATTAAATTAATGTAAAACGTGTTGATTTTTATAAAAACCGAAGTGGTAGGACCCACTTATCAAAAAGCATGGAATCATTTATATACTGATGATTATGTGACCTGAGACTCAACCATCGAACAATATTAAGTTGATGTCATTTTGATGCGTTTTAGAACCCGAAAAGCTTATAAAGTAGATTTGGGCCACAAAAGCCCAACTTACACTTATAATGGCTTTTGGGCCATTATTGGACCTGAGATAAATTATATATTTAGAGATCAATAGTGAGTTTGAAATGAACTTTAGTCATATGAACTTGTTATGGGCCTTAATTGGCTTAAAGGTCATAGTGGGATAATACATGGTAAATTGTTCCAAAAGTCTTACGAAAAGTTTTATAAAACTTATGCAATGTCCAAACTTACTAAAGCGAACTATTTACATATATGTATGACTTACGTATAGTCTCGAGCCTAAGACGCGTCTCGTCGTTATAGGTCTTGTTCGGTCATGTGACGATTGTTGGGCATCTCGTTCTCTATTAATGAACGATTGATATCTCGTGAAGTCGTGTATCGACTATTGAATGTTTGGTCCTCGATAAACGTGTGATACCTATATCAGGTGACTTCATAGCCTCGCTTTTACTGCTTTATATGTGTTTATAAACCCGCGAGGGGGAATACATGCTCTTCGTATAAAAGTATGATGTTTATATATATGGTTTTGAGAGAATACATGTTTATGAATAAACATCTGGTTTGCTATATGCTTTGAACGAATACATGTTGTAAATGAATGTAAGATGGCTGATTATATGCTTTTGAAAGATGAACACAAGCGTTGATTGTATTGATTGTGAACCGCTATTTGCTAAGTGCTGTATTGCCAAAATTTGGAAAGTCCCTATAAACCCATGAACCGTTAACTACCTATGATGGGTAGGCGCTGGTACAGACGGATGGATCCATCAGGGATGGCCCCCACCTGGGCAGGTCGCACCTGTGGGTTGGAGGCTCAGCCAGGTGTGTTGTATTAGAAGTAAGGGGGTATTCGGCAAAATACCTGACTAGGGCATTATTATACTTAAGGCTTCGGTGTCATGACTTAGTAGAATAGCGTGGACTTTGGGTATTGCATGTGTTGCACTATCGACAGTGGATGAGATTCTTGTGTTCAAAAGCTTTATGGTTTATTTAAAAACCCATTATTGTTTATTTAAAAACCTATGAATTCATTCAACCGTTGTGTTCACAGTTTAGCATGTATTCTCAGGTATGTAGGTTTAAGAGCAGCTGGAGCATGGAGCCGTACGAGATAAGTAAAGGCAAAACAAACAATTTCCATTCGATACACTTGACAAATCTTTATTTTTATTAAGGTTTGTATAAATTGTTGGGACCTCTTTTTTAGTTAACTCTGATTTAATAAAATTATAGAATGGTTTATTTTAAAAAACGTCTCTTTTGAGGTCGTTTTCTATGACTATGTGTGATGTGCTATGAAGTAACACCCAATGTTGATATTCCGTTGCCTTGTGAAATTGGGGGTGTTACAGATTGGTATCAGAGCACTAGTTATAGCGAACTAGGTCATTTTTACAACCTAGACTATAACTGCTCTTTCGTAAAATTGTTTTATTGCCTTACAAAGTATCCGCGCGCTCATGGCTCCTAGAAACCAATGCTTGGTTTTGATTGTGTGATCCTATGTGTATATAGGAATGATTGTATGTATATGTAGGTACATACTATGGTATTTAAAGGCATTGCGCGTGAAGCAACGGTCCTTGCGTGATTATCGTACATTTTATGAAACGGTTTTATAGAGAGTTTGGCCTCGCCGCCAATCACCTTTCTTGATAATTAATTTATTATCTGAATACGAGTATGGAACTCGTTTGATATTTTGGGTACATGTGTATTGTTTCATAATCTATCGCATATCGACTAATTTAAGCTCGATTGTTTTCATCGCATCGTGATGTGCCATTTTAGGACATCTCCTTTTGGAACGTAACTGATAAACATATTATTTTATTTATGTACTCGTTATCATTTTTGAAGAATCATTTCTTCAAGGAGACATCTTCTATGTAATATAATGTTTAATTGAATTGTGTTTGATTACGTTTTGTGGCGAAAAGGAGGATGCCAATGTTGGACCTAAAATATATATATATATACCAAAATCAACTATATATAATTTGGGTACAACAAAGATATGCTCATAGTAGTCATTAGTTGAGAAATTTAATACTTTCTATTGAAATGGAATGGGACATTTAAATATAATGATTTTAAATCGCCCAACTATGTGTCGTTTAAGGTTCTCTTATTGAAATGGATTGGGACATTTGAATAAGAAAGTTTTAAACCACTAGAACTTAGATTGTCGATGGTTTCTTTATTCAGATGGAATGGGACGTTTGAATACAGAAATCATGGATTAAGTTTGACACCCTGTACTTTTCTTGGCATTTAATTTGGTTATGATATCGTGTTTTGTGACAGTATTACTGAGTAGGATGATTTATAATCGTCTTGTTGAAATAAATTGGGACGCCTTTTTATTTGAACAAGAAAGTTATAAGTTCCCGAACCATAAATTTATAATTCTTGTTAACATGGATTGGGACGCCTTTGGATGTAAACAATGATTTATAAACGAGTGGGCTCAAGTGTGCCTGACGTATTTCTTTGACTCGTGATTCGTTAGTATGAATCATTCATTACCGTCGTATTTATGGTTATTATTGATTATCGTCTATGTACGAGTAACCCATTAGTCTTCTATCGAGTTATGATTTTTCTTTATGAACCATTTCTAATGTGTCCTGACTATCATGAGCTTTATAAGCTAATCATTAAGAATCGTTACCCGTTATGAGAATAGACAACTTGTCTAATCGACACTAAGATTTAAGTGTGTACTAGTAGATCAACCGATGGTTAAGTTATCACCTACAACTCATCGTGAATGAAAAGATTTTGAAATTTTGCTTGTTATCATCGATGGTTCATAGAATAAATTTTTTCAAACGTAACGATAATATATTTTGGGTATGAATCCATTTGTGAGCACCCTGTAATATCTTTTGGTTATGGGTCCATTTGTGAGCACCCTGCAATGTCATTTGGGTATAGATCCGTGTGTGAGCACCATCTGATGACGAAAATATTGTTCGATATGCATCTATGCAATCAACATCGTGAACATCCTTTAACTTGAAAACTTTCCTTTGACTGGACTTATCTGAAAATCCTATCAAATATTCTTATTTATCATGACTTGGCTACTTAGCAAGCATGATTTAACTTGATTTCACTTATTTGATTTGGCATGGCTAGGCTATTTTGTAAGCATGTCGTAATGTGATTATATGTTCCTAATGATGGATTTTATATTTGATTTGGATCATAGTTCCTCCGATCGAGTAATGTATACTCCAAACGATTTCCGTGTCGATGAATTCGCTTTTGACGAAATAAGTTTCCATGTTCGAGATCAATGCTATTAGGTGATTTTGTATGACTAGTAATAATTACCTTGTCTTGATTATTTTGTAACGTTTTGATGGAGGTCTGTGCGATTCATGCGATTCTCTGATGAAACTGTTTTTTTTATGAGACCCTTGGACGATATCTATTTTGATTTGGTCGATGTGATCAACGATCTTTTGAATTGATTATCTCATTGAAAATATTTTAAATGCGCCCACTATTTTTCCACTGTTTCTGACTCGTCACTTGTCATAAGTATGTGTTTCGAGCTCATATCGATCGTCACATGTTTGATAAGCTAGTAGTAATGTACCTTGAAACACTTCTAAAAATTCACCATTTGTCAAGTTTTCGCTTCGAATGGCTTATTCTTCGAGTTATGTATTATACTTTCCTTATAAGGATTGAAGCTACATTTAAACCATTCACTTTTGTACTTTAAGTATTATCGTTGCTTTGATTTTTGTTTATCCAACCTTCGCTAGGAATCTCGGCAATGATTTTTCTATTCCTCACATCTTCGCCTTTTAACCGAAGGCTATTGAGACAAATTAAGCGCCGGGACGTCGCTTCCTAAAGGGTTAGATGATGTAATAACCCGAACTTTAAAATCAACATTAGACTGAGATCCAATCTTATTCCTAATAGTCGGATCAATATTTATTACCCGACTTTCATTTGTCATGTTCGTTCTATGAATAATATTAATTAATCGGCTAAGCGACAAGGTTAAGGCTTTAACATATCGAATATGTGTCATTTATTATTTATCGACAAAGTTTATGTTCGTCATCGACCGTGAACATTTTCATTATGACATAGAAATATTTTCTATTGTTATCGTTTAATTTCTCGTTTTACGAGCATTGTTTGTAATTTACGTTAAGCCTTTAAGCGTCATTCATTTATTCGACGCGTTATCGCTTATTAAATCATAAGACCTCATTTATATAACGAAATATAAATGTTCTTCGAATGTCGACGCTTTTATTTTATATTGAGCGTTTATTTCTCGTGTCTAACGCGTATCTTTTAAATCATGTAACTTTTAAAATATTGGAGCCCGATAATACCTGCGTACATTAAACTTTTAATAATATAAACTTAATTTTCATTTTTCCTTGGTATAGACCCACGTCACAAACTTTACAAGACGTGTCTTTTGATGTCTTTTATACCAACATGTGTACACTAACCTCCTTATCCAAAACATGGAAAAGTTAGATATTAACATGACCTTTTTTTGTGTCCCTGTCTTGCTGTATACAAAAACAAATCCATTTCATCATCATTATCAAATCATATAGTAGCTTTTATAAGCTTGGTTGAAGGTTAATCTTACTAATACTCATTCTTAGTTCACTTCACAACAAAAACAAGTATCATCCATATTAATTTGAGATGGTTTTAGAGCTGAAGTAAATGGGTATTTGGAGAATTAATGATGAGTAATTATAGCATGAAAGGGAGTTATGGGTCTTGATCAATAAGCTTGATTTTGGAGTTACTTATTTGTTGTTGTCGTATTTCAACTCCTCCATTGTAAGATTCATATTTTTCATCTCACTTTCATATGTATTAGTTATTGATTTTATATGTATCTTTTATGTAGTTTATCATTTTGTGAGTTTTGGACATTTAGTAAATGGTGATTGAACAAAGTTATACTAGTAGACTTGATATTATAACAAATAAATGAGACCCAATTTGATTCAGTAGTATTTTCGTGTAAACTTGAGTATATCAGTAAGTTACAAGACCTGAATAGATATAGGGTTGTAGCTATGTGTTTTATCGTAACTTAGCCGGGTGGCCCGTCCCGTGACGAGTCCCGGAAAGTGAGATATGACAAAAACAGTGAAGCAAGGTCAAAATCAGACCTGCTGTAAAGATGGACTGTTTTCTCATAAAATTCGTATACTGACATATGATTACCTAAAACTAAAAGATGTAGATAATATCATGTAGAATACACACGAATCGGATGGTTTTCTACGGATAAACGGTTTGGAAATGGCGGACAAAATGGTGGGACTGAAGTTGGCTGCGAATCACAGCCAACGTGTCTAAGTGTAAAAATGGGTAATTAAGCTATGACAAGTATAATTTTTGGGTAATAGGACTTATGATCAGTAAATCACATGAGTTAAGGATAATTTTTATATAAAGAAATCACCTAGATGATTTACGATTCAGGCGATACGATCTAATCTACGAGGTATGTCAGTAAATTGTAAGAATTTGATCATATTAAATTAATGTAAAACGTGTTGATTTTTATAAAAACCGAAGTGGTAGGACCCACTTATCAAAAAGCATGGACTCATTTATATACTGATGATTATGTGACCCGAGACTCAACCATCGAACAATATTAAGTTGATGTCATTTTGATGCGTTTTAGAACCCGAAAAGCTTATAAAGTGGATTTGGGCCACAAAAGCCCAACTTACACTTATAATGGCTATTGGGCCATTATTGGACCTGAGATAAATTATATATTTAGAGATCAATAGTGAGTTTGAAATGAACTTTAGTCATATGAACTTGTTATGGGCCTTAATTGGCTTAAAGGTCATAGTGGGATAATACATGGTAAATTGTTCCAAAAGTCTTACGAAAAGTTTTATAAAACTTATGCAATGTCCAAACTTACTAAAGCGAACTATTTACATATATGTATGACTTACGTATAGTCTCGAGCCTAAGACGCGTCTCGTCGTTATAGGTCTTGTTCGGTCATGTGACGATTGTTGGGCATCTCGTTCTCTATTAATGAACGATTGATATCTCGTGAAGTCGTGTGTCGACTATTGAATGTTTGGTCCTCGATAAACGTGTGATACCTATATCAGGTGAGTTCATAGCCTCGCTTTTACTGCTTTATATGTGTTTATAAACCCGCGAGGGGGAATACATGCTCTTCGTATAAAAGTATGATGTTTATATATGATTTTGAGAGAATACATGTTTATGAATAAACATCTGGTTTGCTATATGCTTTGAACGAATACATGTTGTAAATGAATGTAAGATGGCTGATTATATGCTTTTGAAAGATGAACACAAGCGTTGATTGTACTGATTGTGAATCGCTATTTGCTAAGTGCTGTATTGCCAAAATTTGGAAAGTCCCTATAAACCCATGAACCGTTAACTACCTATGATGGGTAGGCGCTGGTACAGACAGATGGATCCATCGGGGATGGCCCCCACCTGGGAAGGTCGCACCTGTGGGTTGGAGGCTCAGCCAGGTGTGTCGTATTAGAAGTAAGGGGTATTCGGCAAAATACCTGACTAGGGCATTATTATACTTAAGGCTTCCGTGTCATGGCTTAGTAGAATAGCGTGGACTTTGGGTATTGCATGTGTTGCACTATCGACAGTGGATGAGATTCTTGTGTTCAAAAGCTTTATGGTTTATTTAAAAACCCATTATTGTTTATCTAAAAACCTATGAATTCACTCAACCGTTGTGTTGACAGTTTAGCATGTATTCTCAGGTATGTAGGTTTAAGAGCAGCTGGAGCATGGAGCCGTGCGAGATAAGTAAAGGCAAAACAAACAATTTCCATTCGATACACTTGACAAATCTTTATTTTTATTAAGGTTTGTATAAATTGTTGGGACCTCTTTTTTAGTTAACTCTGATTTAATAAAATTATCGAATGGTTTATTTTAAAAAACGTCTCTTTTGAGGTCGTTTTCTATGACTATGTGTGATGTGCTATGAAGTAACACCCAATGTTGATATTCCGCTGCCTTGTGAAATTGGGGGTGTTACACCGTATATCCCTGAATTTGTGAAAGATTATGAGTTATTATTAGACTTTTGAGAAGTTCACATCTTATCGACGATAATAAAAACTGGAAAGTTGATAGTGCTAGTAGAATGGATTGATTGATTATGACATGACGACATTGTCTTAATTGATGGGAAATCGAATAGAATTCCCCTAAATGATAAGATGTTGATTATCAAAAGTGATCTAAATAATTCTTGATGGATGACTTGAAATTATACCATGAATGGTTGTGAATTAGTCATAGATATTATAATCTAGAAAGAACCTAATATGAATTTATTAAAAGATGTTTCTGTTATCTGAAATTTTAGAAGGTATTTGTTGGTAAATTACCTGGACTTTTGCCATTAAGGCAAGTTGAAATTGGTATTGATTATATTCCCGGTGCTGCACCTGTGGCGTGTGCACTGTACGTCAGCACCATCTGAATTAAAGGAATTACCGTACAACTGAAAGAGTTGTTGGAGAAAGATTTTATTCTACCAAGCTCGTCATCATGAAGAGCTATGGTATTATCATTCCTTATATTTATAGATTACTGTGAACTTAGTAAATTGACAATCGAAAACGATATCCATAACTCGAAATGGAAGATTTGTTCGATCATTTACAAGGTTCTAGCGTATGTTTTAAAGATTTGATTCACGGCATGGTTATCATCAACTTCGCGTCCGCGAAAAAGATTATCTATTCCAATCATTACATCCAAAACTTGTAATGAACATTATGAGTTTCATGTGATGTCGTTTGGATTGATCAATGCACATGTAGCATTCATAAATTTGGTGAGTCACGTGTGTAGGCTGTAATTTGATAAATCCATGCTTGTGATCTAAGGACCATTTGTTTGTTTATAAGAATAAGAATGAGTTAATAATTATTTATAGATTGCCCTGAATTGGCCGAACAATAAAAACATGTACCTTGAATAATTAACATGAGATTAAAGACTTAATCCTTTACATTATTTGACCGTGTGATTAAAAGATAATGGAATCTATATTGACTCTTCAAAAATTAAGAGCCCTTTTAAGATTTTGGGTTTTTCCAAAAAGAAAGTGCAAATGTGTTTTGAAAAATGTTTTAACAAAGGATTTTTAAGGGATTATTCTCTTATGCACAAATCATTTAACTAAACTCCTGTTAAGGGGTAAATGTTTGTGCATACCTCAAAACAACCTAAAAGGGATTGAGGAAAACATTTAAACCATGACTTGAAATTTTAAACGACTATTTTTGCTTTTCAACTAAGAAAAATTTTGACCAAATTATAAACGAAGGTTTTTCGAACATTTACGGATCTTACTAATTATTTTCGATAAATCAACAAAAATCATATTAATTAAATTTAAAATTATTTTGAACATTTTCATATAATTGGACGGACTAAGAAATTTAAAATCTTTACGTTTACAAATATTTAATATTTAATTAGTTGTAATAATTATCGTTGCTTTAGACGTCGGATTGAGTAAAACAAATACAAATATATATATATATATATATATATATATTATATATATATATATATATATATATATATATATATATATATATATATATATATATATATATATATATATATATATATATATATATATATATATATATATATATATATATATATATATATATATATATATATATATATGTATATATATAATAGTTGGGATGAAACTAAAACTTATAAAATATGAAGAAAGAAATTCTGAGTGAATTTTGGTCATGATAATTATATCATCAGGAAAGGTGAATGTAGATATCGACACATAATATAGAAAGGATAAAGAATCAATTAGGACATGTTCCTTAATAATTAAGGAGCAAAATAAATTGCCGTACAATATAAAAATAAACAATGCTTGTAAAAAGGATAATATAGATAATAAAAAGGGGTTCGTGGCAAATATGAACCATTAGAATTAAGAATCCGATGGCGTTAGATGTATAAAAGGCCACTTGTGGTTGCCTAAATATGGAGATTTTGAGATGTAGTCATCTTGTAAGTATAAGTATTGTATTCTTGACATTTCTGATTCAATGTATCTTTGTCTGAAGAAGTTGTACTAATGAAAAATTATAAAGGCAGACATCGCCTCATACATTAGTAAACGTCTAGCTATTGCAAAGGTCATCATCTGAATTTGATTCGATTTGGGTCATCGTCGACAGACTGACCAAATCTACTAATATCATTCCTGTTAATGATAGATTCTTGATGAAGAAATTGACTCTTTTGTATTTAAAGGAGTTATGTAAACATGGTGTGCCTGTATCGATCATCTCTATCAAGATTCTCGCTTCACATCGAATTTCTTGAGATTTGCTCAGAAATCATTGAGAACGAATCTTGATGAGAGTATTGTTTACCACCCCAAATCGAAGGGACGAGGTAAAGTAACGATACAAAACACTAGAAGTCTTGTTTTATGTTTGATTGATTGACCTTTGGTAATGAACCGTATAATCGTTTTCCTTTGGATAGATTATCATTGATAATTATCGTGTTAGGATCGAGATCGAATCTTGTTAAGATTTATATATTAGAGCATCTGTAAGCAGGAGTTGAGATGAAGACACCCGACATACACCCATTGTGAGTTGGACATGTCTTTTAGGTTTAAGTTTTCCTATGATGGCGAACCTAACCTTACAAAATACTCGACCCGCGAGACCTGAAATGATTGTTGAAATTAAGATCTGATTATTGACTGCCGGTAGTGGGCAAGAGGTTATGTGAATATGAAATGTAGATCTTGAAGTGCCAGATGGGTAGCGAAGTTATGCCAAATATTTTAACCATGGAAAGATGAATTAATGATCTGAAAGATCATGGGATATAAGTCCCCGTTGTATGGGACCATTGAGATGATGTAAAAGTTGGTTTGAAAGGCATATAAGCTGGATCTACCCTAGGACTTCAGGGGCTGCGTGAATTATGATTCGTATATCTAACTTGATAAAATGTCTATCACGTGAAAATCTGATTGTTTCTTTGTAATGTTTAGATCGGCGAAAAGTTGCATTCATCAAAACCCGTGAACATCATGGATAGAGAAAGTAAGTCAACATTAAGCCTGATCTTATTTCCGTAGTTATGTTTGATGAAACTCGCGTATAGTAATGGATTACACTTGTGAGAAAAGACCGAATGTGGAGGAAATACCCACATGGCTTTAACTCTATAAGAAGCGAGTAGTAAGATGATCTTTGAGGACAAAGATCCTGTTTAGGGGTAAATGCTGTGACAATCCGTCAATTTATGATTGATATTTTTATTCTCAATATTTAATTGAAAATATTATTTAATGTTATATTATGAACTCACTTATTTTTGGGAAGTAATTTAGATTTACGTCTTGAAGTAGCATCGACTACGTCTAAACCGGAGGATTCAACGTTACGTGCTTACGTTTACATACACCGTTTTGGTTGTTGGGAATAAATTAAGGCCAGATCACTTGAGCGCTGACAAGAGTAAAACAAGCATTGACAAGAACAAAACAAGCGCTGACAGCTCAAGCGTTGACAAGATAAAGTCAAGCGTTGACACATTGAAGACAAGCACTGATGAGAAGTTGTACTCTACGCGTTTATTGTATTCTAGATTACTTCTAGTAAAGAATGGAACAACAATGTATTTTCTATATTTATCTTTACCTAGAATAGCTGATACGTAGATTATTGTACAAGGATTCTTATGTCTATAAAAGAAGACCTTTAGGTTAATGTTTGATATAAGTTTTCATTCGTAAACTACTTTCATTGTAAGCAAGTTTGATATTATTAATCAAAGTGAAAGTTTGTTTATATCGTTGTGTGTTCTTGTTTAAGTGTTAAATTCCGCATAACACTTAAATTCATAAGCATATACAAAGGTTTCTCTAAGTGTATTACTTGATCTAATCTCGTATACATAAAGCTAAATCTATCTAAGTTTGGGATTAACAAGTGGTATCAGAGCTTGTTGAGGAACTTTTGATCTTAAAGAACACAAGAACCCTAAAAATCACCAAAACCCTAATTTTCTCAAAAACCCTAACAACATCATGTCTGAAGCAATAACCTCCTCCTCCTCAGCTTTACCAAACATCAAGATTCCCATGCTTGATGCAACCAACTTTGACTTGTGGAAGTTCAACTTTGAACAATATCTGGGGATCTATGACTACACACTCTGGGAGATTATTGAATATGGAAACACATTCAATAAAGCCCAAAAGATTGCTAATGCCACTGCTGCAAGAACAACTGTTGCTGGATGTTCTGAAGAGGATAAGAGAGAAAAACCTGGAGATGGTAGAGCTGTGGCTGCTGATGACATAGCAAAGAAAAGGGTTGACATGAAAGCCCTAAATATTCTGAAAGTCTCTTTGGGACAAGAAAACCAGCATAAATATAGAGGCTATGAATCTGCTAAGGATCTTTGGGCAGCTCTTGAAGTTGCATATGGTGGCAATGCAGACACTAAGGAAGAAAAGAAAAAGCAACTCATGCATGATTATGCTGTCTTCAAAGCTCAACCCAATGAGAAACTGAGTAGTGTGAGAAGCATATTGCTTGACATTACAAGCAAGTTGTCCTTCATGGGGACACAAGTTGGTGATGTTGACATTAATGCTACCTTTCTTAAAAGTCTTGGTGAGGCATGGAAGATTGAGGCAAGATCTATTCTTGCCAACAATACTTACAAGAGCTCCTCGTTTGATGACATCTACAACAAACTAAGGCTGTTGGAAGATGAAACTCTTTTAGAGCATGGAAGCAAGTCTACCAACAGTAACATGGCCTTCTTCTCTCATAGTGAAGGTCAATTCAATCAGAAGGACTCTTACATGCATCTAGTTACTGGATCATCATATGTCAGCGCTGGAACAAGTCCTGTCAACGTCTCATATTCAGACGCTGACACATTCAAGAGTGACTCCCCAAGAGTTAAACCTGCTGGTTTGGATTTGGATACTGTTTGTGCTTACATTGCTTCTTTGCCCAATGGTTCAGTGATTACATATGAGGACCTTGAGCAGATAAGTGATGAGCACTTGGAAGAGATGGACATTAAGTGGAACATGGCTCTTGCTAGTATAAGAGCAAATAGGTGGAACAGAAGGTTTAAAAAGAAGATGACCTTCAATGCTAAAGACACAGCTGGATTTGATAAATCCAAAGTTGAATGCTACAACTGTCATCGTATGGGGCACTTCATGAGGGAATGCAGATCTCCTAAAAGATCTGATGCTGGTAAACCATCAAGTTAGGTTGTTAAAGCTCAGGATTCCAAAGCCATGGTTGCAGTTCAAGGAATTGATGGTATGGGATGGGATTGGAGCTATCTGGCTAAGAATGTTGAAGAGCATAAAGCTTTGGTTGCTGATATTGAAGAAGAAAAGCATGTTGAATATGCTCTCATGGCACACTCCTCCTCTTCATCTGATAATGAGGTATATGATGACGTTTTTTGTAGAAAAGGTTGTAGGTTAAATACTGAAAGACTTAACAAAGAAGTGTTAAGATTATTAGATGATATGAGTACTGAAAGATGTAAACTGTCTAATTACCAACTAGCTCTCACTGAAACTGAGAAAACCGTTTCTGAATACAAGAAAATAGAATTTGACTTAAAAGATAAAATCAATATCTTAAAACATGAGTTAGATGCTAGTATGGATATTAGAAATATCATGGAAAGGGTTAATGGTGAGTTACAAGCTAAATTAGATGAAGCCATTAAAAACAAAGATAATATTGGCCTTAAAATTCAAAGATTTGATAGAGCCACACAAACCCTAGGAGACTGTGTGAGTAAGCAAAGAGATCCTAAGGACATGACTGGGATTGGGATGAATGATTACTCTTTGGTTCCACCACCAGCTGGTGACTTCTATGGTGTCCAACAAAAGGACCTATCTTGGACTGGTTTGCCAGAGCTCCAAGAGGAGGAATTCATTCCTCCACCAAGAGGTGTCACTCCAGTTGAAGAGTATCAACAAAAGTTGACTGACCTGAATGAATGAAAGAAAGCTAACCCTACTTTATTTGTTAAGGGTGGCTTACTATGTGAAAGTCCCAGTGAGTCAACACCCATTAAGGTTACTAACCCACTCACTGGTAAAGTTGTTGACCTAGGCTCAAACACTGATAGAAAACCTAGCATTAAATATGCAGAGATGTATAGGAATACTAGGTCACCCAAGAGCCAAGTTAGCAATCAAGGAACAGGCTTCTTTTCTTCTAGACCTAAAGTTGTATCTAGAAAAGCTTGTTACACTTGTGGTAGCTTTTCACACTTGGCATACAAGTGTGTCAACGCTCCCAAAGCCAGCGCTGACAGGAACAATTTTAGCGCTGACAGGAACAAAGTCAACGTTGTTAGAAAGTCAAACGTTGTCAGACCCAAACCTTGTGTGCAGCAAAGTCCACAAGTGATTAGACCTGCCCCATTCTTTACTAGAGGGTCTAACACTCATGGACAAAGACCATTTCAAAAGACAAACACCTAGTCTAATAGGCAATGGGTTTCTGTAGCAAACCCTAGATTCAACGCTGACAAGGGTAATTTCAGCATTGACAAGACTAATTCCAACGCTGTCAGAAACGTGACCAGACCTAAATATTTGCAACCACAGGGTAAGGGGTCTAAAGCTTCTTCAAGCTTAACATGGAGACCCAAGAAAGATCAAAACCCTAATGATAATGGGATTTCAATGACCTGCAACAGATTTAATTACATTTCAAAGGTCATTACAAAACCTATTGGGGTTAACTGGGTATTTCATCCTAAGAAGGATAAGAATGGGGTTGTTGTGAGAACTAAGTCTGTTCTTATTGAACAACCAGATGAATCCAAGTCTTTTAAGACTTGGGTTCCCAAAGAAAACTAATTTGTTTTCTTTATGTACAGGGCATTCAAAGACAGGTCAATGATTATGGATATTGGGATAGTGGATGTTCAAGGCACATGACAGGGAAGGAAGACTACTTGACCAACTTCACTCCCATTAAGGATGGTGATAAGGTTTACTTTGGAGGCGGATATGGTATTATCACAGGCAAAGGAACCCTTCTCACCAAGAATTTGCGTTTTGAGAACGTCTTTCTGGTAAAAGAACTTGATTACAACCTTTTTAGTATGTCACAAGTCTGTGATAAAAAAAATAAAGTTATGTTTACTAATACTGAGTGTTTGGTGTTAAGCAAGGATTATAAGATCTCTGATGAGAAATATATTGAGTATAGAACACCTAGGCATAAGGACATATATAATGTGAATTTGAATGGGATTAAAATGAATAATAATATGTCTTGTTTTTATGCTAAGGCCTTAGTAGATGAGAGTAATTTGTGGCACAGGAGACTAGGGCACATAAATTTTAAAAATATAAATAGGCTTGTGAGACTTGGTTTAGTTGATGGTTTGCCTGAGAAGGCTTTCCACAATGACCACTCTTGTGTTGCATGTCTTAAAGGCAAGCAGCACAAGGTTTCATTCAAGTCCAAACAGGTGCATACTAGTTCTAGACCTCTTCATATGCTACACATGGACCTTTTTGGTCCAACCAATATAGAAAGTTTGAATGGTAAGTCATATTGCATTGTCATCACAGATGACTTTTCTAGGTTTACTTGGACATTCTTTCTAGCTATGAAGAGTGACACAGCTGATATTCTAATTGATTTTATCACTCAGATTGAGAAGAGGTCTGGCAATGAGGTTAAAATGCTTAGGAGTGATAATGGTGGTGAATTTAGGAATAAGAAGCTAGATGATTTTTGTGCCAGGAAAGGAATTACTAGGCAATTTAGTATTGCTAGAACCCCACAACAAAATGGGGTTGCTGAGAGGAAAAATAGAACCCTAATTGAAGCAGCCAGAACAATGTTGGCTGATGCTCATTTTCCTATAGCCTTTTGGGTTGAGGCTGTTAACACAGCTTGTTATGTTCAGAATAGAGCAGTGGTTAACAAACTTCAGAACAAAACACCTTATGAGTTACTTTGGGGTAGAAAACCTAATATTGGTTTTCTCAGACCTTTTGGTTGTCATGTAGTAGTTTTGGATACTAGTGATGCCCTAGGGAAATTTAGTGCAAAAGGTGATGAGGGTTACTTCATGGGGTATTCAGTGCAGAGCAAGGGGTATAGGGTTTATCTTAAAGAAGAAAAACGTATACTTGAAAGAGTACATGTTAGGTTTTTAGAGAATAAACCTAGTGATCCTGAAAGTGGTCCTAATTGGTTGTTTGACTTGGAACCTTTATCTAGAACTTTAAATTATATGCCTGTCACTAATCCAGACATTGTGAAGGTAACTTCAAATGTTATGGAGGAACAAGTTGTTGATGTTTCAGGTACTCAGGTTCATGAAAAGGTTGGATCACATGCAGAAAAGACATCTCCTGTTCAAGAATATGTTACAATTCCCATTTGGACAGATGCTTTTGCTGCTGCTGCTGTTGGAAAAGATACTGGTGGTTTCCAAGTACCACCAGATACAAACATGCATGGTCCTTCAGGCGCTGACAAAGGCAAATCTAGCGCTGACAAGACCAATTCAGACGTTGATGGATCAGACGTTGACAACAACAGTTCAAGCGTTGTTAGCCTAATCGCTGACAAACAAGATTCAGGCGTTGACAACAATTCTGCCCATCTTTTCTCTTCCATTTTTAAACAAGGAGAACCTTCCAATATATTTGAAGAGGTTCATCCTCATATTGATGAAAGAGAGTCTGATGAAGAAAATATTGGCAACATGGAGAATGAAGTTGAAGATACCAGACTTTTTGAGGGAGGAGTACTTACTTCAGTCATGAAGAATCATCCTCTTTCTCAAATCATTGGTCCTGTTAATACTCCAGTTCAGACTAGAAGATCTCATCAAGGTCGTGGTGGGTTTATTGCCAATATACACAAGAAGGTTGATACCCCTCTTGTGCAAGCATGTTTGTTTGCCTGTTTTCTCTCACAACAGGAACCCAAGAAAATATTTGATGCTCTCAAAGAACCAAGTTTGGTGGAAGCAATGCAGGATGAGCTTCATCAATTTGCAATTCAGGATGTTTGGGAGCTGGTTGATTGTCCCAGATATGTCAGACCTATAGGGACAAGATGGGTTCTAAGGAACAAGAGAGATGAAAGTGGAATTATGGTCAGAAACAAGGCAAGGTTAGTGGCTCAGGGATATACACAAGAGGAGGGGATAGACTATGAGGAGGTCTTTGCACCAGTTGCAAGGATTGAAGCTATTAGGATCTTTCTAGCCTATGCATCCTGCATGGGCTTCACAGTCTATCAAATGGATGTCAAGAGTGTTTTCCTCTATGGAACTATTGTTGAGGAAGTATATGTAATGCAGCCTCCTGTTTTTGAGGATCCAGAGCATCCAGATAAAGTGTATAGAGTCAAAAAGGCTATGTATGGCCTTCATCAAGCCCCTAGAGCATGGTATGGTACTTTGTCTACCTATTTGGTGGACAATGGATTCAAGAGGGGCACCATAGATCAGACATTGTTTACAAAGAAGAAAGGCAAGGATGTGTTGCTTGTGCAGGTCTATGTTGATGATATCATTTTTGGGTCTACTGATCCAAAGATGAGTGAGGATTTCTCCAAGGTTATGACAGACAAATTCAAGATGAGTGCTATGGGGGAGATGAACTTCTTTCTTGGTTTACAAGTTCATCAGAAAGAAGATGGTATCTTCATCTTCCAAGATAAATATGTTGCTGAGATCTTGAAGAAATTTGGCTTTTCTCCACATGAAAAGAGGGCTACTACTCCTATGGATAGAGAACACCCTTGGGGAAAGATTGGAGATGGGAAAGATGTTGATGTCAGGCACTATAGATCCATGATTGGATCCTTGATGTATCTTACTTCCTCCAGACCTGACATCATGTTTGCTGTGTGTGCTTGTGCACGTCATCAGGTGACTCCCAAAGAATGTCACCTTTATGCTGTAAAGAGGATCTTTAGGTACCTAAGATGCTATCCTGGTCTTGGTTTGTGGTACCCAAAGGATTCACCATTAGAGCTGATTGCATATTCAGATAGTGATTATGATGGTGATAAATTTGATAGGAAATCCACAACTGGTGGATGTCAGTTTCTTGGGAGCAGGTTGATATCTTGGCAATGCAAGAAACAAACAGTGGTGGCTAATTCTACAACTGAAGCTGAGTATGTGGCTGCAGCTGCTTGTTGTGGACAAGTTTTGTGGATTCAGAACCAGCTGTTGGATTATGGGTATAATTTCATGCATACCAAGATATTTGTTGACAATAACAGCACTTTATGCATCATTAAGAATCCTGTACATCATTCTAAAACTAAACACATAGAAATTAGACACCATTTTATAAGAGATTGCTTTGAAAAAGGTTTAATACAACCAGATAGGGTTGACACTGAGAAAAATGTGTCAGATTTACTAACTAAACCTTTTGATGCTGGAAGATTTCAATACTTGGTGACAAGTATTGGAATGGTCAATCTCACATAATATGTGTTTTGGAGTCTTTTTGTAAAAGTATGTACAGGATGATGCATTGTTATTGGTCTTATTTATGATTTAGATTTTCCACTATATTTTTCTAACACTGACAAAGGTTACTTGAACGCTGATAAGTGTTTTTGCAACGTTGCCAGCAATATAATTGTCTAACGCTGACAAAGCTTCCCTCAACGCTGTCATGTGTTATCGGGGCGTTGTCAGCAACAATGTTAGTTTTGTGGTTTTCAATCTAAATGTGCAGATGGTGTTAGCAGTATACCATTGGATACAGAGTTGCTTATGGATCAATGGAGAAGCATTTGGACAAGTTTTTGTTTATGGATGATGGTTGGAATTTTCAATTCCTATCTTGACATAAATTTTTATGTTCATGCATATTTTTGGCAACTCATGTATCATAGTTTGAGGGGAGGTTTTAGGAACCTTTAGGATGTTTGGGTATCCATATGATACTCTTATCACAATTCTAGATTGTGTCCACAGGTGAGTATGAGTTAGTTTTTACTAAATCATGAGGCACTGTAGCATGCAAAGTTGGTATACTATGGATGCTGCCAAGACATTTTTGGCCTAGAATTGGTTGTGGTCTGTTGGGAGACTTGGGAATAATTTTGTTATGGGATTTCCCTGGGAGTAACAAGGAATTTTGTAAGGTAACTTGGTTGTTAAGAGTTTTGGTTAGCAAGGGACACTAGAGGATTGTTATGTCTATCTTGCTTAAGCAAGTGTGCATAACTGGACAGTGCTTGCCGCCCTATAATAATTATCAGCTTTTTGGTTATCTTCTCTAGGATAAATTACTTGTTAAGGTAATTTTTCATTTTTAAAACATTTTTATTTTTGGACGCTGACAAGAATTTTCCAAGCGTTGTTGTGACCAAATTAGACGCTGACATGGCTATGGGCAAACGTTGACAAGATTATAGCCGTTGGGCGTTGATAGGTTATTTATGACCGTTGACACTCAATGGGTCCTACCCAGTTGGTACTTTTTGACATATTTTTAGGCCGTAATTTTGGGAGTTGTTACTTTACGTTTAATGCATGAGATAAACTTATGATTTTTCAATATTTTCATGATTGATTTTTGAAAATACTTGCCTCTTTTTGGGCCTATCACATGCATTTTATTCTCCTATAAATTTGACTCCTATTTTTAAACAGGGTATCTATATTTCTTGTCTAACACAATTTTCTCTCATCAACTTCATCTTCTTCACTTAAATTTAACAGCTTTCATCAATGGCACCAAAGTTTAAACCATCAGAATTGGAATTGGGGTTCAGATCTCAACACAACATGATTGCGTATCTTGAAGCTGATGATGCTCTGTTTCCCCAATACACACAAATGGTGGCGTATTTGAACGCATCCCCTTTAAGGTATGCTCTTTCTCATGCACCACTCATTACAGTCACACATATTAAGCAGTTTTGGAACACTGTCAGTTCCTCAACAGTTAATAGAGTGACTACATTGACTTCTATTGTTCATGGGAGACCTTGGGTGGTTACTGAGGCTTTGGTACGCCAAGCCTTGCATCTTGATGATGCTGATGGTATAGCCACCCTTCCCATTAATGAAATAGAACAAGGGCTTAGGGCTTTGGGATATCCTTTTCCTGATGAAGGTACCTTAAACAAGTATCATAAGCAGGAATTTCCCCCAGCCTGGAAGTACCTCATACATGTCCTTCTTCAATGTTTGAGTCCCAAATGCACTGCACACAATGAGATCAATAGATCCATTGCAAGTGCTATTGTGTGCATTGCAACAGGGCAAAAATTTAATTATTCTAAAATGATTTTTGAGGGCATGTGTAAAAACAAGGGGAACAAAATGACTTTAGCTTATCCCCGTTTTTTACAAATGGTTTTTGATGTCCAAGAATACTGCACAAGGGATCATAATGATTTTTATAAGATCCCTGAGCAAAAGAAAGCCATTTTTATGAAGATGAACTCACCACCCCATCGTGACCTACCTTTAACCCAAGCTATGCTTGCTGTTATTGTAGCAGCACAACCCCAACTAGACCCCCAACCACAAATTGACCCCCAACCACAACTTGACCCAATACCTGAACCCATACCTTCACCTGAACCTATGCAACTTGACCAAGATCCCTTCAACGCTGACACACTAAATGTTGGCGTTGATATGCCTATTTCCAACGCTGACACACAACCTTCACAAACCCAAACACCCCTTAACCAACCCACATCCACTCATTCTTCCACACCATCTTCCACACCCCCTGAATATAGGTTGATGAAACGCCAAAGGACTACTGGAGTGTTCTCCTCTAGTGGTCCTAGCCATGTAGCAGAGAGAACCACCACCACAAGTGTGGCTGGTGACCTGGATGAGGCTGGGACTATTGGTTCTGGCTTAGAAGATGGCCAAGGCAGTCCCACCATCATTAAGTCCTCATCCATGCCCAATGAATCTGACTTGGGAGGTCAAAAACCCATTTTAGAGGAGGGCAAACTGGAACCAATGACTCTTATGGAATTGACGGTAGTCTGCATGAGCTTGCAAAAGCAAAATGCAGACTTAGTACAAGTTGTCAGCTCACAAGGCCTTGAACTCAAGCAGTTGAGGGAGAGGATTGTTGTTTTGGAAAGTGCTAGTGCCAGGAGGGGTATGGAGGAATCTTCCAAAGGGGAGGAAGATCCAATAAAGCTGAGTGATAAGGGCAGCCATGATGGTCAATCTTTGGATGTTGCTGAGGCCCTTACAACTTTGAAGAAACAAACAGGTTTTGATACGTCCTTAGTCTCTCCTACCAACTTAAATTTATCATTTACAGCTATGTTGAGAGAGGTTACAAAAGGCGCTGAGGGAGGATATTTGGGCGTTGACAAGGAGAATTTGGACGCTGACAGAAATATTTTGGGCGCTGATAGGACAAAATTGGGTGTTGACAGACCTGCACATGAGGGTGATGTATCCCAGTCATCATCTATCATGAAGGAGGTTTCTGCACAGGTATCACCATCTACCTTACCAACCATTGCACCATCAGATAAGGGTAAGGGTATAATGGTAGAAGAGATTGTTCCAAAGGATGCAGCTCAAGTTGAGTTTGATAGAAGATTAGCTGCACAAATTATGGAACAGGATAAAAAGGAGGTGAAAGAGTCACCATTTGTTGTGACTTCAGAAGAAGGAAGTGATGGAGCTAGCTCAGACTCAAGTGTGATGATTATAGAACCAGAAAGGCTTGAGTATGGGGATGAGTTGGCTAAGGAGAAGTTGAGAGAGTTGAAATTACAGGTTGACTTTGACATGCCAGAGGTGGTTCAAATGTACAATGCTTGGGAAGAAAGATGTATGGAGAATCCAGACTTGACCATTTCAGATCAAATATGAGGTTTGGAGATTCTTCTTAGAGTTCAGAAGGATTGCTAGGTAATTTTGAAACACAAGGCAAGTAATATTCTCTCAGAGTTGAAAAGGGATAGAAGGGAGCTATACTTCATGTTGCTCAGATGTCATGGAGTTGGATGGACTTATCAGAAGTTGAGGGCATTGACATTTGATGAGTTGGAATGCAAGGCTTATCCCATTTGGGTGAGAGTACAGGAAGCAAACACTCTCAGAC
This sequence comes from Glebionis coronaria, assembly GCA_025667525.1. Taxonomy (NCBI): domain Eukaryota; kingdom Viridiplantae; phylum Streptophyta; class Magnoliopsida; order Asterales; family Asteraceae; genus Glebionis; species Glebionis coronaria. Next base: position 453,349,633 of record CM046879.1, read on the forward strand.
TTCTTTCAGATGAAAGAAAGGAAGAACTTGTAGAAGAAATGGAGCTCAAGAAAGCTATGTTTGTTCCCAGGCCAGTGAAGAAGGGAATTTCTCTTGAGTTTCCCAAAGATATGGATCCACTATATCCAAGTGAAGCTGTCATTAGAAAGAGCCTCAAGCTCTCACCTTTAGAAGCTTCAGATATGGTGCAAGTGTTACCATTAGATTCCAGGAACCCAATTGTGAGCTATGAAGAAGATGAATGTGGATTTTGGAAGATTGGCAGATATGGTAAAGAGGTACACACTTTTACCACTCTCATATATTTATTTGCAAGTTGTGATATAGAAGACTTGGTTGATCTATGGAGGTTGCTAGAAACCAAGTATGAGGCTGAAGCACCAACTTCAGCTAATGGAATAAAACTTTGGTCTACATTCAAAAGAATATGTGGACCAAAAGATGAGGATCCTGCAATTTGGAAGGATCTTGAAGATGACCTCAGTGGTCTTCAATGGAGGTTATATTCAGCTGCTGGTGTTTACCATTTGAGTTCTACAAAGTTTGCTGAGTATCTACTTGTGGATGGTCAGTATTTCATATCCAAAGCTATTTTGGAGAAGATGAAGGACACTCAGCTGGAAATAGATTATTCAAGTGACGTGGCAAAAGATTTGATCAGATTTATTCATTATCAGTATGAGAAAGTTTGTAAGATTCCTCCTAGTCCTTAATGCTTATTCAGAAACTTGATCATAAGAGTGGATATCAAGTTTAGGGGAGGATTGTTGGGAATAAATTAAGGCCAGATCACGTGAGCGCTGACAAGAGTAAAACAAGCGTTGACAAGAACAAAACAAGCACTGACAGCTCAAGCGTTGACAAGATAAAGTCAAGCGTTGACACATTGAAGACAAGCACTGATGAGAAGTTGTACTCTACGCGTTTATTGTATTCTAGATTACTTCTAGTAAAGAATGGAACAACAATGTATTTTCTATATTTATCTTTACCTAGAATAGCTGATACGTAGATTATTGTACAAGGATTCTTATGTCTATAAAAGAAGACCTTTAGGTTAATGTTTGATATAAGTTTTCATTCGTAAACTACTTTCATTGTAAGCAAGTTTGATATTATTAATCAAAGTGAAATTTTGTTTATATCATTGTGTGTACTTGTTTAAGTGTTAAATTCCGCATAACACTTAAATTCATAAGCATATACAAAGGTTTCTCTAAGTGTATTACTTGATCTAATCTCGTATACATAAAGCTAAATCGATCTAAGTTTGGGATCAACATTGGTGACAGTCCGACATTTCAGAAAATAAATGTATCCGTGAATATTATTTTGGGATTTTAATTTTGAGTTGGTTCATAAACTCACAAATTTACGAGAAGAGATTAGGACTTACGATTTTAATTTAACGTGCTTTACGACCAAACCGGAAACCTTAGGATTACGTATTTACGTTTTTTAACTCCGTTTTTGATGAGACAATTATTATTAGATTCGTTTTGTGCCGTTGATTCATAATTTATAAAAACGTTTTTCGTAAAACGACCCGATGGCACACAAATCGAGGAAACTAGAATCGAGGAGTACCCGTAATTAAATGGGGATGAGACAAGTGGGACACTTGCCCCACCCCCACAATCCCACGGCCACACTACTCCACCAAACCAACTTGGTGTCAAGTTTTAACTCATGTAGCTAACACTTGTCCATTTAGCTTAGCATGTAAGCTAAGCTTACACCAAAACTAGCAACTAAACCACTTCTCCCATTATTCAACATGCAAACCACACACATTTTCTCTCTTGCTCTCCCTTTGTGCCGTCCAACAAACACCATCAAACACCCCAATCATACAAAAATTAACCACAAAATCTCATGTTATTCATACATAAGTTGAAGCCCTTTTGAAGCCCTATTGATTGGTGGTGATTATAACATCCAAGGAGGAGTTTCTATGGAGTCTTGGGGATGATTTTCCACAAGGAGTTCTTGAAGAATGATGGTCTTGAAGATGGTCTTGGTTTATTACAAGTTTCTCCATCCAAATCCATGTTTTGATCACAACCTACATCATCATGGTGGTATAAAGATAGTTCTTCCCATCCTCTTGTTAATTTTGATTACGTAATCATGTATTTTATTCTTAAATGTATATATGTATGATGATATATGATGATAAAAATATTGTGTGGGGATTTGGTGTTGATAATCATGGGTAAAAAGATGAAAAACTATATGTAAAAATGGTTAATCTTGCTTAAATGGTAGGCTGTATAAAAACAGTAACTAACCACATGTTAGACTGATAAAATGGCAAAGTAGAATCAATATACAGTAAGTAATATGTCTTGTACACATGTGAGAGTTGGTCATGCAATGGAGTCATTAGGATGAGTGAGATATGATCAAAACAAGTTTAGAGTACAAATCTGAGTTCACTGTTTTAGATGATTTTTAGAAAATACTTAGAAGCTGATTCAACAGAAGTTATAGTAGAGTTAAATGGAGCACATATCATTTAGTTTATGTCATAAAAATTTGAGCTTCTATCTCCATATAGAACTCTAGATATGGCAATTTTGGTGAACATGAAAATAAAAATCAGATTTTGGAAATTAAAGTATAATAGTATTATATAAGCACTCAAATAAAAATAATATAAAATGTGAATTAAAACCCACTAACTTATATAATACATTTATATAAATATGTATAAGGATAACTAAATGGACCTTTTATAAAAATGGTAGTTTGATAAGTTCTATAAGTTATAAAACTATAAACATGATTTTTACGACGTCTTCGGCTATTACCGTAAAATTAACGTTTTTCGCCAATTAAAACTTAGACGGTTGGACCCGCCTAATGTAAACTTTTATAAACTCATATACTGATATATAAACATATATAATAAGTAAAAACCGATAAAACCCGAACTATATAACATACGGACATTAACGGGCTAAGTTAACGTTATTGGACTAATAATACAACAAAATGGACTAAAACACTTATAAACTTATTTATTGGGCTTAACCCATTTGGGCCCAACATGTAAAGTATAAATACTGATAATACAAGTATAAAATGGATTAATACAAGTTAAAGAACTTATAATAAGTTTATTGGACTTAAAATATGTAAATAGGTAAAACTAGTAAACTAGTATAAAAGTTATCGACACATAACACTAAAATGAGTAAACGAGAATATGTAAACCCACTTGATCATCATATATATATAATCATCATATGTATACATAATTGTTATTTTTATAAATTCATTGGACATGAGTCTAATACGAGTATTATTTGTCTAGGTTTCCGTGATTGAAGCACGTACCGTACGTCCGAATTGCCGATAACCCGCTTTCCCACATCAACGTGAGTTCATAGCCTCGCACTCTTTTAAATGTTTTTATGAAATGTTTTATAAACCTGCGAGGGAGATAACATGTTAGTTTTTTATGGATTAGGACGCCATTTGTCTCGATTGTTTGTTTATTGATTTGGACCCGAATGATTGTATGACCCGATGAATGATTAAATGACCCGATAGATGAAATAAAATGGATTATTAAAGTTTGGTTATGTCACTAAAAGTCCCATTAGCATGAATTGTGAACTACCGGGATTTGGTAGACGCTTATGCATATAATAGTACTATTTGGGGACGATCACCCCAGTTCGCGCCTTGACGGTTGATCCCCGTCATGCCACATTGATTGGTAAGCGAATTTATGTATGAGAAGATTTACATAGTGTGACCTTTGTGAAGACACGCTAATTTAGATGGGCAAATGAGTTTCGGGCTAGCTACCCGTTGTTTGTTGTAGTAAGGTAACAATGTCATGCGGCTTATAATAATCCAATTAACGAAATACTGCTATACGCACCGAATTACGATGTATTGCCTGACTAGCAATACGGGGTCATACTATTGATATTACGTTCGTGTTTTGGTTTTATATAACCATATTCATATAACGGTTTTTATTTAATCTATACAATGTTATAAAACGTATTGTATGATGTTTTCACGACATTGGCTCGTATAATGATTTTTAAGGCAAATGCCTATATTATGATTTTCGATAAGGATTTGTATAAAAATGACTTTGGCTATTTTATGGCCTATTACAATGATTTGTACGAAATGATTTTTGGTAATAATTTTATACCAAAGTTATATTGATGGAATTTATTAAACTCTATGAATTCACTCGGCGTTATCGCTGACCTTTTCTTTTAACATGTTTTATCTCAGGTACTTGAAGGTAATTCTCGGGAAGACAACAAGAATTCATGGCCCGCACTTAAATAACAATTTCCATTCAAATCTTTTGTAAAATTGTATGAAATGACCATGACTTGGGACCTATGTAAATTTGATATTTATGAATGGAAATGCTTTTATTATTAAACGACGCGATTTTTATGCGTTGTCTATGATGTGAGTAATGTGCTATCCCGTAACACCAACGAGTCTTCCGATGTATTGAGTTGTATAAACTTGGGGGTGTTACACAAAATCCAACGCGTCTCTCACAAAAAACCGTTAATCTTCACGAAAAGAGCCGGCAGCGGCGCCATTTGAAAGTATGATTTTATTAGGTTCTTTTTCGATTCAATTCGAATTGATTAAGGTTGCAAGTGTGACTCAGTCGTCTTTGGTGAATAAAAAGAGAAGTTGGTTATCTATTTCTATGTAACAGTCCCAAATTCAAGATAGGCAGCGGGTCATTGGGAGTATTACTTCATAGCACAATACACAAGTTATAGAAAACGACTCAAAATGAGGCGTTTGAAGAGTTTAATCCATTCGATAATTTAAAACCAGAGTTTAAAGCAGAAACAAGTCCCAACAATACTCTAATAACAAACAGTTTCAAAAAGTTTATCAAATGCTAATCAATATTTTATTGCCCTTAAAATATCTAGTGCGACTCCATGCTCCAGCTTCTCTTTAACCTAAGTACCTGAGAAATACATGCTAAAATGTCAACACAACGGTTGAGTGAATTCATAGGTTTGCAAGTAAAATCAGTGGACCACAAGATTTCAAGTATCTAGTTTTCCAAAGTCAGATAGCATCAGTTATCACATTTAGCTCATGAAACCGAACATTAACATCCGTTATTCCGTTTATGTTTCAAATACAATGCGTCCAGTCGGTTTTCAGTTAAACGCGGACGAAGAGGTCAATCCCAATAGATCTTTCACAGCATTCGTGTTTACTCGACCAGTACAGTCGGTCCAAGTTGTAGAAACTAGAAGGGGGGGGGGGGGGTTGAATAGTTTCTCTTCGATTGGTGACCAAATTAAAATTACTTTCAATTTGGTTTGTATCAAAACTATCTTTTACTTGAGGCTAAGTTGCATAATGATTAGGTTCAATTGAAATGCACTAGCAAGGATAATAAGCAAGTATAATGATAATGAAATAAGTAAAGAGCAAGGAAGGAGACAACCTAGTGGGAAGACACCAAGATTTATAGTGGTTCGACAACGAGGCTCTATCCTCGTTTCTACTCCACTCCTCGAGTACACCTACTCGAGATTTCCACTATATCCACAAGCTTCCTTCTCGGTGGAGAAAACCTTACATCGTTGCTTACATCATTTTCCGACACTAAGATAAATGTCGAGACCTAATCTTTAGCTAGGACCAATCTACACGACGTTGCCTACTTCACAATTTAACGACACAAGGCTAGATGTCGGGTTCTAATCATAAGGTAGAACCAATCTTCACGACGTTGCCTACTTCACCATTTAACGACACAAGGCTAGATGTCGAGTTCTAATCGAAAGCTAGAACCAGTCTTCACGACTCTTCACTTTGAAGCTAAGTGAGAACTTCACACAACACAACTACTAATCACTTTAAAGTTTAGTGAGAACTCACAAGACACAACCACATCACTTTATAGTTTAGTGAGAACTCCTAATCAAATCTATTACAACTCAACTAGACTAATCCAAGTACACACATGTAGCTTGGATTTACACAACACAAATCTAAGCAAACACATATGCAATGGATGTACACAACAAATCCAAGTATCCACAAATAACTTGGATGAACACAACTAGTCCAAGTATTCATAAATACATTGGATTGACCTAAAACAAAAAGGGTATCATGATGAATATGACTAGCTCATAGATTCATCTTTATCACTACACTAGTGAGTGAGTGATCTTCTCATTGGACATGGTAAAGGAAGGGATCAAGAGGATAATCATATGAAAACATCCTTAACAAATTAAGTGATCATTTACTAATGATTATGCAATAGAAAATAGAAAGAGGGCTGAGAGAAACGTCCAAGAGGCTTGCTGGAAAATGAGATTTGACCCACTATTTAAAGGAGACAAAGTTACAACGGATCTATAACGGCTACTGTGCGCGGTACCTTATCTCACCCCATGGTACCATATCGCTAAGGTACCGCGTAGGTACTTAAGGTACCGCCACTAGGCTCCGCTCCGTTTTTTGTCTTTTAGTGGGGTGGGAATATCTGAGGTATTTGAACCTTCAAAGGATATTCTAATAGCATTTGGAATATGCCATTTTCAAATTTTCATTTTCCATTTTAATAAAACATTTTCTAAAAAAGAAAGTTTATTAAAAAGTCTTTTGTCTTATTAACAAAAGTGAGTTTTAAGGATAATCATTTTGATGATCACTAAGTATGATTAAGAAAGGTTAGTGATATGATTATTACCTTGATGATAGTGTTAGTTAAATAATTCATTTTGTGTTTTACACTAAATGTGTTGTATGGTTTGTTGTGATCAAAACTAAGAAAGATTAGTTAACACTAATAATGTTTTTAGGCATCACTTGCATTAACAATCTCCGCCTTTTTGATTACGACAAACGATAAACTCATTTACGTAGAAACACAAACTATGGAATTATTAACTAGTTTATCACTATCATTTCTCCCCCTTTGTCGTAGCAAAAAGTTTAGCATAAGTCTTTGAAGAACATCGAACTTTTGCTAGTAGCTTCCCCTTGGTGGTTGCTCCCCTTTGCTTGGGGCACCAAGTTTGTGAGCTAAGGTGACATGCTACACAAAGGTTAGTAGAAAGGAAAGAAACACCAATGTATATATGATCACTACCTACTAAGTAACTTGAGAGGGAGAAAGAGAAGAAATCTCAAATTAGAAGCAAGTATTTTGCTAAGTATGTCCATAGAGGTAATTGACAAAATCAAACTTCAATCCAATGAAGATGATAAGCTTGTCAATGGGTTAAAGCTTTAGAATTGATGGAATCACCCATAAGAAATTGTAAAAAAAATAACCAAGATTAACTCAAAATAGAACTAATGAAATAGCACACAAATAACACAAAGGTTACATAAAAACAACAACAAAGAAGATAGTCATACACATAGTATGAGTATCTAAAAGCAATAAATATGGAAAATAAACCACTAAGCATAAGCTAGTCTAATAGTGATATTTTCCAAGATTGCTAAAAATAAAATAAAACTAAAAAGACGACGATGCATCATTCGAAGTTTTGTCCACCGGAACGAAAACTTGAATAGGAGGTCGAGTGAGGAGGAATTCAAGAAAATTTAACTTCTCATACACATGAGCAAGTTCAATTTGTTGAAATCGGCAACAATCACACGAGGATCCATGATGCAACATAAAATCGTTTGATGGGGGTATGGCATCAAACTTAGGGTTTGGTGGTGGTGGGGTAAAGGGTTTGGGAGTGTTTTCACAATGCCTTGTGAGGTTTGGGAAGGTTGAAAGGTCATTGAGTTGAGGGGTATTGAAGGATTGTGGTGGTGGTGGAACATTTTCTTTTGCTCTGGTGATGGGGTTTATGGTGTAAGTCTCATTCCATTACTTGATTGGAGAGAAGGTAGGGTTTTTGGGTGGTTTGGACGAAGATGGTTCATTCTTCTTAACCCAAACGGGTCGAACCGAGATTTTCGGTTTCTTTGAAAGCTTGGATGAGGAAGCTTTGGGTGAGAGGGGTTGTGACAAAGAAATGTCAAGGTTAGGAATGTAGGAGTTAGGCATTGTGAGAGTGTGAGAATGATATCTCAAGTTTATGTGAGAATGAATTCTCAAGGTTGGGAAGGTGTGAGAATGAAATCTCAAGGTTGGGGTATAAGTAAAATGTAATCAAGGTAAAAATTTGAATACAAAATGTGTAGTGTCAAGGAATGTTTAGTCAATTTGAGTAAACAAGGAATCTTGACTGGGAATAGGGTTTTAAAAGTTTTGACCAAAAAATCGTCAAAAGCCACTTTCTAGCCGTGGTACCTTATAGGGGCCGGTGGTTCCATATCACTAAGGAACCGCGGCTCTTTAAGGAACCGCGTCCAGTGGACTTTAAACCATGTTTTTCCTGGGTTTTGGGAAAAACTAAGACTTTTTCAAAAAGTTGAAAATCTTGGAATTTTACCTCTATTAGAACCAAAATATGCTAGGGTTGCATAAAGCAACACATTCACAAAGAATGTCTTGACAAAGGGTGACAAAATAATTTAGATATCATTTTGAACCAATTTTAGTCAAGTTTAGGGGTTGTGATAGATTTTGGTTCAATTTTAATTTCAAATTAAAGTTGATTAGTGTGCACAAAAGGATAGAATCACACAAAGCTAAATCCATAAGTCAACAACATGAAACATTCATTAAGGAGGCAAGTACAAAGACAAATAAAACTAACTAATACATAGCTAGCTTATCATTAAATCTAGATAAGTAGTTTTCTTTGGCTTGTTGTTGTTGAAAACTCTTATTAAAAGAACTTCATCATTCATCTCCTAGGAGGAGGCATGGAGAACAAAGTAAGCAAGAAATCTTGCAAACCCCTATGTAGTCCATACATATCCATCCTTAGGTTATGGATGAGGAAGTGGTTGTAGAGACAACATGGACATCTAGGACCATGAGTTTGTTGAAACCCAAAGTAAGGATCACCCAAGAGGAGGGAAAGGGGGACACCCAAAATTGGGATGTTTGAGTTAGGTGGAGGTGGAGGAGGCAAGTTCTCCAAGGGTGATGTGGGTGAAAGAGGAGGCATGTTCCCCAAAGGGGAAATGGGTGAGTGTGGAGGTAAATCCTCCAAGGTTGGTGAAATGGGTGAGTTGAGAGGGGTAAATGGTGAAGTCACCAAAGTGTCATCAAAGTCATTCCCAAAAGGAATGCTTTGGATTGGTTGAGGTTGTGTGGTCACTTCCAAGGGTGCACTTAGAGTGAAGGGTGAAGAAAGCTCATTCATTCTAGAGTTGAATGAAGAGGAGGTAGAACCAAGAGAGTGGTTAGTACCATGGGTGGATGAAGTCTTGCATGGTGCAAGAGGTGGGGAAGGTGATGAAGAAATGAGGATAGGAGCATTCTCATTCTTAGGTGTGAGGAAAGGTGAAGAGTTAGGCTTAGCTACCTTAACCCTTATTTTGAGTGTTTTCCTTGGGGTGGAGGTCTTGGAAGTGTTTGAGGTTTTGGTACACACCATGGTTGATTAGGGTGGTTTAAGGTTTAGGGAGTATGTTTGATGTGTGAAGAACATGGCAAACAAGGTGGGTTTAAATGGGTGAGGGGATGATCCAAACTAGTAATGGGTTAAAATCATTTTAGGTGAATAATGAATTTAGGTGACCTAGTTTAGGAAATGTGCAGTTAATTACTGAAAATCATGCAAGGTTTACACAAATTTAAGAAAACAGTGTAAAGCAAAGATGTTGTCGTGCACAGTGACCGGCGGTTCCTTATCTAGGACCGGCGGTACCTTATCGATAAGGAACCGCGGGTCGATATGGAACCGCGACCAGAAGGTTTTCAAAAATTTCCCATTCCAGTTTTTCATAAACCCAGATTTTTCCCAAAAGTTTCACAAGCCAATGTTAACTACAGATCATAATCTAGTAAGCTAACTATCAAAAGGCATGCACAAAGCTATGTAAAACACAAACATTATAGCATAAGCAACATTAAGGATCAAAATAAATAGTAATCCAAGCATGCAACACAAGTTAATAAACAACTAAACCAAAGTGTTAATAACCAAAAGTTTAACCATCAAATCCAAACTTTGACACAACTTCAAAGTCTTCACCTCCTTTTCTTTCCTAAACCCTTGATCATCTTTCCCAAATACTTGAACCCTTTTCTTAACTCCATTCGGTGTCCATGTAATTCTCCCCGAGTTCTAAGATTCTCACGATAAAGATGCTCCATATTGAGATCTTCAGGGACATCACTAGAAGGGTGAGGAGGAGGAGCTAAGTCTTCAAAATCATCCTCGAATTGATTTGAGGATGGATGGGAGTTACTCGAAGAGTCAAAATGAGAACTAGGACCGATGCCATCACCATCATTTGGTGGCATATCAGTGTCCTCCTCATCCGGCTCTTGATGGTCGGATTTTCTCGAACCACGGTCACTTCTTGGCTTTCGTTGATACGCCTCTTGAATAGGCAACATAACCCGTTGAACCGGGTGAAAGCGAGAAAGATCGAGTTGAGGAAAATCTTGACCAACCCTTCTAAAGAGGCGAGTAAGAAGCATAGCATAAGGGAGGTTGGTTTTGGGTTTGGAAAGAGTATAATTTATACGTCGAGTGATGTAATATGCAAGATTGTACTTGGTGGAAGTAAACAGGCAAAACAACATATGCCCCATGCAAGCCGGGATATGATCCCGGTTCCCACCAAGACAAAACACATTTTCCCTAAGGATGTTTGCCCATTGGAGCATGTAATCCTTAAGGTCGCTTGAGAACACTTCATACCTATTCACATTTCGCACATTTGTATGAAGGCTTCTCACAACGTTTCCACTACGCTCTTTTGTGATGATTTCAAGGATGAAATTTAGATCAACTTCGGTGGTGTCATTTGGAGGTTTATCGTTTGACTCCAAGAGAGCATCTAGTCTCCAGTTATCCGTGAAACGACAAGTGCCTTCAAATGGCACACCAAGAATATCACCAAAGTCATCGAGGGAATATTGAATGATTTGACCATTCAACAAGAAACGAATAAAGATTTGGTCGTTGATTTCAAGCATGGAGTAAGTACTGAAGAACTCAAGAAGGAACAAGGGATAAATTACCTCGTCTATGTAAAGCAAACAATCAAACCCAATAAGCTCGAACATAGAGTTGATATAATTATCTCCCGCTATTCTTGAATCTACAATCCTAACCTCATGGAAACAACGAGAGGAAAGGGATGGAAAAGCGTTTTGGAGTTGAGGGGAAACAAAGGTTTGAGAGATGTCGGGCATATAATCTCTAGTGAATTGATGATCTTTTTTATATTGAGAAGGCATGATTAAGTACCTAAATACAAACACAAGACAATATTTCCCCAATCACTCATATGAAAAATCAAAAGGAAAACGAAAAATGAAAATGTGTTATATCAATTTCTTGACAAACATAGGATTGAATCCATATCATTTTCATGTTCACAATGTGTCTATTCCATCATTAACCAAGAACACATGATCTATGTTAGATCAACAATGGATTAGAACATTGGCTTTTCAAAACAAGGTTTTTAGGTAAGCATTAACAATGTCATTACCTACTTATTCATGGGTTCATCTCAAATCCATCATTCAACCAAAATCATTTAGCCTAAATTCGGATTTGTTCTACAAGTTGGTTTTAGTGAAATCTTGATGAATATCAACCTAAGGAATCATAGTAAGATTACCATGTCAACCCACATTCCTATTAAGGTTTTAATTCAATTTCAATTTTAAAAATCCCCAATTATGAAATGATGAACCCTAGAACAAAATAGATGAAATTGAAAGAAAATACTTACAATTAATTGATGTTAGATGAAGGATGAGTGAAACCCACAACTTGGAATCAATTAATTTGAGTGATTGAAGGTTTTGGAAGCTTCAACAATGGTGGAAAAGGTAAAACCCATCGGCTGTGTGTTTTCGGGAGAGAGAGAGTTTGGTTTGAAAAAGAATAAAAAACACAAACTGGCGCTCTGACAAAAGTTACTGCCCGCGGTACCTTATCAATAAGGAACCGCGGGTTTGAGCCGCGGAGATAAGGAACCGCCTACAGAGGCAGGTTTTTATCTCTGAAAAACAACAAATTTTGAAAATCCATTTTTTCTAAAATACTTAAAATTAAATCATGAGCCTTTTAGAATATCATTGGATCATCATAACACTAAGCAATATGCCTTAATGAAGGATTACGAGTTAAATCAAGATCGATAAGAACCGAAACGGACAAACGACTACTCGTAGCAAAACAACTAAGTGGAGAGAAGTCAAGAGAAGTGAATCAAGACTAGGATCAATGCTCAAGGGATTAATGACAATCTTCAAGTAGTTGTAACGAAGAGCTTGTGTCATATATAGTGGTTTAAGACGTGCCTTTCCGGCGAAACGATAAACGGGTTTGGTAATGAATAAGCACAAAGCAATTATTCAAGTATAGACTAAGATCACTTTCAATAATAGTCTTAGTCTAAACTAAAATATGAGCAAGGTATTAATTCACTTTCTCTCCCATAAAGGGCCTACTAACCGTATGGGTGCAAACCATGGAAATCATGCTTGATACTTTAAGCTTCTACTAACTCACTCTACATCACCATAGTGAGTCAAGTATCCAAGCAATGAAGGTTTGAGAGGATAAAAGAAAAGAAACATAAACCGCAAATAAATGTCAAGGCAAGGATGCCGAGAACAAGCACATAGTCAAGTAATGATCAAAAGAATGATCAAAGGGCGTGTGGAAGAACGAACGCGTACCTTGGCCACAAAGAGCAATCCATGAAGGAATAAGTGCTATGCCCAATCAATGACTATGATGAGTACTAAGTCTTCAAGGACTAGTATCATTCCCAATCATCTTGGTATCATCATTCAAAGATGTTAAAGATCAATGAAGATGATTCTTCTAAAAGTGCAAGTAACTCAATCCATAACCAATTAATTAATTGATCTTCATGAGTACCTACACAAAGCAAGATGCAAACTAGTAGATACATTTCAAGAGTATATCTAAAATGCATAAAGGCTACTAATCTTAAGTGGGATGCAATAATATCAATTAAGATACCTATTTTCAAAGAAAACATAGTTTTGACCAAAGAGAAACTTTAGTACAACTAGACCTTCTAATTTGAGGAGACAATGGATCGATCCAAGTTTCAAAGTACAATATACTTCAAAGATCTTGAGTGACCATCGCTCTGATACCAATTGTAGAAACTAGAAGGGGGGGGGGTTGAATAGTTTCTCTTCGATTGGTGACCAAATTAAAATTACTTTCAATTTGGTTTGTATCAAAACTATCTTTTACTTGAGGCTAAGTTGCATAATGATTAGGTTCAATTGAAATGCACTAGCAAGGATAATAAGCAAGTATAATGATAATGAAATAAGTAAAGAGCAAGGAAGGAAACAACCTAGTGGGAAGACACCAAGATTTATAGTGGTTCGACAACGAGGCTCTATCCTCGTTTCTACTCCACTCCTCGAGTACACCTACTCGATATTTCCACTATATCCACAAGCTCCCTTCTCGGCGGAGAAAACCTTACATCGTTGCTTACATTATTTTCCGACACTAAGCTAAATGTAGAGACCTAATCTTTAGCTAGGACTAATCTACACGACGTTGCCTACTTCACAATTTAACGACACAAGGATAGATGTCGGGTTCTAATCTTAAGGTAGAACCAATCTTCACGACGTTGCCTACTTCACCATTTAACGACACAAGGCTAGATGTCGAGTTCTAATCGAAAGCTAGAACCAATCTTCACGACTCTTCACTTTGAAGCTAAGTGAGAACTTCACACAACACAACTACTAATCACTTTAAAGTTTAGTGAGAACTCACAAGACACAACCACATCACTTTATAGTTTAGTGAGAACTCCTAATCAAATCTATTACAACTCAACTAGACTAATCCAAGTACACACATGTAGCTTGGATTTACACAACACAAATCCAAGCAAACACATATACAATGGATGTACACAACAAATCCAAGTATCCACAAATAACTTGGATGAACACAACTAGTCCAAGTATTCATAAATACATTGGATTGACCTAAAACAAAAAGGGTATCATGATTAATATGACTAGCTCATAGATTCATCTTTATCACTACACTAGTGAGTGAGTGATCTTCTCATTGGACATGGTAAAGGAGGGGATCAAGAGGATAATCATATGTAAACATCCATAACAAATTAAGTGATCATTTACTAATGATTATGCTATAGAAAATAGAAAGAGGGCTGAGAAAAACGTCCAAGAGGCTTGCTGGAAAATGAGATTTGACCCACTATTTAAAGGAGACAAAGTTACAACGGATCTATAACGGCTACTGTGCGCGGTACCTTATCTCACCCCGCGGTACCATATCACTAAGGTACCGCGTAGGTACTTAAGGTACCACCACTAGACTCCGCTCCGTTTTTTGTCTTTTAGTGGGGTGGGAATATCTGAGGTATTTGAACCCTTCAAAGGATATTCTAACAGCATTTGGAATATGCCATTTTCAAATTTTCATTTTCCATTTTAATAAAACATTTTCTAAAAAAGAAAGTTTATTAAAAAGTCTTTTGTCTTATTAACAAAAGTGAGTTTTAAGGATAATCATTTTGATGATCACTAAGTATGATTAAGAAAGGTTAGTGATATGATTATTACCTTGATGATAGTGTTAGTTAAATAATTCATTTTGTGTTTTACACTAAATGTGTTGTATGGTTTGTTGTGATGAAAACTAAGAAAGATTAGTTAACACTAATAATGTTTTAGGCATCACTTGCATTAACACAAGTAATTAACGATTCATGACTAAAAGGGATAAAATAAGCATACAGTTCAAGCACTTGCGTCCATACGTAAAAAGTAGCATGTATCCCCCTCGTGGGTTTCATAAAACAATTAAATAAGTAAAAGCGAGGCTATGAACTCACCTTATAGAAAGCGATACCAAGCGATGATAACAATCGACACAATAGTCATGAAAGCATAACGACGAAATTGGATAAGACAGGAAGCCGCGAGCTTCTAACGGCGACCTAAAATAAATATGGTGTGTCTTAGAAATGTACACGACAACGTACAAAACTGAAATGAGTTTTATAATGGTTTCGTCGATAATGAACGGTAATCGAGTCGAGTTCCAATAATAAATAAAATGTATTTTTAAAATATATCTTTATATTTTTAGGATATTTACATTTTAGTGCTTTAACTGATACATAATCGAAATTTAGCCCCTCCAGTTTTATCTTTTACCTTTAAGTCCCTTAAATTTTGGATATGAACAAGTGACCCTCGTATATTATTTTTTGTGTAATTACAAAATTAACGCCGCTGGTTCTAGTTTGAAATATGTTCAAAACAGCCCCCTTGCATGGAATTTGACTTCAAAAGAGGTCCAAACCCCATGCAAACTTATACTTCCATTTGAAAACTCATTTTTAGATTTTACGACTATAAAATAAGTTTAGACAATGAACTTTGATAAGCTTATAACTTATAAAATAAGCAAATAAGCTTAAATGGGTCGAATGGGTCATTCCAAGGGACACTTTTTGGTTACGGTTTTAGATAGGTTATCATGCGAACTAATGGCTGAAAGATTGGGACAATAGATACTCCTAGGTGATGTTTTGGATTCTAAACAGATTAAGCCATGTTGTTAATAAAATTCACAAGTTATTAAGGTTCGAAAATCACTCTACATGTTACGTTTTGGTTTGATAGTTACTGTTGGGGACATATTTTCGTATGAATATTTAGATAAGCAATACTTAAAACTAGGGCTGATTATTTGGGTTCTTTAGCCACTTACGTGTAGTTTAGATTCATAGAAAGAATTAGTTATGTTGATAAGAGAATTTGGTATATATTTGAGTTAAAAAGTGACCAAGAGGCCACTGTTTTACGCTTTCGACTTTTAACAACAATAAGCTTCGCATAGGTTGTGTTTTATCGAGGATTAATACCAGATTCATTATATGTTATAGTGATACAGAAGAGGTAATAAAATGAAAGGAAAGCTTACATAAATTTGAGATGAAACGCAAAATTTCGAAAATGCAAATGAAACGTGATAGTTTTGGTGTGCACTAAGACTTGATCAAAACTTCCTTCTTCATCCTTTGGTTTGTACTTGGGATGAACCTTGGCTTAAACTTTCCTTACTACTGCTAGTATACCATACGAGAGAGATCTTGAGGTTTTAAAGTATGTCTTGTGTTTCGAGCGGGGTTTTGAAGTGATAAGAGTGTTAGATTAATATAGTAAAGAACCTTTTATTTACATATTATAGTAACAAAACTTGTAGAATAAGTTTGGCAGAGAGATGTGGCTAATGATGGAATAGCCACGGTTGCATGTACTTAGCTTCCATAGAAATGATAATGTAAACAATTTGAAAAGGTTGAGATGAAATGTCAAACGTAGGTTGCTAACATGTGAACTTTACATGTTATGTTGATATACACGTATAGTATAGATAAGCAGAAAGTACAATAAATTGTTAATATGGCAAGTAGTATGACTAACAATGAAGTAATAGTTTTATTTTGTAAATTTGGGATATAAGCGGGTATTATCGAAATCCGATATTTGTAAAGTTACGCGATTTAAAAATTACACGTAGAAGACGAAAAATAAACACTCAATATAAAGTAAAAACATCGACGTTCGAATCACGTTGACATTTTTATATAAAAATGAGAAATTATCATTTAACAAACGTTAACACGTTATATAACCGAACGAGACTTAAAGGTTTATCACAACTTACGAAAAGACGAAAAATAAAAGTAACGGAAATAAAAGTATTTCTACATCATAACGAGAATGTTGTGATCGATAACGGGTATAGACTTTGTCAATAAATAATAAATGATATGTATTCGATACGTTGAAGCCCTAACCTTCTCGCTAAATTCCATATTATTCAAAGAACGAACATGAAAATTCAACATCGGGTAATAAATATTGGTCCAAATATTTGAAATAAGATTAGAGCTTGGTCTAAATGTTGATATTAAATTTCGGGTTATTACAGTGTCTATCGTTTAGGAAGCGACGTCCCGGTGCTTAATTCGTCTCAATAGTCCTCGATGAAATGGCGAAGAGGCGAGAATATTAGTTTTGAATTTCTCTCAAAGAGTGAGTTCGATCAAATACTTATAAAGGGTTACAAATGAATATGAGGCCAACAATAGTCCACACACAAGGTGTGTGCAATGTTCATAAGAAAACATATAACATGTCGCGAGGATCCTTAAAGATTGGATACGAATATAATTTTATCTGCTAAGACGATAGGAATTGAGAACTTAGCAGAACGCCGACTCACACGCTAGTGGTTTACTATGATCGACTCTTAGAGTTTGCGATGGTCGATACATATTCGAAAAACCCCATACAATTTTGGTATCAAAGATACTTAAAGAGGGTCGTCCGTACAAGAATGATAATGATAATAATTTGGAATATGGATAAACAAAAGATGAACCGTTTAATCGAACGATGAGTCGAAAAGAAACATTGTGTGAATGCCATATGCTTAAGCCCACTCATTTACAAATCATTAATTACATGGGTTCGTCAAGTCCATCTAATTAAGATTTAGAAATTAATGGTTTGGTAATTTATAATTTGCTTGTTCAAACGAGTGACGAATTCGTTTCAACAAGATAATTATAAATTAGCCTACATAAACATCGTTTTACAAAGCATGAGATCAAGACCAAGTCAAATGTTATAATAAAAGAAATAATCTCCTTTGCGGCATGATTCTTCAAAATCATCCAAAGTGGTAAGAAAATCAAAGAACATAATAAATCGTGTTTCGAAGAAACATGTGCCCCAAAATAGCACGTCACGAGGTGAAAAGTCAAAGTCATACTTCAATCAGTTGGAAGACTTCACATATGGCTGCCTATGAATATAAGATATAGGAATCCAAAACACAAGGCGAGTATTCAAACTCGGAATCAGAAGGTAAATAACTAGTGAAATCGGCAGTTGGTGGTGAGTTCACGCTTATATAAAATAGTTATCATAGAATTTATCAAAAACTTTACCTAGACCATTGCTTCATCGCAATGTCGTAATAGAGCTCAATATTTATATATAATCCCTTTATATAAATATATTAATAAGAAACAAATATATATAACAATATACACATTTCATAAGCTTTCGGGTAGTACGAGCGCACGGATGATGTGAAAGGCAATAAAATCATTTTCACGAAAGAGCTGTTATAGTCTAGGTTTTAAAATGGACTTAGTTCTCTATAACAAGTGCTCTGATACCAATCTGTAACACTACCAAATTCAAGATAGGCAGCGGGTCATTGGGAGTACTACTTCATAGCACAACACACAAGATATAAAAAACGAATCAAAAAGAGGAATTTGAAAGTTTAATCCATTCGATAATTTAAAATCAGAGTTTACAAGCAGAATCAGGTCCCAACAATACTCTAATAATAAACAGTTTCAAAAATTTTATCAAATGCTAATCAATATTTTATTGCCCTTAAAATATCTAGTGCGACTCCATGCTCCAGCTTCTCTTTAACCTAAGTACTTGAGAAATACATGCTAAAATGTCAACACAACGGTTGAGTGAATTCATAGGTTTGTAAGTAAAATCAGTGGACCACAAGATTTCAAGTATCCAGTTTTGCAAAGTCAGATAGCATCAGTTATCACATTTAGCTCATGAAACTGAACATTAACATCCATTATTCCGTTTAAGTTTCAAATACAATGCGTCCAGTCGGTTTTCCGTTAAACCCGGACGGAGAGGTCAATCCCAATAGATCTATTCACAGCATTCGCGTTTACTCGACCAGTATAGTCGTTCGAAGTAATTAACGATTTATGACTAAAAGGGATAAAATAAGCATACAGTTCAAGCACTTGTGTCCATACGTAAAAAGTAGCATGTATCCCCCTCGCGGGTTTCATAAAACAATTAAATAAGTAAAAGCGAGGCTATGAACTCACCTTAGCGAAAACGGTACCAAGCGATGATAACAATCGACACAATAGTCATGAAAGCATAACGACGAAATTGGATAAGACAGGAAGCCGCGAGCTTCTAACGGCGACCTAAAATAAATATGGTGTGTCTTAGAAATGTTCTCGAAAACGTACAAAATTGAAATGAGTTTTATAATGGTTTCATCGATAATGAACGGTAATCGAGTCGAGTTCCAATAATAAATAAAATGTATTTTTAAAATATATCTTTATATTTTTAGGATATTTACATTTTAGTGCTTCAACTCATACATAATCGCAATTTAGCCCCTCCAGATTTATCTTTTACCTTTAAGTCCCTTAAATTTTAGATATGACCAAGTGACCCTTGTATAATATTTTTGTGTAATTACAAAATTAACCCGGTGATTCTAGTTTGAAATATGTTCAAAACAGCCCCCTTACATGGAATTTGACTTCAAAAGAGGTCCAAACCACATGCAAACTTATACTTCCATTTGAAAACTCATTTTCAGATTTTACGACTTTAGAATAAGTTTAGACAATGAACTTTGATAAGCTTATAACTTATAAAATAAGCTAATAAGCTTAAATGGGTCGAATGGGTCATTCCAAGGGACACTTTTTGGTTACGGTTTTAGATAGGTTATCATGCGAACTAATGGCTGAAAGATTGGGACAATAGAGACTCCTAGGTGATGTTTAGGATTCTAAACAGATTAAGCCACAAGTTATTAAGGTTCAAAAATCACTCTACATGTTACGTTTTGGTTTGATAGTTACTGTTGGGGACATATTTGCGTATGAATATTTAGATAAGCAATACTTAAAATTAGGGCTGATTATTTGGGTTCTTATAGCCACTTACGTGTAGTTTAGATTCATAGAAAGAATTAGTTATGTTGATAAGAGAATTTGGTATATATTTGAGTTAAGAAGTGACCCAAGAGGCCACTGTTTTACGCTTTCGACTTTTAACAACAATAAGCTTCGCATAGGTTGTGTTTTATCGAGGATTAATACCAGATTCATTATATGTTATAGTGATACAGAAGAGGTAATAAAATGAAAGGAAAGCTTACATAAATTTGAGATGAAACGCAAAATTTCGAAAATCCGAATGAAACGTGATAGTTTTGGTGTGTACTAAGACTTGATCAAGACTTCCTTCTTCATCCTTTGGTTTGTACTTGGGATGAACCTTGGCTTAAACTTTCCTTACTGCTGCTAGTATACTATACGAGAGAGATCTTGAGGTTTTAAAGTATGTCTTGTGTTTGGAGCGGGGTTTTGAAGTGATAAGAGTGTTAGATTAATATAGTAAAGAACCTTTTATTTACATATTATAGTAACAAAACTTGTAGAATAAGTTTGGCATAGAGATGTGGCTAATGATGGAATGGCCACGGTTGTATGTACTTAGCTCCCATAGAAATGATAATGTAAACAATTTAAAAAAGTTGAGATGAAATGTCATACGTAGGTTGCTAACATGTGAACTTCAATGTTATGTTGATATACACGTATAGTATAGATAAGAAGAAAGTACAATAAATTGTTAATATGGCAGGTAGCATGACTAACAATGAAGTAATAGTTTTATTTTGTAAATTTGGAATATAAGCGGGTATTATCGAAATCCGATATTTTTAAAGTTAGGCGATTTAAAAATTACACGTAGAAGACAAAAAATAAACACTCAATATAAAGTAAAAACATCGACGTTCGAAACACGTTGAAATTTTGATATAAAAATGAAAAATTATCATTTAACAAACGTTAACACATTATATAACCGAACGAGACTTAAAGGTTTATCACAACTTACGAAAAGACGAAAAATAAAAGTAACGGAAATAAAAATATTTCTACATCATAACGAGAATGTTGCGATCGATAACGGGTATAGACTTTGTCAATAAATAATAAATGATATGTATTCGATACTTTGAAGCCCTAACCTTCTCGCTAAATTCCATATTATTCAAAGAACGAACATGAAAATTCAACATCGGGTAATAAATATTGGTCCGAATATTTGAAATAAGATTAGAGCTTTGTCTAAATGTTGATATTAAATTTCGGGTTATTACAGTGTCTATCCGTTTAGGAAGCGACGTCCCGACGCTTAATTCGTCTCAATAGTCCTCGATGAAATGGCGAAGAGGCGATAATATTAGTTTTGAATTTCTCTCAAAGACTGAGTTCGATCAAATACTTATAAAGGGTTACAAATGAATATGAGGCAAACAATAGTCCACACACAAGGTGTGTGCAATGTTCATAAGAAAACATATAACATGTCGCGAGGATCCTTAAAGATTGGATACGAATATAATTTTAGCTGCTAAGACGATAGGAATTGAGAACTTAGCAGAACGCCGACTCACATGCTAGTGGTTTACTATGATCGACTCTTAAAGTTTGCGATGGTCGATACATATTCGAAAAACCCCATACAATTTTGGTATCAAAGATACTTAAAGAGGGTCTTCCGTACAAGAATGATAAAGATAACAATTTGGAATATCGATAGACAACAGATGAACCGTTTAATCGAACGATGAGTCGAAAAGAAACATTGTGTGAATGCCATATGCTTAAGCCCACTCATTTATAAATCATTAATTACATGGGTTCATCAAGTCCATCTAATTAAGATTTAGAAATTAATGGTTCGGTAATTTATAATTTGCTTGTTCAAACGAGTGACGAATTCGTTTCAACAAGATAATTATAAATTAGCCTACATAAACATCGTTTGCACAAAGCATGAGATCAAGACCAAGTCAAATATTATAATAAAAGAAATAATATCCTTTGCGGCATGATTCTTCAAAATCATCCAGAGTGGTAAGAAAATCAAAGAACATAATAAATCGTGTTTCGAAGAAACAGGTGCCCCAAAATAGCACGTCACGAGGTGACAAGTCAAAGTCATACTTCAATCAGTTGGAAGACTTTACAATGGCGGCCTATGAATATAAGATATAGGAATACAAAGCACAAGGAGAGTATTCAAACTCGGAATCAGAAGGTAAATAACTAGTGAAATCGGCAGTTGGTGGTGAGTTCACGCTTATATAAAATAGTTATCATAGAATTTATCAAAAACTTTACCTAGACCATTGCTTCATCCCAATGTCGTAATAGAGCTCAATATTTATATAAATAATCCCTTTATATAAATATACTAATAAGAAATAAATATATATAACAATATACACATTTCATAAGCTTTCGGGTAGCACGAGCGCACAGATGATGTTCAAGGCAGTAAAATCGTTTTCACGAAAGAACTGTTATAGTCTAGCTTTTAAAAATGACTTAGTTCTCTATAACAAGTGTTCTGATACCAATCTGTAACACTCCCAAATTCAAGATAGGCAGCGGGTCATTGGGAGTATTACTTCATAGCACAACACACAAGTTATAGAAAACGACTCAAAAAGAGGCGTTTGAAAAGTTTAATCCATTCGATAATTTAAAATCATAGTTTACAAGCAGAAACAGGTTCCAACAATACTTTAATAATAAACAGTTTCAAAAAGTTTATCAAATGCTAATAAATATTTTATTGCCCTTAAAATATCTAGTGTGACTCCATGCTCCAGCTTCTCTTTAACCTAAGTACCTGAGAAATACATGCTAAAATGTCAACACAACGGTTGAGTGAATTCATAGGTTTGCAAGTAAAATCAGTGGACCACAAGATTTCAAGTATCCAGTTTTCCAAAGTCAGATAGCATTAGTTATCACATTTAGCTCATGAAACCGAACATTAACATCCGTTATTCCGTTTAAGTTTCAAATACAATGCGTGCAGTCGGTTTTCCGTTAAACCCGGACGGAGACGTCAATCCCAATAGATCTATTCACAGCATTCGCGTTTACTCGAGCAGTACAGTCGGTCCAAGTAATTAACGATTCATGACTAAAAGGGATAAAATAAGCATACAGTTCAAGCACTTGCGTCCATACGTAAAAAGTAGCATGTATCCCCCTCGCGGGTTTCATAAAACAATTAAAAAAGTAAAAGCGGGGCTAGGAACTCACCTTAGCGAAAGCGATACCAGGGGATGATAACAATCGACACAATAGTCATGAAAGCATAACGACGAAATTGAATAAGACAGGAAGCCGCGAGCTTCTAACGGCGACCTAAAATAAATATGGTGTGTCTTAGAAATGTACACGACAACATACAAAATTGAAATGAGTTTTATAATGGTTTCGTCGATAATGAACGGTAATCGAGTCGAGTTCCAATAATAAATAAAATGTATTTTTAAAATATATCTTTATATTTTTAGGATATTTACATTTTAGTGCTTTAACTCATACATAATCGTAATTTAGCCCATCCAGATTTATCTTTTACCTTTAAGTCCCTTAAATTTTGGATATGACCAAGTGACCCTTGTATAATATTTTTTGTGTAATTACAAAATTAACCCCGGTGGTTCTAGTTTGAAATATGTTCAAAACAGCCCCCTTGCATGGAATTTGACTTCAAAAGAGGTCCAAACCCCATGCAAACTTATACTTCCATTTGAAAACTCATTTTCAAATTTTACGACTTTAAAATAAGTTTAGACAATGAACTTTGATAAGCTTATAACTTGTAAAATAAGCTAATAAGCTTAAATGGGTCGAATGGGTCATTCCAAGGGACACTTTATGGTTACGGTTTTAGATAGGTTATCATGCGAACTAATGGCTGAAAGATTGGAACAATAGAGACTCCTAGGTGATGTTTAGGATTCTAAACAGATTAAGCCATGTTGTTAATAAAATTCACAAGTTATTAAGGTTCGAAAATCACTCTACATGTTACGTTTTGGTTTGATAGTTACTGTTGGGGACATATTTTCGTATGAATATTTAGATAAGCAATACTTAAAATTAGGGCTGATTATTTGGGTTCTTATAGCCACTTACGTGTAGTTTAGATTCATAAAAAGTATTAGTTATGTTGATAAGAGAATTTGGTATATATTTGAGTTAAAAAGTGACCCAAGAGGCCATTGTTTTACGCTTTCGACTTTTAACAACAATAAGCTTTGCATAGGTTGTGTTTTATCGAGGATTAATACCAGATTCATTATATGTTATAGTGATACAGAAGAGGTAATAAAATGAAAGGAAAGTTTACATAAATTTGAGATGAAACGCAAAATTTCTAAAATGCGAATGAAAAACGTGATAGTTTTGGTGTGCACTAAGACTTGATCAAGACTTCCTTCTTCATCCTTTGGTTTGTACTTGGGATGAACCTTGGCTTAAACTTTTCTTACTGCTGCTAGTATACCATACGAGAGAGATCTTGAGGTTTTAAAGTGTGTCTTGTCTTTGAAGCGGGGTTTTGAAGTGATAAGAGTGTTAGATTAATATAGTAAAGAACCTTTTATTTACTTATTATAGTAACAAAACTCGTAGAATAAGTTTGGCATAGAGATGTGGCTAATGATGGAATGGCCACGGTTGTATGTACTTAGCTCCCATAGAAATGATAATGTAAACAATTTGAAAAGGTTGAGATGAAATGTCATACGTAGGTTGCTAACATGTGAACTTCACATGTTATGTTGATATACACGTATAGTATAGATAAGAATAAAGTACAATAAATTGTTAATATGGCAGGTAGTATGACTAACAATGAAGTAATAGTTTTATTTTATAAATTTGGGATATAAGCGGGTATTATCGAAATCCGATATTTTTAAAGTTACGTGATTTAAAAATTACACGTAGAAGATGAAAAATAAACACTCAATATAAAGTAAAAACATCAACGTTCGAAGCACGTTGACATTTTGATATAAAAATGAGAAATTATCATTTTACAAACGTTAACACGTTATATAACCGAACGAGACTTAAAGGTTTATCACAACTTACGAAAAGACGAAAAATAAAAGTAACGGAAATAAAAATATTTCTGCATCATAACGAGAATGTTGCGATCGATAACGGGTATAGACTTTGTCAATAAATAATAAATGATATGTATTCGATACGTTGAAGCCCTAACCTTCTCGCTAAATTCCATATTATTCAAAGAACGAACATGAAAATTTAACATCGGGTAATAAATATTGGTCCAAATATTTGAAATAAGATTAGAGCTTGGTCTAAATGTTGATATTAAATTTCGGGTTATTACATTCTACTTGAAAGGTAAATGCGAAAAGTAATAAAAATAATTCAAAAACAAATAACTAATAATAAAGGAGCGAAACAAATAATAAAACGAAATTTAAAACAAAACAATTAATAAAATAAAACTAAACGAAGAAATTAACTTTCGACTCGAAAATAAAATTTACGTAATGAAAAAGGAGAAAATAAAACTAAGAGGGTACTTTAAAACTAAATGAGACAAAAGCTAAAGCGGGCGCTAAATAAAAGATAAAACTTAAACTTTTCGAAAAAATACTAATATTAAAAATTGACGAAAAATACAACTAAAAATACATGACTTTCAGAATAAAAATCGGAACAACTTTCAAAGTAAACTAAACGATTACGGAACAATACTAAATAATAAACAAGCAGGCAGGCACCCTACTTAAGCAAGCAGCCTAGCTGCTCAATTTGGCGCCAAACTAAAAGTAAGCAGGCAGACATTCATGTCATTCTTATTGTTATACGGAATCTTAGTTTTATTTGTTATCCGGAATTCGGTTTGTTTAGTTATACGGAATATTTATTTCTTTTGCATTCTTATTCGGATTATAGAATCTGTTTCTTATCCGGGTTTTTGGTCATTTGTCTTATCCGGGGTTTTGGTCATTACTCTTATCTGGGTTTTTGGTCATTAGTCTTATCCGGGTTTTTGTGTTTTATGACTTATCCGAGAAATACCAATTTTAGCCAACTATCCGGAATATGTAAAAAATCCTTATCCGGGATACAGGGGTTTATAAACCCGGATAACATAAAAAAAATCAAATAAGCTAAAAACTAATAACCACTAAACCAAAACTTAGACCAAATAAATTTTAAGAAAAACTAAATAAGCCACAATTTAAAAACTTTTAAAACACTAAATAATAAAAATATTTAAAAACAACTTTTTATAAAAATTAACTAATAAGCACTTAATTAAAAATAAGACAATTAACACAATAAGCACTAAAACACTATAAGCTATAAAAATCAAACACATCAAAACCAGTAAGCACAATCAATCAAAAACATCAATCAAACAAGAACATGATTAATAAAATACATGATTATCAAAATTAAACAAGTAAAAAGATTAAGAAAGGTAGAATAAGAATGATTAATTGAAAAGCTTGAAATTAAGATGATTAAAGATTCAAATTACAAGATTAATGAAAAAGCATGGAAATTTAGATTACACCTACTCCTACTCCTAAAACTAATCTATCTACTCCTAAAATGACTAACACCTCCTAGTGACATATTAGGAGGGTTTATATAGGAGGAGAGGAGGAGTGTTGATGCTTTCTTGTTTCTTTCTTCTTGTCTCGACTCGATTTAAATTCTTTGTCTTTCTCGACGTCGTCTCAGGATTTGTCGATATAGATTGAACTCGTCTTATAATTATCTTCTTTAATTAGACTTGGTTATTCGACTTCATTAAACTTCCGTCTTTAGACTTTTCCTTCGATAAATCTTCATAATAGGCCTTGGACTTCCATTATTTTTGCACTCTTGATCTTTTGACTTCGTCTTTTCTCGTTTTCTTTGATAAAAGCCCGTGAAAGCCCCTTTTTTCTTCCTTTTTCATCTTTTGGTCCTAAAACACAATAAAAACACAAACCACGCATAATTCCGACATTTACGACATAAAATACACGTATTGGCTTGGTTATTATTATAATTAAGTGGTAAAAGGATGGGTGTTTTCACACCTATCAAAACCACTTATCGTATAAGTCTACTAACTATTTGGCTCCTCCCGGTTTTGTAGCTCCTCAAAGACCACCCCCACCCGCCCAAATTAACCAATACCAAAATAGGAACCAAGGTCCACAAAGGGGTAATTTTCAAGGGAATACAAATGTAAGGGGTTACAATCAAAATCAAGGGAATTTTCAAGGGAAAAACCAAGGGTTTAATAATCAAAATCAAGGATTCAATAACCCAGGTTTTAATAAACAAGGTTTTCAAAACTATAATCAATATCAAAATCAAGGGTTTCCAAATAAAGTGCTTAACAATCAAGGGTTCAATATGCCTAATCCTCAAATGGACTTGGTTCTTCAAAAACTTAATGAGCAAGACCGTAAGCTTAAGGAAATGCAAGAGTCCACTGATTAGAAATTTATGCAAATGTTATAAACCCTTCGTCCTCAAGGTGCTCTCCTTTCAAGCACTGAAACCAACCCTAAGGCTAATGTGAATGCCATCACTACTAGGAACGGTAAAACAACCGAGGGACCTTCTTTTTCTCCACCTACCATTGATAAACAAGGACCTGAGATTCCTTCTACTTCTACCCAACCTCTTCACCACCTACTTGTGATATTCCTTCCCTAAGAAATCCTTCTACACCGTATGTTCACCCTTCCCCATAATCTTCTACCAATCCTTCGATTCCTAAACCAATTCCCGAGGTTGTGAGTGAACTGGTTCTTTCTCAATCTTCTCCTAAATCTAATATACCTTACCCTTCAAGGTTGAGGAAGGATAAGTTGAATAACAAAGATGATATTCAAGTTTTGAACTTCTTGAAAATGTTCAAACAATTGAATTTGAACATCACCTTTGTCGAGGCTCTCGCTCACATGCCTAAGTACGCCAAAATGTTTAAGGATCTTTTAACCGACAAGGAAAAATTGCTTGATATCGCCAATACCTAATTGAATGAAAATTGTTCCGCGGTTCTTTTAAGAAAATTACCGGTTAAGCTTGGAGACCCCGGTCGATTCCTTATCCCTTGCAATTTCCCCAGTGTAGAGAATTGTATGGCTTTGGCGGATCTCGGAGCGAGTATCAATCTTATGCCATTGTCCGTGTGGGAACAATTATCTATACCCGAGCTAGTCCCCACTCGTGTGACTTTAGAGTTAGCTAACCGTACGGTTGCTTATCTGGTGGGGATAGCCGAGGATGTGTTCGTAGGATTCGACAAATTCACTTTCCCCGTCGATTTCGTTATCGTTAACTATGAGATGGATCCTCGTGTTCCCTTAATTGTGGGACGAACCTTCTTGTTGACCGGGCGTACATTGATTGATGTAGCCGCGTGATAGTTGTAGAAATGCGTGTTTAGGAAAACAACGTATAAATGCGGCAAGTATTAAACTCTACGCTTTAGGAAAAACGTAAAACCGAATAAATTCAAGTTCTTTCTCGAAGGAGGTGTGTGGATTAATGTTCCACTTATATAAAATCAAAGTTTGGATTAGTGACGTTTTTGGTTTAAAGAGAGAAAAAGTAAAGACGAGCTACGACTACGATTACGCTACGACGTTGACGTAAAACGATGACGTAATTACGTGAAACGCGACAAAATTAAAAATTAAACCTAAAAATTAATTAAAAGATTAAACTAAGTCTAAATTAATATAAATAAGAATAAAAATCCAACAAATATATTTTAAAACCTTTTATTAATTAAATATTCAATTTTAAATGCTAATTAAAGCCCTAAAATTAAATATAATTAACAAAATGTCCAAAATATTATTTTATTGAACAAATAACTCACTTATATTATTTAAAGACTAAAAATTATTTTTCCTAAATTTTCAAAACTATTTTTCTATTTTTATATCACTAAAAACTATTTTTAAACTAAAATAATCATAAAAAATAATAAAATAATGCTAAAAATAATTTGACAATTTTAAAAATCCTAATTTATGCTATTGAACAGTAGAAAAATGAAAAACTTTGAAAAATGTAAAATTTTTCACTAAAAGACAAAACTGATAATAATAAAACCTTAATTAAACTTAAATTAATTATAAAAATTAATAAAAAATGTGAACAATAAAAACTTTTTTAACTAAAAATCTTAAACTATTTTTCTAAATATAAGAAAAATTTTAAGACTGAAAAATATTAATTTCCTACACTAAAAGACAAAAACAGTAATATTAAAACTAATTTAAAATAGCAATTAAATGTAAAAAATAAAAGATGAACAGTAACAGAAAAATAAATTAAGCAGAAAAATCAAAAATAAAATAAGAAAAATAACAAAATTGGTTTGAAGGTCTAATTCCTATTTTACTCCACTAAAGACAAAAAAACAAGATTACTGAAAGTGACACTTGACTGCTTTTGTTTTCTAGTGTAGCAGGGGGAACTTTAACACAGGCAGTGGGAACTTGGTTCCCACTGGTAGAACAAAAAACAAGGTCTGGTGAGATTTTTGCTTGTAGCTTGCTGGTTTTAGAACTTTGTTTTGATACAAGGGCACCCCCACAACCAGTTGGGTTGTGGGGAGTCACAAAAATTATGAAAACAACAATTACTTTACAAAATATGCACACAAATTAGCCAAATAAGTCACTGATATGACTTTGGTCTATCAGATGAACAGTGGACTGGTCTAGTGTGCACAAAAACGGATTTTAAAGCTTTCAAACTTGCACAAGTCTTAACCTAATAACATAAAAGCTATCTAAAACCCTAGATGATACCAAACCCTAACAGATTTCACAAGCTGGTGTACCAAATCAACAAAGAACAGTCAATTAAGGCACTTACTGAATTTTGCTACTTGGGCCAAATTTTGAACATGCAATTTCCTTTTTAACCTATCTAATCTTAAACCAAAAGCTGAAAATACTTATAACTACACTTCCAGGCTTGTTAAGACTGATTAAAGGGCAAATAAGTGTCAAATACATGCCCTAAAACCTACTCCCAAACACCCTCTTAATTCTGAAAATCAACTTTTTGCAAATCAAATGAATTTAAAACTTATCCAGACTGATCTCTTCTATTTCTAACATGCAACAACAACCTAAATGAACATGAAAATACTCTTAAACAGGCATGTAAACCTTTACCACAAAATCATACAGTCACAAAAAAACATAAAAAAATTGCAAACAGGGTTCAAGCCGTAGATACCTTGGCTGAATGCCTTCTGTATGAACTTTTCAAAGCTTAAGTGAGCCTATGCAATGTGTAGAGGGGCCTGCTCGTGGAATCCAAGTTGACCCAAAGCCAAATATATCTTCAAATAACTGATAAAATGAAATGGTGAATGGCTCTTCTTTTGACTCTTGTTACCTGCACACAACAACCAAATGAAGAACTGAAAAGCTCAAGCTTATAAGCCTTGCTTAATGGATAAGCAAGCTTATGAGCTTATAGCTTATATAAAATCAATAAACTCCTTGAAAACGGATTTTTGCCAAAGAAATACTTTTTGAAACTACAAGAGAACCTTAACAAAACTTAAAATAAGCCGTACCCAGTGACCAACTTCCACTTTCACTTCAGTTGGCCAAATGGATAAGGCTGTGAAAGATTTTGTCAACAACTTCAAGAACATGAATTTTCTGAAAACATCTTATAAACTGAAAACCTTGGAATTTTTAAACTAATTTGCAATTAAAGGAAATATTAAACTAGAAAAACAGATAAATTGGAACTCAGTATTTATGCCAAAAGTCTAAAGCTTTCATTATCATTAATAACTTAAATTTTTTTTACATAAAAACAGGAAAAAATGAAAAGAGACACATCCCGTCTCTTTTATACTACATAATAGAACTATCTTGAATAAAAAATACAACTGCTAAAACCCTAGCTAAGGGAATTCCCAATCCGTCCTTGGAATCTTGACTGAAAAAGTGGTCAAATTGTGCCCATGTGATGCCTGTGAGCACACAGCTGTCTTGATGAGATCTTGGACGTTGAATAGTGCGTAGGGACCAATTATTTAATATTGGATGTTGATCATGTCCCCTCTTGGTGTTTTGTGTGAAAGAGACGGGGCAGGGTGGTCCAAAATGGCCACATGGGTGTGTTGGGATAGGTTTAAAAGAGTGGGTTTAGATGAGGATGGGATGAATTAGTTATCTGGATATTTTGGTAGAAAAACCCTTTGATTAGGGTTTGATTTGGGATTAGGGTTTATGTGGTGAGTGGGTGTTAACAGGTGTGTGTTAGATTAGGTTTAAGGGTGAAAAGTGTGTTTCCCACAAAAATTAATATTAATAATCAGGTTTAAAAATTTGATTAAATAAATAAATCTGGTTATTTAGTGGGAAAGTGACGTGGGTCATGGGGAGGTTTTGATTGGTGGATGGTGGGTAGAGGGTGACGTGGCGGTTTATGAGTGAGTGAGGGAAGTTTGTGTGTTTGATGATTTTGGTCCCTGAAATCCCTTGTATTTGCTAAATAGAGTCCCAACAACTTTTATTCCCATTTCCTCTAGTAAGAACTTTGGACAACTTGCTGAATTTGGCCCAGCATAGTTTCCAACTTTAAATAAGGACTAATATTGCAATAAATGCAATATTTAAGGGCTATTCATGTGATATCTTCAAACATGGAGGGCCTTTCTTGTCACATATGGTTCTTCAAGGACCTTTCTTGCCAAATCTTCAAAAATGAGGGACCAATGTTGACATTCTTCAAAACTTCAAGGGCATTTTTGTAAATTCCATACTTGGGCCCGGTTTCTTTTGCGGCTTCGTTTCCCGTGTTCGTTTTTGCTTGATTCCTTTGATCTTTTGTTGATTTCATGATATCCGTACCTAAAATACACAATGAACAAACACAAGCATATATTTGGGTGTACTGATGATACTTTAAGCGTTTTTAGCCCGATTTGGACGATGAGACTATGTATAATTACAGTCTCATCACTCCCCCATACTAAACCATTGCCGTGTCCCCACGTAATGCTAGAATTAAGTATCGTAGCACTTCCAAAATTCATTTTATGATGACATTTATTGAAGACATAAACTTAAATAAACTACTACACGCGTTTTAGACATAATGTATTGTTTTCATCACGGTTAAGTGACTTTTGGGATCATAGAACAAGAACACGTGAATGCTTCGTTAGAAATAATTTCGTCGTCCTCGATTTTCACCCAATTCCATGCTAAGCGTGTAACGAGATCATTGTTATTATAAGTTAGCAACACGATCATATCTCATGAGTGTTAAGTACGAACCTAAACTCCCTTATTCCTACTTGGTATCTCTTATATTTTATTTTGTCTTAATGATCACGAGGATACATCATTGACTTATGCGTGAATAGATATTAAGTCTAAAAATAGAGTCTTAACGGTGTAACCAAAATCATTAAATTAATAATTCACCCTAATAGACAACGATGTCAAAAAATTAAGTCAACAAGAAGGATCGATAAACACGGTTTTATAACGGTTTTGAACATGAGACTTATTACCAAGACTTTTATACGCCCCCTAACGGAAGGGCCTTATTGTCATTGGTTTACCTCCATCTTTTATTCAACTTCGCCATGAAGCTTTTATTATGACTTCGGTCTTGCCTTGCCTTTTATTATCCGCCTCATCGGTGGTTTTATTAGCCAAAGACGTATATCCTCACGCTAAAGCGAATTTCGGATCTTTAAAGCTTCAAAGATTAAGGCTTGATTCACTTTCAATTTGGGCATAGATTTTTTGGCCTTGTGAGCTTCAAATTTTTGCTTAATTTACGTGAGCACTTGAAATCTTATTATTAGGTGAAGCTTTTGATTATTCGGGTGCCAATACTTCAAAACCGTGACGCTGACGATACCTTAATGTTTTCCCAATTTAATTATAAAAAGGCTACTAAAATAAATTAGAAACCAACAATAGTAACTAAACCGCTAAATCAATATTTATTAAAAATTTATTATACAAAAGTGTGGGGAGAATAAGCTAATAATCACTACACATGAGATCGTGATGATTACGAGACTTATAAATAACTCTATAATTTCTCGTCCTCATTTAAGAGACTTAGCCTAAAAAGTTAAGGAATCGAAGCTAAGTGCTCAACACGCACGGTCGAGTCAAAAATTACTCTTATTCTCACCATCGGAAAACCTACATTCGTGTCTTAAACACTTATAAAAAACTAGAAAAATTTTAAAATTTGGCCATTTTTAGCCTTATTTTGAATAAAACGATAACAAAAAGATGAAAATTGGATTGCGTGGTGACGTAAGCAAGGTGAAGTATCTACTCACCCCCCCCATACTAAAACTAAACATTGCCCTCAATGTTTCGAGTCTAGGGGTGAAAACACCCCCATACTAGAGACGTAGTCGAATGCTTAATCTCGAGCATGGAAAGGGTAAAACGAATAACCTAAAAGCCGTTTATGAATTATGTTAATAAGATAAACGTTAGAACATAAAAGGATATCATCTGATATCGGAATCTCCAAAGGCAACGATCGAAGCTCGAGTGATCCGTAAAACGAACACGAGAGGCTTCAATGATGACGATGAAACTAATGAATCACAATCACAAACAACCACGGAACAAAAATTGGAAGAGCACAAGTCCCCTCGTTACGTTAAACTAAGAAAGCGATAATATTTACAAGGATAAGCATGAGAATCCCCCACGAGGCACCTTGTTTTTGATAACCGAGTCAAAAGCTCGACTCAAATCCCCATAAATGTGATCATTTAGGTATAATCTTGGTATGGTCATTTTTGGTGGGGCTTACATGATAAACAAGGCCCAAAAGTACATGGAGTACTTTAAAAACCCGATATACGTATACCGGGGTCAAAGATAGCGTCCTCGTTTTCGGATGAAAGACGAAACAACGCCACTCCAACATGAATCAAAACCTCAAAGACGTAGAAGAAAATAGATAAGAAGTAGAAAGGTGGGCCAATGGGTAAGTCAACATAATGAGCTACTCGAGGTAGACTCACACCAAGCAAACGAAAAGATTTTCCATTTATTGCATCGGTGGAAGACCGAGATTTCCCTTTATAAGCAATTCCGGGATCGTAAATCTCGTCCTCGGTGGAGAAACGTGAGGGAACATAAGGGGCTTCCCCCACACTAGATCCACGCCAAACATCGTCAAAAGGAGTAGACGATGTAGTAGCACTCATAACACGCGGTGATGACGGAGTTAAACATGTAGAAAAATCTTTTAAAACATTTTTAAAATCTTTTCCTATTTCATCGTTTAAAAACTCTTTATGAAAACCCGATTTTATAATGTCGAAAATATTTGGCGTGTCAAATTCAAAATTAGTCGCGCTAAAAATCCTCACATTTAAGTCTCTGTTAGGAGGGGGTGGCGGATTATATAAGTTCTCAAAACATCGATCAATAAAGAACACCGCCCCCTCGGGGTCAACATACTCGTCATCCTCATGAACGTCGATCTCATCGATTTCTTCATCAAAGATAGGCTTGTCAAACCAAGGTTTGTCATTCCCCTCCTTGAGTATTGATTGTAGGATAAAACACGACTCTTGTTTAGGAAAACAAAAGAACGTATATGAGCGGTAAGTATTAACGAGTGATTTAGGAAAACCACAAGTAATGACCCTTAATCACTTATAATGAGAGAAAGTTCGTTTCCCAAGGAGGTATATGTGTTGTGAGTTAACTTGTATTTATTTGAGATTAATATTGAGAATAATGGGGATGAGAAGATGAAAAGACGGTTACGTTAAAATTAAACTACGACGTAAAAGACGAAAACGTAAAGTCGTAAAAACTACCCAAATTAAAAATTTTATACTAAGACCAAAAAAACAAAATCAATAATTAAAAAGACTAAAAACAAGTCTAAAATAATATAAATAAAGACAAAAATCCAACAAAGATATTTTAAAACCTTTTATTAATTAAATATTTAATTTTAAATGCTAATTAAAGCCCTAAAATTAAATATAACTAATTCAAATGTCTAAAATATGATTTTATTGAATAATTACTTAACTTATATTATTAGAAGACTAAAAAGTAATTTTCTAAAAATTAAAAGCTATTAAAACTATTTTTAAAATTCTAAAAATGATTTAAAATGATTAAAAACTAATTAAACTTAAAATAATTATAAAAATAAATCTAAAAGCTATAAAAATATTCTAAAACTGGAAATAGTCTTAATTAATGCTAAAGAATCTAGGAAAAATGAAAAATAAAGAAAAATAAAACTTTGAAATTTTAATAATAAAATAATATTAAAATATTCCTAAAAATAAAAAGTCCTCAAATAAATTCTAAAAAATTCCTAAAAACTTAAAATATTCTAACTAAGAGAAAAACACAAATTAAAGTTCCTAAACCTTTTTTAATAATTTTATAAAAATAATTAAAGTTTATAAAAAACCTTAAAATAATATAAAATTAAAAATTAAAGTTTATAAAACCAAAACTAGATGTAAACCTCAAAATATTTATTAAAAAGCTAAAAACTATTTTTCCTAAAAATTAAAAATCTTTTTTCTATTTTTTAATGATTTAATAAAAAACGGGTAATAAATAAATCCTAGAAAATAATTAAATAAAAGGAAAAATATAAAAATTGGCTAGAAAAATCTTAATAACTAATATGATCCTAGGAAAAATCAAAATAAGCAAAAACGCTTAACAAATAAGCCGGAAAAATGGTAAATAAGCTACGGCTTATTTATTAAGCTAGAAAGACAAAACGTATTAAATAACTAATGAAAACAAACATAAACGTAAAAAGGCATCTAGATTAGCGGTAGAGCTCCTACTCCTCCTTTCGAGAGGTCTGGGGTTCGAGTCCAGCTACGGGTGACCTTTTTACACTTTTTTCTTTTTTTTATTTTTTCTTACTCCAACAAATCAGTGACCTTGTAAGCCTTAGAAACTCAATCCAATTCCTTTTTTAGCCAAGATATAATCCAAATTATGATCAAAAACGTATGCCAGTTGGGCAGTATTGCTGATGAACAAGTGCTAGTGCACACTTGTGCACTTATTGAGCCAAGAGGGGCCTGGCTTGCTTTGTTTGGTGGATGTTTGTGGACAAAGGGGGCACCCTTGTGCTCATAGAAGCACAAGGAGTCAATACAAGCAAGGAAACAACCAATTAGCACACCAAATTCACAAAACAATGCACACCCTAGCCAATTCAAGTTGCTGTGACAGATTATGCAGGTCAGGGGACTTATGAGCTAAACAGATTGCACAAACTTGAGTTTCAATGGTCCAAATCATGCATACAAACTCACAAGCTGACATACAAACCAAATCAATCCCTGAAATAACCTAGAACTTAACAGATTTCAAGATCTTAGCATTCAAATTCTTGAACACAAGCAAATTTGGGCATAAGCAGATTTTCAATGGTCACTTTCCACTTTTAACACACAAACTTACTCAAAAACCCTTCTAATCTAACTAACAACTGATACTCTTCCTATTCCAACTCAAACAAATATCTTTAACACGTTTTTGAAACACAATCTAGGATCTATGCCCTGCTAAAATGCTAATCCAAACACCCTTTTAAAACTTTGAAACCAAAATTTACAAACCAAAACAGTTCAAAACCTACTCAAACTGACTCTAATAGCATCTAGCATGTAAACAAACTCAAAGGAACAAAGATCAAACAGCATAAACAACAAATATCAAACAATCATACAAGATCATTCAAACCACCACTTTCTGAGATTTCAAAAAGGAAAAGAGTGATTACCTCAGGTCCTTACATCCAAGGATCTAGTGGATGAATATCCACCTCCTTATGCACCCGGGTGCATGCAGATCAATATCAACAACCTTTTTACCTGTTTAAGAAAAATCAAAGCAAAACAAACACAATACAAGCAATATGATATTATTTCTGTTTACTTTTCTTTCTTTTTAAAACTCTTCCAAAAACTTTTAAGACTTCTTAACACGTTTTCAAAACACCTAATTAACCAATCACATCAAACTTCTTAACATCAAAACCTGAAACAGATTCTCACCAAGAATCTCAAAATTTCAGAAAACCTTTAAATAACTTTGAAAATCAAAGTTACTTAACCAAAATACAAATGGAACTCAGAATCAAGCTTCACACAATACACAACTTTTAAAAACAATAAAAAGGCATTACACTTGATTAAATCAAAAACCAAACTTTTATTTTCTTAAAAAGGGATTACAAGTGAGAGCTTGAAAACTGGAACAAGGGGTCATCACAGGTTGATGCCTCCTTTTATACTACTCTAATGAACATACTAGAAGGCTTAAAACAAAACCCTAATCACTAGAAAATCCCAAATATGCCCTTGACGATTTTGAGGTATGAGTTGTCCAAATTTGATCTAAGCCGTTCCTTTTGGCGTTGTGATGAAGCAAAAGATCATGGTTGTTGATTTGGGACACGTCACTAAACTTGGAGGACAAGGTGTTCTCTGATTGGTGGAATGGGAATTTGGGGGTAGGGTCCACAATGAGTGGGAAGAGGGTTTTGTGTGTGGGAAATGTTCCTGCGTGTGTGAATCACACGTGGGCTAGGTTAATTGGTTTTTACCCAAGGTTTAAGTGAAATAGAACCTGGAGGTGAAAAGTGAATAGTAACTTCTCTTTGATCCGATTTTGGGGGAAACACAAGTGTTAGGCGCGTTTTCTGTTTGAATGTTTCATAGTTAACACATTTGGTCCTTAACCTTCCTTTCTTTTGTCTTTTCTCTTTAAAACCTATCAGCGCCCCATTAAGCTTGTATCAACTTCCATCATTTGGCAATTTTGGCACCAAACTTTTAAAAAGGGTTTTCAAGGGTTCATTTTGCCATTTTTGAGTATTGCAAGGGCTGATTTTGAACTTTGTTGATCTTCAAAGGTCTTCAATGCTTCTTAATCTTCATGAGGGGCCATATTTGACAAATTGATTTTGTTGAGGGACCAATCTTGTCATTTCTTCAAAGTTGAAGGACCTTTTTGTAATTTTGACAAACTTAAGGGACCAAACTTGTAATTATTAATATACAAGGGTTTTAAGTGTCATTTCTTCAATAAATAAGGATCAATCTTGTTTGTCTTCAAGTCTTCAAGGGTATTTGTTGAACATTCCATGATTAGGGCCCGGTTCTTTGTACGGCTTCGTTTCTCGTGTTCGTTTTTCCTTGTATCTTGTGATCTTTAGTCTTTTTCACGATATCCATACCTAAAATACACAAGTAAACAAACACAAGCATATATATGGTATTTTATGACATTTTTATGCATTTAAAGCCCGAAAAGAACGATGAGATCATGTATAAATGCCATCTCATCAAGTATCTTAGAAACTCTCTCGAAAAGATCACGATCAAGCACGAAACCATCATTCTTTTGTGGGGATTGTTGATAAGTTAAATCATCACGAATGTGGTAAACGTAATTCTCATTTGAGGAGTGTTGATTAGGTAACTCCTCGAGAATTCGATTTTTGGTGGTCACATGAGTTGGTTCGTCATCAAAAATAAGACGTTCCAATTCATTAAGTTCATCCTCGATTTTCGAAAGATCGACCTCACTCGTAGGTGGAAGTGAAGGCATAAGAGCTAGCTCTCGTTCAATGATTTCCTCAATCTCGGGATCAAACTCATAATCATCGTACTTCACATGTTTCTTTTTAGGAGAATCAAAAATTGCATGTGGATTTTGAAGTACGTGATCAATCTCGGCAAAATCTCCATCGTCATCGTCAAAGAAAGAGTCGATGTGAGCACTCACAACCATGGTCTTACAAGTCGAATGACTATGCTTAGGTGACTTTTCTAAGACGAGAGGATCGATGTCGATAAACCCTTTAGCCTCAACGGGTGTTGGGCTAGGAATAGGAGGCACTTCGATGGAGTTAGAAGTTGAAGCCTCAAAGACGTGGTCCTTCGAAGGTGGTGAAGACGAGTCCATTTTGGTCATTGTCGTGATGGCACTAACGTCGCCCTTCGGAATTGGTGTTTCACTTGTTTCGCTAAATACATCCCAAAGTGAGTTTTCATCCATAAATTTACACATACCCTTTTGAATTAGGTACACGTATTCTTTATCATTAAAATCATCATCTTTAAAACCGTTTTTCTTAATTCTTTCAAAACATGCATCAAGCCTCATTCTTTCCACTAAAGTGAACATTTTGAAATCATTAGGATTTGAATCATTAGGTTTTGAAACCTCGTTTTTTTCATTATCATTAAACACTTGGGATTTTCTAGCGAAAAAGTCCATTTTGTCATCCCCATATCTCATAGTAAGTCTCCCCTCGTGAACGTCGATTACGGTTCGAGCCGTCGATAAGAATGGTTGGCCTAAAATAATGGGACATTTAGGGTCACACTCGTAATCGGATATAACGAAATCCGCAGGAAAAAAAAACTTTACAATCCTAACATAGACATCCTTGGCTATTCCAATTGGTATAAGTGGAGTATAATTTGCAAGCTCGATAGTCATGTTCGTGGGGGTAAGTGAAGGCAATATCATCAATTTCCAAAGAGAATGAGGCATGAGATTGATGCTAGCACCTAAATCGGCAAGGGCTAAACATCCCTCAATCTCGGAAAAATCACAAGGTAGTAGAAATTGGCCCGGATCCTCTTCCTTTCTCGGCATACGCCTTTTAGGTTTTTTAAGAAGGATCGATGCACAAGTTTCTTCAAGGGTTACTTTCGTAAGGTCGATAAAGCTCTTTTTTTGAACCGTGGATGGAATTTGAGGTACACGAGGGTGTGCACTCTTTTCCTTGGTCGCTACGTTCACCCCATCGACTTTAGAACAATAAGACGTCTTAGAAGTCGAGGGTTGAGAAGAAGGAACAACTCGAAATCCTTCAAGGTTAGGGGTAATCACACGACCTTTCTCACGAGACGAGGCGGCTTTACATTGTTCCTTCGGATTTGCAACGGTGTTACTAGGTAAAGAACTCGATGACGCACCCGAGGCTTTGTTCATAATGGCCGAAAACATCTTCTTTATGTCAATTTGCCCTTGCTCAATCTTCGTGTTTTGCAATTTCAAAGTATTAGAAAAATCATTTTTCAAAGTACCAATTTCTCCCTCTAATCGTCTCATATTAGCCTCATTCGTTTTCATGTAATTTTGAAAATCGTTTGACAAACTATTTTGATTTGAATTAAAGTTCCCTTGGTTTTGATTGTTTCTTTGAAAATTTCCTTGATTCCCACTTGAAAAATTGTTTCCTTGATTGTTGTTGTTTTGAAAACTCGAGTTTTGGTTGTTGTTGTTATCTCGGTTTTGCCAATTCAAATTACGACCTTGATTATAACCTTGATTTTGATTCGAAAAATTTCCTTGTTGATTGTTTCCTTGAAAATTGTTTCGATTTTGAAAATTGTTGCCTTGGTTATGATTGCCTTGTTGTGATGGACACGCGTTATTTTGATTTTGAAAATTGTTGTTTCCATTTAACGCACTCAAATTCGACGTTTGGCCATCCGTAGCCGCACACTCGTAATAATATGAGGTCCACCACAAAACGTACACGATGTCTCAACCGCTTTCACCGTAGCGGGAGCGTCTTTCTTTTGCATCTCAACGAGAAAAGACGTAAACACATTCGTCAAATTATCGACTTTCGCATCAACTCTCTCAATATCGCGATTAGAATTACTAACATTGGCGACATTGGCAACACTCGGTGCGTTGCGGAGTTGGTAAACCTTGGATCGGTTTTCAATAATTATCAATGCATCTTTCGGAGTCTTACACAAAAGGTTGCCACCGGCGGCGGAATTCAACGAATCTTGTTCTTGAAAATTAAGACCGTTGTAAAACGTATCGATTTGGTGCAACTCGGAAAAACCATGGTGAGAACATTGCCTAAGAAATTCCTTAAAACGATCCCACGCGTCTCTAAAAGAATCATTCGGTTTTTGCTCAAATTTCGTAATTTCATTTTTGAAAAACGTCGTCTTAGACGGTGGGAAAAAGTAATTAACAAACTTGGAGACGAGATCCTTCCACGTAGTTATGGAATTAGGTGGCTCTTTCTCGTACCAATCCTTGGCGGCACCATCGAGCGAGTACGGAAAAAGCATAAGCTTGACGACATCGGTGTCGACGTTCTTAAACTTGCTCGTTGCCAAAAGACGATCAAAATTCCGAATATGGTCGTGAGGATTATCGGCTTCACGACCTCGAAACTTCGTAGCTTGAATCAACGAAAGCATTCCGCTCTTAATCTCAAAATTCTCCGCTACAATAGCGGGAATTACGATCGCGTCTCCATAACCCTCGGTGGGTGCTTGGAGCAATTCCATCATCGAACGATTGTCGGCCATCTCCTCTACGGTCTCTTCAAAAACGATATTAGGAACGTCGGTTTCTAACTCTCGTCTACGTCTTCGATTCCTTCGATTACGATTGCGTCGATTCGAAGCGTCGCTAGAATTAGAATAATCCTTCGATCGAGTGCGCATGCACTAAGCGTAGAATGGGTGGTAGCAAAGAAGATTCTTTTTGCGGCTTTTCGATTTTTCATTTTTTTGGTTTTTGATTGTTTTTTAATTTTTTTGGATTTTTGTTGTATTACGTAGACTCAAATCTACAAATCTCCCCTCGAATCGACTTTCTCGATTAAAGGAGCCTCAAAGAATGAAAATGATCACGTGGAGTGAACGCCTTCGATGACTTTAGAACGTTGGTGGAACACCAAAATGTTCAAGAGGTTTTAATCTTGAAAACACAAGCAAATATATATGATACGAGATAATACTTGGGCGGCAAACCCTCAATTGGCCCTCTTTCTCAAAACACGCACAAGCAAGCGGGGGAAACGAGGTGGCGCTAAGCACTTAAGAGCCTTTTTCCCTTAGGTCGTGAAATACAACCGCCTTATACCCACCTTATAGTTTGTGTTAATTGAAATTAAGCTTCACGGAAGTATTTAACTATTTTGCCTTTAAACTTTTGCTTTAGATTCGAATACAATGATCGAGTGATGAAATCCCGAATCAAGGTTGCGTTTTCACGCTTTTGGAGTACTTGTATATTTATTGTTCTTACGTAGTACAATATAGTAATATATTCACAATAAAAACGAAAACCAATATATCTACAATATAGTAAAGATTGTTGTGTGTTTAATTTAGGAAAATCAAACACGATTTATTTGGATAATATAATTAATAGAGAAAAATAGCAAAAATGAGTATGTACGATATTCACGCCTTCCAAAAATTGAAAAGCAAAAATGCACTACTCACACAAACACGATACTAATAATGGCAACACTAAAAACACCTCTCCGGCAGTGGCGCAATTGATAATTGTAGAAATACGTGTTTAGGAAAATAACGTATAAATGCGGCAAGTATTAAACTCTACGCTTTAGGAAAAACGTAAAACAGAATAAATGCAAGTTCGTTCTTGAAGGAGGTGTGTGGATTAATGTGCCAATCATATAAAATCAAAGTTTGGATTAGTGACGTTTTTGGTTTAAAGAGAGAAAAAGTAAAGACGAGCTACGACTACGATTACGCCACGAAGTTGACGTAAAACGATGACGTAATTACGTGAAACGCGACAAAATTAAAAATTAAACCTAAAAATTAATTAAAAGATTAAACTATGTCTAAATTAATATAAATAAGAATAAAAATCCAACAAATATATTTTAAAACCTTTTATTAGTTAAATATTCAATTTTAAATGCTAATTAAAGCCCTAAAATTAAATATAATTAACAAAATGTCCAAAATATTATTTTATTGAACAAATAACTCACTTATATTATTTAAAGATTAAAAAGTATTTTTCCTAAATTTTCAAAACTATTCTTCTATTTTTAAATCACTAAAAACTATTTTTAAACTAAAATAATCATAAAAAATAATAAAATATTGCTATAAATAATTTGACAATTTTAAAAATCCTAATTTATGCTATTGAACAGTAGAAAAATGAAAAAGTTTGAAAAATGTAAAATTTTTCACTAAAAGACAAAACTGATAATAATAAAACCTTAATTAAACTTAAATTAATTATAAAAATTAATTAAAAATGTGAACAGTAAAAACTTTTTAAACTAAAAATCTTAAACTATTTTTCTAAATATAAGAAAAATTTTAAAACTGAAAAATATTAATTTCCTACACTAAAAGACAAAAATAGTAATATTAAAAGTAGTTTAAAATAGCAATTAAATGTAAAAAATAAAAGATGAACAGTAACAGAAAAATAAATTAAGCAGAAAAATCAAAAATAAAATAAGAAAAATAACAAAATTGGTTTGAAGGTCTAATTCCTATTTTACTCCACTAAAGACAAAAAAAAAACAAGATTACTGAAAGTGACACTTGACTGCTTTTGTTTTCTAGTGTAGCAGGGGGAACTTTAACACAGGCAATGGGAACTTGGTTCCCACTGGTAGAACAAAAAACAAGGTCTGGTGAGATTTTTGCTTGTAGCTTGCTGGTTTTAGAACTTTGTTTGGATACAAGGGCACCCCCACAACCAGTTGGGTTGTGGGGAGTCACAAAAATTATGAAAACAACAATTACTTCACAAAATATGCACACAAATTAGCCAAATAAGTCACTGATATGACTTTGGTCTATCAGATGAACAGTGGACTGGTCTAGTGTGCACAAAAACAGATTTTAAAGCTTTCAAACTTGCACAAGTCTTAACCTAATAACATAAAAGCTATCTAAAACCCTAGATGATAACAAACCCTAACATATTTCACAAGCTGGTGGACCAAATCAACAAAGAGCAGTCAATTAAGGCACTTACTGAATTTTGCTACTTGGGCCAAATTTTGAACATGCAATTTCCTTTTTAACCTATCATATCTTAAACCAAAAGCTGAAAATACTTGTAACTACACTTCCAGGCTTGTTAAGACTGATTAAAGGGCAAATAAGTGTCAAATACTTGCCCTAAAACCTACTCCCAAACACCCTCTTAATTCTGAAAATCAACTTTTTGCAAATCAAATGAATTTAAAACTTATCCAAACTGATCTCTTCTATTTCTAACATGCAACAACAACCTAAATGAACATGAAAATACTCTTAAACA
This sequence comes from Glebionis coronaria, assembly GCA_025667525.1. Lineage (NCBI taxonomy): Eukaryota > Viridiplantae > Streptophyta > Magnoliopsida > Asterales > Asteraceae > Glebionis > Glebionis coronaria. The sequence continues at coordinate 453,393,606 of CM046879.1, forward strand.
GGCATGTAAACCTTTACCACAAAATCATACAATCACAAAAAAACCTAAAAAAAATTGCAAACAGGGTTCGAGCCGTAGATACCTTGGCTGAATGCCTTCTGTATGAACTTTTCAAAGCTTAAGTGAGCCTATGCAATGTGTAGAGGGGCCTGCTGGTGGAATCCAAGTGGACCCAAGGCCAAATATATCTTCAAATAACTGATAAAATGAAATGGTTAATGGGTCTTCTTTTGACTCTTGTTACCTGCACACAACAACCAAATGAAGAACTGAAAAGCTCAAGCTTATAAGCCTAGCTTAATGGATAAGCAGGCTTATGAGCTTATAGCTTATATAAAATCAATAAACTCCATGAAAACGGATTTTTGCCAAAGAAATACTTTTTGAAACTACAAGAGAACCTTAACAAAACTTAAAATAACCCGTACCCAGTGACCAACTTCCACTTTCACTTCAGTTGGCGAAATGGATAAGGCTGTGAAAGCTTTTGTCAACAACTTCAAGAACATGAATTTTCTGAAAACATCTTATAAACTGAAAACCTTGGAATTTTTAAACTAATTTGCAATTAAAGTAAATATTAAACTAGAAAAACAGATAAATTGGAACTCAGTATTTATGCCAAAAGTCTAAAGCTTTCATTATCATTAATAACTTAAAAATTTTTACATAAAAACTGGAACAAATGAAAAGAGACACATCCCGTCTCATTTATACTACATAATGGAACTATCTAGAATAAAAAATACAACTGCTAAAACCCTAGCTAAGGGAATTCCCAATCTGCCCTTGGAATCTTGACTGAAAAAGTGGTCAAATTGTGCCCATGTGATGCCTGTGAGCACACAGCTATCTTGATGAGATCTTAGACGTTGAATAGTGCGTAGGGACCAAGTATTTAATCTTGGACGTTGATCATGTCCCCTCTTGATGTTTTGTGTGAAAGAGACGGGGCAGGGGTGGTCCAAAATGGCCACATGGGTGTGTTGGGATAGGTTTAAAAGAGTGGGTTTAGGTGAGGATGAGATGAATTAGTTATCTGGATATTTTGGTAGAAAAACCCTTTGATTAGGGTTTGATTTGGGATTAGGGTTTATGTGGTGAGTGTGTGTTAACAGGTGTGTGTTAGATTAGGTTTAAGGGTGAAAAGTGTGTTTCCCACCAAAATTAATATTAATAATCAGGTTTAAAAATTTGATTAAATAAATAAATCTGGTTATTTAGTGGGAAAGTGACGTGGGTCATGGGGAGGTTTTGATTGGTGGATGGTGGGTAGAGGGTGACGTGGAGGTTTATGAGTGGGTGAGGGAAGTTTGTGTGTTTGATGATTTTGGTCCCTGAAATCCCTTGTATTTGCTAAATAGAGTCCCAACAACTTTTATTCCCATTTCCTCTAGTAAGAACTTTGGACAACTTGCTGAATTTGGCCCAGCATAGTTTCCAACTTTAAATAAGGACTAATATTGCAATAAATGCAATATTCAAGGGTTATTCATGTGATATCTTCAAACATGGAGGGCCTTTCTTGTCACATATGATTTCTTCAAGGACCTTTCTTGCCAAATCTTTAAAAATGAGGGACCAATATTGACATTCTTCAAAACATCAAGGGCATTTTTGTAAAATCCATACTTGGGCCCGGTTTCTTGTGCGGCTTCGTTTCCCGTGTTCGTTTTTGCTTGATTCCTTTGATCTTTTGTTGATTTCACGATATCCGTACCAAAAATACACAATGAACAAACACAAGCATATATTTGGGTGTTTTGATGATACTTTAAGCGTTTTTAGCCCTATTTGGACGATGAGACTATGTATAATTACAGTCTCATCACCGCGGGTGAGCTTATCATGAGGGTAGGGGATGACAAGAGCGTCTTTAATATGGGTAAACTTTCTAAGCTTCCCGATGAGCCCGAATCCATGAATTTAATCGATGTGCTTGACGAAGCATGCGAGGAACATTTTCACGAGGCTTGTAAGAACGGGATTTCTCCTTTACCTCGTATTGAGACTGATGTAGGTATAATCGTACAGGTTTTAGGAAAAAAGTATATGTGGCAAGTATTAAGTAGTACGATTTAATTAAAAACCATAAAATCGATAAATGCGGGTTCGTTCTCGAAGGAGATGTATGATTAAGTGCCAATATGCAAAATCAAAGTTTGGATTAGTGACGTTTTTGGATGATAAAGGAAGGAAAAGTAGGACGAATTACGCTAAAGATTACCCTACGACGTAAAAAACACAAAATCGTAAAAATTGACGAAACTAAAAAGTGCTCTAAAATTACCAAAAAATTAACTTAACTAAAGAAAAATATAAATAACTCAAATTTGAAAACCAAATTATCTAAAACCTTTTTATTAATTTTAAATTAATTTTTAAATTTAATAAAAAACCCTAAAATTAAATAAAATTAAAAATAAGTTAAAATGAAAATTTTACTGATTGTAAACCTAAGTCTATTTAAATAAAACCTAAAAATGATTTTTGAAATTTTTTAAACCTGATTTCACTGTTTTTAATCTAATTAAAAAAATACGAAATAAAAAATAATTAAAAAATCTGAAAACTGAAAACTTGGTGTCAAAAAGTCTAAAATTATACTAGGATCAAAAGAAAAATGAAATGTTGGAAAATGCTTATTCAATAAGCTAAAATCAGCTTATAAACATTTGAAATGTTTATATGAGCTGATTCCAAAATCACCTTAAGTAATAAACGTTGGCAACCCTTGGCAGTAAAAGACCCAAGGGCGCAATGGTTAAGGCTTATGTGTGCGAGAGGAGTGGCGCAGGTTCGAGTCCTGGCCACGTCCTTTTTGGAAAATCTTTTTTTTACTTTTCTTTTTAACAAAACACTACCTTGATGACTTAATAACTACAAAAACATAAACTTAAACCAAAATTTAGCAAGATTAAAGCAAAAGAAAGCTAAAAACGTGACCAGGAACGAAATTTGTGCTAAAATAACAACATAACCCAAAACCTAGTCTTGTCCGAGAAACCAATAGGCAATGATCTTTCTCGGACAGACCAGAGAATGACAATTGCTAGGAGAACTTGTTTGTGGCTTGTTCTTTCTTGTTTTTTGGTGTTAATTGAAAACAAGGGCACCCCCACACTCAGTGGAGTGTGGGGAGTCAATATAAGCTAGAAAAAACACAACCTCAATACAAAAATCACATTCACAAGCACCAATTCAGTCTCTGATATGCTCCAGGGGTCTTGGTGGGTTTTGTTGACTGATGCAAATGGCTATATAGTGAATTCCAATTGTACAAGACTCGATGTTAACATTACCAAATCAACACAAACCAGTATGAAACTCTTAATAACACCCTAATCTCACAGCTAACCCAAATTCAAACTAAATTTGACTGAAATCAACTAGTTATTTAGACCTACTGATTTTAGCTAGTTTTTACCAAATACCTAACAAGCAACTTTACTTTTTATCATACCAAGCTGAAAAATAAGTGTCAAACACACCTAATACTAATCAAATGAGAATATTTGAGCTGAAATTAACCTAATTCTTGTCACCAAAATCAGTTAAAATCCTTATCCCCAACACCCCTTAAAAACTGAATGAAGAAATTTTACTAAGAACTAGCATATAAATCCTACCCAAACTGATTTCAAGCTATCTAAACATGCATATAATCCTGAAATAAGAACAAAGCAAACTTGTACTAACACATAACAGTCAATCCAACAAAATCACAAAGGCTCAAATTTTTTAGCTTTCAAGAGGGTTCAAGCCCAATACCTAGAGGGATCCACATCCATGCCCCTCAATGGCTGAAAAGCCATCTCCTTTCAGCTTAAAAGCTGAGCTTATGGCTTATGTGTGTGACTGCTTGAATGTAGAGAAGTGCTAGTGGTGGGTTCCAAGAACCACACACACCCAATATATCTTGAAAGAGAACTCCTACTAAGATTAAAACAAGGATGGTGAACTAATAACACACTATCAAGCAATAAGCTTAGCTTATTGATTAAGCAAGCTTATGGCTTATAGCTTATATAACCAAGAATAATGAAAATCAACTTTTGAAACCAATAGAATCTTGAAACCACTAAAAACCTGACAAAACGCTCAACATAAGACTTAGAATACTACCTTGAATCCACTTTCAAATCCTCAAGATATTAAATTCAACCTTATGAAAACACTTTTTTTTCAAGAACTTTTGAAACACGTTTTCAGAAAGCCTTTTGTAAACTGAAAACCTTTTGAAAACTTTAAACTAATTTGCATAAAATTAAATTTAAACTAAATAAGCAGTAAAAGATGGAACTCAATATTTGCAATAAACTTGAACTTTCATTTTCATTAATAACCAAAATTTTTGCAAAATATTGGAACAAGTATAAAGGGTCACATGTCGATCCTTTATATAGTACATGTAGGAATAATCTAGAAATGCTAAAATACTAAACCCTAATACATAAAAAATCCAAAAATTCCCCTTGATTAATTTTGAATATTTGGTAAAACTTTTATCCATGTGCTTAATTCAGACTTCCAGCTGTGTTGAATTGATCTTGGGCGTTGTTTTAAACCTTTGGGACCAAGTTTGCTATATGGAACGTTGGATGACTGATGGGATTCTCTTTTTACCATAAAAAGTGAAGCAAGGGACAACGGGGAGGGGACCAAGTGATGAGCTGGCAAGGTTTAGGTGAGTGGGTTTTGGTGACAATGACTTTAATCAAAGTTCTTGAGTTTATGGGTAATTTCCCCTTTGATTTGTGCTTGATTGGGTTTAGGGTTTATGTGGATTAAGGTGGGTTAACAGGGATGGTTTGATTAGGTTTAGGGGTTATGAAGTTTGAAAAATCTGTTTCCCACTTAATATTAAACTGATTATTAATCAGTTATAAAAATAAGTTGTGGATGTGTGACATGGGAGCATAATGGGAGGTGATTGGTGGGTCAATTAGTCAAGGTGACGTGTAAGGAGCTGGTTGGTGGTGATAGGTTTCTTTGTCTGCCATGATTAGTCCCTCAACTCCCCAATGTTGTTCATTTTGTAATAAAGCAGCCAAAAGTATACTCCATTTGTAATCAAAGTTTAGTTTTTTAGATTTTTACCACAAAAGGTTTATCAAAATTGTTCCAAGGACTATATATGCATAATATTGATTCTTCAAGGGTATATCTTGTACAATCTTGACATTTGAGGGACCACAATGTAATTAATGAGTTTTGCAAGGGTATGAAATGCCAAGTCTTCAAACTTGAGGGACCAAAGTTGACAATTCTTCAAACTTCAGGGACTTTAACGAAAATTCATGATTCGGGTCCGGTTCTTTGTGCGGCTTCATTTCCCGTGTTTGTTTTTGCTTCATTCTTGTGATCTTTTTTTGATTTCACAATATCCATACCTAAAATACACAATGAACAAACACAAGCACATTTTTGGGTATTTTGATGATATTTTTAGCGTTTTAAGCCCGATTTGGACGATGAGACTATGTATAATTGCAGTCTCATCACTCCCCCATACTAAACCATTGTCGTGCCCTCACGCAATGCTAGAATTAAGTATCATAGCACTTCCAAAATTCATTTTTATGATGACATTTTTTGAAGACATAAACTTAAATAAACTACTATACGTGTTTTAGACATAATATATTGTTTTCATCACGATTAAGTGACTTTTAGGGTCAAAGAATAAGAACACGTGAATGCCTCATAGAGATAAGCTCGTCATCCTCGATTTTCACTTTCCATGCTAAGCGTGTAACGAGATCATTGTTATTGTAAGTTAGCAACACAATCATATCTCATGAGTGTTAATTACACATCTAGACTCCCTTATTCCTACTTGGTATCTCTTATATGTTATTTTTGTCTTAATGATCACGAGGATACATCATTGACTTATGCGTGAATAGAGATTAAGTCCAAAAATAGAGTCTTAACGGTGTAACCAAAATCATTAAATTAATAATTCATCCTAATAGACAACGATGTCAAAAAATTAAGTCAACAAGAAGGATCGATAAACACGATTATAGAACGGTTTTGAACATGAGACTTATTACCATGACTTTTATTATCCGCCATCATCGGTGGTTTATTATCATGGTTTACCTCCATCTTTTATTCAACTTCGCCATGAAGCTTTTATTATGACTTTGGTCTTGCCCTTGTCTTTTATTATCATCCATCATCGGTGGTTTTATTATGACTTGACGTATATCCTCACGCTAAAGCGAATTTTGGATCTTTAAAGCTTCAAAGATTAAGGCTTGATTCACTTTCAATTTGGGCATAGATTTTTCGGCCTTGTGAGCTTCAAATTTTTGCTTAATTTAGGTGAGCACTTGAAATCTTATTATTGGGTGAAGCTTTTGATTATTCAGGTTGCCAATACTTCAAAACCGTGATGCTGGCGATACCTTAATGTTTTCCCAATTTAATTACATGGAAGCTACTAAAACAAATTAAAAACCAACAATAGTGACTACACCACTAAATCAATATTTATTGACAATTTATTATCAAAAGCGTGGGGAGAATAAGCTAATAATTACTACACATGAGATCGTGAAAGATTACGAGACTTATAAATAACTCTATCATTTCTCGTCCTCATTTAAGAGACTTAGCCTAAAAAGTTAAGGAATCGAAGCTAAGTGCTCAACACGCACGGTCGAGTCAAAAATTACTCTTATTCTCACCATCAGAAAACCTACATTCGTATCTTGAACACTTATGAAAAATACGAAAATTTTTAAAATTTGGCCATTTTTAGCCTTATTTTGCAACAAAACGATAACAAAAAGATGAAAATTGGATTGCGTGGTGATGTAAGCAAGATGAAGTATCTACTCACCCCCCCCCCCCCCCCCCCCCCCCCCCCCGCATACTAAAACTAAACATTGTCCTCAATGTTTCGAGTCTAGGGGTGAAAACACCCCATACTAGAGACGAAGTCGAATGCTTAATCTCGAGCATGGAAAGGGTAAAACTAATAACCTAAAAGCCGTTTATGAATTATGCTAATAAGATAAACGTTAGAACATAAAAGGATATCATCGGATATCGGAATCTCCAAAGGCAACGATCGAAGCTCGAGTGATCCGTAAAACGAACACGAGAGGCTTCAATGATGACGATGAACCTAATGAATCACAATCACAAACAACCAAGAAACAAAGGTCGAAAGAGCACAAGTCCTCTCGTTACACTATTAGAAAAACAATATTTACAAGGATAAGCATGAGAATCCCTCATGAGGTACCTTGTTTTTGATAACCGAGTCAAAAGCTCGACTCGAATCCCCATAAATGTGATCATTCGGGGATAATCATGGTATGGTTATTTTTGGTGGGGCTTACATGATAAACAATGCCCAAAATTACATGGAGTACTTTAGAAACCCGATAAATGTATACCGGGGTCAAAGATAGCGTCCTCATTTTCAGATGAAAGACGAAACAACGCCACTCCAACTAGAACTAGAACCAAGACCCCAATGGGGTAGAAGAAAAAATATGAGAAGTAGAAAGGTGGGGCAATGGGTAAGTCAAACTTATGAGCTACTAGAGGTAGACTCACACCAAAAAATAGATAATTTTTCCATTTATTGCATCGGTGGAAGACCAAGATTTCCCTTTACAAGAAATTCTGGGATCGTAAATCTCGTCCTCGGTGGAGAAATGTGAGGGAACATAAGGGGCTTCCCCCACACTAGATCCACACACAACATCGTCAAAAGGAGTAGACGAGGTGGTAGCACTCATAAAACGTGGTGATGACGGAATTAAACTTGTAGAAAATTCTTTTAAATCATATTTAAAATCCTTTCATTTTTCATCGTTTAAAAACTCTTTATGAAAACCCGTTTGAATTATGTCGAAAATATTTGGCGTTTCAAATTCAAAATTAGTCGCGCTAAAAATCCTCACATTTAAGTCATTGGTGGGAGGGGTGGTGGATTATATAAGTTCTCAGAACGTCGATCAATAAAGAACACCGCCCCCTCGGGGTCTACATACTCGTCATCCTCATGAACGTCGATCTCATCGATTTCTTCATCAAAGATAGTCTTGTCAAACCAAGGTTTTTCATTCCCGTCCTTGAGTATTTTAGAAAATCTCTCGAAAAGATCACGATCAAGCACGAAACCATCATTCATTTATGGGGATTGTTGATAAGTTAAATCCTCACGAATGTGGTAAACGTAATTATCATTTGAGGAGTGTTGATTAGGTAACTCATCGAGAATTGGATCTTTGGTGGTCACATAAGTTGGTTCGTCGCCGAAAATAATACGTTCCAACTCATTTAGTTCATCCTCGATTTTGGAAAGATCGATCTCACTTGTAGGTGGAAGTGGAGGTCAAAGAGCTAGCTCTCGTTCAATGATTTCCTCAATCTCGAGATCAAACTTGTAATCATCGTACTTCACACATTTCTTTTTAGGAGAATCAAAAATTGCATGTGGATTTCGAAGTACGTGATCAATCTCGGCTAAATCGCCATCGTCATCGTCAAAGAAAGAGTCGATGTGAGCACTCACAACCATGGTCTTACAAGTCGAATGACTATGCTTAGGTGACTTTTCTAAAGCGAGAGGATCGATGTCGATAAAACCTTTAGCCTCAACGGGTGTTGGGCTAGGAAAAGGAGGCACTTCGATGGAGTTAGGAGTTGAAGCCTCAAATACGTGGTCCTTCGAAGGTGGTGAAGACGAGTCAATTTTTGCCATTGTCGTGATGGCACTAACGTCGCCCTTCGGAATTGGTGTGTCACTGAATACAACCCAAAGTGATTTTTCATTCATAAATTTACACATACCCTTTTGAATTAGGTACACGTATTCTTTATCATTAAATCATCATCTTTAAAACCGTTTTTCTTAATTCTTTCAAAACATGCATTAAGCCTCATAGTCTCCGCTAAAGTAAACATTTTTAAATCATTAGAATTTGAAACATTAGGTTTTGAAACCTCGGTTTTTTCATGATCATTAGACACTTAGGATTTATTCGTGAAAAAGTCCATTTTATCCTCCCCATATCTCATAGTAAGTCTCCCCTCGTGAACGTCGATTACGGTTCGAGCCGTCGATAAAAATTGTCGGCCTAAAATAATGGGACATTTAGGGTCACACTCGTAATCGGATATGACGAAATCCGCGGGAAAAACAAACTTTCCAACATTGACATAGACATCCTCGGCTATTCCAATTGGTATAAGTTGTGTACAATTTGCAAGCTCGATAGTCATGTTCGTGGGGGTAAGTGAAGGCAATCTCATCAATTTCCAAAGAGAATGAGGCATAAGATTGATAATAGCACCTAAATCGCCAAGGGCTAAACATCCCTCAATCTCGGAAAAATCACAAGGTAGTAGAAATTGGCCCGGATCCTCTTCCTTTCTCGACATATGCCTTTTGGGTTTTTTAAGAAGGATCGATGCACAAGTTTCTTCAAGGGTTACTTTGGTAAGGTCGATAAAGATCTCTTTTTGAACCATGGATGGAATTTGAGGTACACGAGGGTGTTCACTCTTTTCCTTGGTCACCACGTTCACCCCATCGACTTTAGAACAATAAGACGTCTTATAAGTCGAGGGTTGAGAAGAAGGAACAACACGAAATCGATCAAGGTTAGTGGTAATCACACGACTTTTCTCCACGAGACGAGGCGGCTTTACATTGTGCCTTCGGATTTTCGACGGTGTCACTAGGTAACGAACTCGACGAAGCACCTGAGGCTTTGTTCATAATGGCTGAAAACATCTTTTTATGTCAATTTGTCCTTGCTCAATCTTCGTGTTTTGAAGTTTCAAAGTATTAGAAAAATCGTTTTTCAAAGTACCAAGTTCTCCCTCTAATCGTCTCATATTAGCCTCATTCGTTTTCATGCAATTTTTAAAATCGTTTGACGAACTATTTTGATTTGGATTAAAGTTCCCTTGGTTTTGATTGTTTCTTTGAAAATTGTTTTGACTCCCACTTGAAAAATTATTTCCTTGATTGTTGTTGTTATCTGGTTTTGCCAATTCAAATTTCGACCTTGATTATAACCTTGGTTTTGAAAATTTCCTTGTTCATTGTTTCCTTGAAAATTGTTATGGTTTTGATTAAAATTTGCCTTGGTTATAATTGCCTAGTTGCGATGGACCGACGTTATTTTGATTTTGATTCGAAAAATTTTTGTTCAACGCACTCACATTCGACGTTTCGCCATCCGTAGCCGCACACTCGTAATAATTATGAGGTCCACCACAAAACGTACACGATGTCTCAACCGCTTTCACCGTAGCGGGAGCGTCTTTCTTTTGCATTTCAACGAGAAAAGATGTAAACACATTCGTCAACTTGTTGACTTTCGCATCAACCTTCTCAATGTCGCGGTTAGAATTACTAACATTGGCGACATTGGCAACACTCGGTGCGTTGCGGAGTTGGTAAACCTTGGATCGATTCTCGATAATCATTAAAGCATCTTTCGAAGTTTTACACAAAAAATTACCACCGGCGGCGAAATTCAACGAATCTTGTTCTTGAAAACTAAGACCGTTGTAAAACGTATCGATTTGGTGCAACTCGGAAAATCCATGGTGAGGACATTGCCTAAGCAATTCCTTAAAACGATCCTACGCGTCTCTAAAAGATTCATTCGGTTTTTTCTCAAATCTCGTAATTTCATTTTTGAAAAACGTCGTCTTAGACGGTGGGAAAAAATGATTAACGGATTTGGAAACGAGATCCTTCCCTAATTATAGAATTAGGTGGCTCTTTCTCGTACCAATCCTTGGCGGCACCATCGAGCGAGTACGAAAAAAGCATAAGCTTGACGACATCGGTGTCGACGTTCTTAAACTTGCTCGTGGCTAAAAGACGATCAAAATTCCGAATATGGTCGTGAGGATTATCGGCTTCACGACCTCGAAACTTCGTAGCTTGGATTTATGAAAGCATTCCGCTCTTAATCTCAAAAGTCTCCGCTTCGATAGCGGGAATTACGATCGCGTCTCCATAACCTTCGGTGGGAGCTTGGAGCAATTCCATCATCCAACGATTGTCGGCCATATCGTCTAAGGTTTCTTCAACAACGATATTAGGAAATTCGGTTTCTAAATCTCGTCTACGTCGTCGATTCCTTCGATTACGGTTGCGTCGATTCGAAGCGTCGCTAGACTTAGAATAATCCTTCGATCGAGTGCGCATGCACTAAGCGTAGAACGGGGGTAGCAAAGAAGATTATTTTTGGGGTTTTTCGATTTTTCAAATTTTTTTTTTATTTTATTGTTTTTTAATTTTTTGTATTTTTGTGTATTATGTAGACTCAAATCTACAAATCTCTCCTCGAATCGATTTCTCGATTAAAGGAGCCTCAAAGAGTGAAAACGATCATGTGGAGTGAACGCTCTCGATGACTTTAGAACGTTGGTGGAACACCAAAACGTTCAAGAGGGTTTAATCTTGAAAACAAGCAAATATATATGATACGTAGATAATACTTGACCGGCAAACCCTCGATTAGCCCTCTTTCTCAAAACACGCACAAGCAAGCGGAGGAAACGAGGCGGCGCTAAGCACTTAAGAGCCTTTTTCCTTTAGGTCGTGAAATACAACCGCCTTATACCCACCTTATAGTTTGTGTTAATCAAAATTAAGCCTCACGAAAGTATTTATCTATTTTTTTTCTTTAAACTTTTGCTTTGGATTCGAATACAATGATCGAGTGATGAAATCCCGAATCAAGGTTGCGTTTTTACGCTTTTGGAGTACTTGTATATTTATTGTTCTACGTAAGTACAATATAGTAATATATTCACAAGAAAAACGAAAACCAATATATCTACAATATAGTAAAATGATTGATTTGTGTTTAGTTTAGGAAAACTAAACACGATTTATTTGGATACTATAATATATTAAGAAAAATTACAAAAATGAGTATGTACGTTTTATACGCTTCCCAAAAATGAAAAGAAAAAACGCACTACTCACACAAACACAATATATATAAGGCACACAAAACACCTCCCCGACAGCGGCCCCAAAAATTGATGTAGGTATAATCGTACACGTTTTAGGAAAAACGTATATGTGGCAAGTATTAGGTAGTACGATTTAATTAAAAATAGTAAAACCGATAAATGCGAGTTCGTTCTCGAAGGAGGTGTATGATTAAGTGCCAATATGCAAAATCAAAGTTTTGATTAGTGACGTTTTCGGATGAGAAAAGAAGGACAAGTAGGACGAATTACGCTAAAGATTACCCTACGACGTAAAAAACACGAAATCGTAAAAATTAACGAAACTAAAAAGTGCTCTAAAAATTACCAAAAAATTAACTTAACTAAAGAAAAATATAAATAACACAAATTTGAAAACCAAATCATCTAAAACCTTTTTAATAATTTTAAATTAAATTTTAAAGTTAATAAAAAACCCTAAAATTAAATAAATTTAAAAATAAGTTAAAATGAAAATTTTACTGATTGTAAACCTAAGTCTATTTAAATAAAACCTAAAAATGATTTTTGAATATTTTAAACCTAATTTTACTATTTTTAATCTAATTAATAAAATACGGGAAATAAAATATTAATAAAAAATAATTAAAAAATGTAAAAAATGAAAACTTGGTGTCAAAAAGTCTAAAGATATACTAGGATCAAAAGAAAAATGAAAGGTTGGAAAAATGCTTATTCAATAAGCTGAAATCAGCTTATAAACATTCGAAATATTTATATGAGCTGATTCCAAAATCACCTTAAGTAATAAACGTTTGCAACCCTTGGCAGTAAAAGAACCAAGGGCGCAATGGTTAAGGCTTATGTGTGTGAGAGGAGTGGCGCAGGTTCGAGTCCAAGCCACGTCCTTTTTGGAAAATCTTTTTTTTTTTACTTTTCTTTTTAACAAAACACTACCCTGATGACTTAATAACTAGAAAAACATAAACTTAAACCAAAATTTAGCAAGATTAAAGCAAAAGAAAGCTAAAAACGTGACCAGGAATGAAATTTGTGCTACAGTAACAACATAACCCAAAACCTAGTCTTGTCCGAGAAACCAATAGGCAATGATCATTCTCGGACAGACCAGAGAATGACTATTGCTAGGAGAACTTGTTTGTGGCTTGTTCTTTCTCTTTTTTTGGTGTTAATTGAAAACAAGGGCACCCCCACACTCAGTGGAGTGTGGGGAGTCAATATAAGCTAGAAAAAACACAACCTCAATGCAAAAATCACATTCACAAGCACCAATTCAGTCTCTGATATGCTCTAGGGGTCTTGGTAGGTTTTGTTGACTGATACAAATGGCTATAAAGTGAATTTCAGTTGGCCAATACTTTGATGATAACATTACCAAATCACCACAACCAGTATGAAACTCTTAATAACACCCTAATCTCACAGCTAACCCAAATTCAAACTAAATTTGACTGAAATCAACTAGTTATTTAGACCTACTGATTTTAGCTAGTTTTTACCAAATACCTAACAAGCAACTTTACTTTTTATCATACCAAGCTGAAAAATAAGTGTCAAACACACCTAATACTAATCAAATGAGAATGTTTGAGCTGAAATTAACCTAATTCTTGTCACCAAAATCAGTTAAAATCCTTATCCCAAACACCCCTTAAAAACTGAATGATGAAATTTTACTAAGAACTAGCATATAAATCCTACCCAAACTGATTTCAAGCTATCTAAACATGCATATAATCCTGAAATAGGAACAAAGCAAACTTGTACTAACACATAACAGTCAATCCAACAAAATCACATACGCTCAAATTTTTTAGCTTTCAAGAGGGTTCAAGCCCAATACCTAGAGGGACCCACATCCAGGCCCCTAAATGGCTGAAAATCCCTCTCCTTTTAGCTTAAAAGCTGAGCTTATGGCTTATGTGTGTGACTGCTTGAATGTAGAGAAGTGCTAGTGGTGGGTTCCAAGAACCACACACACCCAATATATCTTGAAAGAGAACTCCTCCTAAGATTAAAACAAGGATGGTGAACTGATAACACACTATCAAGCAATAAGCTTAGCTTATTGATTAAGCAAGCTTATGGCTTATAGCTTATATAACCAAGAAGAATGAAAATCAAATTTTGAAACCAATAGAATCTTGAAACCACTAAAAACCTGACAAAAAGCTCAACATAAGACTGAGAATACTACCTTGAATCCACTTTCACTTCCTCAAGATATTAAATTCAACCTTATGAAAACACTTTTTTTTCAAGAACTTTTGAAACACGTTTTTTGAAAACCTTTTGTAAACTGAAAACCTTTTGAAAACTTTAAACTAATTTGCATAAAATTAAATTTAAACTAAATAAGCAGTAAAAGATGGAACTCAATATTTGCAATAAACTTGAACTTTCATTTTCATTAATAATCAAAAATTTTACAAAATATTGGAACAAGTATAGAGGGTCACATGACGATCCTTTATATAGTACATGTAGGAATAATCTAGAAATGCTAAAATACTAAACCCTAATACATAGAAAATCCAAGAATTCCCCTTGACTGATTTTGAATATTTGGTCAAATTTTGATACATGTGCTTGATTCAGACTTCCAGCTGTGTTGAATTGATCTTGGGCGTTGTTTTAAAACTTTGGGACCAAGGTTGCTATATGGAACGTTGGATGACTGATGGGATTCTCTTTTTACCATAAAAAGTGAAGCAGGGGACAACAGGGAGGGGACCAAGTGATGTGCTGGCAAGGTTTAGGTGAGTGGGTTTTGGTGACAATGACTTTAATCAAAGTTCTGGAGTTTATGGGTGATTTCCCCTTTGATTTGTGCTTGATTGGGTTTAGGGTTTATGTGGATTAAGGTGGGTTAACAGGGATTGGTTGATTAGGTTTAGGGGTTATTAAGTTTGAAAAATTTGTTTCCCACTTAATATTAAACTGATTATTAATCAGTTATGAAAATAAGTAGTGGATGTGTGACGTGGGAGCATAATGGGAGGTGATTGGTGGGTCAATTAGTCAAGGTGACGTGTAAGGAGCTGGTTGGTGGTGATGGGTTTCTTTGTCTGCAATGATCAGTCCCTCAACTCCCCAATGTTGTTCATTTTGTAATAAAGCAGCCAAAAGTATACTCCCTTTGTAATCAAAGTTTTGTTTTTTTAGACTTTTGCTACAAAAGGTTTATCAAAATTGTTCCAAGGACTATATATGCATAATCTTGATTCTTCAAGGGTATATCTTGTACAATCTTGACATTTGAGGGACCATAATACAATTAATGAGTTTTACAAGGGTATGAAATGCCAAGTCTTCAAACTTGAGGGATCAAAGTTGACAATTCTTCAAACTTCAGGGACTTCAATGAAAATTCATGATTCGGGTCCGGTTCTTTGTGCGGCTTCATTTCCCGTGTTCGTTTTTGATTCATTCTTGTGATCTTTTGTTGATTTCACGATATCCATACCTAAAATACACAATGAACAAACACAAACACATTTTTGGGTATTTTGATGATATTTTAAGCGTTTTAAGCCCGATTTGGACGATGATACTCTGTATAATTACAGTCTCATCATAGACCGTAGCTTCTATTGCTCCTTCCTTGACTCCGTTTGGAGCAAGTGATTTTCTTTTGAAATAATTCGAAGCAAGTTTAGGAGACGTGGGTTTACAATATGACGATTCTCCCACCGATTGGGAAGAAGACATTCGTAGCATTGAGAGACTTCTCAATGAGGATCATATTTCTCCACCTACTCCTAAGGAAGTTACAAACGATGATCCAAATTTGACTAAACCTTCCACCAAAAATCCTCCTGATTTAGAGCTTAAGGATTTACCGTCTCATTTAGAATACGCTTTCCTATAAGGAATTGGTAAGTTACCCGTCGTCATTTCTAAGGACTTAAAATAGGATGAAAAAGCTCGGCTTATTGAAGTTCTTAAGAAACATAAGAAAGCTATTTCTTGGAAAATCGCTGACATTCGTGGAATTGATCCTAATTTTTGCACTCATAAAATTCTCATGGAAGATGACTTTAAACCCGCGGTCCAAAGTCAAAGAAGGGTAAATCCCAAAATTCATGACGTCATTAAGAAAGAAGTTATCAAACTTCTCGATGCCGGCATGATTTACCCTATCTCGGATTCACCGTGGGTTAGTCCGGTCCATTGTGTGCCAAAAAGGGGAGGAATAACCGTTGTCCCCAATGAAAAAAACGAGTTAATTCCTACTCGAATTGTTACGGGTTGGTGAGTTTTCATAGACTATTGTAAGCTTAATGATGCCACTAGTAAGGATCATTTTCCTCTTCCTTTCATGGATCAAATGTTCGAGCGTTTAGCGGGAAATGAGTATTATTGTTTCTTAGACGGTTTTTCTAGATATTTTCAAATTCCATCGATCCAAAAGACCAAGAGAAAACCATATTCACTTGTCCTTATGGAATATTTGCTTACAAAAGAATGCCTTTCGGCTTATGCAATGCTCCCGGGACTTTCCAAAGGTGTATGAAGGCAATATTTCATGACATGGTTGAACAAACTATGGAAGTCTTTATTGACGATTTCTCGGTTTATGAAGATTCTTTCTCTTCTTACCTTGCCAATTTAGAACATATGCTTAAACAGTGAGAAAACACTCGTCTCATTCTTAATTAGGAAAAGTGAAATTTCATGGTAAAAGAAGGCATCGTCCTCGGTCATAAAATTTCTAAAGCCGGTATCAAAGTCGATCGTGCTAAAGTTGACGTCATTGCTAAATTGCCTCCACCTACCACCGTCAAAGGAGTTAGGAGTTTTTTAGGTCATGCGGGATTTTATCGACGCTTTATCCAAGATTTTTCCAAAATAGCCCGACCGATGATTCATCTTCATGAAAAGGACGTTCCTTTCATATTTTCACCCGAATGTCTTGAATCCTTCCAAATTCTTAAAGGTAATTTAACTAAGGCACTGGTCTTAGTCTCTCCGGATTGGGAGTTACCTTTCGAGCTCATGTGCGATGCTAGTGATTTCACGGTAGGAGCGGTTTTAGGTCAACGAGTTAATAATCATTTCCAACCTATCCATTATGCAAATAATACAATGACAGTGGCTCAATTGCATTATACCACTACCGAAAAAGAGCTTTTAGATGTAGTGTATGCTTTTGAGAAATTCGGCTCCTATCTTGTGCTTTCCACCACCATCGCTTACACCGACCATTCCGCCTTGAAATACTTGTTTACCAAGCAAGATGCTAAACCGAGACTCCTTCGTTGGTTTTTGCTCTTACAAGAATTCAAAATTGAAATTCGTGATAAAAAAAAGGAGCAGAAAACCTAGCCGCGGATCACCTTAGTAGACTCGAGGATCCGTATCAACGCGAATTACCCACCAAAGAAATCAACGAATATTTCCCTCATGGGACTTTAATGTCTATCCATTCTAAGGAGGATGACACCCTATGGTTTGCGGACATTGCAAACTATTTGGCGGGTTGTGTTCTCATTGAAGGGTTATCGTCCCAACAACGCAAGAAACTTTTCAAGGACATAAAACATTATTATTGGGAAGACCCTTGTCTTTTTAAGCAATGCGCGGACCAAATTATCCGATGTTATGTCGATGGGCCGGTGACTTTACACATTCTTGAAGCTTGCCATAAAGGACCCACCGGTGGTCACTTTGGTCCAAATTACACCGCGAAAAAAGTTTTCGACTCCGGATCCTTTTGGCCCTCCATCTATCATGGCGGGCATGAGATGGTTAAGCATTGTGATGCTTGCCAACGTCAAGGAAAGATCACTAGTAAAGATGAGATGCCTCAAATTTCATTCAAGAATGTGAGATCTTCGACATTTGGGGCATCGACTTTATGGGGCCATTTCCCTCGTCTAAGGGTAATAAGTACATCCTTGTAGACGTCGACTATGTTTTCAAGTGGGTTGAAGCTAAGGCTTTGCCTACTAACGATGCTAGGGTTGTAGTTAACTTCTTGAAACAATTTCTTACTCGATTCGGTGTGCCTCGTGCTATTATTAGTGATCACGAAACTCATTTTTGCAATGATCAATTCGCGCGAGTCATGGCTAAGTATGGTGTCAATCACCGACTTTCCACCGCGTATCATCCACAAACTAATGGCCAAGCCGAGGTTTCCAATTGTGGTCTTAAAAGAATCTTAGAGCGAACCGTAGGAGAGCATCGTGCTTCTTGGTCTGATAAATTAGACGATGCTTTGTGGGCTTTTTTTATCGCTTATAAGACACCTATCGGTTGTACTCCTTATCGCCTCGTGTACGGGAAAGCGTGCCACCTCCCCATTGAGTTTGAGCATAAGGCTTATTGGGCTCTAAATGGGATAATTTTGACTTGAACAAAGCCAGCGACCATAGAAAAATCCAACTTAATGAATTGAATGAGCTTAGAAACAATGCCTACGAGAATTCATTGATTTACAAGTAGAAAACTAAGAAAATTCATGATAGCAAGATTAATAACCGAGAGTTCAACATTGGTGATCAAGTTTTACTTTTTAACTCTCGGTTGAAAATATTTTCGGGCAAACTTAAGAGCCGTTGGTCCGGTCCATTCACCGTGGCACAAATTTTCCCATATGGCACTATTGAGCTAGCTCGACCAAATGGGCCCAATTTAAAAGTTAATGGTCAACGGGTTAAGTTGTACTTTGGAGAGGACATCTCTCATGAGATGATTCCATCCCTCTTCACATTTCCCTTAAATTAAATTCAGGAAATCGAGTCGAGCTAGAGACTCTAGGAATAAAATCAAGATCGTATAACTAGGTTGGATTTTCTTTACCTTTTTTAACCAATAAGTGTGGGGGATGAGCCAAATAGCGTGTTGTTTTGTGGTGATTGTGCAGGGACTTCATCGATATATCATTCCATTTTTTGTGCTTTTGAGGCAACCTGCAATCCCGTGATACCGGTTCTATCAAAACTATTGTAATTTAATATTGTATATAAATAAAGTTGAAATTGAAATCACTTTACTTGTCTCTTCCTTAGCTTGATTTAAACAAAGTGCACAATGTCCTAAGTGTATGGGAGTTTACTTCCACATGCCTAAACATTAAGGAGAATGTTTATATTAAGTGTAGGGGAGACTTCTATCGAAGTAAAGTGGGCTTTCCATTAAAATGTCCTCAATTAAACCAGGAAATTAATATTTTTCGACATTTTTCAAAAATTTTGATCTATTTTGGCCTAGTAGTATTTTCCATTTATTTTCTTTTATCTTCTTTTCTTTTGTCATCACCATCATATGTATATATTCCATTTCATGAATAAGTAAAAAGAAAAAAATGAATAAATACAATGGTTTTAACAAGTTTAGAGGTCTTTGACATATTAGGCCCGTCGTGAATATTTTGACCCAACCCGAGTTTGCTTATTCAAGCTTTCTCTAGCTAGTATCCTTAACCATATAGAACTTAATTGGTTTATTAGGCTAAGCATCCACGAGTCTCATTACTTGAGATTTTAAATTATGGAGAACGAGAAATGATAGAGTCAATTATAAGTTACTATGCTAAACATAGAATATTCGTATTCTTTCAAAAACTTATGTGGGTTAATTATTTGCTTATTATCCCTACACTTGTACATGAATAATTGAAATAAGTAAGGTCGTATAATTTAAAAGGTAAATTAGCTTCTAGCCCAAGATCATTTAAAAGTTACTCGTGATTAAATAGAGTTCATAGAAAATGCATAACTTAGTGAAGCGGGACGCGAATATTGGCGTATCCAAAAAGGCCCTAACAAGGCATGAGGATATCCGAGTCCAAAAAGGCCCTAACAAGGCATGAGGATTCCCTTTTGTTGCTAAATATCCTAAGATGATGTGAAGAATCATTAATCCAAATCAATATGTAGGATCAAGACACACGACAAAAAGCAATTTACTCCCAATAAGGTTGCGGATAAGTCTATCCAAAAAGGCCCTAACAAGGCATGAGGATAAATAAATCCAAGTCCGAAAAGGAGGCGGATCGTTGTATATCAAAGTCCTAAATAAAGACAAGGATAAATGAAGAAGTCGTGGTCAAATTTTGAAGCATCTCTCACTCCAAATGAAGATGTATACCAAATATGAAGAGAAGACCATAATTTCAAGATCGTCTCTCAAGATTTGAAGTTTGAAGTGCATGCCAAATATCGGTCCGAGAAAAGTCTCAAATCGTGAAACGAGTTATACCAAGATATGAACTTTAAATGATTACGTGAAACGTTTTAAAAGATCGTGTCCTTTAGCTAACTATTAATTAAATCGTCCTACTTTATTTTCGGCCTTAATAAATTATCGAAATAAGTAAAAATGTATCCTCGTGATCATTCAAGACAAGATAAAATATAAGAGATACAATTAGGAACAAGGGGGTCTAAGTGCGTGATTAATTCATATGAGTAGTGTTAGCATTACTATCTTATAATTACAATGATCTCGTTTTTACGCTTGGTATGGGGAACGTGAAACTTGAGGGCGATAAATATTCATGACACCAAAAGCCCTAATGCAAGTCTTAGATTTCTTTACGAGTTTCTTCCATCAAATAATTCATAAGTAAATAAATTAATTGGAAATTGTTATATCTTTTATAAAGTTTCAATCTTTTCATTCTTGTTAAAGTTTCTTTTGGTTGTAGTAGTAGTATATATCATAATAAAGGCCAAGATGGGTTAATTATGATGAAAAATGTAAATTTGTGCTTTAAAATTATGCATTGTATGAGGGCATTACAATAGTCAAGTGTAGGGGCATTTAATAAGTGTGTAAACACTTACCCCTTTTACCACTAAAAACAAAGAAAATATAAAACAAAACGGGAAATTAATAACGTAAAAGTCAGAATTACGCGTGGTTTGTGTTTTTGTTGTGAAATAGGTACAAAAGGACAAAAAAATGAAGAAAACAAGGGTTTCACGGGGTTTTCTTGAAGAAAAAGACAAAACACAAAGTCAAGGGACCAAAAGTGCCAAAAGAATGAAAGATGGAGGGCTAAAGATGAAGAAAATGTGAAGATATTTGCTAAATACAAAATCTTCCAAAGTTGAAGGGCTGAAACTTCCAAAAGAAGAAAGAAGAAAAGAACCTAGACATGTGGCCCAAAGGGGAACCAATATTACCCCTCACACGGATTCAGATCCTACATATCACACTCCCACAAATATAAATCCTCCCTTTTATTCCCTAGGATTGCCAGCGTGGCAATCTCTTTTTTAGAAAAAGGAGCTAGTAACAACATGCCACGTATCACACTCACTCTCAACAACGAAGACGAAGATTGAGTCCGTTTCACACAAAGATCAAAACATGAAAAATGATCGTCTCAATGAGACGAACCCAATAGCATTGGCCTTTTTCACTGCCATTAATCAAAAACACCCAATTTCAATTTCATGAACACAAACCCTAATACACTTGTCACTTTTTAATTGGTCCATGTTAGCTATAACAACTGACACACCTATCACCCTACACTATTTACCTCACCCACATGCTCCCCTAACCGCCTCACCCACCTCACACCCCTCCTTAAATACCCCTACGCTCCTCACACACACACAACCCTTAATTTTCAGCTTAAAATTCTGCAAATTTCTTTCAATCTAGTTTTAATATGTAGCTAGTTTAGTTTATGTACTTTTCCATTCCAATTGTACTCAAATTTCACAAGTTATCAATAAAATTCCAAAAGTTTATTGTTCATCATCGTTTTCATATCTCTACTGTTTGAATTGCTCAAGTTGTTGATGGATCGTGTTATTAAGCTTGTATACAAGCTATAGAAGCTCTTTGTTATCCTTTGGTCAAGTATTGAAGTTGTTTCAATTTTGGAGGGAAATACTATTTGTTTGAATTCACAGATTCAGATCTGTGAATTCTGGTTGTTTTGTTGATGTTTTGAGGTGCTATGTAGCTGTTTTGACGTACTTGATCTTGCTCACCATCAAAGGAGGCCTGGATTGAAGGTCTTTGTTCTACTTTAATTTTTTCTAGGATAATCAGGACTTATAGTTGTTTTTTCATGATAATATTTGTTTTGCCTGATTTCTTTGCTTAGTTTGCTTAATTCTGATCTGTTTTAGTGTTTTGGATACTTGTTTTAGCTTTATCATCACTAGATCTAGTTTTCTCTCTGTTAAATTTTCGCTTGAGTTGCATAAGTGTTGTTTGGATGGGATGATTTTCGATCTGTGTTAGAGCTTTAAGTTTAGAGTTTTTGTGCATCATATTAGCATCCTTACTAGAATCTAAAATAGTCAAAGTTTTTGGCAAATAACAAAGTCAAACGGATTTTTTATGTGCAAGTAATTTTCACCATCTGTTTTCAAAAATAGCTAAACAGTCCTTTTTGAATCATCATAAAAAGTTCATTACTCTGTTTTAGCTTTTGAGATTTGGTTTTCTAAATAGATTATAGGCCAGTTAATAAGTTTTCAGTTTACGGTTTTCAATTTCATCAACTCAATAAGTCTAGATTTAGCTTTGAATTCAGATGTTCATGCTTATGTTAACTGTTAGCTTTTTAGATTTTCATAAATGCTTATCAAGTGTTCACCTAGCTTAAGTCCTTTATAGAAGTTGCTTATAATCACCTAAATAGTAGATCTGGAGCTTTTGGAGCTTTTTGAAAAAATCAAAGTGCTTATTCATAAGTTGTTTTTAAGTTTTAAGATTTTCTAGCTTATTTAGTGTCTGGTTTTCAAATCTAAGTAATATTCCATCACTTTTGTTAGCTTTCCTATGAGTTTTCAGCTTAATTGGTTAAGTGAATAAGTAGTAATCAACTTTTGAGTTTATTGGAAAATTGGATCTAGCGTTTTAGCTTATTTCATAATCTAATTTTTGGGATGACTATCTTATTTTGGATTTAAAAAGTATTGGGGTTGGAATTTTGATTTTCATCAAGTTATAAGCCAGTTCTAGCTAAAAACGTAATAAGCCCGTTTCATAAGTTGTAGTTTATTTTTATTGCACTTTAGTCCTTCATATATTTGTTTGTTTTATTTTTAGCACGTAAAGTTAATTGCATCGTCGTCCTTATCTTTCAGCTTTATTTTTATTTGGCCCAAATAGACTCTGAGTTGGGTAGTCTATGGGCTAAGTTATTGGTTTGGGTTCTCGGTTTGGATTTAAAATGGAATTGGGCTTGTTCATTGTATTAAAAGCCGGTTTTGTTTTCAATTCATTTTCATATTTTCAAAATTATATTTTAATTTAATAAAAATAGTTTTTAATAAATAAAAAAATAATAAAAAAATTCTAACAAATATAAAAATCATTGTTAATCTTTTGGCATTTTTACGTTTCTATTTTGGGGATTTTTACATTTTTGCATTTATCTTAGCTTTATATTTGAATTTATTTTTCATTGACGTGCTTTATATACTTGTACTTTGTGCTTTAAATTGTGGTACTTGCACTTTGTTTTTAGCAATAGTAAGTATTTTATGTAGTATAATATTTTTATCTTTTTATGTGCTTTTAAATAGAAATAGATACCAATCAAGTATTATTAACCAAAAACGATTAATCTTTTGATAAATTTGATATCAATTCGAGTCGAGTCGAGGAAAAACGAACTTAAACGATTATACACTAAAAAGTTAATATTAATCCCCAATAGAACCATCCATTCCCACCACTCACTCACCTTGCTCACCCACGGGTGTGCTTCCGCCCCCTCAACAAAGGAAAGCTCACATTTATAAGCTAAACCATCTCTATGCATTCAATGACATGATCAACATGCACCTACATGAGGCCAAATGTCTCAGAGATATCACCAATCCCTCCACTTACAACACTCATCATGATATGCCTTCCACCAACACACCTCATGTATGCGACCATTTTTGTTTTACATAAACTATTGTCACAGAACTCCGTGATGAAATGAGGTTCATTCTCAATAAAATTATTTAGAGTGTCAATGCACACCTACACCCCCTTGTTAGTAGCACTCATCCTACAACACTCCCGGGCACCTGTTGTTCTTCTATTATTCCTTCTGTCTCCAGACTACCCGGACCCCGTCAGACCCTTTCCCCAAGGGTCCGACACACGAAAGGGTCCGTGGGTCTGACTGTCATAATTTAATTTTTATTTTTCAACTTTATCACATGTACCTCATTCACTTACCAAATGTTTCATATGCGTATTGTGGTAATCTTACTTTGGGGCAAGATGAACGAACCCTTGTTATTCAAATTATGATTTTTACAAATATGACAAATGTGTGTGAATGTTGTGTGACTTTATACTATCTCGCCTTTAGTCTCGAGAAACCTAACTTTCTATTACAGGAATTATACACATACGGGCATGAATCTAGGGGGAGTCTCATTAGACTCAATCAATCTTCACGAGCTCATTTACATATTTTATTTTTTCTCTTGTATAAAAATGTGTAAATTCATATAGTCCGATGTTGGGCTACATCATGAACATGTAACAAATGTTGTGTATATTTCTAACCCATTTCTTACATGATTTTCATAATCCATGGCTCCCGATTCTCCAATTTAAGGGGAGTTTGAACTGAGGAAGAGTCATGGAAAAATTGTTTGCTATCTATCTTGCTTATATCACGATAACACAACATCTCTCTCAAACTCTTTTTCCATTAAAACCCTTCCCTTTTTCTTTCGACAAAAAGGGGGAGAAGAGAAATATAAGTCCATATTTCTAAAGAAACTTATATATTGATGTAAATTTCAACTAAAAATAAGTTCATGTTTTGTCTTCAACAAAAAAGGGGAGATTGTAAATGGAAATATCGCACTAAAACGATATTTTCATTTTAATCATACTTAACGTTTTGTTAACGACAATACATCCAACATATTTTTATGTTTGAATTATAAACAACACATAAATCTTATTAGTTCATGAACTTATACACTAAAGTTTTTATAAAAGTGTACACAACTTATGTAAACCATACAATGAAAAAAAGAAAAATAGACGTGATATGTTCACTTTTGACTTTTCCGGTCAGATATATAAGTAAAACAATGCAGGATTTGATACTTACTAGTGATCTTGGACAGACATTTATGGGGCAACAAAAGTCAGACTTGTCGGACTCCGGCGAACCCTTTGGTGAAGGGTCCGACGGGTTCCGTGGGTTACTGATGTTTGCCTATAAATAGAAAACTTGTCCAAAATACTCACCCCTTTTCTATCTAATCTCTCTCTAATCTTAGTACATTATAACTCTCTAATATATCTTATTTATTCTCTTCTTACTTGTGAATTTAGATCTTTGTTCATATCAAGATCGATCACGAGAAATCTCAACTCTAAGCTTTGATCCTTCAAGGCTTAACCTTGCGTGAATGTGTTAAGTGTTCCTACACAATCACCATTGTTGTACCCATTCATCCATCTACTTGTGTAATATTGTGGTTGTTGTTGTAAGTTACAAAGTGTATAAGTGTATAAGGCGTTGTTGTGCCTTTGTAAAGAATGATACATCTTAGCTTAGGTGTCATTATACATTGTAAGCTAAAGTGTGAAGGTTTCTCCACCGGTGTAAAGGAGATTCATTTACTAGTGAAGTAGAACTCTCGAGTGGATACTCGAGGAGTGGAAGTAGGGGAAAGATAAGTGAGATCTTGATAGGCCGAACCACTATAAATTGTTGTGCATTATGGTTTGTTTCTTTACTACTTCAAATCGTTTATTTTATTATTTCACACTTCGTCTATATCCATTCACGATCACGAAAACGTTTCTAAATGATTAAACTAATCGGTAAAAGCCATTCAACCCATCTTCTAGTTTTCTACAAAGAGGTTCATAAAGGGAGTTCAAGAAAATCATAAAAGTTTCATCATTCTCGTCATAACGAGAAATCTCCGACATGGTTTCATCATTCTCACTTGAAGATTTTTCAATAGGGAAATCCTCGAGAAAGGATGGTGGTTATGAAGTATATGCTCGATCTCGGCAAAATCACCTTCAACATAAGAGAATGTATCAGTATGAGCAACTCTTGTAGGAGAATTCTCAATGGCTAAAACCGTAATCTCATAAATCAATTGACTAGGTAGAAAAGGCTCTTCAATGACGATAGATTTTGCCTCAATAATGGTCACTTCCTTCACCATAATGGATTTGGGGCTAGGAACAAAAGGCACTTCATTTGATGAAGTTTGAGCCTTTGGTAAGTCATGGTCCTTCGGAGGTGGTGATAACGAGTTCTCATTGGTCATTGTCGTGATGGAACTAACGTTTTCCTCCGACATTGGTTTATCATTCCAACATTCGAATAAATCCTAAAATGATTTGTCAATCATTTTTCGTAAACCTTTTTCGATTAAATAGGCATACTCTTTATCATTGAATTCATCATCTTGAAAACCACTTTTCTTAATTCTTTCAAAACATTCATCAAGTCGTTTGTTATCTTGAAAAGAAAGATTGTTTGAAAATCATTAGTTTCGTTTTGGTTTTGATCTTGGGATTTATCCGCTAAAAACTCCACCTTATCCTCCCCATATCTTGAAGTCAATTTCTCGCCAAAAACTTCGATTTGGGCTCGAGCCGTCGATAAAAATGGTCTAGCTAAGATGATAGGACGTTTAGGATCACACTCGTAGTCATAAATAATGAAATCCTCGGGAAACGTGAAATTTTGAACTTTAACATAAATATCGTCGACTATGCCAATTGGTTTATCAAGTGTTCAATTTGCTAGCTCGATGAGCATGTTCGTGGGGGTATGACTAGGCAATTTCATCAATTTCCAAATTGAGAGAGAAATTCAATTAATGCTAGCACCAAGGTCGGCAAGTGCTACACATTCCTCGATCTCGGGAAATTCACAAGGTATGAGAAACCGGCCCAGATCTTCTTCCTTCTTAGGCATGTGCCTTTTAGGATTCCGTAGAAAAACCTCAGCACAAGTTTCCTAAAGGTGAACTTTGGTCAAGTCAATAAATCTATCTTTTTGAATAGGGGATGGGATATGAGATACATGAGAGGGTTTAGAAGTAGAAGGAGAAATAGTTAATTTTGAAGAAAAATAATGTGTAATCTCATCCATGGTCGCCACCTTCTTCCCTTCTACCTTAGAACATGAAGAAGTCTTAGAGGTCGAGGGTTGAGACGAATGCACAACGGTAAATCCATCAAGGGTAGGTAATCACACGATAATTTCCACGAGACTTAGTGGCTTTAACATGCTCGTTCGGGTTAGAAGCGGTGTTGCTTGGTAACGAACCCAAAGTGGACGGTTTGTTCATAATGGCCGCTAATAAACTCCCGATCTTACTTTAATTTTGTACAATTTTATTGTTTTGACCTTTGAAAGTGTTGGAAAAATCGTTTTTCAATGTACTAAATTGACCTTCTAATCTCCTCATATTAGCTTCATTTGACTTCATGTAATCTTGAAAATCATTTGACAGGTTTTGATTTTGATTAAAATTCCCTTGGTTTTCATTCCACCATTGTTAAAATTACCTTGATTGTTGTTGTTTTGAAAATTACCGCTTGAACTTTGAGCTTACTTTAATTACCGCTAATAGACTCCCGAGCTTACTTTAATTTTGTACAATTTTATTGTTTTGACCTTTGAAAGTGTTGGAAAAATCGTTTTTCAATGTACTAAATTGACCTTCTAATCTCCTCATATTAGCTTCATTTGACTTCATGTAATCTTGAAAATCATTTGACAGGTTTTGATTTTGATTAAAATTCCCTTGGTTTTCATTCCACCATTGTTAAAATTACCTTGATTGTTGTTGTTTTGAAAATTACCGCTTGAACTTTGACCGTGATTAAAATTTCGGTTTTGATTGTTGTTAAAACCTTGAATTTGAAATCTTAAGTTTTACCCTTGGTAAAATCCTACTGCATTGTTATTGTAGCGACCCACTTTGACAACAAGGCCGTTATGTCATAATCATGGCGTGTCATCAAAGCATAATAAAGGCATCGAGTCATAAATACATAAAAGACCAATAGGAAAGCCGGAATCAAACATTGGCTTCCATCATAAGCTCAACATGAAATAAAGTAAAGGAAATCTAAATGACGAAACATGTGTCCGATAATGCATAAGCATAAACAATTTATTAAGGAAAGGAGTCTATGGGTAGCTCTCATCCTAAGCACACACTCTCATGCCAAAACCCCGTCTTTAGGTACCTGTCGTATGAGACATGAAAGGAAAATACGGCTGAGCAATACGCTCAGTGAACGGATATAAAGACAAGATAAGGATAAATGTAACATGAATAATGAATATTAAAAGCAGCGGAAAGAACATCCATGTCCTGAGGAAAACCTGGGAGATAAGTTATGAAGAATATAGGGCAACTGAAATGTCATGAATTGCACAAGTAATACAAATAAATGCCCACGAGCTCATTTATATCATAACATGGCATGCATAATAATAATGTCGTGAACGTATGCATGATAAGTAGAGGGGTTGTCTCACATGCAATAGAGGGGTGACCTCTAATAATAGTAAGATGGGTGGAGGGATCAGCTCCAATGTGATGGGGTGTAGAGCACACACCAAATCAATCACCTTGTACGTGTAAACATGTAAACTAGGATGCACCCATACGCCCCCGTAATAATAATAATGGCCAACTGATAAATATAACATGTAACATGAAGGGATGCCACGAGAAATCACTCTCATCGCGGGAGAGTCATAAGATAAGTGCCTCATATGTCATGGTCGTGGTACCTCCATGACTAGGTGGAAAATCGTGTATATCATGGTCATGCATGTAAATAGCTCGAAAAATATGTGGGTCATGAAATAAAACTAAGGGAAATCATAGCAGTCATGAAAAGATATATAACATGAAAATGGGGAGAAAATGTGGCACAGCAATCGGGAAATCCTAATCATGTAAAGAGATGAATGTCCCTATTGAAAGGACGGAATATTTATACCTTGTGTCCAGTAAGCAGTGAGAGAGATGGATAATGGAAATGAACTACTCAAACTTCACGTGATCTACATGTTAAAGGACGTGTATGAGTTACTTGCTCATGGTATGAGTTACTTGTTCATGGTTTATCGTGTCTTTCCTTCTATAGTAGTTTTTCTAATTTTAGTAGCTTTCCTTAATGTTATACGTTCATGTTTTCATGATTAATGTATTTCATGATTCGTATATTATTATACTTGGTATTTTCATAAATAGTAACTTTCCAAAAATAGAAAGTTTCCATAATTAGTAACTTTCCAAAAATAGCAGGTTTCCATCAATAGTAACTTTTCAAAAATAGAAGGTTTCCATAAATAGTAACTTTCAAAAAATAGCAGGTTTCCATAAATAGTAACTTTCTTAATATAGCAAGTTTCCATAATTAGTAACTTTCTAAATGTAGTTGGTTTATATAAATAGTAACTTTCCAAAAATAGCAAGTTTCCATAAATAGTTAATTAGCTCATTTTTCTTTACGTAGGTAATTTAACTTGTTTCATTATATAACGGTTTTAAATCAAATAAACCGAAATCAATAAGCCGATTACTTAATAAGCAAATTTTATAAGTCATGAATTAATAAGCCAATATTAATTAAGTCTAAACTTAATAATCAATTTTAATAAGTTATGAATTAATAAGCCAATATTAATTAAGTCTAAACTTAATAAGCTAAATCTAATAAGTCATGAATTAATAAGCCAATATTAATAAACCATTTCCTAATATAAGCCAAAATAATAATTAAACTAATTTTAATTAAGCCAAAATTAAAAATCCAATTTCCTAATAAGCCAAAAATAAAATAAGCCGGAGTTGGAACCCCGAACACCCCGAAGTGGGGCCCTCGGCTTGCCGAGTCATGAACCACTGAGCATCCCCTTTGGGGTCTCGGTTAGCCGAGCCACAACACCACCGAACACCCCTTTTGGGGTCTCGGTTTCCGAGCAACGCCCAACCGAACACCCCATTTGAGGTCTCGGTTTACCGATCAAAACACCACCGATAGAACCCCCTTGTGGGTCTCTCGGTTCGCCAAGCAAAACAAATGAGCCAAAGGCTCCTCACCAATCATGATTGCGTTCTTGTTGATTAAACAAAACATGTATTCATTTCATTCTTTCATTTTTAATTAAATTCATAAATGATTCCTAGAAAAATAAAATAAGAAATTAGGATTTTGAGAATTCTCGCAAGAGATTAGACTAGAGGAATGATAAACACGAACACACATACGTAGGAAATCACGATCAAAAACAAGTTCTCCTCTCCCTTTTTGTCTCTTGGTGGCCGGCAACACAACACCCACACACACTTATGGTTTTAATTTATTTTTCTTAATTTTCACAAATGAGCACGTAGTAGAGTTTTGGTTAATTAATTTCTATTGGGTCGGGCCTTCAGCTTCATATTTAGACTTGTAAGACTTATACTTACTACAAAGCCCATTTTATTTATTTTGTGTCATAATGTGTGTTCTCGTGTGTTCGTAAATTCATGGATTTTAATTTCGTGTTATATCTTGTCATGTCGTATTCAATATACGTTATTACTTGTCGTGAATTAATTAAATATTAAAAGTTTTAATTAAGTGGTATTTTCATACGGGTTTTACAACTCTTCCCCTCTTAAAAGAATAATTCGTCCTCGAATTAGAAATATGATGTAACTGAAAAGAGCATACCCGGATTATGGGAGAAAATGAGGATAAGAAGTCCGGATCGACTCCTCAGTTTCCCAAGTGGCTTCCCGCTCGGGATGGTTCTTCCAAAGGATCTTGACGAAAGGAATAGTCTTTTTCCTCATGACCCTATCTTGACGATCTAGAATAGCTTCTGGTTCCTCAACATAAGATAGATCCTCACGAATCTGATCGAATGGATACGTGATAACGTGCAAATGATGATACTTGTAACCTCTGAGTAATGATATACGAAACACGTTGTGAACGTGTGATAACTGGGGAGGTAACGCTAAACAATACGAGACCTCACCGACATGATCGAGAATCTCGAACGGTCCGATGAAAAAGGACAAAGCTTGCCCTTTATACCAAAACGTCTGACTCCACGTGCGGGTGATACCTTCAAGAAAACATGATCACCGGGTTGAAATTCTAATGATCTACGATGCTTGTCAGCATAACTTTTTTTACGAGTACGAGATTCCTTAAGTTTTTCCTTGGCAATGGCGACCTTCTCATTAGTCACCTCAATAATCTCCGGACCCTCAATGATACGCTCACTAATAACTCATTTTTTAGTACAGTTCGTTTTCTCGGGATCTTATCGAATTGATCTCAAGTTTACAAGCAAAGACTTTATCGTTTTTGGTATTAGATCGTAAATTTTGGTATCTATTTCTATTTAGCAAGTAACAAGCAAAAATGTAAAAATACTATATACTTAATACGTATTACGCTAAAACAAATTGCACGTTCAACAAACAATGCACAAAGTACAAGTATTAAAGCACAATTAAAACTATAAAAGCTAAAATGTAAAACTGCCAAAACTATAAGGTATGAATATGGAAATGTAACAAACTATAAAACTGCCAAACAGAAATGCGACTACTAACAAACTACAAGGGCTGAAACTGAAAGTAAAACAAACTTGTAACCAATTAAAACTAAATAACAACTTTTCTAAACTCCAGGGACTAGAACTGACAACTCCTTACCACTTTAGGAAAAACGGGCTTAAAAGGGAAAATAAGCCAAAACTAGAGTTATAGCTAACCAAATAAGCTGAAACAAATTGCAATCTTCCTAAAATCAAAAATTAGCTAGCGAACAGTGAGCTTTTTGAAAGTAATAAGCTAGAAAGGCTTATTTGATTTTTTAACATGTACACTTATAAGAGATCTGATTATCTAAACAAGCTTATGATCTGAAAACTTCCAGATTAACTAATAAGCTGAGAAAAATAACACCTATCCAAGAAAATCCGAAATTGGATGACAGAATAAGCTGAAAATGACTAATAAGCTCAAACAACTTATTTGACTAGAGTTGACCAAAATTTGACCACGTTGACCTCATCAAAACTACTTTCTGATGATTTGGAAATGATAATAAGCTATGATTAAGCTATTTTTACAAAAGAAACTAGGACAGAAAGCAATGATGATGAAAAACAGAATGTGACTTTTAAAACTTGAAAAATTAAGAATTTGACTAGAGACTTTTGACAGAGAACATCTTATTATCCAATAAGCTACAAGGAAAAAATTCAACTACAAATTAAATCTGATACTAATGGCTTTCCAAAACACTAAAGATCTAGGCTTAATTCTTACTGAGTAAGAAAAAAAGTGGACTTGAAATTGGCTGGTTAAGCAGAATTATGACCCAAAGCATTTGAATGCCATTTGCCATTTTGACTCTGCACTTTGACTTCTCAATACAAGATTTGACTTCTAAATTGGTGACAAATGAGATGCTAACAACCATATAACAGGATACTAACAAACTTATAATCAATGATCTAAATCCAAACAGGCTTCTAACTAATTTGCAGAAAACTTAACAAAAGAAATGAAATATAACAGAGATCACAACTAATCTAGACTATCAACTAACAAGAACAGATCAATCTCAAACAATAAAAACATATATCAATCACTTAGTAGAACATTTACATAAATTGGCATGCAATTCTACTTTTGAGTGCAGAATAGTAAAACTGAACAAAGACCATAGCAGAAGCCTCCTTTGATGGAGAAGTGCAACGCTGAGCTGACTTATTATCTCTGCAACACCTTTACTACTGAACCAACTACTACACCATCTTATACTACTGATCATCTAAGTCTACAAATTCTATATTCTGAAAATGGAAGAACTGCTTAAATAAGAACACTGCTACACCTTCTGAACTGACTAGAACTCCAAAACCACAACAAGATTCTGTTGTAACAGAATCAATGAAAGATGAAGAGTTGTAATAGAATGTAAAGCGCCAAAAGAACTTTGTAACTGAACTGAACTGAATTTGTTATTAATGGAAGTTGAAAGTGTACAAGTATTCTAATACATCATCTAGTCTAGATACAAGCTAAAAGTGTAACTGTAAAAGCTACAGTTACAACTATGTGAAAAACTGGCTAAGTTCCTAATTATCTAACCGTCTGAAATGAAGTGAGGTGAGGGGTACTTATAGGAGGAGAGTGAAGTGTGGGGTTGGTGAATTAGTTGGAGGAGTGACTTGGTGTACCCAATAGTAATCTGACACCTGTCCAAAATCAGTTAGGGTTCTTGGTGATTTCCATAATTAGGGGAAATAAGAGGAATTGATTTGAGTGTAATTAATTATGTGGGTTAAGTAAAGGATACAAAACCGTCCACTTTTCTTCTTTATGCCATCTTCTGAAATCCCCTTCTTCGTCTACACAAATCAAGTGTTTGGAATTGATGACGTGGCAGGTTCTAGTGGGTGAAAATTCTCACATGGATCACTATCCAAAGGAATAGTGTGATCTGTGTGAAGGCTAAGAAATAGTTTTGATTGGTGGAAAGCAGCTAGTGGAAGTACTATAGAGATTTTGTAATAAATTCCCATCTCAATTAATGCCTCTGCTCCTCCGTGTGACATGTAATTTTGGCTTCTCATTGGCTGATGGCTAGTACCAAGGATCAAAGGACTTTGAACTTTGGCAGAATTGGCCCTTGTGCTTCCAAACTCTAGCAGATTGATATAAACTTTTAAGAACTTTGGATTCTTGTCATATACAGCCCTTGATCTTCAAGGATTAACATCTTCAGCCCTTCGACTTATTGACTTGGTCACTCTCGATCCTTATTTTGTATTTTTCTTCAGAATTAACCCTTGAAGTCCATGTTTGTCTAGAAATATACCATTTTGCCTACAAAAACACAAAACACCGCATAATTCCGTCTTTTTTACATTCATAACTTGGTATTTTCTTTGTGTTTTAGAGTTTAATATCACTTAATTGATATGTGATTCAACACATATCACTCACCAACTTGATCCCAACAAATCGGAGCATGACATTTCCTACCGTACAACATCTCGAAAGGAGCACACTTAATACTTGCATGTCAACTATTGTTCTAAGCAAACTCAACCAAGCATATGTAATCGTCCTAATTTCCTGTCCACTCTAATGCACAAGAACGTAACATGCTTCTAATGTCTGAATCTTACGCTCAGTATGACTGTCTGTCTAAGGATGGAAAGTTGTGCTAAACTAGATTCTTGTTCTCCAATCTTTCTGCAAACCTTTCTAGAAACGATACGTGAAACGTGGATCTCTATCTGATATGATCGCTGATGGAGTACCGTGTAATCGTACGATCTCCTGCTGAAATAACCCTACCAACTTGCTAATTTCGTAATCCTTACGAATAGGGAGAAAATGTGCAGACTTGGTCAAACAATCAAGAACGACCTAGATTGCATCATGCTTCCTCTGAGTCTGTGGTAATCCGGTAACAAAATCCATGGATATCTTGTCCCACTTACATTCAGGAATTTCGAACGGCTGTAATAAACCACTAGCACGCTGGTTCTCTATCTTAACCTGTTGGCAAATCAGACACTTAGATACGAAAGTAGCTACATCCTGCTTCATACTACTCCACCAAAAATGTTGTTTGAAATCATGATACATCTTCGTAGAACCCCGGATGAATGGAAAATGGAGAACTATGAGCCTCGGTCAACAAGGCCTCTCTTAGTATAAGATCCTCTAGAACACATAATCTAGTACCCTGCCATACAAAGCCGTCATCATTAACGCGGAACTCGGTCTGCTGATTAATGTTCTGAACAATTGCCCATATCTCGCCGTCATTCTTTTGAGCTTCCTTAATCCGAGAAATTAAGTCTGGTTCAATTCTCAGACTAGCCTAGAAACCATTCTGCCCACGTACACATAGCTCGATCTCCAAACGCTCAAGATCGCGAATAATTTCCTCCTCTACCTTGATACCAGCTATCATGCCTGATTTTCTGCTCAGAGCTTCAGCCACTACATTGGCTTTACCCGGACTGTAATGAATGTTGGTGTTATAAATCTTCAGCAACTCCAACCAACGTCTTTGTCTCATGTTCAACTCCCGCTAAGTGAAAATATACTTGAGGCTCTTATGGTTGGTAAAAATGTCACATGACTCGCCATAGAGATAATGCCTCCAAATCTTGAGTGCGAAGACTACAGTTGCTAACTCTAGATCATGAGTAGGATAATTTACTTCATAGGGTTTTAGCTGTTGTGAGGTATAGGCAATTACCTTCCCATGCTGCATGAGTACACAACCAAGACCCTTCTAAGAAGCATCACTATAAATCTGAAATCCACCTGTACCAGATGGGAGAGTAAGGATAGGCGCGGAAACCAAACGCTGTTAAGCTCTTTGAAGCTCTTCTCTCGCTCATCGTTCCAAAAAAACTTCTTACCCTTACGCATAAGCTTAGTCAAGGGTAAGGCCAACCGTGAGAAACCTTCAACAAATCTGTCGTAATAACCAGCTAACCCCAGAAAAATACGTACTTCAGTCACAGACGTCGGTCTTGGCCATTTGATGATAGCCTCAACCATCGCCGGATCCATAGTAATCCCTTCTGCTGAAACAATGTGGCCCAGGAATGCCACTTTTCTCAACCAAAATTCGCACTTGGAAAACTTGGCATACGATTTCTCCGGTCGTAGAATCTGTAGAACGGTGCGAAGATGATCCTCATGTTCCTCTCTAGACTTATAGAAGATCAAGATGTCATCGATGAACACAATGACGGACTTGTCTAAGAATTCACGAAAAACTCGATTCATCAAGTCCATAAATACAGCTGGAGCATTCGTGAGACCAAAAGGCATAACCATGAGTTTATAATGACCATAACGTGTACGAAAAGCAGTCTTGGAGATGTCCTGCTCTTTCACTCGCAACTGATGGTAGCCAGATCGTAAATCGATCTTAGAGAAGTGTTTAGCGCCCTGTAGTTGATCAAATGAGTCATCAATACGTGGAAGAGGGTAACGATTACGAATAGTGATCTTGTTCAATTCACGGTAGTCGATACATAATCTCATGCTACCGTCCTTCTTCTTGACAAACAAAACCGTTGCACCCCATGGTGATACACTTAGGCGAATGAAACCTCGTTCCAATAACTCTTGCAACAGATCCTTCAACTCCTTTAACTCAATGGAAGCCATGCGATAAGGAGCTTTTGAGACAGGTTCAGCTCCCGGAACAAGCTCGATGCCAAATTCGACCTCGCGGATAGGAGTTATTCCTGGAAGTTCCTCTGGAAATACATCAGGAAACTAGGAAACAATCGGTTGATCGTGAATGGAAGGAACATCATAAGTCGTGTCATGAATGGTAGCTAGAAAACCTCTAAAACCTGCATCCTTTTACCATGAATAGTACCCTTATGATCGTACGTACATGATTAAAACTTTCCTTATTTAGCACGTTAACGTTTCTCTATTAATAATTACAAGTATTACGTACGTGTTATTATACGATAAGTATTTATTACGTATTAAGACACGATAATTATTATCCACAATAATTATAATCACGAACATGAAAATCATGAACGTAAATAATCACGAACCTAATATTATGTATTTATGTATATTTATTATGATTACAAATAAATATAGTTTACGACACGAACGATTAAGAATTAAATCACGTAAACAAGACACGAGAACACGTAATATTTTAGAACACGGAAAAACACCGGGTTTCCCCTTGTGGGCCCCTCATACCCGCGGCATAAACAAAACAAGGGCCAAGCCCACTTTGAATTTAACTAAATTAAGGAGAAGGAAAAATATACTTTTCATTTACAGAGAATTAGAAAAATAATAAAAACCCTAGCCTCCTCCTTTGCTCCCTTTAGCTGCAGTTATAGAACACCACAAGGAGGGTGTTTGTTGATTTTGGTTGATCAAATACTTGCAAGATCGTTCGTGTTATTAATTCTCTTGTTTCACGTATTCGGTAAACCTTAAACCTTTTATTTTTAATCTTTGTATTAAATTATAACACATGAAATCATAAGGTTATAAAAACAGGTATACATAAACATGTAAATAAATCATGGGGGTTAAATCATGGTGTTTTTAGGGGTGTTTGTTTCGGCCGACGTAAAGAACCGAGAGCCTAGGCTCTCGGCTTGCTTTTGTTTCGCACCAACAACCGAGACCAAGGGGTCTCGGTGTGGCTGTGGTGTCTCGGTCGCAAGAACAAGGGACCCGACTTATGTCGGGGTGTGGTTTGGTTTGTGTGGGTCTCGGCTAAAAACAAACATGCACCACCGGCTTAAGCCGGTGGCTAAATAAGGAAAGTAGGGGGAACACCAGCCGCGGCAGCAGGGGGAACCACCGGTTAACTGCCGGTGGGAACTTTTGGCGAAAACAGTGGCAACCGGCCAAGCCGGTTTGCCACTGTTAAGGGGTTGTTTGTTTGGCCGGTTCATGACATGTTTAGGTTTAAAACACGGGTTCGGTTCATGGTTTATTTTACAAGTTAATTATTTATTTTTACAAGTTAAATAATTACAAGATTTAATTAAACTAATTTAACATGCTTCTTAATTAATTTAATTTGGACATGACTTAGGTTAATTATTATTAGTAATAATAATACATGATTTTAACCTAAGTATTTTATGATTTAATTTTAGACTAAAGTATTAATTAATTATTAAAACATGACTTATAATTAATTAATTTCCATGACTTAGGTTATATTAATAATAAATATTAATACATGTTTTAACCTAAGTATTATTACCTTTTATTTAATTAAATCATGATATATTTAATTAAATCTTATAACCTATAGTTTATTTGATTTACATGTAATAATTAATAAAGTATACTATTTAATCACATGACTTAGAATATTAATCAGTAAACACTTAAGTTTATCTTATTAGCTTAATAAACCAGCTTAATTCTATTTATGGAAACTTTCTATTTTTATAAACTTATTTATTTTAAGCAGCTAATCTAATTATGGAAACTTTCTATTTTTATAAACTTATCTATTTTAAGCAGTAAATCTATTTTTGGAAACTTTCTATTTTTGGAAACTTTCTATTTTAGGAAACCTGCTATTTTTAGCAAGTTACTTATTATTACACAACAAGTATAATAATACAAGAAATACAAGTAATACTTAATCAGAATAGACAGAATACATGATAAACACAGCATAACGTTAAAAACAGTAAAACAAGACATGAACATAAAACAAGCTAAGACGTGATATAAAACCAGTTACGTATACAGTAGTCAGAATACTTATACACATATATTATCTATGTAGCATTAGTGAGATCGAAGTAGGACTCTCTTCTGTTCGTCTTCTTCGTTCACTGGACACAAGGTACGGATTTTCGTCCTTTTAGTATGGACATTCTTTCCTTATTAGGATTCCCCGTATGCAGCCAACTGTTTTCCCAGTATATGTTTTGATTGCTTATGTTTAATTAGATACCTAAAGCCATATATATGCATGACTAGTTTCACCTAGTTATGGAGGTACCATAACCATAACACTAGAGGCACCAGTGTTATGACTTCACCACGGCGGAGTGATAGCTCGTGGCGTCCCTTTCAGCTTTTGGCCGTATTATTATTATCATGTGGGTGTATGGGTGCATCCTAGGTTACATGTTTTTACAGATTATTCAGGTGAATGTGGTGTGTGCCTTGCATCCTTCACAAGGAGCTGATCCTTCCTACCCAAAAACTTATATTAATTAGAGGTAGCCCCTCTAATTGCATGACGAGGTCACCCCTCCAAGTATTCATGCACGTTGATATTTCATGACCTATAATGGCTAATGGTAAACATGTTAAACAGTTTTTATAAGATAAACATAAGGCTTTTCAAACTATAAAACCAGTTTTACTAAGTTATACCAGGTTTTCCAGGACTTAGACATTTCCGCTGCTATATGTTGTATATGCATATGTTATTCATTCTATGTTTGTATATCCGTGCACCGAGCGTTATGCTCAGCCGTTTTCCTTTCATGTTCCCAAAACGGCAGGTACTCAGGGACGCTCGTAGACTTTAAGCGTACGTGCATATGGACTGGAAGCTTCCTAGCCTTCATTACTTTATGCATTTCTTCATACTTTGATACTCATTTCTATGGACATTGTTTAGTCCTTTTCATTTACAGTACTTATGATTTTGTGTGATGAGCTTTACTTTGGGGTACCGATGTTTGTTTCCGGTATTTCCTTTATGGTCATGTGATGTTTAATACATTTATCCTTGTATGCTTTGATGACACGCCATAATCACGCGTGACATTCCATTTACCAAAATGGGGTGTTACAATTATGGTATCAGAGCCAAGGCTTCGACCTGTAGGCTCCCAAAACACGACCTATGATTAGTGGGTAGTCACTATGGTCTTCCTAGAACTGACAGTCGGTTTTCATGCATTCATTGTTTTCATGCATACATATATATGTCATTGTCGCATGTTTAGAACTAAGTAATGGTTGGTACAGGACTGGCCCTATTTAGTCGCATGTGCTTTTATCGAAACTTTTAACTTTGGGACCAACCCATTAGCGTCCCCTCGCCATGTCTTTTGTTTTGCGTGAACTGACCATAGGCGTTCACTCTCGCGCATATAAAAGTTTTCATAAAACTGCATCATGCATTCATGTACTAGTTTTTCTGCATAAAATTTTTCTCATGATTTATTGGTATAAATTTTTTTTTCATGTATATAGTTTATGTTTTGATCAGTTAATCATGTATTTTTATGTTATACTATCAGATGGTTCTCACACGCGAGCAGGAACAACTCAATGCAGCAGTCCAAGCTGCAATGCAAGCTATGCTTCCTCAGCTGAGGAACGAAATCAGGGCTGAGGTGCAGACTGCCAACAATCAGCAGCAGCACCCAGTACCTCCTCCTCCTCCAGCAACATTGGTCACATGGCTGGAGAGATTCAATAAGCTACGCACTCGATCCTTCGAGAAGACAGATAGCCCCAGTGAAGCTGAAAGCTGGTTGGCTCACATTGAGAAGATCTTCGATGCATTGGGTTGTGACCCCGTCTTCGAGTCGAGGTGGCCTGTTACCGGTTCAAAGGTGATGTGCTATCATGGTGGAAGGCACTGAAGCAGTCTGAGGGAGGTGATAATTGGGTGGCTGGTTTGACTTGGGCTCAGTTCAGGGATTTGGTGATGGGGCAGTTCTTTCTCAAGGCTGAGCAAGACAAGCTGAAGAGAGAATACCACGGAATCAGACAAAGAGCTAGAGAGAACAGCAACGAGTTCATGCAACGCTTTCTCCGTTTGGCTGGTATTGAGTCGTTTTCGTACACCCGAAGGTTATCGTAGTCTCGGCGAAGTGTGAATGGAAATCCGCGTTAATGTCTCAAATTTGATGCTCGAATAAAAGATATTTTGATTTTGAAATTAAATACTACTAATTTGAAAAGACTAAAAATATAAAACGACATAAAATCGATAATTATACTACGAATATTAAGCTAAAGATATTTAAAATACTACTAAGAACAATAACGATGGCAAACTAAAAGAGCATAATCCAAACTGTTATAATCTCGACATAAAAATTAAATAGTAACAAGGAAACAATACGAATCATACTTAAGCTAATAAAACTAAGATAAAAGAAACGAACCCTTATGACGAACCTGAGACATCGGGATAACATATAATATAAAACATAAAACATAAAGCGTTACCGAAAATTAAAATAAACGACATTCTAAAATTATTCTAAAAACTATTTTTACTCAAATCAAAATTTTATTAATCTATATAAAATTTTAGTTAACAAACTATTTAGAATATTTTTATAAAAGCTATTTTAATTGAAAGACTAAAATTAATAATAAGAAAGTAAAAGTGAATACAAAGTCTGTGATTGATTCATATAAAATAATGAGATGAAGTGTTTTTATACATGAAGTAATACTGATTGAAAAATTAGAAAGAAACAAACAAAAAACCTATCCTAACTAATAGAATATAAAAACGCAGGAAAGAGTGGTGAGTAAATTGGAAATTGAATGTTATCTCCTCTAGCTATTATTCCTTCTAAAAATAATGAAGTCAGACAAGAATAATGAGAAACAAGACGTTAGCTTAGAAAATAAAATGAGGAATGGAAAAGATTCAATCTAAAGCTGCTAAAAAAAAGAACTCCTACCTTCTATAACCAAATAAAATAAACGC
The DNA here is from genome assembly GCA_025667525.1 of Glebionis coronaria. Taxonomy (NCBI): domain Eukaryota; kingdom Viridiplantae; phylum Streptophyta; class Magnoliopsida; order Asterales; family Asteraceae; genus Glebionis; species Glebionis coronaria. Next base: position 453,434,784 of record CM046879.1, read on the forward strand.
AGGATATAATATATAAATTGAGATGCGATCCTACGTAAACTAATTAAAAAGAACGCAGGGGAATAAAATGAATACATATGGGATGTTTATAATCTGGTGTGACTTATCCTATCTAAAATAAAGGGAATGTTTTTAAAAAAATGGAATCATAAAATTGGAATGAATAGCTGCCTTCCATTCAGCAATACCAGATCTATATAAAAAATCAAACGCAGGAGACAAAAAATAAAGTTGCAAAGTAAGGATATATAAAAGGAATGTGTTGTCTAAATAAACAAACGCTTGGAAAAAATAAGAATTTGAGATCTCATATTCTGTCTATGTTGTTAAAGAAAGAAATCATATCCTAAACTAATAATAATAACTAAACGCAGGGAGACAAGGAATGTAATGTAAAAAAAATGTGTGGTGCTGTTTGTTGACTGCTTTCCTTAAACGCAAACTCCACCATCTGATCCTTCCTTTTTCATTGGGTTTTTGTGTGGGCTTTTTTTCTTCATCTTTTCCTTGCGTCTCCTTTTCTTGTTTCGTGACTCTCCTTTCTTTGCTCCAACGAACCAAAATTGCATAGCTCGGCCAGCAGCTCCATTTTGGGCCTTGTTGGTCTTGTGTGGGCTGAAGTAGACAAAGGCTGGGCCTGTTGGGCTTTAGTGTATGAATGGGTCGGTTCGACCCATTTAAATGGTGTCGGGCCGGCCCAATAAAATCATGAGTGCACCGTCAAACTCGATTTCCCGTGCTCTTTCCATTTCTCGTGCTCCTTTTTGGTCTTTTTCTTCGTTTTTGCTCCTCTTCTTTAATATTCGTACCTACAATAATAAATAACACATATAAATGATAAATGCACTAAAAATACATGTTTTGCTATTTATTATACCAAAAATGAAGGGATATAGCACTAAAATCATGACTAATTCCGTGTTTAACACACCCCTACACTTAAAACCGTTGCTTGCCCCCAAGAAACTATTATCACAAACGTTAAGTTCAAAAACAATTAAAAACTACTTTATTCGAAATTAATAAAATAAGATAAAAAAAACATTGTGACCCGCCATGCTCGATGTTTTATTCAAGGTATAAGGATCATAGAACGGGAAACACGCAAACTGGGTGTCTCTAGGGAATAAATATCGTCATCCTCTTTTTATTACTCCCAACTAAACTAAAATTCCTTATGCAAACGTTTGGGCAAAATGCTAACACTACTTGTACTAATAACCTATGTAAATATAACTTTTCACTCCTATAATTATAGAAGACTAGGAAAGTGTGTTCATTTTCAAATTTTTGATCGTTCAAATCGACATTTGTTATGGTTGCTAGTCATCTAAGTGGAATATTAAACTCACCGAAAATGACGAGATTTGAGATTCAAAAATGGCCTTTCCCATGTAGCGGCTTTCTTCTCGGGACGTCCCAACCTCATCGGTTAAGTGCCCGGGCTTTTGACACCCCACGGAGAATAGTACCGGGATCGGCGGGATTTTGAAATCAAAGATCTTGAAATCACCGCTAAGCTAATAAAAGACAATTAGATGGAAAACAACGACGGTAATTAGAGAATGAAGATTCAAATGAGAGATCACTCCATGTAGCGACTTTCGTCTCAGCTTGTCCTTTAGCAAAGCTTAGGAGGCTAGGTTTTTACACCCTCGAGAATAGTATCGGAGCTCACGGGACCTTTGACTTCTACATTCTCAATTACCGTCTAAACTCTTATAAAAATTGACGAATTCTAGTTCAACTTCAGATTTAAATTTAAGAAAAAGCAAGTTTCTCACAATTATAATTAAAGCAACAAAAAACACTTATTCATTCACTCGACTCTACTAACGCTATTGAACACTCTTTTTTTTCTTTTTTTTCAATTTCTTTTTTTTTAAATTTTTCTCTTTTTTTTCTTTTTTTTCTTTCTTTTTTCTCTTTCTTTTTTTTCGACACGATTTTTTTTTTCAACATATTTATTCACGTAACATTATTTCAAATTTAAGAAAGTATGCTTTCACTCAAATTTAAATAAAAAGTTGAACTAGGACTCTATATCAAAATCGCATAAGAATTATTTTTGCTTAATAACACAATTTTTAACGTTCAAAGGCTTGAAAAAAAACACTTATTTAGTCTAGTTATAATCTAGGAGGAAAAGCCACAGGTTACTCATATAAGCTCTAAAGAGAACCAACTACTCCATGTTTAGCATTTTTAGTTGCACAATTCCTAAAAGCTTAGTCTAAAAGTTAAGGGAGCAGCCAGATCAACACTCAGGCAGAGTCAGGATCCCCTTTGTTCTAGCCTACGGGACAAGTCAATCACGCATGGTCAAAAACGTTTTATTATTTTTAGTAAAATAAAATAAAAACAAACAGACATTTGATCCAAATAGGATGCAAGAGGGCAAACAAGTAGGCATGAATATTATCAATATGATATAAACCCCCCTACACTTAGAACCGAACATTGGCCTCAATGTTCAAAAGTGATAAGGTGCTACCCATACACTTAAGAACACAAAAGGCTAATGCTAGAATTCCAAGTGTAAGAAGGAGAACACAATCAGATATGCATTGGTAAAGATGAGAACTGAGTACTCCCCTGATATAGACATGAAGATCGATCAGAGACTGAATGAAGAAGATGATGAAGAACAACAACATCAACCCTCTGAAAGTCTTCTCGATCCAAGGGAACCCTGCACAACATCACAACACACAAACAACCTACTTGGCTCCCCCTACACTTATTGGTGAAAATGGGTGAAGGCGAAAAAGGGTGGAAAGGGTGGAAAAGGTAAAAATCTAACCTAGTTATACGATGCTTGATTTATTTATCACGAGTCTCTAGCTCGACTCGATTTCCCGAATGTCATCATTCAAATGGGAAAATCATGGGAAAACCGAGATTTCCAAGGGAGGAAAATATCTCCATGATAAAGGGGTGAAACAAAGTCATATAAGGAATACCCCATGAAAATCCACCCGGGTCAAACACATAATTTCCATCACAAAAGGAAATAAACCCCGAGGTGGTACAATCACATAAGGCAAAGAAAAGTGGGGTATCCTTAGGCAAAAATTTCTTACGAGGAAAGGTGTTAGGGATATATGGAAATGAAAGCACTAAAGTCTCTATTTCGGGATCAAACACCGGTTCCTTAACAAGAAAATAGCAAGAGGTATTGACATTAAAGCTCAAAATGTCATTTTGATCCAAAGTGGGGGAGTCGTCCTCGTCCAAACTCGATGTGAAAACATAAGTATCATCGGAGTCATAGGAAAACTCATCCTCGTGAGGAAAATAGGAATTTAGAAAGATATCTAAATCCTCCTCAAATGGAATGTCCTCTAAAGTAGGAATGATCTCTAAGAGTGGAGGATCTTTTTCAAAAGTCGTAACCCCCAATTTTGGAATATAAGAGTCAAAGGGAGACTTAAGAATGGGAGGATCACCTATAGAGATAATGGGATCATTAGGCTCACTAGGTGTCTCGTCAAAACCCAAAGAAATAAGATCACTTAAAGAAGTGTCGTCACTAAAATTAGCTTCTTCATTTTCTTCAAAAAGTGGATTGTCATTTGAAATTTCAAAAAGTGGGTTTGAATGTACCACAAAATCATTAAGGTTAAACTTTTTAGTTTCAAAAGGATTGATAAAACTTTATTCATTATCAAAATTAAGCACATCAATCATATTGACCCATTCTTTTCCGTTTGATTTGTTTACCATTTTCCCCATTTTAAACACTTGTTGATCATTCCCTACCCTAAGAATTGATTCCCCTTTGGCTACATCAACTAAAGCTTTTCCGGTTCTTAAGAACGGTCTACCAAGTATTAAAGGAATACGAGGATCCATCTCATAGTCGACTACAACAAAGTCCACGGGAAAAGTGAATGTACCAACTCGAACAAAAACGTCTTCGACAATACCAACGGGGTATGCGAGAGTTCTATTAGCTAACTCGAGAGTCATGCGAGTCGGTACAAGGTCGGGTAATGATAATCGTTTCCATACCGAGAGTGGCATAAGATTGATGCTAGCGCCGAGATCCGCTAAAGCCATACAATCATCAATTTGGGGAAACGAGCAAGGTAACACGAATCGTCCGGGATCTCCTAGCTTTTCGGGAAGCTCTTTGAGAAGAATCGCGGAACAATTCTCATTTAAACGAGTATTCACGAGCTCAACCATTTTTTCTTTCTTATTAAGCAATTCTTTGAACATTTTCACAAACCTAGGCATTTGAGCAAGTGCTTCAATAAGGCTAATGTTAACATTGACGTTGGAAATCATTTTCAAAAAGTTGGAAACATGAACGTCATCTTTGGTGAGCACTTTAGCCTTGTCCAATCTAGAGGGATAAGGGATATTGGGTTTAGATGGTGAAGGTTGAGAATGAAAAAGGACTCGCTTCTTGAACAACCTTAGGGATAGGCTCTTTGGGTAATAGAGAACTAGTACTAGGAGTGGTAGTGGGAGGAATCACCGAAGGGGGAGTAGGATTACTCATTATGACCTCCGGGCCTTATCTCTCCTTTATGGGCAAAGAGATGGAAGGTTCCACTAAAGTGGCTCCACTTCGAGTAGTGATAGCACTCACATTAGCACGAGGTTTAATCTTGGTATTAGAAGGTAAGGCTCCTTGGGGTCTAAGGGCTTGCAACATTTGCACGAACTTCCTATCGGTGGACTCTTGCATTTGTTTCATAATGTTCTCATGTTCGGTCAATTTTTGTAGAACCAAGTCCATTTGAGGATTATGCATGTTCCCTTGATTGTTAAACCCTTGATTAGGAAAACCTTGGTTTTGATATTTAGGTTGAAAACCGTTGTTATTATGAAAACCTTGGTTATTAAAGCCTTGATTTAGAGTATTAAACCCTTGGTTTTGCCCTTGAAAATTCCCTTGATTTTGACCATTAAAATTTCCTTGATTTGCATTCCCTTAAAAATTACCCATTTGAGGACCTTGGTTCCTATTTTGGTTTTGGGTATTTTGGGCGGTTAGGGGTGGTCTTTGTGGAGCTACAAAACCCGGGGGAGCCAAGTAATTAGTACTCTTATAAGACAAATGGTTAACATCAACATTTGGTTTAAAGTGAACCTTCTCATTAGCATTGGTGTAATAAGCATAAACTTGTTGTTGTTGATTGTAAACCTTGTCACAATTAAAATACGAATGTGGTCCACCACAAGTCTCACACGCTTCACAAGTCTCCTTTAAGGCATTTACTTGACCATTTATGGCTTTGGTTTGTAGAGCAATTGATTCAACAAGCGAAGTAAGTTTATCGATTCTCTTGTCGCTCTCACTAGAACTAGCACTTGCCATAGTAGCCCTAACACTCTTGGTTTGCACTTTAGCCTTGTTTTCAATTATGGCCCAAGCCTCGTTCATTGATTTCATAAGAATATTGCCCCCCGCGGCACTATTAAGTGAGTCTTTGTCATGTAGAGTTAAACCATTTTAAAACGTATTAATTTGATGCACCTTAGTGAAACCATGTTGTGGAAATTTTCTTAAAAGCTCTTTAAATCGATCCCAAGACTCACTAAACGTTTCCCCATATTTTTGTTCAAAGGTAATGATGTCATTCCTTAAAGAAGTGGTCCGTGATGGTGGGGAAAAGTAGTTAATGAACTTGGTCTCTAAATCAATCCATGTAGTGATACTTTAGGGTGGTTCCTTATCAAGCCAAATCTGGACTTGTCCCTCGAGGGAAAAAGGAAAGAGTTGTAAACGAATGGCCTCTTGTGGCACCCCATTGTATTTCACCGTATTAGTCAAATGCATAAATCTCTTGATATGATCATGGGGGTCATCTTGGGAACGACCCAAAAATGGTGTAGCAGAAACCATTTGAATAAAACCCGTTTTGATTTCAAAATTATTTGTTCCAATTGCGGGGATAACGATAGCGTCATCGTTTCCCTCAACGTGAGATTGTAAAATCTCAATCATAGGTCTGTTATCCGTTGCCATTGTATTGTCGAAAGCTCGATTCTCGGGATCGGCTTGAATGACGGTCTTTTTGTTTTTCTTCTTCTTCTTTTTGGAAGAATTAGAAGTATTTGGTACACCAATCGGTATGTATGTACGTGCGCGAGTGCGCATACAATTAAAACTTTGAGGAATGAGGTAGGAGACCTCGGTCGACTTTGAGAGGAAAGGGATTATCCCTCTCGAGGTGCAATATTAAAAAGCTACAAAAATATATACTTAATTACTACTTGAGTTGGCAAACCAATAATCGGTCGTCCCTCTCAATATACGCACATGCAAGCGAGGAAACGAGGTGGCACAAAGCACTTAAAAACCTTTTTTCCTTAGACGGCCTTTTATAGCGCGTCGCCTTATACCCACCTTATAGTTTGTATATATCGAGTTCAAACTTCTTACTAGTATTTATCTGTTTTGCCCTTTTTCCTTGTTTAGGATTCGAATACAATAGTTAGGTGATGAAATCCCAACTAAGGTCTTATTTGAAAAGTAGGTAAATTAATTGTGTTACGTAATATAATATAGTAAATGAAAAATATGTATGTATTTTTTTTTAGAAAAATATATATTCACAATAAAAATCGAAATAAGAAAAATAACAATATTACGTAATATTTTGGTGTAATACTTTTAGGAAAAATTATTACTTTTTAATTTTTTTTAATTTTTTTGGTGCAAATCTTAGGAAAGAGATTGCTTTTGTGATTTTTAATTTTATTTGAGTCACTTTTGCTATTTGTTTTTAGTTGAGAATTATTTCTTCACTGATTTGGTAGTTTTTTAGCTTATTAGGTTTTATAGCTTATTGATTGTGTTTAAGCTTCTTATTATCTGTTTTATGCTTGTTTGCTTATCTCCTTATATTCTGCTTTGGCTTAGTGCTTATTTGTTCTTATTTTTGTTGCTGATATTTTACTGCATAAAACTCAGACCCACTTGGTCTGAGTGTCAAAATTCCAAAAACAAAAATACACTCAAAAAATAGTTCACGTTGGGATTCGACCTTGTGACCTATCGTTTAACAGTCCAACACCTTAACCATTACAACTAGGCACTTATTTGTGTTTAGTTATAGATTAATTAATTAATATAGGATAATTAAAAGTTGCCAGTTTAATTAATTAAGTTTAGTTTAATTAGTTTATTTCAAAGTTTTTGATTAGTTTTAATTCAAAGTTTTATATAAATTTTCTTTTATAAAGTTTAAATAAAAAAAATAAAAAGAAAAAAATATATTTTATTTAAATTGTATTAAAATTTAGTAAATAGTTTTCAATTAATTTAGTTTTAAATAGATTTCATTAAAAGTTTTTATTTTAATTTAGTTTCACATAAAATTAGTTTTAAATTTTGTTTAAGTTTCAAAATAGTCTTTATACTAGTTTAATTAATTTTGTTTAAGTTTCAAAATAGTTTTTATTTAAATTAGTTTAAATTAGATTTTTAAATTATATTAAATAGTTTTTAAATAGATTTTAGTCTTAAAATACCAAAAAAGGTTTTATTCACCATGAACAATTAGTCTTTTGTGTAATTGGAAATCAATTCGAGTCGAGTCGAGGAAACGAACATTAATTGATTAAAAAACAAACATTAAATTGGCCCAATAAAATAATGAGTGCACCGTCAAACTCGATTTCCCGTGCTCTTTCCATTTCTCGTGCTCATTTTTGGTCTTTTTCTTCGTTTTTGCTCCTCTTCTTTAATATTCGTACCTACAATAATAAATAACACATATAAACGACAAATGCACTAAAAATACACGTTTTGCTATTTATTATACCAAAAATGAAGGGATATAGCACTAAAATCATGACTAATTCCGTGTTTAACACACCCCTAAACTTAAAACCGTTGCTTGCCCCCAAGCAACTATTATCACAAACGTTAAGTTTAAAAACAATTAAAAACTACTTTATTCGAAATTAATAAAATAAAATTAAAAAAAAACATTGTGACACGCCATGCTCGACTTTTTATTCAAGGTATAAGGATCATAGAACGGGAAACACGCAAACTGGGTGTCTCCAGGGAATAAATATCGTCATCCTCTTTTTATTACTCCCAACTAAACTAAAATTCCTTGTGCAAACGTTTGGGCAAAATGCTAACACTACTTGTACTAATAACCTATGTAAATATAACTTTTCACTCCTATATTTATAAAAGACTAGGCAAGTGTGTTCATTTTCAAATTTTTGATCGTTCAAATCGGCATTTGTTATGGTTGCTAGTCATCTAAGTGGAATATTAAACTCACCGAAAATGACGAGATTTGAGATTCAAAAAATGGCCTTTCCCCGGCAGCGGCGCCATTTTATTGAGTCGTTTTCGTACACCCGAAGGTTATCGTAGTCTCGGCCAAGTGTGAATGGAAATCTGTGTTAATGTCTCAAGTTTGATGCTCGAATAAAAGATATTTTGATTTTGAAATTAAATACTACTAATTTGAAAAGACTAAAAATATAAAACGAGATAAAAGCGATAATTATACTACGAATATTAAGCTAAAGATATTTAAAATACTACTAAGAACAATAACGATGGCAAACCAAAAGAGCATAATCCAAACTGTTATAATCCCAACATAAAAATTAGATAGTAACAAGGAAACAATACGAATCATACTTAAGCTAATAAAACTAAGATAAAAGAAACGAACCCTTATGACGAACCTGAGACATCGGGATAACATATAACATAAAACATAAAACATAAAGCGTTAACGAAAATTAAAATAAACACATTCCAAAATTATTCTAAAAACTATTTTTACTCAAATCAAAATTTTTTAATCACTATAAAATTTTAGTTAAAAAACTATTTAGAATATTTTTATAAAAGCTATTTTAATTGAAAGACTAAAATTAATAATAAGAAAGTAAAAGTGAATACAAAGGTTGTGGTTGATTCATATAAAATAATGAGATGAAGTGTTTTTATACATGAAGTAATACTGATTGAAAAACTAGAAAGAAACAAACAAAAAAACCTATCCTAACTAATAGAATAAAAAAAACGCAGGAAAGAGTGGTGAGTAAATTGGAAATTGAATGTTATCTCCTCTAGCTATTATTCCTTCTAAAAATAATGAAGTCAGACAAGAATAATGAGAAACAAAACGTTGGCTTAAAATATAAAATGAGGAATGGAAAAGATTCAATCTAAAGCTGCTAAAAAAAGAACTCCTACCTTCTATAACTAAATAAAATAAACGCAGGATATAATATATAAAGTGAGATGCGATCCTACGTAAACTAATTAAAAAGAACGCAGGGGAATAAAATGAATACATATGGGATGTTTATAATCTGGTGTGACTTATCCTATCTAAAATAACGGGAATGTTTCTAAAAAAATGGAATCATAAAATTGGAATGAATAGCTGCCTTCCATTCAGCAATACCAGATCTATATAAAAAAATCAAACGCATGAGACAAAAAATAAAGTTGCAAAGTAAGGATATATAAAAGGAATGTGTTGTCTAAATAAACAAACGCTTGGAAAAAATAAGAATTGGAGATCTCATATTCTATCTATGCTGTTAAAGAAAGAAATCATATCCTAAACTAATAATAATAACTAAACGCAGGGAGACAAGGAATGTAATGTAAAATAAATGTGAAGTGTTGTTTGTTGACTGCTTTCCTTAAACGCAAACTCCACCATCTGATCTTTCCTTTTTCATTGGGCTTTTGTGTGGGCTTTTTTTCTTCATCTTTTCCTTGCGTCTCCTTTTCTTGTTTCATGACTCTCCTTTCTTTGGGCCAACGAGCCAAAATTGCATAGCTGGGCCAGCAGCTCCATTTTGGGCCTTGTTGGTCTTGTGTGGGCTGAAGTAGACAAAGGCTGGGCCTGCTGGGATTTAGTGTATTAATGGGTCGGTTAGACCCATTTGAATGGTGTCGGGCCGGCCCAATAAAATCATGAGTGCACCATCAAACTCGATTTCCCGTGCTCTTTTCATTTCTCGTGCTCGTTTTTGGTCTTTTTCTTCGTTTTTGCTCCTCTTCTTTAATATTCGCACCTACAATAATAAATAACACATATAAACGATAAATGCACTAAAAATACACGTTTTGCTATTTATTATACCAAAAATGAAGGGATATAGCACTAAAATCATGACTAATTCTGTGTTTAACAGCTGGTTTTCTTGGTGCAACAGTAGGTACTCCCGAAGAGCAAGCATACCACTTCCGGTGGGCTCTTCTTACATTAGTCGCAAACAACTTGGTGTGTGCTACGTTCAACACGGTGGCACAAGTGGCCAATGAAACACGTAAGCTGGAGATGCTACAAGAAAGAGAAGAATTCGGGGAAGCAGAGAGACCCGATAAGAGGTAAACATTCGTTATTTAACGGTGACCAAACCGTATTATTTTCAGCATATGTCAATATTTTACATCTCTTTTAAACTGTATCTTCTAGGCAGAAGACTAGGGACCGGTCTCAGCCGGCTACTCAGCAACAGCCTACTCAGCCCAAGGGAAACGGTCAGACTCACGACCGTTCTTCTACGGATAGGCATGGCGGTAATGATAATTACCGTAACAACGCTGGAAACCCCAACAGCAGCAGGTCCTTATACTTACTCATTTTCCTATGATTACATGCTATAGTTTTAATTCTGATACATTAGAGAATCTTCTACCAGGAATAATGGTAACGGGAGGGACCAGAACCAGAGAGGTTCACAGCCTAACCGTCCAGCTATCACTAGTATTCCAACTTACGAATTATCCGCATTGTTTTTTTGTACCTATTATCATGTCTCATGTATATTGTTCTTATCAGGCTCTCAACCAGCAAGGACACCTGCTGGAGGATATACTCATCCTCTTTGCACTACCTGCAACCGTAGGCACCCACGGCCATGTCGCCGCGACAGCGACGCATGCTTCAAGTGTGGTCTTTCTGGCCATCGCATGAAGGACTGCCGCAAGGGCGAGATGAAGGGCACATCGGGACATGCTGATACCAAGCCGCCTCCCACTAGTGGACGCGTTTACACGACATCTCACGATCAGGCCAACAAGTCTACAGGTACCTTCACTGGAATCTTGTATATGTATGGTCAAGCTGCATGTGTTCTATTTGACACGGGTGCTACTCACCGGTCATTTCTACTGCTTATGCTAAGAATGTTAGGATACTCCCTATGCTACTAGAGAATATACTGAATATTCACGCCTTTAAGAGACTCTGTACGCATAACCCATGTGTACAAGAGCCTTCCCCTAGAGTTTGATGACAAGATTCGTCATGTTGACGCACTTCCGCTGGACATGAATGATTTTGACATGATATTGGGCATGGATTGGCTATCCAAGCATCATGCTACCATAGACTGCCATTCATATCGAGTCATCTTCGGTGATGTTAATGCACCAGAGTACATTCACAACGGGTTCGTACCCGGAAGGTCTGTACAAATCATATCAACCCTGCAAGCACGTGCATTACTTTCACATGGTTGCGAGGGCTATCTAGCTACTGTTCATGACATGGATGTTTAATCTCCATCAATTCAGAATCAGCCGATAGTGTCAGAATTTCAAGATGTATTTCCAGAAGAACTTCTGGGCATACCACCTGCACGTGAAGTAGAGTTTAATATCGAGCTCATCCCAGGAGCTGAGCCGATTTCCAAGGCTCCTTATCGCATGGCTCCCATAGAGTTAAAGGAGCTGAAGGATCAATTGCAAGAACTTCTGGAACGAGGCTTCATTCGACCGAGCGCATCTCCATGGGGCGCACCGGTTTTATTCGTGAAAAAGAAGGACGGCAGTATGCGTCTTTGCATAGACTATCGCGAGCTCAACAAGATCACCATCAGGAATAGATATCCTCTACCACGCATAGAAGATCTGTTTGACCAACTCTAAGGGGCCAAACATTTCACCAAGATTGATCTGAGGTCGGGCTATCATCAGTTACGGGTTAAAGAGCAGGACATCAACAAGACTGCTTTCCGTACACGCTATGGCCACTACGAATTTGTAGTCATGCCATTTGGCCTTACCAATGCTCCAGCAGTGTTCATGGATCTAATGAACAGAATCTTCCATGAATTTCTGGACAAGTTCGTCATTGTCTTCATTGACTACATCCTGATATTCTCTAAGTCCAAGGAGGAACACGAAGACCATCTTCGTACAGTATTGCATATTCTTCACAAGAAGCAGTTGTATGCTAAATTCTCCAAGTGTGAGTTCTGGTTAGACAAGGTGGCATTCTTAGGTCATATTGTATCAGCAGAAGGAATCACTATGGATCCAGCAAAGGTTGAGGCTATTACCAAGTGGCCAAGACCGACATCAGCGACTGAAGTTCGCAGTTTCCTAGGCTTAGATGGTTACTACCGTAGGTTCGTGGAGAAATTTTCCCGAGCACTACCATTGACCAAACTGATGCAAAAAGGGGAGAAATTCATCTGGACTGAAAAAAGAGAGAAGAGGTTTGAAGACCTAAAGCAGAAGTTAGTATCTGCACCAATTCTTACTCTCCCATCTGGTACAGGTGGATTTCAGATCTACAGTGATGCATCGAGGAAGGGACTTGGCTGTATTCTCATTCAACATGGGAAAGTGATCGCGTACGCTTCACGACAGCTTAAGCCTTATGAGGAAAATTACCCCACGCATGACTTGGAACTTGCAGCAGTCGTGTTTGCATTGAAGATATGGAGGCACTACTTGTATGGAGAATCATGTGACATTTTCACGGACCACAAGAGCTTGAAGTACATCTTCACTCAACGTGAATTGAACATGAGACAGTGGAGATGGTTAGAGCTAGTGAAGGATTATGACATTAATCTGCAGTATCATCCCGGCAAGGCGAATGTAGTGGCAGATGCACTTAGTAGAAAGTGTGGAATGATAAACGGCATTAAGATTGAGGAGGAAATTATAAGAGACTTGGAGCGACTAGACATTGAGATCATGGTACCTGGACATCACGGTTACTAGGCTAATCTTAGAGTAGAACCCGAGTTACTCTCTTGGATCAAGGAAGCTCAGAAAGATGATGGTGAAATCTGGGCGATAATTTAGAATTTAGAGAAGCAGACAGAATTTCGAGTAGACTCAGATGGTATCTTATGGCAGGGCACGAGACTTTGTGTTCCTGATGATCAAGAACTCCGGGAAGCATTGTTAGCTGAGGCTCATAGCTCCCCATTCTCTATTCATCATGGTTCGACCAAGATGTACCATGACATCAAGCAATACTTTTGGTGGAGTGGTATGAAACAGGATGTTGCGACTTACGTCTCCAAATGTTACCTGCCAGCAGGTTAAGATCGAGCATTAGCGATCTGGCGGTCTTCTACAGCCGTTAGATATTCCAGAGTGGAAGTGGGACAAGATCACCATGGATTTTGTTACCGGTCTTCCGCAGACAAAGAGGAAGCACGGTGCGATTTGGGTTATCGTAGATCGACTTACCAAGTCAGCTCATTTCTTACCGATCCGCAAGGAAGATTCGGTCAGTAAACTCGTCGATACTTATAGGAAGGAGATCATGAGACTTCATGGTGCTCCATCCAGAATCGTCTCAGACAGAGATCCTCGTTTCACTTCGCGATTCTGGATAAGTCTGCAGAAAGCTTGGGGTACAAAATTTAAGCTTAGCACGACTTTTCATCCTCAAACAGACGGGCAATCGGAGCGAACGATTCAGACATTAGAAGAAATGTTGAGGTCATGTGCGTTGGAATGGATGGGAGATTGGGACGATTACATCTGTCTGGTAGAGTTTGCATACAACAACAGTTGGCACGCAAGTATCAAGTGTGCTCCGTTCGAGATGTTGTATGGCAGAAAGTGTCGCGCCCCAATCTGCTGGGATCAGGTTCGTGAGCGAACACTTGAAGGACCAGAAATGATAGAGCTGACCAACGAGAAAGTCGTAGTAGCTAAGCAGAAATTGCAAGAAGCACGGTCACGTCAGAAGAGTTATGCCGACAAGCATCGCAGGGACTTACATTTTAAAGTAGGAGATCACGTCTTCCTTAAGGTATCACCGGCACGTGGTGTTAGACGTTTTGGAATCAAAGGGAAGCTCAGTCATTGATTCATCGGACCTTTTGATGTCATTGAGCAAGTCGGTGAAGTATCTTATCGTTTAGCGTTACCTCCGCAACTTTCTCATTTTCACGATGTTTTCCATGTGTCCTTACTCAGAGGGTACAAGTATCATCCCCTTCACATGGTTCAGTATCCATTGGAACAGATTCGTGAAGATCTTACTTTCATAGAAGAACCCGAACGAGTTCTTGACAGACAAGAACGAGTCATGAGAAGGAAGACGATTCCATTCGTCAAAATCCTTTGGAGGGATCATACCGAGCGGGAAGCCACTTGGGAAACAGAGGAGTCTATCCGGAACTCTTACCCTCATTTCATATTTTGAATTCGGGTATGTTCTTCTTTTCCAGTTTACATTATCTATAATTCGGGGACGAATTATTCTTTTTAGGGGGAAGAGTTGTAAAACCCGTATGCTTTTACCATGAATAGTACCCTTATAATCGTACGTACATGATTAAAACTTTCCTTATTTAGCACATTTACGTTTCTCGATTAAGAATTACAAGTATTACGTACGTGTTATTATCCACAATAATTATAATCACGAACATGAAAATCATGAACGTAAATGATCACGAACCTAATATTATGTATTTACGTATATTTTTTACGATTACAAATAAATATGTTTACGAAACGAACGATTAAGAATTAATCTACGTAAACAAGACACGAGAACACGTAATATTTTAGAACACGGAAAAACACCGGGTTTCCCCTTGTGGGCCCCTCATACCCGCGGGATAAACAAAACAAGGGGCCAAGTCCACTTTGAATTTAACTAAAATAAGGAGATGGGAAAATATACTTTTCATTTACAAAGAATTAGAAAAATAATACAAACCCTAGCCTCCTCTTTTGCTCCCCTTTGGCCGCCGGTTATAGAACACCACAAGGAGGGTGTTTGTTGATTTTGGTTGATCAAATACTTGAAAGATCGTTCGTGTTATTAATCCTCTTGTTTCACGTATTCGGTAAACCTTAAACCTTTTCTTTTTAATCTTTGTATTAAATTATAACACATGAAATCATAAGGTTATAAAAACAAGTATACATAAACATGTAAATAAATCATGGGGGTTAAATCATGGTGTTTTTAGGGGTGTTTGTTTCGGCCGACGCAAAGAACCGAGAGCCTAGGCTCTCGGCTTGCTTTTGTTTCGCACCAACAACCGAGACCAAGGGGTCTCGGTGTGGCTGTGGTGTCTCGGTCGCAAGAACAAGGGACCCTGACTTATGTCGGGGTGTGGTTTGGTTTATGTAGGTCTCGGCTAGCTAAATAAGGAAAGCAGGGGGAACACCAGCTGCGGCAGCAGGGGAACCACCGGCTAACTTCCGGTGGGAACTTTTTGCTAGCCAGCAGCTAGCCGAGGACCAAGGGAACCACCGGCGT
Source organism: Glebionis coronaria (assembly GCA_025667525.1). Taxonomy (NCBI): domain Eukaryota; kingdom Viridiplantae; phylum Streptophyta; class Magnoliopsida; order Asterales; family Asteraceae; genus Glebionis; species Glebionis coronaria. The sequence continues at coordinate 453,450,275 of CM046879.1, forward strand.
AGGCCGGTGGCTGTTTTGCGAAAACAGTGGCAACCGGCCAAGCCGGTTTGCCACTGTTAAGGGGTTGTTTGTTTGGCCGGTTCAAGGGTTAAACCGGTTCGGTTCATGACATGTTTAGGTTTAAAACACGGGTTCGGTTCATGGTTTATTTTACAAGTTAATTATTTATTTTTACAAGTTAAATAATTGCAAGATTTAATTAAATTAATTTAACATGCTTATTAATTAATTTAATTTGGACATGACTTAGGTTAATAATTATTAATACTAATAATACATGATTTTAACCTAAGTATTTTATGATTTAATTTTAGACTAAAGTATTAATTAATTATTAAAACATGACTTATAATTAATTAATTTCCATGACTTAAGTTATATTAATAATAATTATTAATACATGTTTTAACCTAAGTATTATTACCTTTTATTTAATTAAATCATGTTATATTTAATTAAATCTTATAACCTATAGTTTATTTAATTTACATGTAATAATTAATAAACTATACTATTTAATCAAATTACTTAGAATATTAATCAGTAAACACTTAAGTTTATCTTATTAGCTTAATAAACCAGCTTAATTCTATTTATGGAAACTTTCTATTTTTAGAAACTTATTTATTTTAAGCAGCTAATTTATTTACGGAAACTTTCTATTTTTAGAAACTTATCTATTTTAAGTAGTAAATCGATTTTTGGAAACTTTCTATTTTTAGAAACTTTCTATTTTTGGAAACTTTCTATTTTAGGAAACCTGCTATTTTTAGGAAGTTACTTATTATTACACAACAAGTATAATAATACAAGAAATACAAGTAATACTTAATCAGAATAGACAGAATACATGATAAACACAGCATAACGTTAAAAATAGTAAAACAAGACATGAACATATAAAACAAGCTAAGACATGATATAAAACCAGTTACGTATACAGTAGTCAGAATACTTATACACGTATATTATCTATGTAGCATTAGAGAGATCGAAGTAGGACTCTCTTCCGTTCGTCTTCTTCGTTCACTGGGCACAAGGTACGGATTTCCGTCCTTTTAGTATGGACATTCTTTCCTTATTAGGATTCCCCGTATGCAGCCAACTGTTTTCCTAGTATATTTTTTATATGTTTTGATTGCTTATGTTTAATTAGATACCTAAAGCCATATACATGCATGACCAGTTTCCCCTAGTTATGGAGGTACCATAACCATAACACTGGAGGCACCAGTGTTATGACTTCACCACGGCGGAGTGATAGCTCGTGGCGTCCCTTTCAGCTTTTGGCCATATTATTATTATCATGTGGGGCGTATGGGTGCATCCTAGGTTACATGTTTTTACAGATTATTCAGGTGAATGTGGTATGTGCCTTGCATCCTTCACAAGGAGCTGATCCCTCCTACCCAAAAACTTATATTAATTAGAGGCAGCCCCTCTAATTGCATGACAAGGTCACCCCTCTAAGTATTCATGCACGTTGATATTTCATGACCTATATTGGCTAATGGTAAACATGTTAAAAAGTTTTTATAAGATAAAAATAAGGCTTTTCAAACTATAAAACCAGTTTTACTAAGTTATACCAGGTTTTCTAGGACTTAGACATTTCCGCTGCTATATATTGTATATGCTTATGTTATTCATTCTATGTTTGTATATTCGTGCACTGAGCATTATGCTCAACCATTTTCCTTTCATGTTCTCAAAACGGCAGGTACTCAGGGACGCTCGTAGACTTTAAGCGTACGTGCATATGGACTGGAAGCTTCCTAGCCTTCATTACTTTATGCATTTTTTCATACTTTGATACTTATTTTTATGGACATTGTTTAGTCCTTTTCATTTACAGTACTTATGTTTGTGTGTGTTGAGCTTTACTTTGGGGTACCGATGTTTGTTTCCGGTATTTCATTTATGTTCATGTGATGTTTAATACATTTATCCTTGTATGCTTTGATGACACGTCATAATCACGCGTGACATTCCATTTACCAAAATGGGGTGTTACAAAACCTTCGCACCTATGAGATAATAAGGTACGTGCTTGTAAAGCAGAAATGATCTACACAGATTTTCTTGGTAGGAAGCCATGATGAATGAATTCAGGAGCATGAACATCACCGAATATAACCCGATATGAATGGCAGTCAATCGTAGCGCGATGTGTTGCTAACTCGTCCGTACCCAGAATCATATCGAACTTGCACATGTCCAAGGGAAGTTCGTTAACAGAATGGATCTTGTCATCAAACTGTAGAGAAAGATCTCTATACACATGGGTAATACAAACGGAGTCTTTCATGGGCGTGGGTATACATAATACATGACAAAGTAATGCATGTGCCATATCAATACATGAAGCAAAAGTGGTAGATATCACTGAATGTGTCGCGCCCGTATCAAACAGAACGAACACCACATGTCCAAACATGAATAATATGCCAGTGATGGTACCTAAAGTCTTAGTGGCCTGATCTCGTGTAGTTGCAAAGACACGATCGGGTGCATCCGGCTTCTTGTAGGCATGTCCAGATGTACTCGCAGTAGTGACCTTCTTGCAATCTCGCTGAAGGTGGCCAGCCTGCCCGCACTTGAAGCAAGTACCAACATCACGAAGACACTCTCCTAGGTGTCTACGTCTATACGTGGCACAAACAGGATGGATATACCCCTCGAAGGATACCCTAGACTGATAAGAAAGTGGTTCAGAAGGTATACATGAGACATGGGTCTTGAGATGTAAAAACAAATAAAGTTGGAAGTTTTAGGTTATAATACCAGAATTGGCGGGTTAGTTGGACTGCTGACCCCTGTATCACTGGTCGCGTCCATTATCGGAGTTCCTGTTATCATGTGGTAATGTTAGAATCGTGTTACACAACGGTTTAACACCGAAAAGTTTAAAGAGGGACCTGTTGTTATTGCCAGATTAGTTGGTGTTGTTACGGTAGTTGTCACTACCGCCTCTCCTGTCAGCTCCATGACGGTCATTACTCTGACCGTGATTCCTGTAACTACTCTGTTGAGTGGCCGGCTGGTACCGGTCTCTACTCTTATGCTTGAAAGATATAGTTGAATGGTGCATGATATGTAAATAAGAAAGTAAAGACATGAAATGAGGTAGTAACGTCTGATGGATGAAGTATACCTCTTTTCTGGTCGCTCTGGTCCATCATACTCATCCATGTCTTGTAGGATCTCCAAGCTGCGAGCAGCATCAACAACTTGAGCAACATCATTAAATGGGATACACATGAGATGATCGAGAGTCGACTTGCGAAGACCCCAACGAAAGTTCTTCGCCTGCTCCTTTGCAGTACCAGTAGCCTGCCCAAGAAAACCAGCTAATTGGAGAAAATGCTGCATGAACTTGGTACTAGTCTCATTCGCCTTCTGGCGGATGGAATGATACTCCCTCTTCAGACGCTCCTACTCGGCTCGAGGGAAAAACTGAAGAAATAACATCTCCTTGAATTGTGTCCAAGTCATAGTGATGAGCCACGTCTCTCCTCATTTGGCCTGCTTATAGGCCTTCCACCAAGCCAATGCATCACCCTCAAACTTATACACTGCCAACCTTGTCTTGTAAGCATCATCACAGCCCATAGCATCAAACATCTTTTCCATGTGGGAGATCCAGTTCTCCGCGTCTGCAGGAACTGTCGCCTTTTCGAATGAACGGGTTTGTTTATTAAAGCATTCAAGCCAAGTATGAATAGTGACTGGTAGAGGATTTCCACCTGAACCATTAGACGGTCCATCGCGAAACTCTTCACAGATCTCATTGTGAATATGTAGAAGTAAGGTCTGCAAAGCTGTCTGAACGGTTACAGCAAGCTCAGCATCGGTACGAGTGTTAACCATCTGACATTATCAAAAGGTAAGTAAATGATTAAACGGTTAAAAACATGAAAGAAACATGAAAGCATAATCAAACGAAATCCAACAATGACTAGTGTGGACGACTATGGTTCAACCCACACTAGTCAAAAATTTCAGAAAGAATTAAACATGTGACTAAGTATGGACGACTATGGTTCAACCCATACCAGTCTAAAATTCGAAAAGAAGAACATGTGACTAAGTATGGACGACTCTAGTTTAATCCATACTAGTCAAAATTCAAGAGAAACCATCATAAATAAGAACCAAAAATATTCTAAAAATATCAATACACAAAAAAGAACAACATCAGTTTAGGAAGATCCTAGTAACTACCCAATCCTCACAGGTCAAGTGTTAGAGCCTACAGGTCGAAGCCTTGGATCTGATACCATTATTGTAACGACCCACTTTGACAAGAAGGCCGTTGTGTCATAATCATGGCATGTCATCAAAGCATAATAAAGGAATCAAGTCATAAAGACATAAAAGACCAATAGGAAAGCCGGAATCAAACATCAGCTTCCATCATAAGCTTAACATGAAATAAAGTAAAGGAAATCTAAAGGACGAAACATGTGTCCAACAATGCATAAGTATCAACAGTTTATCAAGGAAAGGAGTCTATGGGTAGCTCTCATCCTAAGCACACACACTCATGCCCAAATCCCGTCTTTAGGTACCTGTCGTATGAGATATGAAAAGAAAATATGGCTGAGCAATACGCTCAGTGAACGGATATAAATACAAGATAAGGATAAATGTAACATAAATAATGAATATTAAAAGCAGCGGAAAGAAAATCTATGTCCTGAGGAAAACCTAGGAGATAAGTTATAAAGAATATAGGGTACTGAAATATTTGAATTGCACAAGTAATACAAATAAATTCCCACGAGCTCATTTAGGTCATAACATGTCATGCATAATAATAATATCGTGAACGTATGCATGATAAGTAGAGGGGCTGCCTCACATGCAATAGAGGGGTGACCTCTAATAATAGTAACATAGGTGGAGGGATCAGCTCCAATGTGATGGGCTGTAGAGCACACACCAAACTGATCACCCTGTACGTGTAATCATGTAAACTAGGATGCAACCATACGCCCCGTAATAATAATAAAGGCCAACTGATAAATATAACATGTAACATGAAGGGATACCGCGAGAAATCACTCTCATCATGGGAGAGTCATAACATAGGTGTGTCATATGTCATGGTCATGGTACCTCCATGACTAGGTGGTAAATCTTGTATATCATGGTCATGCATGTAAATAGCTCGGGCAACATGTGGGTCATGAAATAAAACTAAGGGAAATCATAGCAGTCATGTAAAGATTTATAACATGAAAATGTGGAGAACATGTGGCATAGCAATCAGGGTGTCCTAATCATGCAAAGAGATGAATGTCCCTACTAAAAGGACAGAATATCCGTACCTTGTGTCTAGTAAGCAGTGATAGAGATGGATAATGGAAATGAACTACTCCAACTTCACGTGATCTACATGTTAAAGGACGTGTATGAGTTACTTGTTCATGGTATGAGTTACTTGTTCATGGTATGAGTTACTTGTTCATGGTTTATCGTGTCTTTCCTTCTATAGTAGTTTACTAAGTTTAGTAGATTTCCTTAATGTTATACGTTCATGTTTTCTTGATTAATGTATTTCATGATTCGTGTATTTATACTTGGTATTCCCATAAATAGTAACCTTCCAAAAATAGAAAGTTTCAATAATTAGTAACTTTCCAAAAATAGCAGGTTTCCATAAATAGTACCTCCAAAAATAGCAGGTTTCCATAAATAGTAACTAGAGGTGGCAAAACGGGCGGGCATGCGGGCTAAACGGGCAACGGGCTAAACGGGCGACGGGCTAAACGGGCACAGGCTAAACAGGCGGGCTAAACGGACGCAAGCTAAAACAAGAAAGAATACATATAAAAACGTAGAATTAAAAAATAAACATACTTGTTTAAAAGCCGGGATAAAAACTAACTATAAAATATCCGTCGAGTAGCCTAATTAATGTTTTACATGTGCGCCCATTAAACCCATAAGTTTCTTACATATGCGCCCGTTTAGCCCATCAATAATAAAGAATGGGCAAAAAGTGCCCCATCCTTTTTTGAAAATGGGCAAAAAGTGCCCATATTTAAGAAAATGGACAAGATTTGCCACCTCTAATATTAACTTTCCAAAAATAGCAGGTTTCCATAAATAGTAACTTTTTAAATATAGCAGGTTTCCATAATTAGTATCTTTCTAAATATAGTAGGTTTCCATAAATAGTAATTTTCCAAAAATTGTTGGTTTCCATAAATAGTTAATTAGCTCGTTTTAATTTACGTAGGTAATTTAACTTGTTTCATTATATAACGGTTTTTAATTAAATAAATCGACATCAATAAGTCGATTACTTAATAAGCAAAATTTATAAGTCATGAATTAATAAGCCAATATTAATTAAGTCTAAACTTAATAATCAATTTTAATAAGTCATGAATTAATAAGCCAATATTAATTAAGTCTAAACTTAATAAGCCAATTTTAATAAGTCATAAATTAATAAGCCAATATTGATAAGCCATTTCCTAATATAAGCTAAAATAAAAATTAAACCAACTTTAATTAAGCCAAAATTAATAATCCAATTTCCTAATAAGCCGAAAATAAAATAAGTCGGAGTCGGAACCCCGAACACCCCGAGTGGGGCCCTCGGCTTGCCGAGTCATGAACGACCAAGCACCCCCTTTGGGGTCTCGGTTCGCCGAGCCACACCACCATCGAACACCCCTTTTGGGGTCTCGGTTTCCGAGCAACAACTAACCAAACACCCCATTTGGGGTCTCGGTTTATCGAGTAAAACACCAACGAGAGAACCCTCTTGTGGGTCTCTCGTTTCACCAAGCAAAACAAACGAGCCAAAGGCTCCTCACCAATCATGATTTCGTTCTTGTTGATTAAGCAAAACATGTATTCATTCCATTTTTAATTAAATTCATAAATGATTCCTAGAAAAATAAAATAAGAAATTAGGATTTTGAAAATTACCGCAAGAGATTAGACTAGAGGAATGATAAACACGAACACACACACGTAGAAAATCACGATCAAAATCAAGTACTCTTCTCCCCTTTTTTCTCTTGGTGGCCGACAGCACAACACCCACACACAGTTAGGGTTTTAATTTTTTTTCTTAACTTTTCACAAATGAGCATGTAGTAGAGTTTTGGTTAATTAATTTCTATTGGGTTAGGCATTCAGCTTCATATTTAGACTTGTAAGACTTATACTTACTACAAAGCCCGTTTTATTTTTTCGTGTCATAATGTGTGTTCTCGTATGTTCGTAAATTCATGGATTTTAATTTTGTGTTATATCTTGTCATGTCGTATTCAATATACGTTATTACTTGTCGTGAATTGATTAAATATTAAAAGTTTTAATTTAGTGGTATTTTCATGCGGGTTTTATAATTATTTCCTTGAAAATTATTTTGATGATTTTGAAAATTATTGCCTTAATTGTTTTGATTAAAACCTTGTGATGGACCCGCGTTATTTTGATTTTAAAAATTATTATCATAAACTGCATTAACGCTCGACGTTTGGCCATCTGTAGCCGCACACTCGTAATAAGGATGTAATTCACCAAAAAGCGTACATGAATTCTCCACCGCTTTCACCGTAGCGGGGGCGTCGTTTTTCTTTATTCGCTTCACAAGCTCGTAAAGATATTGGTCAGTTTATCGACTTTCACATCAACTTTCTCAATGTCATGATTAGCATAGCTACCATTGGAAACATTGGTATCACTCGGTATACTATGAAGTTGGAAAATTTTCGACCAATTCTCAATAATCATTAATGCATCCCTAGGAGTTTTACACAAAAAGTTACCACCCGCGGCGGAATTTAACGAATCTTGCTCGTAAGGATTAAGATCGTTATAAAAAGTGCTGATTTGGTGCAACTCGGTAAATCCGCGGTGAGGACATTGCCTAAGCAATTCCTTAAAATGATCAACACTTCTCTAAAAGACTCATTAGGTTTTTGGGTAAACCATGAGATTTCGTTTTTGAAAAACGTGGTCTTAAACGGTGGGAAGAAATGATTCACAAATTTGGACACGAGATCGTACCACATAACAATAGTTCGAGATGGTTCTTTCTCGTATCAAATTTTGGCTGGGTCATCGAGGGAATAGGGGAAAATCATGAGCTTAATTGCTTCATTAGGTACTTCCCTAAACTTGCAAGTAGCCGTAAGAGGATTAAAATTTCGAATGTGGTCATGAGGATTATCCTTCTCATAACCATTAAACTTGGTAGCTTGAATCAAATACAACATTACCGGTTTAATTTTGAAGTTATCCGTAAGGATATCGGGTATCACATTCGCCTCTCCATAACCCTCGGTGGGTGCTTGGAGCAACTCCATCATCGTAAGATTTGTCACCATTGGTTCTTGGATTTCAACACGAATAGGAATCTCGGGTCTACTTCTTCTTGTTGCCTCATTCGAGCTCGTTGACGTCGATTCGTCACGTTGTTAAAATTTGAAGTGGGATAATTAGACGAACGAGTGCGCATGCACTAATGAAGAAAATAGATTAGCAAAGAAGATTCTTTTTTGTTTTTGATTTTTCAAATTTTTTGGTATTTTGTTGTATTATGTAGATAATAAATCCACAAAAATATCTCCTCAAATCAAAGTCTCGATTAGAGAATCCAAAGGAATGAAAGTAATTACATTGAGTAAAAATCTTCGTTTGACTTTGAAATGATTGGTTAAAACCAAAACGTTTTGAGGGTTCAATAATACAAGAAAAGCAAATAGTTCAATAATACTTTGGGTTGGCAGACCTTTAATCAATCTTTCACTTTCGAAGTACGCACAAGCGAGCAGAGAAACGAGACAGCACGAACCACTTAAGAGCCCTTTTCTTTAGGTTGTATTTTATAGCAACCACCTTATACCCACCTTATAATTTGTACTAATCGAGATCAAATTTCTTAAGAGTATTTATCTATTTGGACTTTTTCTTTGTTTGATCGATACCACCAAAAATTATCAGACCGATAATAAGTGAGGAGAGTTATCACTCTTTTGCAGATATCTTGTATTAATTGTTCTCATAAGTACAATATAGTATCAACAAAGAAAAACGGAAACGATTTGGGTGTTATTAGATTTTTAATAACACATTTATTTGTATGGCTAATAACATAGAAATTTAAAAACGAGGATTCACAATATTGGACACTTCCCAAAATAGAAGGACAAAAAACGTTACTACTCAAACAAACAAGTATAATGGCATAAAAATCACCTCCCCGGCACCAGCGCCATAATTGATGTGTGTAAATATAGGTACTTAGGTAGTATATAAAGATGTTTCACATTTTAGGGAAAACGCGAATAAATTTAAAATTCACGAGTTCGTTGTACGCGAGGAGAAAGTTTAGGCCAATTAAAACGTCTTCGGATTAGTTACGGATTTGGGAATGAAAGATTTAAAAATAAAAGACGGAACTAAACTACGACGGATAAAAACTAAATAGAATTAAGCAGGCACACAAAACGAGGTAAAATAATATCAAAATAATACAAAAATTAGAAAATTTTAAAACTTCAAAACTAATTAATTTTAACCTAAATAATTCAAAAAATAAAATTAAAAATTAATAAAAACGGGGTTTGGGCCTCAAAATGGACCAAATCTAAAAACAACCTAACACTAATGGACTTTTTGGCCAAAAATTAAAACTTTCGAAAATTTAAAAACTAAAATGATATCTTGACTAAAAGGAGATTTTAAGCAACTTTTCCTAAAGGCCCAAAATCTATAAATGAGCTTATCATCCACTTATAAGCATTAAGCTAACTTATTGGGCCTTGATAAGCCCAATAAGCTCAAAACTTATTGCCATAAGCCGTAAATAAGCACACCTCGGTACTTTGGAATTATAAACACTTTGCAAAAAGAATTTTTCAAAAAGCTCAACTAATAAGCTCAAACCTAAAGCTTTTTGGTTTTTACTAGAAGACAAAATAGTCGCGTTTCTTATTCCCTTGACTATTTTGCTTCTGGTTTGGACCAAAGGCTTTGTTTTAGGCTTATTAAGAGAATCAACAAGAAAATGGCAAAAAGTTTACTAAAATAAGTTGTAGAAACCAATAAGCACTTCTAAATAAGAAAAAATGAAAATTTTCCAAGTAAAATGAAAGGCTAATGAACTACAAAGTTGGAAATAGTAAATTAAGCTAAGAAAAATGAGAATGACTACAAAACCTAAGTTGTTGCAAGACTAGAAAAGCTGGAAAAGAGAAATAAGCAGTTATATGCTTATTTGGTCATTTTTTGTACTAAAGCTTATAAAAAGAAAAGTCCAAACCCTTAGGAGAGAAAAGTCCCAAGGGCAGGATGGTAAGGTTATGTGTTGTGAGAGTGGATGATGTGGGTTCGAACGCCATAACTCTTTTTTTGTTGCTAATTAATTTTTTGGACAAAATAAGGGATTAAGCCACCTGAGCTTATTCCTTTTAGCACAATCTCAAAAACTCAATAAGCACACAATTCAACACAAACAATCACTCATACAAAAAAGATAATCAAAATAAACCAATTGGGACAATAAAATTTGATGTTATAGTGGACTACTAAATTAGATGCAATAAGCTGAATTTTGACTGAACTTTAAGCTACCAAAAACGTCACAAAATGCTTATAACACCTTAAACAGTTCAATCTCACTACCTAAAGTACTCAAGTACAAAAAAGCAAAAATTAAAAACTAAGATTAAAGCCTCAAATTGATCTGATGAGTTTGACAGTTTAGTAGGTTAGGTTTTGCAATGTTGAGTGCACAGATTCAAACCTAGGGACCTATTAACTATCAAGAACTATCAGATAAAGACAAATCTCATATAACAAAAGAAATAACAAACATGAACATATCTGATAACATGAAAAACATGAAACACTACTTTCTGATATGTACACATAAAGAAAATAACAAAACCATAATATTTGATTTTTATAACTAAGACTTCAATCTAAAAGCATATTTAAACCTAATTTCTCCATCTACAAATGACAACAAATCTTCAAACCATCAAGAGCTGTTTAGTCCTAGGTTATACCCTATCCCAAACACCTCTTAATTTATAAGCAGATTCAAAATAACAAAGAAGGTGCAAGAATTACCCTAAGACCTAGCAAGTATTGACTATAACATCAAAGTGAACAACAAATAAACTAGAATAAAACAAATCAACAACAAGTTAAGCAGACAGCAAACAAATCACATATATCTAAAAAAACAGACAGAATTAAGGCAAAATTGTGAGTTCAAATCTTATACCTAGTAAGACCTACATCCAGGCCCCACCAACAGCAGATGAAAATAATAGTGAGCCTATCCTTGCTTAGACAGAGCTTATGTGAAAGCTTATGGCTACTTATATGGACTAAATCTACAAGATCAACATTGCTAATCTACCTTCTTGGAATCTCTTAAACCTGAAAACACATGAAATAAGAAAGCTACAAGTACCATAAGTAGAACAATAAGCTCTTTTGTCAGGAGGGCTTATTGTTTGCTTATGCTACAATGAGATAAACTAAAAATAAAAAAAAAACTGATTTTATAAATTCTTTTAAGAGAAATTTTTGCAATGGTAATTAAAAAATGACAGAGGAAAGGTAACAAGTTACACAAACAAGTTTCAACCTTGATTGTCAGTCAAGAACTAAAACAACTTATAGTAACTTGGATCTCAATAACTTTAGCAATATTTCTTTGAAAAAGCTTTGATAAGACAAAAACTTTAAAGGATTCATTACTTAGAAAATCGGAACAAACATAACACTAACTGCTATTGTGCTATTTATACATGAGGAAAGAAGATACTAGAATCAAAACCCTAATGCTGGAATTCCCTAAAACACCATTGAACGAATATTTGAACATGTGACCAATCTACCAATACCATGTGAAGTGTCAGTTGAATATTTGATCTTAGCCATCTAAAAAGTGTGGAGAGCAAGTAGTGAAATCTTGGACGTCCATCTCCTGGTGCATTTTGTCTTCAAGTTCAAAACGTGTGCAGGGCATGCTTGTGGGGGACCTTGGGTGATGAGGTGTTACAACTCTTCATGTGGGTGTGTTAGGAATATGGTGAATTATGTTTCTAGAGTAATATTGCAAAAAACCCCTTTGATTTACTTAAGATTCAAACTGGGAAATGTTTGGTAGGTTTGGGTGAACAGTAGTGAACTAGATCCGTTTTTGGTAAAGATTTGTTGTTAAGCGCTAATTTAATATTTAAACTTTGAATAATGGCATTTCTAGTCCCTCACAATATCCAAAGGAAAATTGCCTATCTCCTTCTAAGTTTAGAAAACGACTCATAAGCCCCTCTAGTTTGTTGTTGAGTGTGTTGACTTGGTATTGGTTGATAGTTTGAACACTTGGCAAATTAGGTCCCTCTGGCTATCTTTGATGAAATGACTCTGAAGCCCATCACATTTGTTAACATTCATCCATAAGAGTTAACACTCATTTAAACTTTGCTTAATTACAAAATCAGTCCCTTGACTTTTGTAAACCATTTCCAAGGGCTTAATATGTAATATCTTATAACTTCAAGGACTTAACTTGTATAATCTTCTCACTTTAGGTACCTCTTTGTACTTTTGTGATTGGGAAAATCACTTAAAAATGTAGTAAACTCACCACTTTTTATGGTTGTGTGTACTAAACAATTTTTTTTCTCATTTTGTGTATTAAACTTTTTAATTTCGATCATTGCATGTATTTTGAGACGATTTTGCCTTGTAAAATAACCATTTTGCCCTTCAAAATTTGAAAAAAGTAGGGGTAAAATGGTCGTAAAACACATACAATGATATGAATTTGAAAGTTTAATACACACAATAAGAAAAAAATAGTTTAGTACACACAACCATAAAAAGTGGTATGTTTATTACATTTTTAAGTGATTTTCCCTTTGTGATTCTTAGGGCTATAAAGTGTCATTTTGTAAAACTTGAGGGACCATTCTTGTAATTCTTCATTTCTTCAAGGGTATTTTGGTAATTTCACATCCGACTTCGGTTCTTTTGTACGAATTTGTTTCTCATGTTCGCTTTTGCTTGATTTTATAATTTTTAAGTGAATTCATAATATCCGTGCCTATAAACACATAAATAGAAAAAACATAGGTATTTTGCACACATTTGATGATATTTTTCGTATTTTAAGTCTGTTTTGGAGCATGAAATGATGTATAGTTAGAGTATCATCAGCACCCAGGCAATACAACGATGGGTATCTGGTGACTATTTTTTGGCAATCAAATTAGTGTTAAAGTGTAAAAAATTTGAATTAGAATAAATAAGGCCACTAAAAATGAAAGAAACTTTTTTTTGTAAATATATCAAGATAAACGTTGAATTATAGAGAAGTGTTTAGAAAATATGGTGAAATTATATAATGAAAAAATAAAATTAATTAAAATATATTTTAATTTTGAAATAAAGTTGTTTTTTTAATAAGTTCTAAAATAATTGTTACAAGGTACGGTCTCGTTCCGTTCGAGGCGGAGCCAGGATTTCAAGTTAGGGGAAAGAAAAATTATACTCGCAAGTCGCAACATAATCGAAGAAATACATCAAAACCTTTTGAAGTCTTATATGGTTTCTTATTGGTATCTATGTGTGTTTGATAGAGAATGCGGATCATATGCAAAGTGAAAAGAAAATACAAAGTCTAGAAAGTGATCATAACCCTAGGATCAAATGTAGTCAACTTTTTATTCTTTTCTATATTTTTCGATCAAGGGGTAAAGAGGCCATTTTACCTGTTTTCTTGTCCACCCTCGAACTTCAAACGCTCATAACTCTTAAACGACAAAGTTTAAAAAAAATCGATTTCACCATAACTTTTAAAATTTAATTCTCTTTAATTTTTTATATATTTGTTAAAATATTTCGAAACTTTGTTTTTTACATATCAAATGGTTCTTGATTTTCTTGATTTGTTTTGCATTTTCGACCCCATTTTTAACTTTCATAACTACTAAATCAGAAAAAAATTAAAACATGAATATTATAGATTTATGTTCACTCGTTTTAAAGGTTTAACAATCACTTAAATTTAATGTCATATGCATGAAATATGTCACATTAAAACTTACATTTTAGGCATATTTGTTGCACCCTAGTTGTTTGAGAAAATGGTATCTTAGGCTTTTATTGTTAAAATTGCATTAAATGGAATATTTTTTTGTACAACAATGCACTATTAATCATTTTACTAATGTAATATTCAACAAGTTATGGTCTTTTTTCTAATTTTGTACAAAAATGTATGTATTTATGTTTTTATTCCGTTTTTAACAATATGGATTATGATGAACAATATGGATATAATGAACAATATTGAATTGATGAACAAGAATAATTGATGAACAAGATAACACAATGTACATGTTGTTCATAAGTGTTTATCAGTTAATCTTGTTCATCAGTTCATCACTCTTATTGATGAACCGATGAACAACACTAACTGATGAACAAGACAACCTTAATCTACATGTTATTCATAAGTGTTAATCAGTTACTCTTATTCATCAATCATTTTGATGAACAACACTAACCGATGACAACATCAACATACATGTTATTTATAAGTGTTGATTAGTTAGTCTTGTTCATCAGTTCATCAATCTAAATGTTTTGTGCATAAGTGTTCATTAGTTAGTCTTGTTCTTTAGTTAATCAACAAGTCTTGTTCATCAACTCATTAGATTTTGGTTCACTCTTTTCTCATAAATTTGAATCGCTCAAATCCGATATGATATGAGTGAAAATAACATGTTAAAGATGACGTTTTAGTCATATTTTTCACACTTGTTACAGAGAAAGTGTTTGATAAAATGTGTAACTTAGATTTCTAGTGTTAAAATTGAGTTAAATGCACTAACATTCATAGAATAACGCACCATCAATCATTTTATTGATGTAAGATTCAAAAGGTGTTTTTCTTTTTATTATTTATTTTTTTAATATACGTATTGTTCATCAGTTAGTATTGTTCATCAACTCCTGAACGAGACTGATGAACAACACTAACTGATGAACACTTGTAAACAACATGTAGATTGATCAACTGACTAACTGATAAACAAGACTAATTGGTTAAACGCTTATGAAAAACATGTAGATTGATGTTGTCTTGTTCATCTGTTAGTCTTAGTTATCATTAGTTGGTTTGGTTATCAGTTATTGTTGTTCATCAGTTCATCAATAAAAATGATGAACTAATGAACAAGACTAAATGATGAATTGATTAACTGATGAACAAGATTAACAACTGATAAATAAGACTAACTAATTAACATTACAAAATCAATCGAGATGTTATTCATCAATTATGTTAATGAACATATAAGCAACACTAACTGGTGAACAAGAGTAACTAATGAATAATATAACATCAATCTACATGTTGTTCATCAATAAAGAAAATGATGTACATTAATCATAAGTGTCGTTTATCAGATAAAACGAGTTTTTCATTAAAAAAAGTCTTGCTCATCAATCGAGATGTTGTTCAAGAGTTTTGTTAATGAATAGGTTAGCAAAACTAAATGTTAAAAAGATTAACTAATAAACAAGACAAACATCAATTACATGTTGTTTTTCAAAAAACAAAATAATGTACATTAATCATAAGTGTTGTTTATCAGATAAAACGAGTTATTGATTAAAACAAAGTCTTGTTCACCAATCAGTCTTATTCATTAATTAGTATTGCTCGTTAGTCTTAAATCATGTTCATCATACTTTGTATTTTTTTGTTTGCTTTTCACAAGATCCCATCTCAAAAGACAAGTATTTTTGAAAAATACTAAGTGATGAACATGACTGACTTATGAATAAGATTACATCAATACATGTTGTTCATTAATAAAAAAACTTTGTTCATTAATAATAACAATTGTTCATCATTAAAAAAGATATGTTCACCAATACAAAGTCTTGTTCAACATTTAGTCTTGTTCGTCAATTAGTTTTGTTCATCAGTTAGTCTTGTTCGTCAATTAGTCTTATTCATCTGTTAGTGTTAGTGGTGCGTTGTGGGATGTGCATTTAAGGAAATTTTAATACTATAAATGTAAGCTAGATATTTCATCAAACACCTCATGTGCAACAAATATAACAAAAATGTCATATTTAACATGTTATATCTCACTCATATCATATTGGATTTGAGTGATTCAAATTTTCTATGTAAAGAATGGCCAACAGTCTACAACTTTTGTGTTGTAAGTTTTGTGTAATTTGGTTTTTAAGCTAGACAAAATTAGAGCCGGAAATGCCGAAAAATTCAAGAAAATCAAAACCAACTTAAATAAAGTTTAAAAATGTTTGTGATTCATATATCAAAATGCATATCGATTTAAAGAGAATCAAATTCTAGAAATTATGGTGAAATCGGTTTTGCGTAAAGAGTTTGTTGATCCCAAACTTAGATCTATTTAGCTTTGTGTAAACGAGATTAAATCAAGTTAAACACTTAGAGAAACTTTGTTGTATAAACAATTCAAGTACTATGCGGAATTAATACTTGAATGAAGAACAAACAAAACAGATAAACCAAACTTTCACTTTGATTGATTAATCGAACTTGCGTATAATGAAAGTGTGAAAAACATATATTGAACTAAACCTAAAGGCCTCCTTTTATAGATTAAGGAACCTTGTACAAGAGTCTACGTATCAGCTATTTTAGGTAAAGATAAACATAAGAAATACATTGTCGAACATATCTTTACTAGAAACATACTAGAAACATAAAACGTGTAGACTAAGTATCCTATTAGTGCTTGACTTCATCTTATCAACGCTTGACTTCTTCCTATCAACGCTTGTCTTGACAATGCTTGATTTCTTCTTATCAACGTCTAATTCCCTCTTGTCAGCGTCTAAGTGTCTTGGCTATATTTTATTCCCAACAATCCTCCCCTAAACTTGATATCTACTCTAGTAATCAAGTTTCTGAATAAAAACTAAGTACTAGGAGGATTCTTACAACTCTTATTAAACTGGAAATAAATAAACCTAATCAAATCTTTGGCAACGTCACTTGAGTAATCCATCTCCAGCTGTGTTGACATCATTTTCTTCAAAACTTCTTTGGACATAGGATATTCAACATCCACAAGAAGATACTCAGAAACTTTGTAGTACTCAAATGATACACACCAGCTGCTGAATATAGACGCCATTGAATTCCACTGATATCATCATCAAGATCCTTCCAAACTGGATCTTCTTCATCTGGTGCACACATTCTTGTGAATGGTGACCAAATCTTTATTCCATTGACTGAAGTAGGTGCTTCAGTCTCATACTTAGCCTGCATCAACCTCCAAAGGTCTGCCAAGTCTTCCTTATCCAGGCTTGCAAACAAAGACATAAGAGTAGTAAAAGTGTGTACCTTCTTCCCATATCTGCCAATTATCCAAAACCCACTTTCATCTTCCTCATAGCTAACTATATGGTTTCTGGAGTCATGAGGTAACACCTCTACCATATGTGAAGCTTCCAAGGGTGAGATCTTAATACTCTTTCTAATAATAGCTTCACTAGGATTCACTCTATCCAAATTTTCTGGAAACTCAAGAGGAACTCCCTTCTTCAATGGTCTTGGTGTAACCAAAGCCTTTTGGATCTCCATTTCTTTTGCAAGTTCTTCCTTTCTTTCATCTAAAAGAAGTCTAATAGTATTTTGCTGTTGCACACTTGCCCATATAGGATAAGCCTTATACTCTAATTCATCAAAGGACAATCCCTGCAACTTTCTAAAAGTCCAACCTGTTTGATGACATCTGAGCAACATGTAATAGAGCTCCCTTCTTGCTGTCTTGGTCTGTGAAAGAACTTTGCTAGCTTTATATTTCAGAATCACCTTGCAATCCCTTTGAACTCTTAGTAGAATCTCCAAACCCCAAATTTGATCTGATAAAGTCATGTCTGGATTCTTCATCACCTTATTTTCCCATGCAAAGTACATCTGAGCAACTTCAGACACCTCATAATCCACCCGATTCTTCAACTCTGCAAGCTTTTCCCTTGCCAACTCATCACCATATTCAAGCCTTTCTGGTTCTTCAATAACCATTTCACTTAAATCTGAACTCTCATCACCACTGCTTTCCTTACTCTCAATAGCAGTTTCCTTCATCCTATCTTTTTTCTCAAGTTGTACAGCCAACATGGAATCAAATTTTACTTGGGCTGCATCCTTGGGAACTATTATTTCTACAATAATCCCTTTACCTTTATCTGATATATTAATGGTGGGTAAAGATGATGATGGTACCTGTGTAGGCACATCTTTGATGATAGCTGATGACTGGGATACATCAACCATACCTGCAGGTCTATCAACGTCCAAAACCTATGTGTCAACGCCTAACTTACTCCTATCAGCGCTTAGCTTGTCAGCGTCAAAAACCTGCTTGTCAACGCTCACCTTACTCCTATCAGCACTTGGCTTTGTGAACTGCTCCAACATCTTAGTAAAAGATAAATTCAAATTCGTAGGGGTAACCAATGAAACATCAAAACCTGGTTGCCTCTTTAAATCTGTTAGAGCTTCAGCTATACCCAAAGATTCTCCTTTTTGTGAGCCTTTGTCACTCACATGTATCTGCTCATCCTCCCCTTTGGAAGAATCCTCCACTCCACATCTAGGGTTAGCACCTTCCAAAATAACAATTCTCTCTCTCAATTGCTTGAGTTCAAGGCCTTGTGTAGAGACAGTATGTACAAGGTCTGCATTTTGCTTTTGCAAGCTAATGCAGATAGCCGTCAATTCCAACAATGTATAGGGTTCCAATATGCCCTCATCTAGAATGGAAATTTAACCTCCCAAAGTAGAGTCATGGGGTATGGATGGGGTCTTAATGATGTTAGGACTGGCTTGGCCTGCATCTAAGCTAGAACCAATAGTCCTAGCCCCACCCATGTCACCAACCACACTTGTGGTGGTGGTTCTCTCTACAACATGGCTAGGACCACTAGAGGAGAACACTCCAGTAGTCATTTGGCGTTTTTCCATCCTAAAGTCTGGGGGTGAAGAGGATGATGTGGATTGGGTTTCAGTTTTAAGGTTAAGGGGTGTTTGGGTTTGTTGTAAAAGGGTGTCAGCGTTTGGATTTGGAGTGTCAACGCCAACATTTAACGTGTCAGTGTTGAAGGGATCTTGGTCAATTTCCATATGCTGGGGTGATGGTGATGGTTCAGGTAATGGGTCTGGTTGGGGTTGTGGGTCTAGTTGAGGTTGTGTTGCTGCAATAACAGCAAGCATGGCTTGGGTAAGGGGTAAGTCTCTATGTGGGGGTGAATTCATCTTTCCAAAAGTTGCTTTCTTTTGCACAAGGATCGTATAAAAATCATCATGATCCCTGGTGTAATATCTTTTTGCATCAAAAACCATTGGCAAAAATCTTGGGTAAGCAAGAGTCATCTTGCTACCCTTTTTTTTACACATGCCATCAAAAATCATTTTAGAAAAATTATATTTTTGCCCAATAGCAATACACACAATGTCACTCCTAATTTATCTGTTAATTTCATTGTGTGTAGTACATTTGGGACTCAAACATTGAATAATGACATGTATTAAGTACTTCCAAGCTGGGGGAAATTCCTATTTTGAATATTTATTTAAAGTGCCCTCTTCAGGGAAAGGATAACCCAAATCTTGAAGTCCTTGTTCTATCTCACCAATGGGTAGGGTGGTTATACCATCTGCATCATTAAGATGCAAAGCCTGGCGAACCAAGGCTTCAGTAACCACCCATGGAAGCCCATGGACTGTAGCAGTCAATGTAGTCACATTATTAATCATTGAGGAAGTGACAGTATTCCAAAACTGCTTAATATGAGTGACAGGGATAAGAGGAGCATGAGAAAGTGCATATCTTAACGGGGATGCATTTAAATACTCCACCATCTAAGTATATTGAGGAAACAGAGTGTTGTCGGCCTCTAAATAGGCAACCATGTTGTGCTGACTTCTGAATCCCAATACCAAATCACTCGGTTTAAACTTAAGCGCCATTGATGTAGAAAGCTGTGAAATATGTTATGAAAGATGAATGTGTGAAAATTTAGTTAGAGAAGAATAAGCAGTTACCCTGTTTCAAAAGAATGAGTCAAATGTATAGGAGAGGTAAGCACATGTGATTGGTCAAAAATGAGGCAGTTATTTTTCAAAATATAATGATTAAAATCTTGAAAAGATATAACTTATCTTGTGCATTAATAAAAGTAACCAACTCCTAAAATTACGGCCCAAATTTTCGTAAAAAATAACAACTGGGTAGGACCCTATGTTTGTCAACGGTAAAAAATAACCTATCAACGCTCAACGGCTATATTCTTGTCAACGTTGGAAATTGCCATGTCAACGTCAAAATTGGTCCTAACAACGTTTGGAAATAAAACTGTCAACGTCCAAAAATAAAAATAATAAAAATGAAAAAGGACCTTAACAAAGTAATTTATCCTAGTGAAGATAACCTATAGACTGAAAATTACCATAGGGTGGCAAGCACTGTCCAATCATGCACACTTGCTTAAGCAAGATAGACATAATTGTCCTCAAGTGTTCCTTGCTAACCAAAGTTCTTAACAGTGAAGTTATCTCATAAAACCCTTTGTAACTTCCCAGGTAAGCCCAATAAAAATCATACCAAGTCTCCCAACAGACCACATCTAATTCTAGGCCAAAAAGTCTTGGCAGCGTGCATAGTATATCAACTTTGCATGCTACAGTGCCTCACGATTTAGTAAACTAATTCGTACTTACCAGTGGACACAATCTAGAATCGTGATAAGAGTATTATATGAATACCCAAAAAGTCCTAATGGTTTCCTAAACCTCCCCTTAAAATAAGATATACAAGTTGCTAAATAAAATGTATGCAATAAAAATTTATGTCAAGATAGGAATATAAATATTCCAACCATCATCCATAAACTTGAACATGCTCCAATAATGCTCCAAGAATCCATAAGCAACTCTATATCCATTTATACAATACTAACAACGCCTGCATAATTAGATCAAAAACCACAAAACTAACCTGTTGCTGACAACGTCAATTTAACACTTGTCAGCGTTAAAATTACCTTTGTCTGCGTTAGACAAATAAAGTGGAACATCTAATTTTGTACAAAGACCAATAACAATGCATATCCTATACATACTTTTACAAAGAGTTCAAAAACACATATTAGGTAAGATTGATCATTCCAATACTTGTTACCAAGTATCAAAAAGTTTAGTTAATAAATCAGCCACATTTTCTTCTGTGTCAACCCTATCTGGTTGTATTAAACCTTTTTCAAAACAATCTCTTATAAAATGATGTCTAATTTCTATGTGTTTTGTTTTAGAGTGATGTACAGGATTTTTAATAATGCATAAAGTACTGTTATTGTCTACAAAAATCTTGGTATGCATGAAATTATACCCATAATCCAACAAGTGGTTCTGAATCCATAAGACTTGTCCACAACAAGCAGCTGCAGCTACATATTCTGCTTCAGTTGTAGAGTTGGCCACCACTGTTTGTTTCTTACATTGCCAAGATATCAACCTACTCCCAAGAAATTGGCATCCACCAGTTGTGGATTTTCTATCAAACTTGTCACCCCCATAATCACTGCCTGAATATGCAGTAAGCTCCAATGAAGAATCTTTTGGATACCATAATCCCAAGGTGGGATAGCATCTAAGATACCTAAAGATCCTCTTGACAGCATGAAGATGACACTCTTTGGGAGTTACTTGATGGCGTGCACATGCACACACAGCAAACATAATGTCAGGTCTTGAAGCTGTGAGATACATCAATGATCCAATCATTGACCTATAATGCCTGACATCCACCTCTTTTCCATCTCCAACCTTTCCCCAAGGGTGTTCCCTATCCATGGGTGTGCTAGCCCGTTTCTCATGTGGAGAAAAGCCAAACTTCTTCAAGATTTATGCTACATATTTGTCTTGAGAGATGAAGATACCATCTTCTTTCTGCTGAACTTGTAACCCTAGAAAGAAGTTCATCTCTCCCATTGCACTCATCTTGAACTTGTCTGTCATGAGCTTGGAAAAGTCTTCACTCATCTTTGGACTAGAAGAGCCAAAGATGATATCATCCACATAAACCTGAACAAGTAAGAAATCCTTACCAGTCTTCTTTGTAAATAAAGTCTGATCTATGGTGCCCCTTTTGAATCCATTTTCCACCAGATAGGTGGACAATGTGCCATACCATGCTCTTGGGGCTTGATGAAGTCCATACATAGCTTTCTTCACTCAATACACCTTGTCTGGATGTTCTGAATCTTCAAAACCAGGAGACTGTATTACATAAACCTCCTCTGCGATTGTGCCATAAAGAAAAGCACTATTCACATCCATTTGATAGACTGTAAATCCCATGCAGGAAGCATAGGCTAGGAAAATCCTTATTGCCTCAGTCCTTGCAATAGGTGCAAAAACCTCTTCATAGTCTATCCCTTCCCTTGTGTATAGCCTTGAGCAACTAAATGTGCCTTGTTTCTGACCATAATTCCTCTCTCATCCTTTTTGTTTCTAAGAACCCATCTTTTCCCAATAGGTCTGACATGTCTGGGACAATCAACTAACTCCTAAACATCTTGAATAGCAAATTGGTGAAGCTCATCTTGCATTGCTTCCACCCAACTTGGTTCTTTGAGAGCATCAAAAATCTTCTTGGGTTCTTGTTGTGACAGAAAACAGGCAAACAAACATGCTTGAACAAGAGGGGTATCAACCTTCTTGTGAATATTGGCAATAAATCCTCCATGATTCTGATGAGACCTTCTAGCTTGTACAGGAGTCATCACATCACCTATGATTAGAGAAGAAGGATGATTCTTCATAGTAGATGTAAGTACTCCTCCTTCAATTATTGTGTTGTCATCAATTTCAGTCTCCAAGTTGCCAATATCTTCTTCAAATTCTCTTCCATCATCATTTGAATGAACCCCTCCATGTATGTTGGAAGGCTCACCTTGTTCAAAAACACTGGAAGAGAATAAATGGTCAAAAGAGTTGTCAACGCCTGAATTAGTGTTGTCAACGTTTGAGCCATCAACGCCTGAATTTGTCTTGTCAGCGCCAGATTTTCCTTTATCAGCGTTTGAAGATTCATGCATGTTTTCATCAACTGGTGTTACTTGTGGACCACCTTTTTCCTTTCCAGCAGCAGCAGCAGCAAATGCATCTGTCCATATAGGAATGGTAACATACTCAAGTATGGGTGCTGATTTGTCTGCTTGTGATCCAACCTCCTTATCAACCTGTATACCTGAAATTTCAACAACTGGTTCTTCCACAACATTTGAAGTTACATTCACAATGTCTGGATTAGTACTAGGCATATAATTCAAACTTCTAGATAGAGGTTCCAAGTCAAATAACCAATTTGGTCCACTCTCAGGATCACTAGGTTTACTTTCTAAAAACCTATCATGTACCTTTTCAAGTATATGTTTTTCTTTCTTAAGGTAAACTCTATATCCTCTACTCTGCACTGAATAACCCATAAAGTAGCCTTCATCACATTTAGCACTAAACTTTCCTAAGGCATCACTAGTGTCTAAAACAACTACATGACAGCCAAAGGATTTAAGAAAATCAATATTAGGTTTCCTACTCCAAAATACTTCATAAGGTGTCTTATTATGGATTTTGTTGATCAATGCCCTATTCTGAACATAACAAGCTGTATTCACAACCTCAGCCCAAAATGCAACGAGAAAGTGAGCATCAGCCAACATAGTCCTAGCTGCTTCTATGAGTGTTCTATTCTTCCTCTCAGCTACCCCATTTTGTTGTGGGGTTCTAGCTATACTAAACTGTCTAGTAATCCCTTTCTTGGCACAAAAGTCATCTAACAGCTTATTTCTAAATTCACCACCATTATCACTTCTAAGTCTTTTAACCTCATTCCTAGTCTTTTTGTCCAATAGGGTAATAAAGTTAATCAAAACATCAGCAATTTCACTTTTCAAAGCCAAAAAGAAAGTCCAAGTAAATCTAGAAAAATCAACAATGATGACAAAACAATAGGATTTACCATTTAAGCTTTCTATATTAGTTGGACCAAACAAGTCCATATGCAGCAAGTGAAGTGGTTTAGAACTAGAATGCACATGTTTAGACTTAAAGGAGACTTTGTGTTGTTTGCCTTTAAGGCATGCAACACAAGAATGGTCATTGTGGAAAGCCTTTTGATAGGTGTGAAAACACCCATCCTTTTACCACTTATTTCTTGCTAAAACAAGACCAAAACGCGTATTTAAGGTCATTTGTTTGGAATTATGCGTGGTTTGTGTGTTTGTTGTGTTTTCAGAGCCAACCGGATAAATATTGGAGAAAACATGGGATTGCACGGGTTTTATCGAGGAAAAAGACGAAAAGATGAAGTCTTTAGTCCAAGAGATGCAAAAGATTTGAAGTCAATGGGCCTATTTGAAGATTTATCGAAGAAAAGGACCAAAGACGGAAGATTTACCTATGTCAAAGAAACTCAAGTCTATTAAATGAAGAAATTAAAAGACGAGTTGAAATTATTCGTTGACAAATCCCGAATCGAAATCAAAAACGTCAACTTTTCTGAAAAGACGAGAAGACAAAAAGAAAGGAAGAAAGCCCACTCACCAACCAAGGGAGAAGCCTATAAATACTCCTCCCATTCAAGACTCCAGGAGTTCTTTTTTTCAGTTATTTTTTTTCTTTCCGAGTTCTTAGGAAGAAACCATCTCCCTTAAGGAGTGGTTTTCATTTTTCTTTGACTTCCTTCCAATCTTGTAAGTTTAATCTTTCAACTTGTTTTGTTGAATCTTAAAATCATTAATACAAGTCTACTTTTAATCTTTTCATCATCTTGTTCTTCATCTCTTTTTGATTCTAAGTTCTTAAGTTTTATTTTATTGGTTTGATCTTAAAATAGTAAGTGGGTTTTATGATTTTGTTGTTTTGGATTGATGTTTACCTTAGGTAAATGATTAGTGGTGAAATTGGTTTAAGTTTTGATTAAAAACTTGGTGAATTTTGGTGTTAAATTCGTGCTTTTATAATCCCCTATTCTTCGCGCTACGGTTACTGTTCTTGCCCAGATTCCGTACAGGGATTAGTGGGTTTTCTGTTGGTTCGGAATATCAATATATTCCGGATCAAGGTGGTGAATTGTTGTTTATTCGGAATATTCAAAATATTCTGAGTAGTGTTTCATTTTCTTGATTATTCGGAATATCAATACATTCCGGATAGTGTTTTCATCAAAATATTCCGAATAGGGTTCTTCTACAATATTCCGCATGGTTGATTTTTAATTATTCCGCATAGCCTTACTTTTCAAATATTCCGCATAGATATTCCGCATAGGGCTTCTTTAAATATTCCGCATAGAGTCAATTTTAAATATTCTGCATAGTCTTTCTCAGTACAATATACCGAGTAGGGGACATTATTCCGAATGGCTGTATTATTCCGAGTACGATCAAATGTTCCGGATAGACTAAAGTATTCCGAGTAGGGCAGGCATTCCGCATAGACATTCCGAATAGAGTTTGCCAATTCTATTCTACGTTGAGGTACTTACTTACTGTTTCATTTAAATTCTGGCTTTATTCTCAGCTCTTGTTTTTAGTTTAATTTTATTATTACTTACTCTTATCAATTTAGTAGATTTAGAACAAAGCTCCCCTTTTTAGTTACCAATTACAACGATTCCACTTTTGACCGTGATCGATTCGAGAAGATACCGAGAACGAAACAACGATATATACCAATTGGGTACGAGCAACGCAAAGAAAGATCTTGCAAAAGCAACAATTTTTAATTAACTAAAATAACAGTTATTAAAATGGCGCCGCTGCCGGCTCTTTTCGTAAGGATCAACGGTTTCTTGTGAGAAAAATTGGATTTTGGGATCCGTACTTTCGGGAACGTTATTTTCAAGCACAAAAATTTTCAAAAAAAAACCCATAAAAATATAAAATTTTCAAAAATACAAAAAAATTAAAAAACCTATAAAAACCAAAAATATTTTCTCTTGCATTTTCTTTTTAGTGTATGTGTACTCGATCAACGTCTTATTCAGAGCCCGAGACTCTCGAAGATTTAGACATGGCCGGTGTACACAACAACAACAATAATAATCCACCCCTCCCAAATAACAACAACAATAATCATCCACCCCACCAAAACATGAATAATCCACCCTTACCCGACCTACGAACCATCGAGGAGCTATGTCAACCCACGATGAACGGACGTGGAGGCCCGATTGCACCGATGCATGTCACGACCCAGGAGTTTTCGTTGAAGCATCACATGATCCAGCAAGTGCAAACTAACCCATTTCGTGGAATTCCGGATGATGATGCCAACAAACACCTCGACAAATTCATTACCATCACCCAGAGCATGAAGTCCCCCGGTGTTTCTATGGATGACCTTCGCCTTCAACTCTTTCCCCACTCGCTTTCTCACCATGCCGAAAAATGGTTTGACCGTCTTCCGAAGAATTCTATTCATACGTGGAATGACATGACTCAACGCTTTTTGTCGCGCTACTTCCCACCATCAATGGTCACCAGCCTTCGTAACCAAATTAGTGGATTCATGCAAGACAATGATGAATCGCTTTTTGATGCTTGGGAACGGTACAATGATTTGATCGATCGCTGTCCTAATCACAATATGCTCCCCGTCACTCTCATTGACACCTTCTACAATGGTCTCACTTTTCGTGATCGTGACACGATCAATGTCGCCGCCGGTGGTACTTTTATGAAAAGGAGACCGGAGGAGTGTAGAGAGTTGATCGAAAACATGACTACTCACCACAAGAATTGGGATTCATCCGCATCCTCAAGATCTAACTCGAGAGTCAATGTTTCTTCTACTACTCCCAATCCTAAGATGACTGAAATTTCTCGACAACTCGCTGAGATGAACAAGAATTTCATGACCATGGCCACAAACCACTTTCAACAAGCTAAAGCCGTTGCTATTTCTTGTGACACATGTGGTGGTCCTCATTCGTACAATGATTGTCCTGCTACCCAAGGCAATTTTTCTGAAAACGTTAACGCAGCATACGGTACTTATCCCATGGGAGGCTATCAAGCTCGCCCTCAAGGAGACCGTAGCTTGCTAAGTTATCGTTCCAACAATTATCTTGCTCCACCCGGTTTCCCTTCTCAGAACCAAAACCAACAACAAAGCTATAACCGAAACAACCAATCCCAACCTCGTGCTCAAAATCAATATCAACCCCAAAGAAACCCATATCCAACTCAAGGAAATTCTCAAGCTTACCAAGCTCCACCTCTCAATCAACCGATGGCAGTGAATCAAGACGTCGAGACGCTCATGAAGACTAATCGCGAGATGGTGACGAATCTTCAAAGTCAATTTGTCAACTTAAAGAATGACATGGCGAAACAAGGGAACGATATTCGAGCTGAGCTAAGGAATGATATGGCCAAACAGAGCAATGAAATTCGTGCCGACATCAGAGATTCTTTCAGCACTCAAGCGCTTAACATTCGTGATATGATTGGTTCGCTCATCCAAGGTAATCAACCCTCTTCTTCGGGTACTCTTCCGAGTAACACCGTTGCGAATCCAAGAGGGGAGATGAAAGCAATCACCACTCGTAGTGGAAAAGGTTATACGAAACCCGAGCTTCCTACACCTCCACCCGTGATTGTGAACAAGGAACAAGAGCAACTTTCCCCACCTCCTTCACCTTCTATCCCCATTTCCCCACCACCCGTGGCTGTGAGTGATCCTACTCCCTTAAAGCCTTCTTCTTCATCCAATATACCTTATCCTTCAAGGTTGAGGAAAGAGAAGCAAAAGAGCAAGGATGATATTCAGGTTTCAAACTTTCTAAAAATGTTTAAACAATTGAGTTTTAACATCTCCTTTGCCGAGGCTCTCGCTCACATGCCAAAATACGCTAAGATGTTTAAAGATCTTCTAAGTGATAAGGAAAAGCTTCTTGACATTGCTCAGACCCAACTTAATGAGAACTGCTCCGCAGTGCTCTTAAGGAAATTGCCCACATAACTTGGTGATCCGGGTCGCTTCTTGATTCCTTGCAACTTCCCGGGAGTAGAGAATTGCATGGCCCTAGCCGATCTAGGTGCCAGTATAAACTTAATGCCTTTAAGTGTTTGGAAGCAATTATCTCTCCCCGAGCTAATCCCCACCAAAATGAATTTGGAATTAGCCAACCGTACGGTTGCTTATCCAGTGGGGATAGCCGAAGATGTCTTTGTTGGCGTTGACAAATTCACCTTCACGGCGGATTTTGTTGTCGTTGACTACGAGATGGATCCTCGTATTCCATTAATCGTTGGACGTCCATTCTTGAGGACCGGTCGCACTCTCATTGATGTAGCCGCGGGCGAAATAATCATGAGAGTTGGTGACGATAAAATTGTCTTCAACATGGGTAAGATTTCTAAGCAACCTTATTCATATGAGAGTGTTAATGCTATTGATGTTCTCGATGAGGCTTGTGAATAACATTTTCATGATGCTTGCAAAAGTACTCTCTCTTCTCTACCCAATGTTGAGACCGTTGCCTCAATTGCTCCGGTATTGACTCCTTTTGGAGAAAGTGACTTGGATGATTTCGAAGCTAGATTGGGTCCTCTCGATATTAAGTATGATGATTCTTCCACTGATTGGGATGAAGACATTCGTACTATTGAGAGACTTCTCAATGAAGACCCGTTTCCTCCTCCCTCTCCTCAAGCGGTGACTAATGATGATCCATCGTTAGTTACACCATCTATTGAGGATCCTCCTACTCTTGAGCTTAAGGACCTACCTCCTCATCTTGAGTACGTTTTCCTTGAAGACAACGAGAAGTTACCGGTCATCATCGCGAAGGACCTGAAAGAAGAAGAAAAAGCCCGACTTGTCGCCGTGTTGAAGAAGCATAAAAGAGCTATCGCTTGGAAAATCTCCGACATTCGCGGAATTGATCCTCACTTCTGCACACATAAAATTCTCATGGAGGACGACTTTAAGCCCACAATTCAAAGCCAAAGAAGGGTGAATCCTAAAATCCATGAAGTCATCAAAAAAGAGGTTATCAAACTTCTTGATGCGGGTATGATTTACCCTATTTCGGATTCACCATGGGTTAGTCCAGTCCATTGTGTGCCTAAGAAAGGCGGAATTACCGTTGTGCCCAATGCAAACAACGAGTTGATTCCTACCCATCTCGTTACTGGGTGGAGAGTTTATATAGACTACCGCAAACTTAATGATGCCACGAGAAAGGATCATTTCCCTCTACCTTTTATGGACCAAATGCTTGAACGTTTAGCGGGTAATGAATATTACTGCTTTCTTGATGGTTTCTCGGGTTATTTCCAAATACCCATCGATCCCCAAGATCAAGAGAAGACAACATTCACTTGTCCCTATGGCACTTTTGCTTATAAAAGAATGCCTTTTGGCTTATGCAATGCCCCCGGGACTTTCCAAAGGTGCATGTTAGCTATCTTCCATGACATGGTTGAGCAAACCATGGAAGTCTTCATGGATGATTTCTCGGTCTTCGGTGATTCCTTCTCTTCTTGCCTTGCCAATTTGGAACGTATGCTTAAGCGGTGCGAAGACACTCGCCTTGTTCTGAATTAGGAAAAATGCCATTTTATGGTAAAAGAAGGCATTGTGCTAGGACACAAAATCTCTAATGCCGGTCTTGAAGTCGACCATGCTAAAGTAGATGTCATAGCTAAATTACCTCCACCTTCAACCGTGAAGGGTGTGAGAAGTTTTCTGGGTCATGCGGGCTTCTATCGTCGATTCATTCAGGATTTCTCTAAAATCGCCCGCCCGATGACCCACCTCTTGGAAAAAGATACTCCTTTTATCTTTTCTAAAGAGTGTATCGAAGCCTTCAATCTTCTTAAGGATAAGCTAACTAAGGCACCGGTCTTGGTTACCCCTAATTGGGAGCTACCCTTTGAATTGATGTGCGATGCTAGCGACTTCACTATTGGTGCGGTTTTGGGACAAAGGATCAACAAACATTTAAAACCAATCCACTATGCTAGCAAAACAATGACGGGGGCTCAATTGCATTATACGACAACCGAAAAAGAGCTTTTAGCTGTTGTCTATGCTTTTGAAAAATTCCGCCCCTATCTTGTTTTATCCACCACCATCGTATACACGGACCATTCTACGTTGAAGTACTTGATGACTAAACACGACTCTAAGCCAAGACTTCTTCGTTGGGTTTTACTCCTTCAAGAATTCAACATTGAAATTCGTGACAAGAAGGGTGCTGAAAACCTAGCCGCGGATCATCTGAGCAGACTTGAGGATCCATATCAAGGGGATCATCCGAACAAAGAAATCAATGATTCTTTCCCCCTTGAGACCTTAATGTCTGTAAATCTCAATCTTGATGGCACCCCGTGGTTTGCCGATATTGCAAACTACTTAGCAGGTGGTGTTCTCATAAAAGGGTTAACATCCCAACAAAAGAAGAAGTTCTTGAACGATGTTAAAACCTACTTTTGGGATGACCCTTTTCTATTTAAACAATGCGCTGACTTGATTATTCGCCGATGTGTTGACGGACCGGCCGCTTTGGACATTCTCCAGGCTTGCCACAAAGGACCCACCGGTGGTCACTTTGGTCCCAACTACACCGTCAAAAAAGTGTTTGACTCGGGATTCTATTGGCCCATCATTTATCGTGATGCTCACGAGATGGTTAAGCATTGTGATGCTTGCCAAAAACAAGGCAAGATCACACATAAAGATGAGATGCCTCAAAATTTCATACAAGAATGTGAAATCTTTGATGTATGGGGCATCGACTTTATGGGGCCATTCCCTTCTTCGAAAGGCAACAAATACATCCTTGTCGCTGTCGACTACGTTTCTAAATGGGTTGAAGCCAAAGCTTTACCCACTAACGACGCAAGGGTGGTTTGTAATTTCTTGAAACAATTGTTTGCTCGATTCGGTGTTCCTCGTGCTATTATCAGTGACCGCGGGACTCATTTTTGTAATGATCAATTTGCAAGAGTCATGGCTAAGTATGGTGTCAATCACCATCTTTCCACCGCTTATCATCCTCAAACCAACGGTCAAGCCGAGATATCCAACCGTGGATTGAATAGAATTTTGGAACGTACTGTGGGAGAACATCGTGCCTCGTTGGCCGATAAACTTGATGATGCTCTGTGGGCTTTCCGTACCGCCTATAAGACGCCGATTGGTTGTACACCTTATCGTCTTGTGTACGGGAAAGCTTGCCACCTCCCCATCGAACTGGAACATAAGGCATACTGGGCCTTGAAGTGGGCTAACTTCGACATCAACAAAGCCGGTGATTTTCGCAAGATTCAACTCAACGAGCTACAAGAATTGAGGAATCAAGCTTACGAGAACTCATTGATCTACAAGGAGAGGACCAAGATTATTGATATCGCTCATTTATACGAGTTTTTCATAGCGATATTTGTTATGTTTTGTGTCCTAAACGTAATGGATAGACCCCGTATTGCTTATATTTTGTGTAAAGTGTGTTTTGTAGGTTCTCAACTCACCATGTCTTACCGACAAGAAAGAGTTGATTCACCTTGAGGGTACGGCTCTTGGTGTGACACATCAAATCCGTTGATGGTTGCCAGGTTACCCAAAACTGGATGGTTTTCACTTGCCATGGTCCTAGACTGAAAAGTGGCTAATCCAAGGGGGTACGGCTCTTGGTAAAGATTTTATCAAATCCGTTGATAGCTGTAATAGCTTGCTTAAAGCTATAGGGTGTTCAATTCACCGATGCTTCATTGCTAAGAATTGGCGAGTCCAGAAGGGTACGGCTTCTGGTAAAGACATATCAAATCCGTTGACGGCTGTGATGGTTTGCCTAAAATCATCAGGGTACCCCCACTCACCATTGATTCACGTTCTAAGAGTTAGGCTGGGTTCTAGTCTCCCAGGGTGATGCTTATTCCACCAGAAAGACTGGCTAGCCCAAGAGCGAGCAGCTACTTGGTAAAGGCTCATCAAATCTGCTCATGTTGCTGTAAAGATTTGGGACCAAAAGGGGCAAAGCAAAAGTTTTACACCCAAATCAGTTCAGCCTCGGATCAAGAGTTGCGCCGCAGGACATACCTGTTGCGGCGCAACAGAAGTTGCTACAGATCATGGTTTCTCGGATCACCAATTGCGGCGCAAGACTCAAGAGTTGCGGCGCAACTAAAGAAGCTACAGGACTTGGCACATGCGGAACAAGAGTTGCGGCGCAAGACCATTCAGTTGCGGCGCAACTGGTCTTTTTGCAGTTACAAACTCTGTTTTTATTCCTCATTAAGGGGGAAGCTAAAGAGTTAGTGGACATCATGGGACATTATTGCTAGACGTTTTTTGATGTCCCAGGAGGAGTATTTAAGGAACACAACATCCACACAAGAGGGAAATCCATTCATATCATCATACACTCAACATCCATATTACACACATCCATTCTTGAAGATATAATTCAAGAATCATCATCATCAAGCTTTAGCATCATTTTCATTATCATCATAAGTTTCTATTGAACAATTGTTACTTCAAGTTTTTACTTTGTTACTTTGAAGATCATTGGAACCTCTTTCTCAATTTGGTATTCATCTTCTATAATTTTAATAGCAAGATTAAAGTATGTCTCTTACATATTCAATTGTGTTTGTTACAATCATGAGTAGCTAATTTCTTTATACGTTTGCTTGGATTATGTGATGTTTATGTGTTAGATTTTGGGTTGGAAATTCGATTGATTTGTTGAGATTAATTGGGGATCCGTTTGGGTTAATAACTTAATTATCTTGTCAAAATTGTTTATACTCTTGTTTGGTAATCTAAAAACGGGTATTCGAAAGGAATCCGCAATTTTTACTAAAATAGGAACGAATTAATCGGCCTGTCTTTAGTTGATTATAAGTGAATGATATTCGAAGGAGTCATTAACAACAATTTTCATAAGTAGATATTCACACAAACGCTAGCTACTAAATTAAGAGAAATCGGTTTAGGAGTTAGTAAGCTATTCGAAAGGAAGCTTATAAATTAATTCTCACTTATCAGCTTGAAACTTTATGCACTATTACTTGAGGTGTTAACGGTATTCGAAAGGAATCGTTGCATGGTTAGGTAATTGGAGAAATCCGGTATTCGAAAGGAACTTAGGATTTTACATTAGAAGTTTATCGTTATTTTCATACCTAAGGAATAACTCATAGTCACTCACGGTCCAAGCAAGCGTATCTTTTATCCATATTTGAAATCTTGAATATTTTCACTGTTTTTATAAGCAAGTCTTCACTAAGACTAAAACCAATTTGTTACTCGTTACGCATTTTTACTAACTAATATTTCAACTATAAATAGTCCCTGTGTTCGAACCCGATATTTGCTAATACTATTTTACAATTGACAAGGGTACACTGCCCGTGTTATAATCTAGTAAAGGTTAATTTTGGGAAAACTAGATTTTTCGCATCAATTATCCACGATGCTAAAATCAAGAACCGAGAGTTCCACGTTGGTGATCAAGTCATACTCTTTAACTCTCGGTTGAAGATCTTCTTAGGCAAGTTGAAGAGCTGCTGGTCTGGTCCATTCACCATCGCCAATGTCTTCCCCTATGGCACCATTGAGCTTTCTCAGCCAAATGGGCCCAACTTCAAGGTGAATGGCCAGCGTTTGAAATTGTACCTTGGTGAGGACATCTCTCAAGAGATGATTCCATCCCTCACCACGTTTCCCTTGAATTAGTTCGGGACCGAGTCAGGCTCGCGACTCGGTAAACAAAAACAAGCGCTCCTCGGGAGGCAACCCGAGTATCTATCCCCCTTTCCCCTTTTTCATCCTAAGTGTAGGGGGAGATATATAGGTTGCTTGTATTTGGATGGTGATGTGATTACAGGGATAAATGCCCTCTTGGAATCTTTGAAGAACCGTGCTCCCGTGTTATCCGCAATACCGGTTCTGTCTCTCAACTATCGTGATTCAATTGTCTTCATACTCACATTTGAAATTGATCACTTTAGTCGTCTCTTCCTTAGCTTGATTTAACCAACGTGCACAATGTCATAAGTGTAGGGGAGACTTTTCCCACATGCTTAAACATTGAGGACAATGTTTATCTTAAGGGTAGGGGAGACTTCTATCGAAGTTTTAAGTGGACTTTTCCATGAAAATGCCTTCATTAACCGGAAAAATCATCTTTTTCAGCATTTTTCAAATTTTTAATTAACTTTGGCCATTTTGTCGTAATCTTTAAATTTTTATCGTTGCTTTCATATGTATATATCCCGCAATAAAGTCAAAAATATTAATAAAGTGGGTAGCGAGTTTTGAAATCTTTGACATATTAGGCCCGTTGCGATTATTTTGACTCAACCCGAATAGACTTATCCGAGTTTATTCTAGCTAGTATCCTTAACCATGTAGACCTTAATTGGTTTATTAGGCTAAGCATCCACGAGTCTCATCACTTGAGATTTTAAATTGTGGAGGACGAGAAATGATAGAGTCAATTATAAGTCGGTATTCTTGCACAAGCTCACTTGGTGTAATTATTTGCCTATTCTCCCATCACTTGCTAATAATTTATCTACAATAAGTAAGGTCGTACGATTTGAAAGGTTACTTAGCTTCTAGCCCAAGATCGTTTAAAAGTTGCTCGGTAATGATAAGAGTTCATAGCCAAGGCATAACTTATGAAGCGGGGCGCGAAGATTGGCGAGTCCGAAAAGGCCCTAACAAGGCATGAGGATTCCATTTTATTGCTAAAGATCCAAGATTGATGTGAAAAGCATTATTCCTAAAATCGATATGAAGGATTAAGACTCACAACGAAAAGCAATCAACTCCCATAAATATCATGGAGAAGTCTATCCGAAAAGACCCTAACAAGGTATGAGGATAAATAGATCCAAGTCCGAAAAGGAGGCGGATCATTGTATCTCAAAATCCCAATTAGAGATTGAAGAAATAATCATGAAGTCGTGGTCAACAAAAGTTGGAGTACCCCTCAAAAGTCTCCAAGTGAAGAAACTCTATAACGAAGAGAAGACCATTATCTCAAGAACGTCTCTCGAAGATATGAAGTATGAAGTACATGCCAAATATCGGCCCGAGAAAGGTCTCAAATCGTGAACCGAGTTATGCCAAGATATGAACTTTTTGATATCCCGAGAAGCAGTTTTAAGAGATTTTGTCCTTTAGCTAACTATTAATCAAATCGTCCTACTCTGCTTTCAGCCTAAATAAACTATCGAAATAAGTCCAAAAATGCATCTTCATGATCATTCTAAGACAAAAATAAAATATAAGAGATACACCTTGGAATAAGGGAGTTTAAGCATATAATTAAGCCATGTGTGTAAGTGTTTGAATTGCTAACTTATAATAACAATGATCTCGTTTTTAAGCTTAGTTTGGGGAACGTGAAACTTGAGGGTGATAAATCTTCGCAGCACCAAAGCCCTAATGTAAGTCCTTGATCTCTTTGCAAGTTATTTCCATGAAGCTATTTCCAAGTGAAAATAGTTTTCTATCCTTTAGTTTATTTTAAAGTTTTAATTTCTCTTAGTAATTTAATTTTTGTTTAGTAGTATGTTAATAAGGCCAAGGTTGATTAATTATGAGAAAAATGTAAATTTACTTTATCACTAAGCATTGCATGAGGGCATGGCAATGGATAAGTGTAGGGGATTTGATAGGTGTGAAAACACCCATCCTTTTACCACTTATTTCTTGCTAAAACAAGACCAAAACGCGTATTTAAGGTCATTTGTTTGGAATTATGCGTGGTTTGTGTGTTTGTTGTGTTTTCAGAGCCAACCGGATAAATATTGGAGAAAACATGGGATTGCACGGGTTTTATCGAGGAAAAAGACGAAAAGATGAAGTCTATAATCCAAGAGATGCAAAAGATTTGAAGTCAATGGGCCTATTTGAAGATTTATCGAAGAAAAGGACCAAAGACGGAAGATTTATCTATGTCAAAGAAACTCAAGTCTATTAAATGAAGAAATTAAAAGACGAGTTGAAATTATTCGTTGACAAATCCCGAATCGAAATCAAAAACTTCAACTTTTCTGAAAAGACGAGAAGACAAAAAGAAAGGAAGAAAGCCCACGCACCAACCAAGGGAGAAGCCTATAAATACTCCTCCCATTCAAGACTCCAGGAGTTCTTTTTTTCAGTTATTTTTTTTCTTTCCGAGTTCTTAGGAAGAAACCATCTCCCTTAAGGAGTGGTTTTCATTTTTCTTTGACTTCCTTCCAATCTTGTAAGTTTAATCTTTCAACTTGTTTTGTTGAATCTTAAAATCATTAATACAAGTCTACTTTTAATCTTTTCATCATCTTGTTCTTCATCTCTTTTTTATTCTAAGTTCTTAAGTTTTATTTTATTGATTTGATCTTAAAATAGTAAGTGGGTTTTATGATTTTGTTGTTTTGGATTGATGTTTACCTTAGGTAAATGATTAGTGGTGAAATTGGTTTAAGTTTTGATTAAAAACTTGGTGAATTTTGGTGTTAAATTCGTGCTTTTATAATCCCCTGTTCTTCGCGCTACGGTTACTGTTCTTGCCCAGATTCCGTACAGGGATTAGTGGGTTTTCTGTTGGTTCGGAATATCAATATATTCCGGATCAAGGTGGTGAATTGTTGTTTATTCGGAATATTCAAAATATTCCGAGTAGTGTTTCATTTTCTTGATTATTCGGAATATCAATATATTCCGGATAGTGTTTTCATCAAAATATTCCGAATAGGGTTCTTCTACAATATTCCGCATGGTTGATTTTTAATTATTCCGCATAGCCTTACTTTTCAAATATTCCGCATAGATATTCCGCATAGGGCTTCTTTAAATATTCCGCATAGAGTCAATTTTAAATATTCCACATAGTCTTTCTCAGTAAATATTCTGAGTAGGGGACATTATTCCGAATGGCTGTATTATTCCGAGTAAGATCAAATGTTCCGGATAGACTAAAGTATTCCGAGTAGGGCAGGCATTCCGCATAGACATTCCGAATAGAGTTTGCCAATTCTATTCTACGTTGAGGTACTTACTTACTGTTTCATTTAAATTCTGGCTTTATTCTCAGCTCTTGTTTTTAGTTTAATTTTATTATTACTTACTCTTATCAATTTAGTAGATTTAGAACAAAGCTCCCCTTTTTAGTTACCAATTACAACGATTCCACTTTTGACATTGATCGATTCGAGAAGATACCGAGAACGAAACAACGATATATACCAATTGGGTACGAGCAACGTAAAGAAAGATCTTGCAAAAGCAACAATTTTTAATTAACTAAAATAACAGTTATTACCTTTTCATGCAAACCATCAACTAAACCATGTCTCACAAGTCTATTTATGTTCTTAAAATTAATGTGCCCTAATCTTCTGTGCCAAAGATTACTCTCATCAACTGAAGCCTTAGCATATAGACATGACAGATTATTATTCATCCTAATTCCATTAAGATTCATATTATAAATGTCCTTATGCCTAGGTGTTCTATAATCAATGAATTTCTCATCAGGTTTTAAAATCTTTGCTTAACACCAAGTATTCAGTATCAATGAAAAGAACCTTATTTTTGTTATCACAAACTTGTGATACACTAAACAGATTATAGTCAAGTTCTTTTACCAGAAATACGTTATCAAAACGCAAATTGTTGGTGATAAGAGTGCCTTTGCCAGTGATAGTTCCAGATCCTCCTCCAAAGTACACTTTGTCACCATCTTTAACGGGGGTAAAGTTTGTCAAGTAATCTTCCTTCCCCGTCATGTGCCTAGAGCATCCACTATCCTAATAGCCATAATCATTGACCTGCTTTTGAATGCCCTGCACATAAAGAAAACAAATTTAGTTTTCTTTGGGAACCCAAGCCTGAGCAGACTTGGATTCATTTGGTTGTTCAACAAGAACAGACTTAGTCCTTATGACAACCCCTTGTTCATCCCTTTTTAGATTAAACACCTAGTTAACCCCAATTGGTTTAGTTATGACTTTTGAAATATAATGAAATCTGTTACAGGTCATAGAAATCCCATCTGAATTAGGGTTTTGGTTTTGTTTAGGTATCCAAGATAAGCTAGAAGAAGCTTTAGACCCCTTTCCCTTTGGTTGCAAGTATTTGGAATTACTTGGTCTAGCAGCGTTGGAAACATTCCTGTCAGCGTTAAAATTATTTTTGACAATGCTGAAATTACCTTTATCAGCATTGAACCTAGGGTTTGCTATAGGAACCCATTGTCTGTTAGACCATGTATTGGTCTTCTGAAAAGGCCTTTGTCCATAAGTATTAGACCCTTTGTTAGCCTCAAAATATTGAGTCAAACAAGAATGCTCGGTCATATGTTTATTATGTATCGTATTTTAGAACGTTGTAATAGGTAGTATATTAGTCGTGTATTACGGGCTTAACTTTAGGCTAAAGTTCATTGATAAGTAACTAAAGCCCAAAAGGAACCATATAGTCCATAAAGAAGCCCGCATGTAGGTGGACTATGTATACCCTTCCTAGCATGTTAGGAAGGGTGTTGGTTCATTGTTTTCTCTCACTTCTCAATCTAACATTCACCTAGTTCCAACCATTTCTCTCTACTTTCTCTCACTACTTTCTCTCTCTAAAATTCATCTCATATCTACCTTTCTTTCTTTTTAAATTCGTATTATATCATCATATATTAGGGACAACAATTGGTATCAATCGCCATGGGGTAGTTTTGTGATTGGTTGTTGCGTTTTCATTTGATTTATTTTATTTGATCCTTACTTCTTCCACGAATTCAAGATTTTCTATGTTGTTTAGTGTTTTTCAAGTCGTATAACTTCTTTATTCGTGTCATAGTGACTTGGGTATCTTAGTTTTTGGCTAAAACACAAGTTTTTTGGATCAAAAGTTGAAAACTTTCTTGTTTTTCATCTTTCCGAATTTCTAGCAAGTATCACCATCGGAAAGTACAAAGGGAGTGAGACCATATCGCAATAACCACTAGGTTCTACTTTGCGATCTAAGGATTTCGATACCTTATTCCGACGAGACATTCCGATCGTACATTGCGATCTGGGATTCCGACGGTTTCAAGGGTCTTTTGAGTCGTTACTCTGCCAAATTTGTTTTAGCCATATTCCGATCTGAACATTCCGATCTGAACATTCCGATCTAAGCATTCCGACAGGTCAACATTACGATCTAAGATTTAGACAGAAGGACATTCCGATAGATTGTTATTCCGATAGAACCCAACATTCCGATACCAGCAACATTCCGACAGCCTACATTCCGACAGCCCACATTCCGACAGCCATCATTCCGATGGGCATTCCGATGGCACATTCCGATGGACATTCCGATGA
Organism: Glebionis coronaria; assembly: GCA_025667525.1. Lineage (NCBI taxonomy): Eukaryota > Viridiplantae > Streptophyta > Magnoliopsida > Asterales > Asteraceae > Glebionis > Glebionis coronaria. The sequence continues at coordinate 453,489,722 of CM046879.1, forward strand.
CATGTTTAGCTAAATTTTGTTTGAGTATTTTTTAGACTTAGCCACCATCTAGACTAGTTTCGGAACATCGTTTACACGAAGATCAAAAAAAAAAAGTTAAATTTTTTCCGTCAAGTAAATTCAAATTTTTTCCATACTAGTTTTAGGACATTTCTAGTTCAATTTCAAAATTTGGTGATTACAAATTTTTTAGCTCTACCGTTTTGTCGGACTGAGGAAAAAAAGTCGCAATTTTTGGAATTTCAACAACCAAACAATCACAACACAACTACTTAAGATCCACATTTGATTCATCATTTCAGAGAATATTGAGATGGATTCTACTACCGAATATCGTGTGACGAACAACAACATAATGGTGGCAGGTAACAAAGAAAGACCACCAATGCTAGTGTCGGGTCGATATGATCAATGGCAATCCCGTTTTATACGTTACCTTGACACAAAACCTAACGGTGATGCTTTAAGGCAATGCATTTTGGATGGACCCTATAAACTCTCAAGGATTCAAGTTCCTGCAGTACCAGCCACAGACACAAGTGACGCACAACCCGCATATGAACGTGATGAAAAGAGGACCGTCCTCACCCCAGAGAACCGTGCGTGGTTTGATGCAGATAAGGAAGCAATCTACTTAATTCTCAGTGGCATTGGAGATGAAATTTACTCTACGGTTGACGCATGCCCTACTGCTCAAGAAATGTGGACGGCTATTGAAAGATTGCAACAAGGTGAATCACTTAACAAACAAGATGTGAAAACTAAGATGTTTTGGAACTTTGGCAAGTTTACATCAAAGGATGGGGAATCAATTGATTCTTATTACTCCCGATTCTACAAGATGATGAATGATATGACCCGTAACAACTTGCAAGTTTCCACCATGCAAGTCAATGTCCAATTTCTACAGCAACTTCAACTAGAGTGGACACGGTTTGTCACCTTAGTGAAACAACAACAAAAGTTAGACAAAGTTTCATATCACAAGCTCTTTGACATTTTGAAACAATTTCAAAATGAGGCCAATGAACTTCGAGCTGAACGAGTTGCAAAGATTTCCAATCCACTTGCTTTGGTGTCTACCACTCAACATTACCCAGATTATCACTCTCGTACTTCAAAGACCTACTCTACTCAATCATCATCACCACGATCATCCCTTGTCTCCAAGTCACATGCTCCAACACGATCCCGAGGCAAAGAAGTTGCAAGAGCACCATTCCCCACACCTGAGCAATCTTTCGAAGAAGACAGTGATGAAGAAGTAGCTCAAAAGGATAGGGAATTCAAGAAACAAATGGCTTTCATTATGAAGCAATATAAGAAAATCTACAAACCCACCAACAACAACCTTCGAGCATCTTCAAACCCGAGGAACACCCATGCACAGAGTCCTCCAAGGTATGACACACGAAGACGTGTTGAGAGTCCTCCAAAGTATGATCGACAACCTAAGTATGATAATCAGAGGGTGGCTACTGTTGTTGGAAATCGGGAAACTGTTGGTACTCAAGTTGTGCAACAAAGTGGGATTCAATGTTTTAACTGCAGAGGTTTTGGGCATTTGGCTAGGGAATGCAGGCAGCCAAAGAGGGTTAAAGATTATGGTTATCATAAGGAAAAGATGCTGATGTGCAAGAAAATGGAAGCTGGAATCAAGTTACCAGCTGAGGAAGGAGAAATGTTTGACGACACAGATGATGAACTCTCCGACCAATAACTCGAGGCACATTATTCATACATGGCAAAGATTCATGAGGTCCTTAACGTCACTGAAGATGACAATGGTCCTATCTTTGATACTGAGCCAATTGATAAGGTACAACATGATGATGATGAATATAATGTGTTTGGTGATACACATGAGCATAGTGATCTACCAACAACAATTACTGACACGTGTATGATGGAAACGGTTGATAGCAATACCACACCCGATTCATCAGACATGTGCAATAATGAGTTTGAGGATGATCAACATGCAAATGAGTATGATGACGAGGAGCGTGTCGCGCTTGCTAATTTGATTGCTAGTTTACAAAAAGATGTCAATGAAAATAGAAAGAGTCAAAAGCAATTAAAGAAGGCAAACGCAGTGCTCACTCAAAACTTTGAAGAATGCAAAGCCGCTCTTATAAAATCTAGTGAGACTATTGATAGTTATAGGGCTGAGCTTCTTCAAAAGACCAACGAGCTTGAGGGGTACAAAAGTCGTGTCATCAACGTTAAAAAGGACGATTTTTAAAATAAATACAATGAAGCTCTTGCTTTGTTAACTAAAGAAAAACGTCAATTTAATGTTTTATTAAGTGATGAACGTCAAAAAACGTACCTTGCCACAACAAAAGTTAATGAACTTGAACAGAGGCTTTCTATGAACACCACCGATTCTGCTAAAATTCTTGACGAAAAGAAACAAGAGGTTGAAACTATAAAACAAGATTTCAAAATTAGAAAAAGCAAAGATACCGAAAAAGTAAAGGATCTCGAAGAACAAGTCGATTTTTTGAAAAAAGTTGTTTATAATACACTTGACTCTATTCAAACCGTAAGAATGATAGCTCCTCGGTCGTTTTTCAAGGGTCAACCTAGCTTTGCCACCCCCAAGTACCTCGAACAAGCTCAAGCTGTGAACCCTCACTTATATCTTGATGAGTCCGAATGGACTGATAAAGACTGCCCTGTAGCTAACCTCGATAGTGAAGAGACGTCCCTTTGGGATGAGGAGAGTAGATCACCAGTCAATAAAGATTTTGTGAAACCATATAACTATGCTTATCTAAACAGTCTTTATGGTCTTTTCACTCCACAAAAATAGAAGTCTCGTGAGGAATTCTTTTTAGAATGCAAACAAAGAAGAATTCAATAAAAAAAAGGCTTTTGCCGCTAAGAGGAAAACTAATGTTTTTAAATATATTAATTATTTGCCTCTAGATGCTTCTAAAAGCAAAAGTAGAAAAACACTTGGTTTTCTTAAACACCACGTTAATAGTGTTCAATCAATTGTTGAAAGCGATTGGGAAAAACGTCAAAAGGATAAGTGGAAAACCGAGATTCCTCACGACATAACTGTGCTTGTGAAAGAACTTTTAATACCAAATAGGAAGATAATAAAAGAACATGTTCTTGAGTTTGAAAATTTGATTCGGTCTGAAATGTTTGATGATTTGAAATATGTTGAGTCTTTTGAAAAAGAAATTGATGACCTTCAAAATGACAAATTAGAATTTTCAAACGAATATGATCTACTCTTAGAAGAATGTCTCTCCAAAGATATTTTGTGTGTTACTCTTCAATCTTGTGCTGATATCGATGAATATTCTGATGTTGCATGCAAATATCTTGATAAAATCAAAGAGTGTGAGCGTCTTGAACTTGAGCTTTCGAAACATAAAGAAAATGTTGATAAAAAGGCTTTTGAGTTACTTCAACACAAAACTGATTTCCTTCAAAAACATTGTCATTCTCTTGAACTTGCTTTGCAAAAAGACGTTGGTAGTTTTCCACATGATAATAAATTGCAAGAAAAGCTTTCCCAAGCGTTTCGAGAAATGAACGAACAAAATTTGGAAATTAAAGGGTTGAAAGCTGAGTTACAAGACAGGGACAGAGCGATAGCAGAGTTGTAGAAACTCGTTGCTAAGATGGGTGAGAAGATTGTGGAACCTAGTGTTAAGAAATCTGTTGTAAGATAACCCAATGCTCAAAAAGTGACTAGACCCTCTGTCTTGGGAAAACCATCTGTTTTCTCTAATTCTGCATTTGCAAAACCTGCGTTTGCCCCCAAGACGGATGGGAAGGATAGGTTACCACAAAACACTCCCAAAACACATATTCGATCACAAAGCATTAAGAACACAAATGTGGTTAAACCAGGGATGTATAGATTGGCCACTAAACCCACATAAAACAAAGAAAGTCAATCACCTCAGACTTCTAGAAACACTAATAGACGTGTGTCTTTTACTACAGGAGTAGTCCCCACTGCAAGTGTTAGCTAGCCCCAGCTTAAGAGCACTCGCATGAATGAAAAGGTCTGGCAAAACAAAAGTCAAAGGAAGATGAAGAAAGTAGAAAGGATTTTTAATGTTTCTAAGAATAAAACGACTGTAATCGTGTGTAATGACGATTTGAATGATTCGACTTTGAATGCTATGAATGTTAAGTTTGTTTGTGTGAAATGTGGAAAGTGTGCTAATGCTAATCATGATATGTGTGTTTCGAATAATGTCAAAGGCGTAGAAAATAGAACTAAGAAGCAAACTGTGATGCCTATTAGTGCTAGAAAACCCAAACGCAAAGTGAACCATTCTGGTGCAACCCCCCCTAAGAAAAGTATTGCATCATACTCCACCACTAAGAACCCTAGAAGCAGAATTAGGGAATTATATGAGTCTGCTAGCAAGCCTTAGAAATGGTGGTTTGCTAATCAATGTCCTCCAGGATATAAATGGATGCCTAAGGTTAGGACAGAAAATGTGACTACGAGCGTTAGTGTGCCTCTAAGTGATGAAACTAGGGAAATTAATGAATCGGAAATCACAACTAACATGGAATTCAATTTAGCAAATGCTCAATCGTGTTCTAATTCTTCTGCAGGTGATCGAAATAATTCTCTTCATACTGGACTCCGGATGCACGAAGCACATGACGGGGAATCGCAAGCTTCTAATTAACTTCGTGGAGAAGTTCCTTGGTACGGTCCGATTCGAAAATGATCAATTTGCATCGATCCTAAGATATGGAGACTTGGTTCAGGGGAATATCACTATCAAAAGGGTTTACTACGTCGAAGGGCTCAATCACAATCTTTTCTCGGTTGGTCAATTCTGTGATGCGGATTTGGAGGTTGCTTTTAGAAAAAAGACATGTTTTGTTCGTGATTATGATGGGAATGACTTACTTACCGGAACACGGGGTACTGATCTCTACACTATTTCACTACAAGACTCCACATCTTCAACTCCAATCTGTTTCATGGCTAAAGCTTTAACGACTCAAGCTTGGTTATGGCATCAACGTTTATCTCATCTTAACTTTGATACCATCAACTTGCTTTCCAAGAAAGATATTGTGTGAGGCCTTCCTAACTTGAACATCATCAAAGATCATCTTTGTTCTTCTTGTGAGCTTTGTAAAGCTAAACGGAGTAGTTTCAAGACAAAGACTACACCAAGCTCTAAAGGACGGTTAGATCTTCTTCATATAGATTTGTGTGGTCCCATGCGTGTTCAAAGTATCAATGGGAAGAAATACGTTATGGTAATTGTCGATGACTACTCAAGGTACACATGGACTCACTTCTTGAGGTCCAAGGATGAAACACCCGATGTTCTCATCAGCTTCCTTAAAGTGATACAACGTGGTCTTCAAGCTCAAGTTAAAGTGGTTCGTACTGACAGAGGTACATAATTTTTGAATTCAAAACTGAGAAACTATTTTGAAGCCGAGAGAATTGAACATGAAACATCTATTGCTCGAACACCCGAACAAAACGGCGTTTTTGAAAGACGAAACCGTACTTTAGTTGAGGCTGCTCGAACATTATTATCCGCTTCAAAACTTCCACTATACTTTTGGGCCGAAGCCGTGTCAACCGCATGCTACACACAAAACCGCTCTTTAATTATCCCAAGACACGAAAAGACACCATATCACATAATTAATGATCGCAAACCTTCACTCAAACACCTTCATGTTTTTGGATGTACGTGTTACATTATACGAGATGGTGAAAATCTAGACAAGATGAAAGAGAAAGGTGATGCATGCATTTTAGTGGGATATGCAACTCAGTCTAAGGGATACAGAGTATACAACAAGAGAACAAAATTGATAGTCGAGACTATTCATATCAGATTTGATGAATTACAAGAAATGGCACTTGAACAAAGCAGTTTAAGTCCCGATCCACAACGACAAACGACTTACGTTCACAACCGCACGGAACTCGGAACTCACGACCACAACAATGAATCGTCAAGTTCAAAGCTGGTTCCTGAACATATTCCTAGAGCAGATATGACAGTCGACACGACAATTGAAGAGTTGGAAATGTTATATGGACCAATGTATGATGAATATTTCACGGGGGAGAAACAAGTTGTATCGAAGTCTTCCGTTGTCACTCATGATAAGAATGATGATATCGATCATCGTCAACAAGAGGATACAACTTCATTTACTTCAACACGGGTTGCTGCAAATTTACTTCCTCAGAATATCACTTCAACCATCGATCCTACAACATCCACAACTACTGTCATTGCTCCAGAGAACACAAATCAAGCAGACGGTGCATTATCTGACGATGACGATTTTCACAACCCATTCGGTACACCGGTACACGAAACTGGAGAGTCTTCTACTCGCCATGTTGATCCGTCAAATATGCACACGTTCTATCAACGATAACTTTCAACACATCATTGGACCCGAGATCATCCTTTGGTTCACGTAATTGGAAACCCTTCACAGCCTGTTCGTACAAGACGACAACTCGCAACCGATGGCGATGTTTGTATGTTCGCACTCGCAGTGAGTACAGCTGAACCGAAAAACATCAAAGAAGCCATAGCTGATCATGCTTGGATCGAATCGATGACGGATGAACTTCAACAATTTGAAAGACTTAAAGTCTGGGAACTTGTTGACATACCATACGATGTGATTCCATTAAATCTTCGATGGATCTGGAAAAACAAGATGGATGAAGAGAATACGATCATCAAGAACAAAGCTAGGCTAGTGGCTAAGAGATATGGACAGAAAGAGGGTATTGATTTTGAAGAATTATTTGCACCAGTAGCTCGTATGGAAGCGGTCAGGATTTTTCTTGCTTATGCTGCACATAAGGGATTCACTGTCTATCAAATGGATGTAAAGATGGTGTTTCTTAACGGTCCTTTGAAGGAAGAAGTCTATGTCACGCAGCCGTAAGGATTCGTCAATCCTCATTATCCTGACAAGGTGTATCGTCTCCACAAGGCACTATATGGACTCAAGCAAGCTCCAAGGGCGTGGTACGACGAGCTCTCGAAATTTCTGGTATCCAAAGGTTTCTCAAAAGGTTCCATTGATCTAACTTTGTTCACTTATAAATATGGGGATGACATTTTGCTTGTGAAAATTTATGTTGATGACATTATTTTCGGGTCTACAAACCCAAAACTTTCACAATGGTTTGAAAAAGTAATGCACAGCAAATTTGAAATGTCAATGATGGGCGAACTAAAATTCTTTCTAGGAATTCAAGTTCACCAATCCCCAAGTGATATCTTTATAAACCAAGCTAAGTATTGTCAAGAGATAATCAAAAAGCATGGTATGACTTCATGTGACCTCGTTGGGACACCATTATCAACCACATCGCTAGATGCTGACTTGGAGGGAAATGCCATCGATCAAACGAGATATCGTTCCATGACTGGTTCCCTCATGTACTTGACAGCAAGCAGACCTGATATTTCACATGCTACGTGTTATTGTGCATGATATCAAGTACGACCCACTGAAAAGCACCTCAAGGAGGTTAAACGAATCTTTCGGTACCTTAAGAATACCATTCATTTGGGACTCTGGTATCCAAGGGAAACCGGTTTCTTTCTAACGGCCTATTCAGATTCTGGTCATGCAGGGTGTCTTGATACACGAAAAAGTACTTCTGGTGGTGCACAATTTCTAGGTCAAGATAAGCTTGTGGGATGGTCTTCCAAGAAGCAGGATTGCACATCACTTTCATCAGCCGAAGTGGAGTATGTGTCTCTATCTCCGTGTTGTGCTCAAGTTCTATGGATGAGAACACAACTCACGGATTATGGCTTCCACTTTGATAAAGTACCTATGTACTGTGACTCAAAGTCAGCCATAGCCATCTCCTGCAATCCGGTACAGCATTCCCGCACGAAGCACATTGATGTCAGATACCACTTCATAAAGGAACAAGTTGAAAGAGGTATCGTTGAACTATACTTTCTTGGAACGGATTACCAATTAGCCGACTTGTTTACGAAAGCTCTGTCGAAAGATAGGTTTGAATACCTCGTTAGGCAAATTGGTATGAGATGTTTGACTCCAGCAGACCTGGAGATTCTGGCAAAGGTGCATGCTTGATTTATCTTTCAAACATCAACTTGTAAATATCTTTGAAAAAGCAAAATACAAAATATAAAACATATAAAAACAAAATACAAAACTAAAAAAAAAATCTTTCAAAATCCAAAAATATTCTTCTCGACATGTCTTTCAGTATCGATAATATGGACGTGCCTAGAAATGTCGCTCAATAACGACACGGGTGTGTACATAAAGCTCAAATGAAAGTTGTAAATATTTTTTAAAACATGTCATTTCTTCTTTTAATAAAGGAAATTGTCTATTTTGGACAATATTTCCAAACGGGTAGAGCAATCTATCACGGGTTGAGCTTGTCACAAAACATTCAACGTTTTGAGCTCAACACAATGGCTTGTAATCACTTTCAGATTGCAACCCGGATATATATTCACGGGGTAGTGTACGATTTAGTGACCTTACCCTTAGCAAAAGAAGTTAAATCTTCTTACACTTGAGTGGATTTGTCAAGACATTCAAAGTCTATGAACTCAAGTTTATGCTTTAGAAAAACCTCTTCGCCAAAAAGAAATAGGATTTTTCAAAAAGCGTTGAACACAATTTTTTCAAGAATTTCTCAATGATTATTTAAAATCTTTCAAAAATTGTGTGTTCAACAACTCCCATCCTCAAAAAGCGAAATATGGATCATATCCTCACAATGACAATTCAATTGGATCAATTTTTGAGGGGGAGCATTTCAACTTCATGCATAGATTGACACATCTCTCTCCCAAAGATTTTCAAGACTAATTTTCAATATATATTTTAATCAAATTTGGTATCTCTAATATCAAAAGATTTTATATATTAGAGATAGGGGAGAAAATGTGATTAAAATGTGATCTTATATAAGACTCAAGCACTTTAACTCTTACCTACATGTGCGAAAAACTTTCGATTATCGATGCACATGTGAAGGGGGAGCATTTCTGAAACGACAAAACTAGCAAGGTGTTAAATGTTTTTTCGAACACTTTGTTAGAAGTTTAAGTGGTTTTCATGGTTACGATCAAATACCCACAACATCTTTAATTCACGACGTTATTGGTGTCAAAAGGGTGGTTAGGTTTAAGTCCTATGATCCAACCAGAACCGGAGGGATCTTCCCAGGGACAATCTAATAGATTATTAGAAGTCCTTAGGAAAGATGGAGTAGAACGTGAACGTAGCAGAATGCCGACTAAGTACTGATGCTAGCACTGGTACAATCACAACAAGGTGCTAGTAATGATGTCTTGGTAAGCGTTAAAGGGGTTGAAGAATGAAAAAGAAATGTAAGGATAAAGGGTGTAAAGAAATTAGCCCTCCATACAACTTAGGCAGAAACCGGGTCAACTCATCATGAAGACAAACTCATCATGGACCCAGTGATGAATGCACAACCCTTTCCTAGCTACTCAGGCTTCTCTCAAAAGAAGTTTGTTTTATTGTCACGGAGAACAACATGACTTCTATTGACTTTCTCACTTCGAGATAGTTGATATTGAATAGGTGGCATCTGCTCCAGCCTCCGACCACTAAAAGTGCACAAATCGAGTCTAGAGCCAAGAGATCAATCAAATCTCGTTAGGACACACGGATGAAGATCAAGAGAGTCCTATGCTATATCCTTGTGATATTGTTAGAACACTCAGAGTGATATTACTTAGTATTCACAATGATGAGTGGAAATCCTTCCAGTGTTAACATCAAACAGCACTGCGGTAGGTCATATGTAAGATTCTTTATGAATTGAACATGTGTAAAACTGAAAAGCAACAGTGGTTTGATTCTGAATTGATTCAAACTCGTTTCAGGTTTCTACGCAATATCTTTATGGTCTTGCCAGAACATTCAGAGTGATATTCATTAATATTTACAGTGACGAATGGAAATCCTTCTAGCGTCAACCTCAAACAGCGCTACGGTAGGTAACTTGCGAGATTCTTATGAATCAAGCTTGTGTCAACTAGAAAGCAACAATGGTAAGATTCTTAATGAATCAAACTTGTTCCAGGAATTTGAATTGACGACTTTAATCAAGCGGATATCTATCAAATTGATTCACTCTTTATGTTCGCAGTCTTGCTTTGAGACGGTCGAGTAAAGAGAACGGCTAGTACAGCCGCGAAACCCTGTCAAGGAGATTCTTAACTGAATCTACCTATCACAGGTACGATATTTAATATCGTATAACGGTCTTCACCGACCGGAGGTAAAACGCTACCGATTTAGGACGAATGTCAAAGCCATTCAGTCCGTGTCCAAGTTTTGTCTCGAGAAGGTAGCGTCACGGTGTACTCAGCAAAGTCAAAGATTCAAAACCACATACTCATGCCTAAAGACATATTCAACAAATAATAGTGTGAGCATGTGGATGAAGACACAAGATCGCAAGATGGCAAAGACAAGTCAATGATGATTTGAAGATCTCAAGATCAAAAGACAAAGTCGAAAGACAACGACAAAGGCTCAAAGATCACAACATGAAGGAACAAGACTACGATTACACGTTCAAGACTCATTTATGGCGAGATTATTAATCTCTAAAAATTTCCTAAAATGACCAAGGTTTTTTACCTCTCATTGGGGGAGATTGTTAGCCTCAAAATATTGAGTCAAACAAGAATGCTCGGTCATATGTTTATTATGTATCGTATTTTAGAACGTTGTAATAGGTAGTATATTAGTCGTGTATTACGGGCTTAACTTTAGGCTAAAGTTCATTGATAAGTAACTAAAGCCCAAAAGGAAAGCCCGGCCCAAACCATATAGTCCATAAAGAAGCTCGCATGTGGGTGGACTATGTATACCCTTCCTAGCATGTTAGCATGGGTGTTGGTTCATTGTTTTCTCTCACTTCTCAATCTAACATTCACCTAGTTCCAACCATTTCTCTCTACTTTCTCTCACTACTTTATCTCTCTAAAATTCATCTCATATCTACCTTTCTTTCTTCTTAAATTCGTATTATATCATCATATATTAGGGACAACACCCTTTAGTAAAGAATGGGGTTGGTCTAATGATTTGTGGACTTTGTTGGACAAAAGGTTTGGGTTTGACCATGTTGACTTTCTATCAGCGTTGACCCTTGAAGCATTGACACATTTATAAGCAAAATGTGAAAAGCTTCCACAAGTATAACAGGCTTTCCTAGACATAACTCTAGGTCTAGACGAAAAGAAACCTGTCCTATTATCACTAACTTGACTTTTTGGTGACCTAGGTTTTCTATACATTTCTGTATATTTAATACTAGGTTTTCTATCAACGTTTAAGCCAAGGTCAACAGTCTTTCCAATACTAGGATTGGTCACTTTTATGGGTGTTGACTCATTTGGGCTGTCACTAAGCATGTCACCCTTAACAAACAAAGTAGGGTTGGCTTTCTTCCATTGGTCCAAATCAGTCAATTTCTGCTTGTACTCCTCTACTAGAGTAACAACTCTTGGTGGAGGAATAAATTCCTCTTCTTGGAGTTCTGGTATACCAGTCCAAGATAAATCCTTTCTAAGGACACCATAGAAGTTCCCAGCAGGTGGTGGAACACCAACATATTCTTTCATCCCAATCCCACTCATATCCCTATAATCCCTTTGTTCACTTACACATTTTACTAGGGTTAGAGAAGCTTTATCAAATTTTTAAATTTTAAGATCTACATTATCTTTGTTTTTGATAGCCTCATCTAACTTAGCTTGTATAACATCATTGGATCTCTCCAAGATGTTCCTAACCACAACACTAGCATTTAGATCATGAGTCAAAATATTGATTTGATCTTTTAGGTCAAGCTTCATTTTCTTATATTCAGCCATAGTCTTTTCAGTTTGAGTAAGAGCAAGTTGATAATTAGATAACTTGTATTTTTCATCAAAAACATCTCATTTTAATTTTAAAACTTCTTTGTTAAGCTATTTAGTGTTTAGACGACATCCCTTACTACAAAATGCATCATCATATACCTCATTGTCTGATGAAGATGAAGAATGTAGCATGAGAGCATTGTGAACATGCTCCTCTTCCTCCTTTTCTACAACCAAGGCCTTGTTCTCTTCCACATCCTTGGCCAAAAAGCTCTAATCCCAGCCAACACTATCAATTTCTTGCATGGCAACCATAGCTTTTGTATCTTCAACCTTGGCGATTTGGCTTGAAGGCTTTCCAACATCAGATCTTCTTGGAGATCTACACTCTCTCATAAAGTGACCCATTTTATGGCAATTGTAACACTCAACCTTGGATTTATCAAACCCAGCAGTGTCTTTAGCATTAAAAGTAATCTTCTTCCTGAATCTTCTATTCTATCTATTGGCCCTTATGCTTGCAAGTGCCATATTCCACTTTATGTCCATCTCCTCCAAGTGCTCATCACTAATTTCCTCAAGATCCTCATATGTAATCACTGAACCATTGGGCAATGAAGCAATGTATGCACATACAGTATCTAGATCAATACCAGTAGGCTTAACTCTTGGTGAGTCAACATTGTATGTGTCAGCGTCTGAATGTGAGGCGCTGACAGAGCTTGATCCAACGTTGACATAAGGTGATCCAGTAAAGGGGTGCATGTAAGACTCCCTTTGATCAAATTGACCTTCACTGTGTGAGAAGAAGGCCATATTTCCATTGGTAGACTTGCTTTCTTGATCTAAAAGGATTTCACTTTCTACAATCCTTAGTTTATTGTAGACGTCATCAAAAGTAGAACTTTTGTGAGTATTATTAGCAATCATAGACCTTGCTTCAATCTTCCATGCATCACCAAGACTTTTAAGGAAAGTGGTGATGATATCAACATCATCATACACTGTTCCCATAAATGACAACTTGCTTGTAATGTCAAGAAGTCTGCTTCTCACTCCACTTAGCTTTTCATTGGGAAGAGCTTTGAACACAACATACTCATGCAAGAGTTGCTTCTTTTTCTCTGAGGCAGTATCATCATTACCACCATAAGTAACTTGAAGAGCTGCCCAAAGATCTTTGGCAGAATCATAGCCTCTATACTTGTGCTGATTGGCTTGTCCCAAAGAAAGTTTGAGGATGCTTAGGGTTTTCATGTCATTCCTCCTCTTTGCAATGTCCTCAACTGAGACAGCTCTTCCATCTTCAGGTTTTTCTTTTCGATCCTCAGCACTTGAGCCTGGAGTTGATCTTAGATTGATAGCAGCTTGAATCTTGGCAACCTTATTGAATGTGTTTCTATATTCAATAATTTCCCATAGGATGTGGTCATGGATCTGAAGGTATTTCTCAAAATTGAACTTCTACAGCTCAAAGTTGTCTGGGTCTAGCATGGGGATTTTTATGTTATGGCTTGAGGAGGAGGTAAACTCTGGAGTAGACATGTTGTTTAGATTTTTAGGGTTTTCTTGAAAATTAGGGTTTTTGGCGATTTAGGGTTTTGTGTTCTTTGGATCAAAGTTTCTCAACAAGCTCTGATACCACTTGTTGATCCCAAACTTAGATCGATTTAGCTTTGTGTAAACGAGATTAAATCAAGTTAAACACTTAGAGAAACTTTGTTGTATAAACAATTCAAGTACTATGTGGAATTAATACTTGAATAAAGAACAAACAAAACAGATAAACCAAACTTTCACTTTGATTGATTAATCGAACTTGCGTACAATGAAAGTGTGAAAAACATATATTGAACTAAACCTAAAGGCCTCCTTTTATAGATTAAGGAACCTTGTACAAGAGTCTACGTATCAACTATTTTAGGTAAAGATAAACATAAGAAATACATTGTCGAACATATCTTTACTATAAACATACTAGAAACATAAAACGTGTAGACTAAGTATCCTATCAGTGCTTGACTTCATCTTATCAACGCTTGACTTCTTCATGTCAACGCTTGTCTTGACAACACTTGATTTCTTCCTATCAACGTCCAATTCCCTCTTGTCAGCGTCCAAGTGTCTTGGCTATATTTTATTCCCAACAGAGTTATCGTTTGCAAGTTATGTATGTTTTAAGTTTAAAGGTGAAACTAACATATGAGCAAACAGACGAAAATACCGTTACTTAATTTTGGAAAAAGTAGATATGATCTTAACCTTGTGATTTTTTGAAAAAGGATCTAATGGTTGAAAATACTTTCTAAACATTGTATTTTTTCTTTACTTTTCACACGATCGCAACTTGTTTGAAAATACTAATAATGTGTAAATAATTATAGACGTGTAGTATTTATCATGGTTATAAATAGCGTGAGACGTGGCGTAACGGCATTTATAAGATACACACTTTAACGGCTAGAGCGAAGTTTTAATGTTTCTAAGGCGTGGCTTATCGGCACAATCTATAAAAATACATTTTTTTATTATATTTCAATATTATATTTATATTAAGTTCATAATAAGTGTTGTACCCTCCTTACATGTAACACTATTCATTTTTTGGAGTTGACTTCAAAAAATTATCTCACCTCATGTCGTATTTATAAAACTAGATTGCATAATTGCATAGCATTGTAGTTAATGAATCAATATGACTTCAAAATCATGATAAATCATTCGTGAGAACAGTTCCCTAGGGAACATGTAACAAAAAAAGTTGAATGGAACAAATCTCAGCCGTTGATTACAAATTCAATCTGATGGTTCAAATCTAATAAAGAGGGGTGATTCAATAATTTCGTAATTCCTCTAACACTTCATTTTCATTTTCATCACACCCTCCAGGCCACACCGTCGAAACACACACACCCCACCAGGCCACCACCGCAACACCGCTGTCACACCTGCTGTCATCCACCACCGTCGATCGCACACTCCTACGTTAACATCCACCAAGTCTTCGATTAGCTTGTTCGATTCGGTAATAAGCACTTGATCTTCTTCTATTTAGGCCCTCGGGCACATCACACGATTCATATTGAAGTTGTCCTGAAACTCCCTATTTGCTAGTACCGAAATCAATAAATATAGTCGGAAAATGTAAAACCCACCACGTCTTCATTATATAACAACAATCATATCCATAAAGTATCAAATCAGTGTACCTTACTTTTTGTACTCCATGGCTCTTCTACATACAAGCTTTTACCTAAGCATTGGTGTATCTGCTGAGTAAAATAAGCAGTTTCAAAAAGATGACAACAACACATTATATTGGAAATTTGATGCAAGAAAAGTGTTTGATGAAATGCCTAAAAGAGATGGTAGCAACATATAAGTAGTTTCAAGGGTAAAATCTATAAAAGACCATCTTACTTATTGATTTGTGCCGACTTTAAACACTTACTATTTTATCTCGTGACTTTACCATTATACTTTTAAATTTGTTTCGAAATTACCAATATGGTAACTTGTTACCGACACGTTGGCACAGTAATATCCACGTATTTTAATTTTTTTTTCAATATATTTACATATGATTTCCACTATGTAAACATTAATATGGATAGTCGACTTTTAAAAAATGGATCTAGACTAAAAAGATAAAAACACACATATCATTTAATTAGTTATGTTGCCCCAATTTTTCACGGAGTATAATGCGTTGTTGGAATCTCATAACTACATCAATAGACTGAATGTTGTAAAGGTCTCAAATTGATTAGTTTACGTCTTTATTATTGATTGAAGTGGCTAAAAGTTATGTAATTTGTTTTATGTGTATGTTTCAGCTGCTAGGAGCAATGTTACTGGATCGTTCAAATACTTTTGTGATGGTTCGATATGTGAGATCATTGGATAACATGAGGATTCAAATGAATCTTCTTTGGTGGATGTGTGGATTTCTATTTATCATATGCAAAGTTGCTTGCACTTCTCCTTGCAACAATTTTTCTCATAGCATTTGGTGGGTTAACTTATGTGTTGTCAGTGATGGTTACCTAGCAGAAGCTGTTTGGCTTTCTTGGACATTTGTTGCACATTCAGGAAATCACGCAGATAGGGTCGGCACTGGACCAATAATAGTTTTGGTGTCGGTAAGTGCAGGTGGGATGCTGATTTTTAAAGGAAATGGAGATGGATATTGCAAAGCTAGATACCAGCTCTATGGGAACTTCAGTTATTTACAGGAGTGGGAGGCCTTTATTTGCAGGGATGAGGACAAATGGATGGATAAATGCAAACTCTTACCTCCACATATGATATATTAAATAATTTTAAAATTTTAAAATAATTAACTTAATGACGTGTAAATGTAATGTTGGGTCAAAAAGTTGATGTGGCAGAAACTCAAAATCAAAGAAAACATGAAGACATTTGTTCAAGCGTTGTCAAGAGTAAAATAGACGTTGACAAGAGTAACTTAAGCGTTGACAGAAGTCAAACGCAGTCAACAAGGTCAAACGCTGATGGATGTTTAAAGATTGATGGAGAAATCTATTTAGGGAATATATTGAGTATATTATTTATGATATACACAATATATAGTTTATCTAAATAGAAGATTTAGATGTTTATTTGATTTTATCTCTTGTAGATTCTGTTCCTTCCACTATAAAAGGAACAAGGGTCATAGGTTTTATTTATACTTTCATTCACAATGTAAACCTAAACGTGTGTGTGCACTAGACGTGGGATTCAATGTATACACGTCTAGTAGATGTTTGTTATTAATATAATGAACATCCCAATTGTTTTAATTCATGTTATTTGTGTCTAAACACCTTGTTAATGTGTCGTGTTCTAATTCTGCTTTGATTGTATAATCATATGAACATGATGCATTCCTAGTTGCTTCAAAGATCCGGAAACCAAGGTTTCCACAATTGGTATCAGAGCCTCGTGGCTCGTGATGCTAGGACCAACAAGGTGTTCGTGTATGGTGAAAAGAAGAAAAATCCGTCTAGGGTTTTTCTGGACGTTTTTGTGTGCGCAGCAGTATTCAGAAGGTCATAACTTTTTATTGAACCGTTGGATCGTCACGAAATTTTATATGTGTGTTCTTTATACATATATCTAAACATCCACCGAAGGGATTGTCGAGTTTTATCCCCAGTTAAAAGTTATTAAGCGTCAAAGTCAGCAGTGAGTGAATGCAGTTTTCTGGGGACAGCCATGTTCAAAACACGATCTCTCCTTCGTTAACCGTTGGATCTTCGTGATTTTTGAACTGTAGATTCTTGGCACTTGTGTCTAGAATCTCACCGAAGGGATTTTCGATGTGAGCCCTAATGAAGAAGTTATTGTACATCAAAGTTGACTGCGATGGTGATGTTTGTTTTTAGGGTTTCTTCTAAAAACCCTAGATGTGTGTTACTAATTGAAGACGTGTGTTCAGAGATTCCATTCAGTTTGGTGCAGACTAAGGTTACTTGTTCACACAAAAATGCTACAAAGATAAGTGGCACACATATTGCTTTATGCAAAGTTCAAAGGCTGTTTACTCAAATCTGGTCCCACTTTATTCAAGTACAAAGCGAGATCTGAAACGAGATGTTCGCATATGCAAAACATAGGGCTAAATATTCACGTGGGACATGATTCTACTTTTGGGTTGAATTGTTTAATGGTTCACGTGAATGGCTTATAATTAAAGTGGATGCCTTTTACAAACAAGATGGATTCACGTCAGATGGTGCATAGGTGGATAAAGGAAAGTTTTTTTTTCTTTGCGTTACAAGAAAGTAACATATCTGTTTACTATTCACCTTGAATATAAAAGTGCACATCTCACGTGGGGATGGAATTGTTTAAAGCTAGAACAGCCAAAAGGTGATGTACGGTCAAGTTATTCAACCTTGAATATAAAACTTGTGTTCACACGACTGTGATGTATTGCTTTATGGAATGTTCACACGAAGCTACAATTGAAATCATAAACAATTCAATCCTTTACAAGAAAATTAATTTGGTCAACAGCGGCGTTGATGATAATTAATTTGACGTTGACAATGTTTGAAGATAACGCTGACGAGGTTTATTGCTTGAGACGCTGACAAGGATTATTGAAGAGACGCTGACAAGTAATATTTTGACGCTGACAGAATAAGTCAACGCTGACAGCGTTGACAGTGTCGTCCGAGATATGGTTTTTCAAACGCTGTTAGGTATTGTCCGATATGTGACAATACACATTCCAGATATATTGGATAGAGAAGGATCTCGGATAACACAATGATTGCTGCTGTTTGAGAAAATTGGTACGTTTTGAGCACATAAAAAGGTGGATTATACACACGAAGGTACATGGAATCTCCATTTTAATTTAGAATATCAAGTTGATATTTATGGCTCGGATATTTTCAAGTGGATTAATGATTTTAATGCGAGTTAGCAATAATTCATGAAGTAATTTATTGAAGTATGTAATCGGGATAGCCTTGTGAAAGAGTTATCCGACTTCTAACTTTTACATACAAAGATATTGGTTCATCATGAAGAGGTGTTGGCTTAAGGGGAAGAATTCTTATGGTAAGTTTGTTGATTGAAGAAGATTTTCGCGAGTTTGTGTTCTATCATATCTTAAAGTCATGCACTGGTGACTTTAAAGGTAACTTGTTCGTGCTTTACATGGTTGGTGATGAAGACTTGTCATAACACTTGAAGGAGTTACATTATCGTGCTCAGTGTCTCACAAAGGATGAGAATATTGACAAGGGATCGAGGTCTACTTATATTTAGTCATTGGTATAAGTTTTTCATCACATGGATAGTACAAGACATGGAACACAAGGTTGGGTTATTCTACTTCTACATCAAAAATACTTTATTTATTTTTCTTCAAGATCATTACACAGAGCCTACATTTGGAGAATCTTCAAAGATTGCATACATTGTTTACTTCCTTGTTGATGTGACAAAAAGGGGAAGAAATACATGCTACACTTGAGGGGAAGCAATCTGAAGATCATGTACAACTTACAAGAGATACACATAGAGTTTTGCCACTATCAACTAGGGGAAGATTGTTGGGTCAAAAAGTTGATGTGGCAGAAACTCAAAATCAAAGAAAACATGAAGACATTTGTTCAAGCGTTGTCAAGAGTAAAATAGACGTTGACAAGAGTAACTTAAGCGTTGACAGAAGTCAAACGCAGTCAACAAGGTCAAACGCTGATGGATGTTTAAAGATTGATGGAGAAATCTATTTAGGGAATATATTGAGTATATTATTTATGATATACACAATATATAGTTTATCTAAATAGAAGATTTAGATGTTTATTTGATTTTATCTCTTGTAGATTCTGTTCCTTCCACTATAAAAGGAACAAGGGTCATAGGTTTTATTTATACTTTCATTCACAATGTAAACCTAAACGTGTGTGTGCACTAGACGTGGGATTCAATGTATACACGTCTAGTGGATGTTTGTTATTAATATAATGAACATCCCAATTGTTTTAATTCATGTTATTTGTGTCTAAACACCTTGTTAATGTGTCGTGTTCTAATTCCGATTTGATTGTATAATCATATGAACATGATGCATTCCTAGTTGCTTCAAAGATCCGGAAACCAAGGTTTCCACATGTAAACGGTCATAATGGTAATATTTTTACAAAACAAACAAGTACAATGGTAAAGTCACGAGATAAAATAGTAAGTGTTTAAAGTCGGCACAAATCAATAAGTAGGATGATATTTTATATCTTTTACCCTAGTTTCAAAGAGATGGTAGCAACATATAAGCAGATTCAAAGATATGACATCAACATATTATAATGGAAATTTGATGCATGAAAAGTGTTTGATGAAATGCCTAAAAGAGATTTTAGCAACATATTATTGGTACAAGATACATAATTTTTAGCGCTCTACAATGGTTTGTTGCTCGAAATAAGTGGTAGAACAAGAATGTTCAGCTGAGACAAATCAAATTAGAACATCTGGGATCATGTTGGATCATGCTTGAAATATATTAAGATGTTTGTTGTCATTCATGTAAAATATATAAAACATATTGGCTTCTGAATTACATGTGATTTTGCTTGAATCACATGTAACTTTGCTTAAACTACATGTAATTTTGTTGGTATTAACTGCCTAGTGACAGTCAATCGCCTTGTGTTGTTGGATCGTCGTTGCTAAGAATCATCATTATCGTATTTTTATTTGTCAATCACATGTGATTTGCACATGAATTACATGTAATTCTGCTTGAATTCCATGTAATTTTGCTTGAATAACATGTAATTCTGCTTGAATTACATGTGATTTAAGCATTTAAAACCTTAAGTTCTTCTAAAAAGCCACTTCAAATGAATCATATGTGATTTCTTTTAATCACATGTAATTCTGTCAATATATAAAAATGTCATTCGTGTAAAATTTATAAAATAAATTGGCTTCTGAATTACATGTGATTTTGTTTAAATCACGTGTAATTTTTCATGAATTACATGTGATTCGATGATAATTACACGTAATTTTGTTTACATTACATGCGATTCAAGCATTTTTGAACTTTAACTTCTTTTAGCAAACCAACTTTAGATGAACTACATGTGATTTAGTTTGAATTTCATGTAATCTTTTTTACTTATCATCTAACAAATTAAACTAAAAATATGTAAGTTTTTTATTCAAGTCACTAACATTATAAAATCAATCCAATCAAGTAACTATCTGATAATACATAGAATTCGAAAACAAAAAAAGTTTTTAAACATTAATAATTATTGTCATCTTCTTTTTTCTCCTTGCTTTTGAATTATTTGGACATGTTGTTTTGGTATGCTCGTCCGTCTTCACTTTATAGTATCCGCAAACCTTCATCTTTTTCAACTTTCACTTCGTCCAAATCCATTAGGTGCTTCGTTATACTCATATACAATTGCTCTTGCTGTTTTCATACATGTACATCAAAAAATTGAATCACATAAAACTTATCACAAAATAACAACTCAATCACATGTGATTAGACATAATTACATGTTTAAATCACATGTGATTTGCATTCAACTTACTAACAAAACATTTTTATTCCAAAAATCACATGTAATTCACACAGAATTACATGTGATTTGTATTCAACTTACTAACAAAGCATTTTTGTTCCAAAAATCACATGTAATTCACAAAGAATTACATGTGATTTGCATTCAAACTTACTAACAAAGCATTTTTATTCCAAAAATCACATGTAATTCACACAGAATTACATGTGATTTGCATTCAACTTACTAACACGTTTTTTTATTCCAAAAATCACATGTAATTCACACAGAATTACATGTGATTTGCATTCAACTTACTAACAAAGCATTTTTATTCCAAAAATTACATGTAATTCACACAGAATTACATGTGATTTGCATTCAACTTACTAACAAATCATTTTTATTCCAAAAATCACATGTAATTCACACAGAATTACATGTTATTTGCATTCAACTTACTAACAAAGCATTTTTATTCCAAAAATCACATGTAATTCACACAGAATTACATGTGATTTGCATTCAACTTACTTACAAAGCATTTTTATTCCATAAATTACATGTAATTCACACAGAATTACATGTGATTTGCATTCAACTTACTAACAAAGCATTTTTATTCCAAAAATCACATGTAATTCACACATAATGTGGTTGTGAATTACATGTGATTTGCATTCAACACTAACAAACCATGCTATTTCAAAAATCACTTGTAATTCACACAGAATTACATGTGATTTCCACTCAACACTAATAAACAATTTTATTCCAAAAATCACATGTAATTCACACATAATTACATGTGATTTGCATTTAACACTAACAAAGCAACATGAGAATGAAAATCTACCTAGAAAACCTTCTTTTACTTTTTCTGAAAAACATGGTTCTGATGTATCATTTTTATTCAAATCGAGTTGAGAAACCACTACCATAACGTCATCTAAATCAAGTTCATCCATTTTTCTGCTTGATTAAGGTTCTGACGAGTTTTTTTTCCCGGCGAGGGTTATAGACCTGTGATGAGGGTTATAGATCAGTGATGAGTTTATAGATCTGTGATAGTGATAGGGGTGTTCAAAAAAACCGAGAAACCGACGAACCGAGCCGAACCGCTCAATCCGAAACTGAAAAAACGCGAAACCGAAGAAACCGAAATCGAAAAACCCGAAACCGTTATAACGGTTCGGTTATGGTTTTAATTTTTAGATATCCCTGGTTAACCGAACCGAACCGCACATGTTATACATGAAATTTTTTAACTAAATATTCAAATTATAGTACATGTATTAATTGTATTAGTACCCTACTTTTATTGCACAACAATTTTTTTACTCTAAATGTCAACTATTTTAAACATGTATGTGTAAATTTAATTAATGTGATCGTAGTTTATAAACATCAAATAAATGTTTTTTAGTTAATATGTTATTTATGAATATTCTAATGCACTTTTGGATTGAAATAATTTTTAGATGATTTTTATCTATTCAATATCATTGAATTATACGAAAATGAAATTCTATGTTCTAAACCGTGTTATTATTTATAAACTAAAACTTGATGAAACTTATAAGATGGTTAACCGTGACCCGAACCGTGGGTAACCGCTCATTTCGGGTAACCGCATATCGGTTAACCGCCTTGTCTGGTTCGGTTACGGATAGTAAATTTAACTACCCGAACCGCGATGGATAATCAAATTCGTCTAACTAACCGAACCGAACCGACCCGTGAACACCCCTAGATAGTGATGGTTTTCGGCGAGTGTTACGTTATTTGTATATCATTCCGGCGAGTTTTAAATTTTCTGACGAGAGGATTTGTAGATCAGGATGTTTGTTAGATCGGGGGTTGTGTGGAGAGAATGATTGTAGAGAGAGAAAGTGTGAGGGTTGTGTGTGTTTTTTTATTATTTTTTATTATTTATATATGGTGTGTGCTTTAATATGGATCCTTGGATAATGGTAAATTGGATGACCTTGATTGCTTCCTTCCTTCTTTCTTTATTGGATACACATTCTATGAGGATCTCACCTCAATCATTTGTTATGTGTTACTTTTATATTTAAAAGTTTAGCTTTCATGATATAAATTTTAAATTCATTTTAGCTAAATAACTAACAAGCAAAACTACATGAAAATCAAAGTTTTTATTCTTAACTAAACAAAAATAAGAAATAAAATATAAATGTATTTACTTTATTGAAAATATTAATAGGAGTATTTTTTTCATCCAACACGTGAACTCCACATCTATTTTACATTTTCTTCTTCACCAAAGTGCTTTCAACCACCGTAATAATAGTTGTCAAAAAATTATTCTCTGATGCAACGACTTTGATTGAGAGAAAGAACGACACTGAGAGGGGTCGATCATCAACAATCCTAAAATAATTGAGCTTTTGAAGCTATAAACTACATACTTTTTGGACTATTTAGGGGCCTTAGTACCCGCTAGTCACCTCATTCCTTCCGCCCATACGTGTTATAGACTTGTCTTGTAGAAAAAGTGTATCAGACTACTTACCCATAACACAAAAAATTACTATAACACAAAAAAAGTGTCATAATGATTAACCATAATTCTGATGTTGTAGCAACTCCATATTTGATACTTTAAAAATAATAATAATAATAATAAAGAAAAATCATGGCAGTGCGCTACGTTGCAGTATCTTGCGTCGTAAAATCACTGTCATGTTCATCATTTTGAAGTGTCACTTAGGACGAAAAGCACAATAACTTCACCCACAATGCAATGTCCGACGTCCTGGTTTAACGTTATAACTTATAACCACGACTTAAGAACAATGTCACAATTTTTTTACAAACAATTGTTAAAAAGTAGAAAAGAAATGAATAAATAGAAATTGGGTTTTGATTAAAAATGTAGCTTTAGCAACAATAAAACGTTTCTTTCTTAATAAAAAAAAACTGAAATGACACAATTGATTCAACAAATTCACCACCTGTTTTACGCAATCATCAACCATTAGCAGGTACTTATTTTACCGTTTTAATTCGGTTAAAGTAGTCAATAGTGTTCTTTAATACTTGTGGTTTTCATAATTAGTGTTTTAGTAGTTCATTATATGTGTCATTTTGATAATTAGGGTTTCTTGATGCCTTACATTTATTTGTCGAATTCGGCTATATTTTTATGAAATCATACTAGTTGTAACCGAATAGATGCCTTACATTTATTTGTCGAAATTGCGAAACTGAGAGTAGTTGTAACTGAATAGATGCCTTAGTTCATTTTCGTAATTTTGCATACCTAACCAAGGGCCATCATCGAAAGTTTATCGTTTTACGGCCATATTTGATACTCGCTCTGTTGAACAATTGTGCTTTTAGTCGGTTGTTATGAGTGATTTTGATAATTAGGGTTTTGAATTGTGTGATAATTAGGGGTTTAGGTGATTTCTGATGAAGTGCAATTACTGTGCGAGTGATTTTGTTGTTATAACCGCGAAACTGATAGTTTAACGAAAGTTAGTTGATCAAATCTGTATGCATTGTATTAAATGGAAACTGGTTTTTGCTACACGGGTGAGTAGACATCTTGTTTCTTTGGAAGATAAGTGTGATCTTGCTGAGTTGTTATGGCGCATAGTTTAACATGTTATGATATGGCGGAGATATGAGTAAGGGTTGGGGGAGGGGATCTTTTAGAATTTCCGCCATCTCTTTGGAGACAAGAATTTTTTGGTTTGGTTTGTTATTAACGCTAAATATGTGTTTCTTGTGTTGCAGAGTTCGTGATACGTGATGGATTTTAATGCTGATAATATGTCTGAAGATGGTAGGGGGGATGACCGTGATGAAGGTATTTATTTTTGAAATTTAACTATTTATTTTGAAGGGCATAAATTTGGAATGTTTACGGAAAGACAGTGTGTATTCATGTGTAAGCTTGTGAAAGGTAGATTAGGTACAATTTAGCATTATGCAGACTTGAAATACATGTGCTAACCAATTCCTGTAAATCCTGTTTCTGACCGCGGCTTTGTGTACTGTTTATGGATTGTTGTTTTCTCTCTGATGTTATATGCAAGCGATAATTAGTCACTGATAGAAAATAGATGCAAGGAGAAGAAAGTGGATGATAAAATTTGGCAAACCAATATCGTAATGCAGCTATACCTGGATAGGTCTGAGAAATGACATCTATAACATTTAATGTTTTGTCGTTGCTAACGACTAAGAGGGTGTTTGATTAAGCATATGTTTTGGGCTTAGGCTTATATTTCATAAGCAGCTTATGGCTTATGAATAATAAACTCATAAGCCCAAACTTAGTGTTCAGGTTACGTTGTTATAGTTAGACTTAAATTGACCAAAAAGTACATGAACATCCCAAGTTGTAATTGTTACATGAGTATAGAAGTTTTTTGCTGTAGCGCCCCTCTCTCAAATAAACTACAAAATTTGAGCTTATTAAAACCCCCTCATTTGCCTACAGTCCCAAGCTTACCCTGACACTTGTGTGGGCTTATTTTGTTTATGTAAGCTAATAAGCTCATAAGCCCCTCAAAAAAGCTAAAGCAACATTCCCCACCCACTCACCCCCCCCCCCCCCCCACACACACACACAAGTTCAAAGTGTTTATTAAGTCTTAAAGATGATCTACATTCTTAACTGTCCATGCAAAAATATCCCTAATAATTACATTTTTTTTTATATGTGGTTATCATGTAAGAAAATGACATTGACATGCATAATAGCTTTGCATATTTAAATGGTTAAATCGAATGACTATGATCTGAAGAAAATGTACAAGGTACTGTTTTGTAGGAATCAATACTACGTTACTTGCTATCTAGGATTCTAAAGTTTTGAATGGCAGATGACGATGATGAATACGAAGAGGGTCATGATGGAAGCTATCTTTTAGAATTTATGTTTGGGAATATTGATGGGTCTGGTGATCTTGATATTGATTACCTTGACGAGGTATTTATTCTATCTTGATATCTGTTCATATCTTCTGGTAGATTTAGATATTTATTTGGCGACTCACATCCATCCATATATATCGGAGGCGATTTGTAACACATTTTTTTATGCCTGCACAAAATCAATACCATTCATATAACTCCTTGCACTACAAGTTAAATAAAATAACTACTAAATCTAAGATGTATATTTGTGAAATTGATTTTTTTGTTGTTGTGTAGGAATCAAATTGTGCTATAAATCATTTGCTTATAAGATTATGTATAATTAGCAATAAGTGGGAATGATGTGGGCAGGTCTTTTTGTACTGAAGGCAGGCCTGTTTCCGAAAAAAAAACACTATAAAAATAATTTACAAAAATAGCCCTTGGTGTTATCTGTCCGTTACAGAGTGCGTCCCTTGCGCTCCGCGGCGGAGTGTGAGTTACAAACCTCGTTTATACCATACAAAAGGAATTCAGGGATACTAAAACCATGTTTTTATTTCTCAGGATGCAAAGGAGCATCTTGCTGCATTAGTGGACAAGCTTGGTTCATCTTTAACAGATATTGATGTACGCAACTACTATCTGCTTTATAGTTATTATATTTTGTGCACTATTTTGATACTTGCTCTATTTTCTTCGTCTTCCTTTCCCAATGGTCAGCTGTCAGTAAAAAAGGCACACAAATCTGGTTATGCTGCTGAACAAGGTTGATGTTCTATCTTTTTCATACTCAAAGCTTCATACAGAGACTATTTTTACTTACTGTATGATCTGACTTTGAACTTATGAGATAACGATTATGCAACATTATTGCAGAGTTTGACCTGAAGGCAGAAGATGCAGTCGATTATGAAGATATTGATGAACAGTATGAGGGACCAGAAGTCCAAGCTTTAACTGAGGAGGATTATCTCTTACCGAAATCTGATTATGTTTCTACTATAGTACCCCCAGTTGCATCAGTGTCATTGTTTGATGATGATAATTACGATGAAAACGACGAGGAAGAAGAACCGCAGAAAGAACCTGAGCGGGTGGATACCAATAATGAACTACAAACCACGTCCTTATCAGGTTCAAGGATTTGCATAATCGTGGCTTACTTTTGTCTGTTCAGCTTTATTAAAGTTAAAAGTGTCACCAAATCTAATTTAACTTGTTTCAATAACATATACTTAATTCTTGGTGATATTTTTTGAAGCGCGTGGTTCGTGATAAGGGAAGTTCCTTGAATTTTTTTGTTATTCGTATAACTTGGCTATTTCTGACTTTTAGGTGAGGTAGTAAATGACCCGCCAGTGGTTTCTCAAGGGAAATGCTCTCGAGAAGATGGTGGTGCCCTTGAAATAGAAAAATCGGAACCTGATTTAATGGAAATTCAGAAGGTTGATACATTATACATCTAGTTTATGTTTCATTTTAAATAGAACTATTTTAACTACAAGGGGTGACCCAGCGGTAAGACTCCCAGCCTTCAAAGTGGAGGTCAAGGGTTCAAATCCAACGGAGAGAAAATTAATCCCCTTGTGGTTCACCTGCCACGACTCCGGGCTATCCAAGAGGGCAGTTGCCCTGGGATTAGTCGGCTCCCATCGTTGAGTCGGAAACCCAGGTTACCGAAATAAAAAAAAACACGTGTCCTTTTTATTTCCCAAAGTTTTGTTTTCTTTGTTTATGCACTTTTGGCATATTTATTTTTTTAAAGATTATCATCATTGTTTACGCATTGTGTTTACTTCTGTTTTCAGGAGACCCATATTTTTAAAGAGCCATTTGAGCCTAAAAGTTCAACATCGCTTTCTGTTCTCCGCGTAGAAGATAGAAATGTGATCCTACGATTTTCAGAAATTTTTGCTATTCAAGAGCCTTTAAAGAAAGCTACAAAGAGGGAACAACGGTTTTCTGTTCCAAAAGGTATTAAGTTCAGGTGTTAATTTTTTGAAGAAGCAAACCTGATTATCATCGGTAAATGTATGTGTAGAACTTACACATGTTTAAATTTTTATATGTACCCTGCTGAATTTGATTTTACAGTCTTGACGGATCAATTTTATTTTTGTACATGGTGTCTGTTGGAGCATAGTTTGGCTGGGCCGGTTCGATGATTCTCCTGGGCCGTTCATCGTCTTTCCCGGTCCTGAGTGATGCTGCAAACAATAGAAAAACCGGTTAGACGTGGACCCGAGGCCGGAGCCCCGGGGTCCACCTCCGACGGTCAAGTTAGTATTGGTGCGATATATAGTAAAGGTGGTGTGGTTAAGAGAGAGATAACCTGATTTATAATGAGACCCCTACCCCTATTTATATAGGCTTAGGGTTTCTTGTAGGATAAGTAAGGTGTGTGTGGGTCGTGGGCCTGTCGGGACGAGCCCATTACCGACTGTACGTCGACATGTCCCCCAGTCTAGTATGATATGGTCCATGATCATGTGTTAGATGTTTGACTGTTAGTCCTAAGGGTAGTTTAGTAATTTTGGTCTAAAGGGTATTTTGGTCTTTTTGCTAGAAACTTAAGAAAAATCTAGATAGATAGTTTCTTAAGAAGAATCTAGAAAAGGAGTGACTTATGGAAAAATCTAGGAAGGTTCTGGATAGGAAAATTCTAGAAACCATAAGTCTATATATATTTGTATCCTTTGTTTGTAATATAAGAAAAACTTCCATACAACAAAGTTCACTACTTTTGTTTTATCCTAAAACTCCCTTGTTCTGATCATTTGTATCTGTTCTGATCAATCAGTTTTGGTGCACTTTTGTCTAGGTGATCCTAACAAATTGGTATCAGAGCTAACCGATCGTGTTTGAAGCAAGCTTCTGGTTGATTTCAAGATTCAATATCTTGATATCATTTTGGATTTTTTCTTCGTTTTGGTGTTTGTTGTTTGCTGTTCGATCGGATTTTGAAGGTAGGAGAAATCAAGATCAGAATTTGAGTTGTGGAAGATCATAATTTGTATAAAAATGTCCTCTCAGCCATCATCATCGGTTAGTGTTGTTGAGAAGTTCAATGGCAAAAGCAACTTCAGTTTGTGGCGAGTTAAGGTTCGAGCCTTATTGAAGCAACAAGGTATTTGGGCACCTCTAGCCGGTCCCAAACCGACTGATATGACCGATGCCAAATTCAACTCACTAGATGAAAAGGCGCATTCTACTATTTTGCTATCTTTATGAGATGAGGTTCTTTACGAGGTTGCGGATGAGGAAACGGCTGCGGGTGTGTGGAAGAAACTAGAAAAGCTTTACATGACCAAGTCGTTGACGAATAAGTTGTTACTCAAGCAACGGTTGTTTTCATTGCGGATGAAAGAGGGATCGGCATTAAAAGATCATCTTGATGCTTTGAATTCCATCCTGATGGATTTGAAGAATGTTGATGTCAAGATTGATGATGAAGATGCTGCTCTTATTCTGCTCGTTTCGTTACCTCCCTCGTATGAGAACTTTGTGAATTCCTTTGTTGTTGGTAAAGAGACTATTACATTGGAAGATGTTCGATCCAGTTTGCATTCCCGAGAGCTTCGTCATCAAGCATCAGGAATTTCGGAATCTCAACCCGTTGGCTTGTCAATTACGAGCCAGGATAGAGGCAGGCATCGAACACAAAGAGGCAAAGGAACAGGTAGACATAAAGATAGATCGAAGTCGAGATCTCGAGGGTCAAATCCTGGAGATACTTGTTATTATTGCCATAAGGAAGGCCATTGGAAGAACCAATGTCCTAAGCTCAAGGGAAAAAGCCAGGTAGCCGCGGTTGCTAAAGATGACTCGGATTCGGAACGCGAGTTGGTATTGTCAGTTGTTGACTATAAAGGTACACCACTTGCTTGGATCATGGATTCTGCTTGTTCTTTTCATATGAGTCCCAATCGGGATTGGTTCGTGACATATGAAGCGTTTGATGGCGGGCATGTCTTTATGGGAAATGATTCACCATGCAAAGTTGTTGGAATTGGAACAATTCAGATTAGAATGCATGATGGAGTTGTTAGAACGCTCACTGATGTTCGTCATGTTCCAGATCTTAAGAAAAATCTAATCTCGCTAGGGGTGTTCGACTCGAAAGGTTTCAAATACACTAGTGAGAATGGTGTCCTACGTGTTTCGAAAGGAGCTTTGGTGGTTATGAAAGCAACTAAAGGTACTTCTTCTCTTTACACTTTACAAGGTGAAACAATCACAAGTTCTGCTTCTGTTTCGTGTATAGAGAAGAGTAATTCAGATTTGACAAAGTTGTGGCATATGCGTCTTGGTCACATGAGTGAGAAAGGCATGGTCATCTTGAGTAAGCGAGGACTCCTTGACAACCACAAAGTTGCGAACTTGGAGTTTTGTGAGCATTGTGTTATGGGAAAACAAAAGCGGGTTCGTTTCTCGAAAGCAATTCATCAAACAAAAGGTACTCTCGATTATCTTCATGCTGATTGTTGGGGGCCTTCTCGAGTACCTTCTCTCGGTGGTGCTCGGTATTTTCTCTCAATCATTGATGATTTCTCAAGAATGACGTGGGTGTTTATGATGAAACACAAGAGTGAGGCGTTTGAGAAATTTAGGCATTGGAAGATTCTGATTGAAAACCAAACTACTGGGAGGAAGATTAAGCGTCTTCGTACTGATAATGGTTTGGAATTTTGTTCGAGAGAGTTTGAAGCCTTTTGTCGAGATGAAGGAATTGCTAGGCGTTACACTGTTCGTTACACTCCTCAACAAAACGGGGTAGCTGAACGAATGAACAGGACACTGTTAGAAAGAACTCGGTGTTTACTGTTGAATGCCGGATTAGATAGAAGTTTTTGGGCTGAAGCACTCAATACAACTTGCTATCTAGTCAATAGGTCTCCTGCCACCGCTATTGATTGCAAGACTCCAATTGAAGTTTGGTCCGGGAAACCCGCAGATTATTCGGAGCTTCGTGTTTTTGGATGCCCCGCGTATTACCATGTTAGTGATGGAAAGTTAGATCCTAGAGCCATTAAAGGCATTTTTATGGGATACGGTGACGGGGTTAAAGGCTATCGAATTTGGTCACCATCGGAAAGAAGAGTCATTCTTAGCCGAGATGTGACATTTGACGAGGATCACTTGTTTCGTTTAAAGCAAGATTCGGTTGAATCGAAGCTTAAAGAGAGTGCTTCCGAAAAAGTGGAACATGTTGCTAAACAGGTGGAGCACGTGGAGCACGAAGTTCCAGAAGATACGGACCACGATGTTACTTCACTAGATGATCCTCCAAATTCAGCACATTTGGAACATGAGCAATACAGGTCTATAGCCCTTGATAGACCTCGTAGAGATGCAAAAGCTCCTAATCGTTTTGGCTTTCAGAACTATGTCGCATACGCATTGCAAGTAGCGGAAGAGGTGGAGTCCCTTGAACCGGCTACTTATCAAGAAGCTATTACTTCTAAAGATTCTGATATGTGGAGTGCGGCTATGGGTGAAGAGATTGAATCTCTTCACAAGAACAATACATGGGCATTGGTAAAACTTCCTGAAGGAAGAAAAGTTGTTGGTTGTAAGTGGGTTTTCAAGAAGAAACTGGCTTATCGGGCTCGGACAACATTCGATTCAAGGCACGTTTGGTCGCGAAGGGATTTAGCCAAAAGGAGGGAATCGATTACAATGAGATTTTTTCCCCAGTGGTACGTCATACATCTATTCGTGTGTTACTATCCTTAGTAGCACATCATGACTTGGAGTTGGAGCAATTAGATGTAAAGACTGCATTTCTTTATGGTGACCTTGAAGAAGAAATTTATATGAGCCAACCCGAAGGCTTCGTTGTTCAGGGCAAAGAAGACTATGTTTGTAAGATCCGAAAATCTCTCTACGGTTTGAAACAGTCGCCGAGACAGTGGTACAAGAGATTTGACAGCTTTATGGTGAAGCATGATTTTAGTAGAAGTGCTTATGACTGTTGTGTCTATCATAAAAAGCCATTGTCGGGATCACTTATCTACCTACTCTTGTACGTTGATGATATGCTCGTAGCGGCGAAAGATATGGAGGAGATTAAAAATTTGAAGATTCTTCTCAATACAGAGTTTGATATGAAAGATTTAGGAGCAGCTCGAAAGATTTTGGGCATGGAAATAATTCGAGACAGAAAACATGGTAAGCTTTTCTTATCACAGAAAAGTTACATTGAGAAGATTATTTCTCGCTTTGGCATGAGTTCGGCAAAATCGGTAAATACTCCTTCCTCGGCAAATTTCCGTTTATCCAGTGCTTGTGCACCTCAAAGTGAAGCAGAGATAGAGTATATGTCCCGAATACCCTATGCTAGTGCTGTTGGGAGTTTGATGTATGTTATGGTTTGCACGAGGCCGGATATAGCTCATGTGATAGTGTTGTGTCACGGTATATGGCTCATCCTGGAAAAGAGCATTGGAATGCGGTGAAACGCATTTTTCGTTATTTGAAAGGGACATCTGATGTTGGCCTTATTTACGGTGGAGAACGTGAATATTTGGTTGCCGGATATTCAGATTCGGACTATGCTGCTGATCTTGATGCTAGAAGATCCTTAACAGGCTATGTATTCACTAGTAAGTTGGAAAGCTACATTACAACCATCAGTCGCTTTATCTACTACCGAAGTGGAGTATATGGCTTTAACGGAGGCAGCTAAGGAAGGAATCTGGTTGAAAGGTCTGATTGAAGATCTTGGTTTCCCTCAAGATCAAGCGATAGTGTTTTGTGATAGCATGAGTGCTATCCGTTTGGCTAAAGACCAAGTTTACCATGACCAGACTAAACACATTGATGTTCGTTATCACTTCATTCGTTCCGAAAGAAGAATCAAAGTGAAGAAGATTGGCACCAAAGACAATCCTTCGGATGTGTTTACTAAACCGGTTCCTTTGAGCAAGTTTCGTCACTGTTTGGATTTGCTCAATATTGATAATTGGAAATACGGCGCTACTTAGGAGCTAAAGTCAAGGTGGAGATTGTTAGATGTTTGACTGTTAGTCCTAAGGGTAGTTTAGTAATTTTGGTCTAAAGGGTATTTTGGTCTTTTTGCTAGAAACTTAAGAAAAATCTAGATAGATAGTTTCTTAAGAAGAATCTAAAAAAGGAGTGACTTATGGAAAAATCTAGGAAGGTTCTGGATAGGAAAATTCTAGAAACCATAAGTCTATATATATTTGTATCTTTTGTTTGTAATATAAGAAAAACTTTCATACAACAAAGTTCACTACTTTTGTTTTATCCTAAAACTCCCTTGTTCTGATCATTTGTATCTGTTCTGATCAATCAGTTTTGGTGCACTTTTGTCTAGGTGATCCTAACATCATGTTATGCTAGACTCATTCGTGTATCATGCTCACTAAAAAACCGCGTGCGGCTTGCTGCTAGGACATCCTCGTGGGTCATCCGTAACATATTACTCCACTCGTAATGGGCTTCCTTTAGCAAAAAGATGATGGGTTGAGATTACGAATAGTGAGCATAGCCACTATACGCCATCATGTCCTCCCAGTCTAGTATGCGAGGTTGTCACCGAGGTTACTAGACTTTACACCATATCCGCTACCTGTTAGCATATCCACGTCGAAAAGAAAGAAATGGGAAAACACGTATACGTAAGACGGGTGATTGTGCTCGAATGCTTGGTTTCCCGTTACTTGACGGTAAAGACCCCGTAAGAAGAAAACGTTTTCTATAGCCGGGGTAACACTGGCATTTGGCAAGGTTTAATTCTTGTTCATCACTAACGTAAGGATGACAAGAAGGTTTTATGAAGGTGGAAGTGGAATTCTTGTTCATCACTAACGTGAGGATGACAAGAAGGTTTTATGAAGGTGGAAGTGGAACCCGTATGTTGCATTGTGAATATTTTGAAGGCGTACTTCTTGTGCAACATAATTCGAATATTTCATTCGTCTTAAGGCAAACAGAAGACGTACTTCTGTGGCAAGGTGATGCGGATGGTACATCCGTCTTGTGGCCACGACATACGATAATGACTTAAAAAAAACTTTGAAGAAATCACTTCGTGGCCGGGAAAAGTAATTCGTCGCGGAAGACGTACTTCTGTAACAAAGATATGAACCAACAGAAGACGTACTTCTGTGGCAGAATGAGCCAGTGGAAGTACTTCCACGGCAAAGGCAACAAGAGAGTGGAAGACGTATTTCCGCGACGAAGACAATGAGCCCATGGAAGGAATACTTCCACGGCTAAAATAAGGCACCAGTGGAAGATTACTTCCACGGCGAAGGAGAATGAGCCCGTGGAAGAATACTTCCACGGCAAAAGATAATGAGCACATGGAAGAAATGCTTCCACAATGAATATAATGAGCATATGCAAGAGTACTTCCACAGCGAAAACAATGCGCCAGTGGAAGGAGTACTTCCATGGCGAAGGATAATAAGCCCGTGGAAGAGTACTTCCACGGCGAAGATAATGAGCACGTGGAAGAGCTACTTCCACGGCAAAGATAATAAGCACGTGGAAGAGATACTTCCACGGCGAAAATAATGAGCACGTGGAAGAGATACTTCCACGGCGAAGATAATGAGTACGTGGAAGAGTACTTCCACGGCGAATGATAATGAGCACGTGGAAGAAATACTTCCACGGCGAAAATAATGAGCCAGCGGAAGAGGTACAACGGAAGAGATACTTCCGTGGCGCACGAAGATATTTGTGTGACGTGCACAAAAATAGTGGTAGCCCCCCAAGTTTAATGATGCTACACTCGATTAATAGTATTTAAACTTAATCAAGTATTCAAAAATTGCGGCCGAATGGACGTACCATAGTTGCGTACAAAAGATAGAAATGGGGTTCGGACGTCCGAACCACCGCAGATGGGTCTTGCCATAACCGCGAATTGTCACATAGTATAAGACGTATCTTAACTAACTTATGGGATGAGCTATGCCATTACGTGCGGCGTACCGCTACTACCATAAGGACGGTCAAAGTTTTGACAAAATGTTGTTAGACGTGCACAGTGTGTCTTTTGCAAGTCCATCATGAGTCATGTGGTTTGCGTAACTTACTACAACGTCTTGATAGCAAGGTGTCTAACAAGGATACATGATCCGTGGTCGTTGGGTTTGCAACCCTTTTACACGACAAGTTGAATTATTAGGTTCACTCAATCCTCTTATTCCGCTTGGGAACGATAAGTACATGTACGCCCGTAGACAAAAGATGTTCAAACGTGCGAACTAGCGCGGAAGGATGGACCCTAACCGCGAATAAAAGATAAAATAGGAAAATATATTGAAAGATATATGTAATATCTCTTTACTGATTTAAAAATATATGTAATATTTTTTATTAATATAAAAAATATCAATAACGCATTTAGAAGATATATGTCATATCTTTTAGCGATTCAAAAATTAAAGGCGATATCTTATTACTTATATAAAAAGATATGCATAATATTTTTCATAAATCAATAATACCGAAATATATCTAAACAAATTTAAAAGGTAAATAATATCTTTTAGTAATATATAGAATACGACCGATCGTACGGACGAGCGCGGATGGACATACCATGACCGCGGATAAAGAGGTCGGTCACGATACGATATTAGTAGGCCGAACCACGATTTATGCGAAAAATATAGTAACCAAATCAAAAGATATGTGTAATACCTTTTTGTCCATTGAAAAGATATAAAAAATATTGATAATATTTTTTAAGAAGATATAGGTAATATCTAAATTTCAAAAAATATAGGTAATATCTTGTTACCTATTATAAAAGATATGCGTAATATTTTTTATTAATATAAATTGAATGTTAAAACATGCTAACTAACGAGAAAAGATGCGGCTAATGACCGCTTTGAAAAAATTAAATGTGCGCAAATGTGCGGGACAAGCGCAGATGAACGGGCTATAATAGCGGATAAAAAGATTGGGTAGCGACACGATATTAGTAGGTCAGGTCGCGACATATATAGAAAATATATTAATAGAATGTCTCTTTTCCGATTTAAAAGATATACATAATAATATTTCTTTAAAAGATATGCAATATTATTTGTAAATTCAAAAAATATTAGAATATATTTTTAACAAATTTAAAAGATAAATAATATTTTTTTATCAATTTAAAAGATATACGGAATACCTTTTATTAATATAACCAATATATCCGAACATGTGGATTAATACAGAAGACGCGGCTCATGACCGTAGTGAAAAAAGAAAACAAAATATGTTCGGATGCGCGAAAGAGTGCGGGCTGGACATGCCATAACCACCAATAAAAGATAAAAATAGAAACAAAGATAATACATATGGTACAAATATTCGCACATCTATTACGAGTTTTATCATAAAATAAATTTGACTCTAAGATAACTAGGAATACTGTAAATCTAAGATAATCATTAGAGCATTGATTTTAAGATACGTGCAAGCTATCATAGTCTACCAAGTTACCTCTCAATATTTAACATATCCACGCGAATTATATCCGAGGAAAGTGTTACGGAATATACTGTTATATACTATACAAACATCATATCCCCTTTTATTTTGAAAAAGATTGTTGCGTAATATATCGTAGAAACACAATATATATTCCTTTCTTTAAAAGAATGGGAATACATTATCTTTCTTAAAAAAGAATCTTGTGTTGTTTTTTAAAACAGAATATATTTCTTTTAAATCTGCCATGCCAATGTCTACCGTAGTTATCTACGACACATCTTGAATCGTTGTGCAAACAATATCCTTTAAAACAGGGTTTACGCAAAATAGATATTAAAAATCATATGAATCAAATATTGATCATAAACTATATTCATGTATGAAGGTCCAAAAGTTCATGCGCATGGCAAGATTGCATCGTTTTTATTTTGTTGTACTGTATGTTAAACTAGGCAAATGTCTTGACCACTCCATTAGCTTACAAGTAACATTAAAAAAACATGTTGAGCATGCAAAGTACTGACTTTTGTGTAGATAATTGTTTAGATAACACAAGCCTATGTGATTGAGTAAAAAACGACGATAGGAGGGTATTAGAGTTACCGAACAACGAAGATTTATCTCTAGTATCGATAAACATAGAGCACGAAACATCGTTGACTCAATGTCTCACGGATGGCGCCAACTTGTTGGAGCATAGTTTGGCTGGGCCGGTTCGACGATTCTCCTGGGCCGTTCATCGTCTTTCCCGGTCCTGAGTGATGCTGCAAACAATAGAAAAACCGATTAGACGTGGACCGAGGCCGGAGCCCCGGGGTCCACCTCCGACGGTCAAGTTGGTATTGGTGCGATATATAGTAAAGGTGGTGTGGTTAAGAGAGGGATAGCCTGATTTATAATGAGACCCTACCCCTGTTTATATAGGCTTAGGGTTTCTTGTAGAATAAGTAAGGTGTGTGTGGGTCGTGGGCCTGTCGGGCCGAGCCCGTTACCGACTGTACGTTGACAGTGTCCATAGTTAAATCATTTACTGTTTTTGCACTAGATTCTAAATTAGAGGTGACAGTTTTGATCTATATAATTGTAAATAGCGCGATTAGGGCTTTATCTCTATGGGTCATATGTATATAATCGCCCAGGATGTACCTTTAATGCAATCATAAATAATATAATGTTTGCAGTCATACTTGACTCGCTAGTTATAATAAAAAAAGATCAATTGTTTTAACACAAGATGTTTCGACTCTTACCAAAAACTACTGTCAGGCGTGAACCTTTTACTGAATCAGTAAACCCACACATACCATCTACTTTAAAACTCTTTGCCTTTTGTAACATGTTGCTCTATGAACATTTGTGTATATAATACAGAAAAATACAAGGTCATGGATGTCTCTGATATCGTAGAGGATGATGAAGAAGCATTTTTTAAGGGCTCCGCAGAAGGTTTTTCTTATATGAGACATGGACGTGCTTATCAAGATGAGGTACCAACATTACATGAGGATAGACCGGAGTCTTCAAAATCTATGGTTGATGATGAGGATGAAAAATTGGCTTCAGACGTTGATGATCAAAGTAAAGACTATTGTGACGATGTCATCCGGTGCAGTAAAAGCACATCATTAGATTCTTGTTTAGACGATGATTATTTCCCTCTTGATCAAGAAGACTGGGAAAATAGAATTATTTATGATAATTTTCCTGATGTTAGTGAAACTGGATGAGGAAAATCATGGTTTTCTTTCTCATACCCTTCATGCTTCTGTAGAACCATTTGGCTCAAAAACATCTCCAGAGTCATACAGTTCCTGTGAAGAAACCATTTATCATCCCCAACTATTGAGGTTAGAATCCCGTGTGGAAAGTGATACCATTAAGCGGTTTAACAAGCTTACCTTAAGAAATAAAGATTTGCTGGACGGGACGTGGATGGATAGAATAGTTTGGGACCCACAACATGTTCCAAAGCCAAAATTACTTCTTGATCTTCAAGATGAACAGATGCTTTTTGAAGTTCTCGATAACAAGGATGGCAAGCATCTCCATCTTCATGCTGGAGCCATGATCACTACTCGTTCTGCTGATTCTGCTGGTGGTAATTTGTTGGAACCATATGGTTATGGATGTCACTCTGGGGGGAAATTTAATATATCTAATGATAAATTCTATTCAAATAGGAAATCCTCGCAGCAGCAGTTGAAATCCTATTCTAAGAAACGCGCAGGACATGGCGTCAAAGTCTTGCATACAATACCCGCACTTAAGCTACAGACAATGAAATTCAAACTTAGCAAGTAAGAACAAAACTTTTAGTTAAAATGATTTGTATCAGTTTATGTTCATGGTTTGATTGGATTTGTACGGACCGAATTATCTTTGAATTTGTTTTGTTATTTGTGTTCTTTTATCTGATTAGAGACGTTAGTGTCCTGTGGTATGTGAAATGTATATCTTTAAGGTGGCCAAAAATGGACTGGTCGGCGGGTTGGGTAACAAGTCAATGGGTTCGGGTAAGAACACATGTTGACCAACTTTTGACCAGTTAAATATAAATTATACAACCTGATTTGGTACATTCATAAGTAAATTAGCTGAAGGACATATCAACTATAGTTTGTTTTATAATTTCCGTATCGGTTGGAGTGAAGATTGTCCACTAATGATTGTGTATTGTATTTGCAGTAAAGATTTAGCATATTTTCATCGGCCAAAAGCTTTATGGCAGCCCCCATGAAAATGTAGTGGCACTTAAGGGACAAGAGACACTGCTTACAAGAGGATCAATGAAAGTCGTATTAATGAGCTTGGGAGGGAAAGGCAGCCAACTTCATGTAAATGTTGAGGAGACAGTTTTATCTGTCAAAGGAAAAGCTACTAAGAAACTTGGTTGGTTTTAATCTTTTTAACTTGTTTTTGTCTGTTCTTCTATAATCATAAAAATATCATAACTGTCTTCTTTCTCATTTCCTTGGTAGATTTTAAACCATCTGAGCCTGTCAAAATAATATACTCGGGAAAAGAGCTTGAAGATGAAATATCTCTTGCAGACCAAGATGTTAGACCGAATTCTTTACTGCATATTGTTCGTACAAGAATACATGTGTTGCCGGGGGCACAAAAGCTTCCTGGTGAGAATAAGTCCTTGAGGCCTCCTGGGGCTTTTAAGAAAAAGTCAGATCTTTCAGCCAGAGAAGGCCATGTATTTCTTATGGAGTAAGTACTGCATAATGATTGTTTAATAAAATAACATATGATGTTGTGTACTAAAGGCATCCTACATGTCAGGTATTGTGAGGAAATGCCTTTACTTCTTGGAAATCCTGGGATGGGTGCTCGTTTGTGCACTTATTACCAAAAAGTCAATCCCGATGACCAAACTGGGACCCACTTGCGTAGTGGACCTAACAATTTGGGGAATGTCGTTACACTTGATCCAGCTGATAAATCCCCTTTGCTAGGTGATATAAAGCCTGGTTCAACTCAATCATGTATTGAAACCTTTTTTTTTTTTTTTTTTTTTTTTTTTTTAGAACGGCAAATGTTAGTGGTTAGTGGGTCGAGTCGTGCAATAACATCCAAGCAGAAGAATGTCTTCTTCGAACCCTCGCCTAGTTATGTTAGACTCCTTATCCGCTTCGCCTGAAAGGCCCTTGGCAGGTCTTGAACCCAAGACCTCCAAGAATCCTCCCCCAAGGAAATCACTTAGTGAAACCTTGGTGGCCAACAGCCAGTTGGTTTCAATCATGTATTGAAACTAATATGTATAGAGATCCAGTTTATCCACATAAGGTTTCAACCACTGACTATTTACTAATTCGCTCTGCTAAAGGAAAGCTCTCCTTAAGACGGATTGACCGTATATATGCTGTTGGATTATCTTTTTCTGTTTTTAGAGCATGTTCATTATTTGCTAGCATTACATATTTTATGTAAATCCCTGAATACATTTTAACCATGTTTTGTGTAGGAGCCTCGCATGGAGGTAATGTCCCCTGCGTCAAAAGGGCTTCAGACGTATAATATGAACAGGCTTTTGGTGTTTATGTACCGTGAGTTCCGTGCTTATCAAAAGCGAGGCTTAGCACCTGCCATCGCTGCCAATGAGCTATCAGCACTGTTTGTAAATGTAGCTGAAAGAGGTTAAAGATGTTTTGTGATTTTCAGGTCAGTGGGGATGCATAACTTAGCGGTGGTAGCATCTACTTTAAGTAATTGAAAGTTATGAACTCTTGCAACCACTAATCTGTTACTGTATACCATTGATGTTGGTGCATGTGTATGGAAATACCAGAAGGGTTCATGGGTTATGAAGCGAAATTTCCGTATTCCATTGGAAGAGGAGCTTAGAAGGCTTGTTACACCCGAACATGTAGGCTTTACTTCTCTCTATTCTCCTTCAACAGATGGAGGTTTTGTTGCTTGGTCGTATGGATGATGGAAGGTCTTTTAAATAGAATACCAACCTACTTTTTTATGTGTCCCTTTTTTTATCATTTGTACTCTTTATTGTAGAGTCTTTAGAAGATGGTGGCTTTGCTTTCCATTTGGGTCATATTGTAAGCAAAATTCCACAAAAAGTTGACTCTTAGAAAATGATAGTTCACATACAAAAATGTATGAAAATGCGAAGATTATGGGCTTCAAAATGACCCAAGCATATCAGATGTACGAACAGTGGTACAATGACCAAAACAGGACAAATTGAAATGTATGTTTATGTTTATTCAAAGAAAATCAATACTGAAATGTGTAATTTGAGTCTTAAGCCTTGGTGAGCATAACTTAAGAGTGTACCAGTCGATCCGGATGGCTATGTTTAAGAAGTTGACAAGTCAAGACATGGCTATGTTTAAGAAATGTGTAATTTGAGTCTTAAGCCTTGGTGAGCATAACTTAAGAGTGTACCAGTCGATCCGGATGGCTATGTTTAAGAAGTTGACAAGTCAAGACATGCCTTTTTTTAGGGCCATGCATTGCAAATCCTAGAAAAAACTTGAAAAGCAAGAATTAATTCCATGTTAAGATAATTGATAATTATTTGGATAGGATCTTAAGTTTTCTTTTATCTTAACTATCAAGCGGACTTTTTGAAAATATACTGCATTCATTCACTCCACGCCTGAATTATGTTTTTCTTTTGTTCTTTCTCTTTTTGCTAGGTGTGCGCGTTTGAAAGCATGCTAGCTGGTATGTATAGGCTGAAATGTCTGGGAATCAGCATGACTCACTCAGCTGGTCTTTCTGCTGCAATGAATCAGCTGCCTGATGAAGCCATTGCTTTAGCTGCTGCATCCCACATTGAGAGAGAATTACAAATAACTCCGTGGAACTTGAGCAGCAACTTTGTTGCATGTACAAATCAGGTAATGAAATCAGCAGTAGAACTAAATTATTCTTTTGCTAAAATCATTGTCCACAAACAAACAAACAAAAAGATCACTATTTAGGGTATGTACACTTAATGCAGGCTATAGTCAATAGCATACCAATTTATCTTGGTGCATTTACGATACCAATTTACCTGAAAAGTTTGTAAGACTGGTTGATAGGTATAATATGGGAAATTAGTGAATTATAAATATCCATTTTAGAAAGTTGGCAATTACATTGGGGCAAAATAATAGAGTGATGATGGGGCACTACTTTGTTTTTGGTATCTTGATTTATAAATTTAGTTGGATAAAGCCTTGTATTTTTACGTTGATGTTCAGGGTAGAGGAAATCTTGAGCGGTTGGAGATTACTGGCTTTGGTGATCCGTCTGGTCGAGGGTTGGGATTTAGTTATGTTCGTACTGCTCCCAAGGCACCAGTGCCGAATGTGATAGCAAAGAAAAAAGTGCCAATAAATCGAGGCAGCCTTACAGTGACAGGAACAGATGCCGATCTTTGTAAATTAAGCATGAAAGCAGCACGTGAGGTTTGTTACTTATTTTTAGAACTAATAGCTCATTATTTAAAAGAATTATGTGATGTTGAATACGGTATATAATATAAGATATTCAATGTTCTATAGTTTGCCGGAGGTCTTTATGGAAGTAGTCTCTCTACCCTGGGGTTGGGCAATGACCTGTGTACATCCTAACTCCCCCATACAATTATAGATAAGGGTATATAATAGTGTTTGGCATCTTATATTGGAAATGATTATGTGATGGAATAACCAGACTTAGATAATCAGGCATACCAAAAAGATGCAGGAGGTATTGTTGTTTAAAGTTGTGATTGTCAGTTTTGAATCTTCGGGTGTTTGGGGGAGGGTTTGATTATTAAAGAAGTCACATGTAAATATGATGTGAATAATTAGGTTACCAGAAGCAGTTATGGTTCTTGTAATTCTAATCTTACTATTAATAATCAGAATCAGTTCACTATATCCGAACACTAGAAACTGATTTCTGCAACTCGAAAATGAAATACTAATTAGATAATCATTTTCAAAATGAAATGCCAAACGCTCTTAAGTATATAATCTATGACAAAATGTTAAATGTTGTGTATTTTTTGCAACAGGTTCTTATGAAATTCAATGTTCCAGAGGACCAGATAGCGGAACTTACTAGATGGCATCGGATTGCAATGATCCGAAAGTTTTCTAGTAAACAGGCTGCATCTGTTGTACAGGTTGATTCATCAACCATCAGCAAGTATGATCGTAGCCAGAGAATGTCATTTTTGCAGCTTCAACAACAAACCAGAGAGAAGTGCCAGGAAATTTGGGACCGACAAGTCCAAAATCTTTCTGCCATTGATGGCGAAGAAAAGGAAAGTGACGTTGAAGCAAACAGCGACCTGGATTCATTTGCAGGGGATCTTGTGAATCTATTAGACACAGAAGTGGAAAATGAAGATGAAGCTGCTGAAGCAGCGGAATTATGCAGAATGCTCATGGATGGTAAATATTCCATCTTTTTAGGTTGGCAACGTGTCAAAAATGATTGCTGTTGAAATTGGTTGCTTTTAGTAAGGGCAGAAGTTTGACATTTTTAGCTTAAGAAAATACATATAGGTGAGCTGTATGCATTAAAATAGACTGGGTGATTTTCAACCTGTTTGACTTTTTAGCTAAGTTTTTAGTTTGAGCCATTTGAGATAAAACACAACCAAAATCGACCCATCGGTAAGTAAAGGGGTCAACGTGACGTGCCACCTCTCTATATGTGTCTTCTACCTGATTTTTGACATGAACCTTTATTTTACCTCTATTTTTATAACACTAAAGAGTTATATCAGTTTCTCAAGAGAAAATGCTGGGTTTACTTTCAAAGTCAATTCTATGTAAACCTTGTACTTGTATTTGTTTACAAAATGGTTTAACACTGGATTGTTTTGCAGATGATGAGGCTGAACGGAAGAAGAAAAAGGTTAAATCAAGAGATATGAGATTGTTTCCTACTCAGAAGTTAAATCATAATTTCAAAAACAAAGAGAAGTTGAAAGCGATTAACACATGTGTGAAACCTATGTCTTCTATCACCCAACCTGATGGATCATTCTCTATAAACGAGAATGCATTGAGATCGTCAAAAGATGTACGGAGCTGTTTTTAGTTTAGCATATGATTTGTATCGCTGCTTGCCTATTAACACTGCTGTAGACTCTAATTCC
Source organism: Glebionis coronaria (assembly GCA_025667525.1). Classification (NCBI taxonomy): domain Eukaryota; kingdom Viridiplantae; phylum Streptophyta; class Magnoliopsida; order Asterales; family Asteraceae; genus Glebionis; species Glebionis coronaria. Next base: position 453,533,641 of record CM046879.1, read on the forward strand.
ATAAAAAAATTTATTTGGTTATGTAGTTTCGCCATGAAATTTAATTAACATGACAATGTGATGGCAGGATAAATTGTTTCTTTTCGGAAAGAACTCTGGAAAGATGAAACCCAAAAAGAAAAACGATCTAGAGCAAGGCTTACTGAATAAGAAGCTTCAAGTTTTGAGTGACGGGATGAATATTGTGAAGGTTAGTGAGTTGTTTCTCACTTTCTCTCTATTTGATACCAGAGACAAAATAGCTTTTTCAGTGAAAATTTCAGTGTATGTAGTTGGTTTCTTTTTTTTTTCTTTCCTTTTTTCAACCTGATATTCTTCTGTGTTGCTGCAGGATGGAAATACAAAGAAAAGTGCAAGAGAGTTTTTTGCGTGTGGAGCTTGTGGTCAGGTATGTTCTATAAATAATATGATATGTTTTCTTGGCCAAATGTTTACATTCGTAATCATAGAAAAGACAAACGTGTCATCAGCCATTCAGCGATTCACCAATTTGAAAAGAAAAGAAGCTAAAGTTCGCAAAATGGACGGACTGGATAACAATTTAACAGGGGTAGTTTCTTTCACCAAACTGCTTTTTGTCTAGAAATTTTTTTAAAAATAAATAGATGGTGTCTTTAAAGATATTTGTGTATGTTAAGTAAATATTCTAATTTTCTAATAAAGAAGTAGGTAAATATTCTATATGGTTAAATATAATTGGTTGGTAATGATTTATTTTCGGATTTGTCAGTATGGTCACATGAAGACTAACAAGTACTGTCCTAAGTTTGGAGAAAATTCGAACATCCCAATTGAATTTAAAGATCTCGAAAGGATGCCTAGCAAATCTGTTCCTTTGGATTCTGTCACCAAACCACAACAGAAAAATACTCTAAAGAAGCTCATGTAGAAAAGCGGGACAAAACTTTCTGTAGTAGAAGCACCTCCTGAGGAGGAAAGAAGTTCATTAAAAGCTAAAGTTTTGAAAGTAAGATGTGGTCCAGCAAGTAGTATAATCCCCGAAAAGGCTACTCCGAGCACATCACTGGTTTCCGATAGACCAGCAACTTCAGATACGGAAACGGTTGATATATCTTCAGTTAACGTGAATAAAGTCATATTCTCCAACAAGCCCAGAACCGAAGATATACAAGTGGAATCTCACAAACCCGCGCCGGCTGTGATACGACCACCCGCTGCGAGCAATATTAATAGAAATCCACCTAGGAAAACGATTGTTATTAGAAGACCTAAGGAAATCATTGATATTGACCAAATTAGTCAAGAAGTAAGCCCAGTGACCGAACCTCGGAAGACTAAAAGAATGACAGAGTCATCTGGGTTTGAAAATCACAGAGATCATGGAAGGGGAGATTTTTGGCCTAATAGCGCTCAGAACAATAATCAGTTTTGGGAAGAAGACGATGAAGAACAAACACCTAGAGAAAACATGGTTGGGTCATATTATGAAGAAGAGCGAGTAAGAAGAGAAGAACAAGAGAAAGTTTCTGAGATTAGACGGTTTGAAGAGGCTATCAAGCGAGAAAGGTTGGAAGAAATGCGACAACGAGAGAAAAAGAAGAAAAAGAGAGTGGTGTTTGAGGTAAGAAATGATTTTTACGAGGATGTTCGTCCGAGAAGAGATGATAGGCAGATCCATGTAAGAAACCGGTCTGCTAAGAGGAAACCTTATTTAGAATTGGACGGGAGCTTTAGTGCTGACTACACTCCAACTGTTGAGCGCCCCAGAGGAGGAGGTGGACAGGTAATTCATTCATATATTTTTTTTCTTTTGATGTAAATTCTTTTGGTGAAAACTAATGTTGCTGTCCATGAATACCCAATACCGTTTGATAAAAATGATTTATATACATGTTGCAAGATGCGTGGACTGGGTGACAAAGTCTTTTGGCTGAAGCGGATCGGGTACTGATTGGGTTGTCCCAGCTAAATATATTTGTCTTAAAACTGGTCGATGAGGGTTGGGTATTTGTCTTAAACTGGTAAAGTGGTTGCTGATAAAACAGTCAAATACATGTAAAAGAAATTACTTGTATTATTTAGATACGGAACTTTGTGAATATAAGAAAAAGTAAGTTATAGCGAATTAGGACTTGCTTGATCCTTTTTTTTTCTTTTTAGCTGCTCTTTTCTAACCCAGTTTGCGTTTTTGACCATTTGATTACGAAGCATAATCCCAGTTAATTTGCCCAAACAGATTGCTTCTACTCTAAGAAGCGAATTGTAAAATTGATTACGAATTTATTCATTTGGTGGCAACAGGTTGAGTTGGCAAATATTTTGGAGAAAATTATCGACATAATGAAGGAGGATCAGGTGTCGTTTCTTTTTCAAAAACCCGTAACCAAGAAAGAAGCTCCAGACTACTTGCAGTTCGTAGACCAACCAATGGACCTAGCAACAATAATGGAAAAAGCAAGAAAACTGGAATATAAAAATCGAGATCAATTCAGGCAAGACATGTGCCAGATTACAATTAACGCTCATATGTACAACGATAAAAGAAACCCTGGCATCCCTCCTCTTGCTGACCGACTGTTGGAGAAATGTGATGGTTTGTTGGACGATTTTGAGGATCAGTTGGACAATGCCGAATACAATATAGAAGTTGATTAAGTGATTATTAAAACATGTAGAAGTGTAAATTTACCCGGATCAGTTAAAACCGGTTTTTGTTAGATTTTATCTGGTTTCTAACCGGATTAGATCGGTTTAACCGGATTGATTCGGTTTTTACTAGCCATTTGACCGGTCTCGGCCATTTTATTAAACCGGTTCCAAAACCCCCGGGTCGGTTTGAGAAAAGCTTGTTTTGAAAAAACTGTTTTTAAACGGGTTTTGGTGTTTTTTCTCGAATTGGATCATGAACCGGTTTTTTTTTCAACCCTACATTGCGGTAGTCGTGAAGGAAAGACAAAAAAAAAATAAAAAATCTTAAACCAATGGTAATTTTTTTCCAAATAGTAATTTGGTTATTTTCTTCATCATATTACGTATCTTTATATCTAATAAAAGAAAATCTTTTTAAATTCCATTCACCCATATCTGACATATCTGACGTCATAAATACAAATGTTAGTTTCTTGACTTAAACCGATTCCTTGTTATCCCCAAATTTACGGTACCATTTGTGATTTTTAGTTAACTCCTTTTCTTTAGGAAGTAATGGTGAAACCGCTTCCTAGATTTCAGGTACTATTTACCAATCTATTTGGAATTTCTTTCTTTAATTTGTTTATTCTAATCTTCTTCTCATCTCATTATCTCAACTTCAATAATAGAATTCTTTTAATATTTGTAAATTATATGTTTTCCATCATCTATACTGTAATAAGCAGGCTATGTCTTTTCTTATAGCAAATATTTAATCTGCAGGTTCTCTCGCCACATGAATGTGATCAAAAATTTTGAGTTCCATTGATTTTAATTTAGAAGTTCGTTTTTGTGTTTGTTTATATTAGACTTTTGAAGGTTCATCATGTAATAGACCGGTATATGAATCTTGAATAATTCCTCGATTGTCCCATATCTCACAAAATCTCAAAGTGTTTTTCTTTTTCTGTTTCGCAATCTATAGGTATGTGATTTATGATGCTACGAGTGTACGTCTCCCTCTTTCGATATTGCTCATGTTTATACTACAAGTATTCAAGTATGCAAATCATATGTGTTTACTATCCTGTCTTATAATCTGCTTGACTTTTCGTAAATTTGAATTCAATGATTTATATGCTGAAGTATTATTCTTATTAGTAACTTTACATTCTATTCTTCTGAGCCGAATGGAATGTATTCAAAATAATTCATATGCGGGTTTTCTCAAGAAAGCTATCTAGCATAAATTCATTAGGATTTTACCAAGTTTGGGCAGCTTCCATATGTTGACAATCAGACGAGTCACTTTAATTTGGAGAACTCATATCCTCCGATATCACAGTCCTCAATGGCCTAATGAAGTGCTCGTAACGGGCATGGTGGATACATTCAAAATGTTTGCTTCACTATAGCTTGTGGACACGTTAGGATTTTTTTATCTCTCTTTCAAGCTCCTTCAATGCAACTTTTAGGATGCCGGGATAGTTCATAAGTATAGAAACTCCATACGTCATTGTCTCAACGGTGCTTTCTGAACCACCAAGATGAGAATCTACAAAATTAAAATGCTCAACATGAGATAAGTTGTTGATACTATATAGGTAACAAAACTAAGTCACAAACTAGCGTTGTTGCCTTGATGATGGCCGGTTTCATGCTCATGTCCAAACATTTCAGCATCATTTGATAGGGTTGATACCATCACATCCATCGAATCGGCTTCTTTGTCTTCATTATATATTCCCTTTGTATTTTCTATATGTTTCATCAAACCACTTGCTGATGACACTATCAAGATCTTGTGAAAAATGAAAATTGCTTCATAGCTTTTAAATGATCACTAATGTCCATCCATTCCAGATACGGAGCCACATCATCAGACGAAAGAAAAACATCAGTAAATTACAACCCTTTCTTTATGGCATCTTTTAATTGTAGGTTTTCATTGTTACCTTCTGATCTACCCGCGGTAGAAACACTTATATTACCAACTAGCATTCTTATATTTATTTTAATAGTAATACTCTCAACCACTTGGTATATTTCTGAAGCAAATATGTCCTCAAATTCGGGATACAGTGTAACCAATCATGCTATTATTGTAGCATTTCAATTGTCTAAGTACTATTTCAGTTGCATCTAATTTATTAGTTTATGTCACAAGCTCTTCAACTAAACTCATCAAGTTGGCCGGTAAATAGCTAGAGTAAAAAGTTGGGGCACTGTTTAATCTTTTCTCCTCCAAATTTATGTTAATGACTTTCTGTTAAAAATGTGATGTATAATAAATTTTACAAACTTGGTGAGACGCCTAACTTCTTTTGTCACCCGCGAAACCCGCGGGTCTATAGTCTATTAAAGTATAAATTAGTAAGAGCACGAGAATGTAGTGTGGCCGGTTATACTTGGATACTTGAAAACCCGCTGGGGGACACTCATGAAAGAATTTGAGACTTTCGATTACTGATAGAAGCAGAAACATCTGCCTGAATTGGCTCGAGTGGTTCATCATATTAATTTAGAATTGCTTGTACCGTTTAATTGTATCAATTTTTGTATATTGTTCTAATTTTTAACACAAATCGCTGCTTAAAAAAGACATTCAAGTTTTCTAGTTTGAAAAGTTGTGGTATAGTTTCACAACTTTCACACTTTCACTAGAAAAAAAAAATAGAATGGTCAATAGTTTTGTATACGTAGGCTATATTTGGCAACAGGTTTGCGTGGCTTAGGCTGGGCGCGCTAGTCGGTTGACTGGTCCGGTCGACAGTGGCCCCACTGTCGACCGAGTTGTTGCCGCCACCACTAGCCAATAGTCTCAGTTTGTGTTTTGGGATGGTATATCTGATGGGCATATGGCCTTGGCCTACTGTATTTTGAACTCTTCTCCAGTATTCTTGTTGGAGTGTTTCTTCTTTGGTTAATGAAGTTTGTCTTAAAAAAAAAAGATTTTGAGTTATGATTTTTGTTGTTTTATTTTATATATATATTTATTGATGATTTTGTGATAAAATAAATTATATTATACACATTTTAAGCTTTTTAAGTCAAACATAAACTTTGATCAATTTTTATCAAGTCAAACTCAAACTTTAAATGATTAAAATTTAATAAGCTTTTAAGCCTACAATTTTTTTTATCAATTTAAACTTAAACTTAACTCAATTGTATACTTAATTGATTATCTAGGCGCTTTTTTTTACAACTAATACACTTTTTATTATTCACTTTATTGACGGGATAATGAAGGTTTTTACCGTTGTACTATTTTGGTCTTACAATTATAATATATATTTTGTTTTTTTTTTGGAGTTATTTCAAATCAATTGTCCACTAAGATAGGTAAGAAATTTAGATTGGATTTTTTTATATTGCTCCACTTATAATTATAATTATAAACTGTATTTTTTTAAATTAATTAATTAATATAAAATTGTTTTTATGCGAAAGTAAGAAAAAAAAATATATAATTATAATCCTTTTATTAAATTATGAGTTTTTTTGATGGGTAATAATTTTGAGACAGAGGGGAGTACATTATATTTTTTTGTTTCATATTTCTTGCCTTCTACTTCTTCCGTCCCATAATTATAATCTACATTACTTTTTTGAATTGTTTCAAAATAATTGTCTGACTTTCAAAAAGATATATAGAAGTCGGATTAAATTGACTCTCACTTGAGGGTATTGTTACAAACTTTGAAAAAGTGTTCAATTAATTTTGTTAAGAGTAAAATTATCATTGTGTGAAAAGCTTAAGAGTCAGGAGAGCGGTTGGCTGGTCGTTTTTGACGTCAGATCAACCATGACGCACCATTCCTAGGTTGGCGTCATCGAGCCTCACGTTGTGACGACCAGCCTAACTTTCTCGCGTTGTTGATTTTTTTTTAATTGGTTTCGTGTTTGTGTTTGTGTCTATGCGTGTGTGATTGTGTTTTCTTGAGTGATTTTGTTTTGGCTTTTCTCTACATGTAGGATTAGCAATGGGGAAAAAATGACTAATATATAAATTGTTTTCTTATTTTTTATTTTTTAATTATTTTTAAACCTTATTATATATCTAAGTTTGCATTATTAGTCTTTCAAAGTGGATTTTTTTTGCATTGTATGTTTTTATTTGAAATAATGTGTTTTATTGATTTATTTAAAATAATTTGTTTTTTATTTAATGAAATATTTTATTTACTTATTGTTTATATAATAAAATTTTAAAAAAGAATTAAGAATAAAATATTCACGGCATCATTTTTGAACCATTTCCCACCAAAATATGATGTCAAAAAGTTTTTGGTTTTATAGCTTACGTGACACAGTTTTTTACTTTTTTTAATTGCCTATATTTTGTTGATTGAAATATAATTGTGGAAAAAAAGTACGTATTAATTTTGACACGTTTTTTTTTATAGTTTTACCTATTTTATTAATATGACTAGAGGTGGCAAAACAGGCGGGTGGGCGCAGGCGGCGGGCTAAACGGGCAACGGGCTAAACGGGCGGCGGGCTAAACGGGCGCGGGCTAAATGGGCACGGGCGAAACGGGCGGGAAAAATGGGCGGGCTAAACGGGCGCAAGTTAAAAAGAAAAAAAACCTACGTTTAAAAAATAAAAATACTTGTTTGAAAGCCGGGGATAAAAATTTTAAAAAAAATATTCATGAAGTATATTAATTTGTATTTTACAAGTGCGCCCGTTAAGCCCGTTTAGTTTCTTACATATGCGCCCGTTTAGCCCATCCATTATAAAGAATGGGCAAAAAATGCCCCATTCTTTTTTGAAAAGAGGCAAAATGTGCTCATATATATCCAAATGGGCAAGATTTGTCACCTCTAAATATGACAAAACAATATTTGTGCTTTATATTTGTGTTTTACTAATCTTTACTTATCAACTTTTATATTTTATATTTTTTTTTTCTATTTCAATTTTTATAATTAAAAAATATATATATTTTTTAAATAGAGGAGGTATCACATGCATTTAGAGGAGGTATTTCGCACGCAGTATTTTTGGGCGAGACATAAGGGCCCATTAGCATTGCGGACTCTACATTTCTGGAAGAAGAAGATATTTGACTTGAGGTTAAGAAGAAGAACCAACTAACATTCCACGTTAAAGAGGATTTTAGATATTAATTTAAGATAGTTTGTGTGGACATATATAAACAACCAACATGTTAATAAAAAAATGTTTAAGATGGGATCGAAGAAGAAAAACAAAAGAAAGAAAGGAGTCATGTTATGTGAATTCGTGCACAGAGTCTCAATCCCAAGATATTGTCACATGCTTAAGTTAGTAGCTCCGTAAGACCAATTCATTATTCATACATACGACGACCGGTCGTCTAATGCTCATGTTGATGCGTTGCGTGCGAATATTCCTAATTTTATATTATCCCAATGGGGGGAGGAGAGGATTTGCATGCATATATTAACCTAAATAACCCTATTTTAGAATTCATCTGCATGTGCATTTGCTTTGAATACTCAACCCAAATCACATAACTCATCAAAATTCCATATTACATAGTCTTCATTTGTCTCTTAGTTGGTACTTGCAATACTTATCAATAAAAAAAATAGCTACCATATAACCCCCAAACATGGGTGAGAAGATGTGTATACCTTTTTATAACATGGCTAGACTTTGTTTTTATTTTCTGTGAGAATTCAAGTATCTGAATAGGAAAGTCTGTAGATGAGATTTACTAGTTTATTGTCTATTTGCTAGCAAAAATTTCCCCGAAACTACTAATAAATTACGTCGCATATATGATCACCCATGACTTCTGCGTACGACTAGTGCCACAATCAGTGACGACAACTGGTTTTTCATGAGATGCATTTGGAAACACAAATCATAGTTGGAAGCCATTTGTGTATGAAAAAGAGTACTTTTATTAGTTAGTCACTAGTCACACAAATAACAGCTAAAAATACGTACACTAGTTGCATTGCAATTGGTATCTTATTAGGTGAAACATTATTGGTACTTTTTTTGTTGAGATAGTCATTGTAGTATAGAATGTGAGTACTACTTATTCATTATGAAGTTAAAGGAATAAATGCGTTAGGAGGGCAGAATATATGAATGTATATTTTTGACATTTGTGTTCGAGTATGGTTTGACTTTGAATGCGTCTGTTATGTATTTTTGAATCGGATTTTTGTAGTTAGAGTGCGAGTTTAGCTCGTTTTACTTACTTATCTATGTAGGGTATTAATGATGTAGTTCTAATTATTTTTTAATATGAAATATATACCGCGTAAGGTATATATCATATCGATTGAAGTTTTAAGTTAAGTTTTTCTTGACTTTTTTCAATAATAATATGTGCGCGTTTTATGCGGTAAAACATACTTGGGTTATGTTTGGTAAAATTAGCTGTAAGCTGTAAGGTGTTAACTGTAAGCTGTTAGCTGTAAGCTGTTTACTAAAAAGCTCTATTTTTAATAGAAGTGTTTGTTATATTAGCTGTTAACTGTAAAAATTATAATGTAAAATGACTTAAAAGGATATATTTAATAAATTATAATATGGTTGGACGATATATCAGTAATCTACAGTTTTAACAGCTCTTGATAATTTAAAAAGCTGTATCAGACAGCTTTTTATTTAAGAGCTACTTGATGAAACTAAAAAGCTAACAGCTCTTAAAAATTGTTATACCAAACAGAGCTATTAGATTATTTTTTAACAAAAAAGCTAACAGCTTTGAAAAAGCTTTAAAAAAGCTCTTGGCAAACATTGTTTTCCTATTTTCGGTGTCGTGTTTTGTGTGATTACCATCAATCGGTATCAGAACTTTTGCGTCCTCGAGGATTGTTTATTTGTGAGATAAAGTATTTTGGAAAAACGTAGAAGATCGAATTAGTTTATTGTTTACTCGCATTACAACGATTGAGGCTTTTCTCAGCGAAGATTCGAGTTTTTCCTCTCCGATATGTTGCTGGGGAAAACTACTCCTAACGACATATCGTTGAGAAAAGGGAGATAATTTACACACTCCAACTTTTGATTAGGACACTCAAATTGTTTGTTTGTTGACATTTATACCCTTAATATTTGAGTTGAAGTTTATCTACTCCACTAGTGTAAGGGTATAAATGTCAACACACAAATAATTTGAGTGAGTCAATCAAAAGTTGTAGTGTGCAAATTATCTCCCTTGAGAAAAGGTCGCTAAGAAACGAGCGTAAGAGAAAGTATCCCTAGTGACATGTCAAGGTTTCCTCGGCGAATTATTGCCACGCTAGCACAAGTATCTCGACGACATGTCGTTGGATAAAATCGTCGACAGAAGACGATTTTAATCACACTTAAAAAACCCACTAATTAATCATGGGTTTTCCCCGGCGACATGTCGTTGGGGAAACTTTTCATATACATTGACAAGTCAAAGGACACGTGGCTTTTTTACTGTATTGAGAAACTTTCCTTTGCGACATGTCGCCAAGGATAAGTCTGGACTATTTTAAAAGTCAATCGAGAACTCAATCTTTCTCGGCGACATGGAAAAGTCAGTGTTTTTTTAATATAGCCTGCACAACACGCTATTTTTTGATTTTTTCTAGAAAAAATCTTGTTGGGTCAGTATTTACTGACACCAAAGGAACTCTAGGATTTGAATATAAAATCTCCCTAAGTATTTCATGTTCAACAGAAAGGAGGTTCTGTAGAAGCATGACCAGAGGAACAAGGTTCCTACTGAAGAAAGTTTTGTTGAAGGATGTTCAGCTTTCCTCTTCTAGAGAACTTAGAAGACAAAAGAGTCTTTCCTATAATAACTAGGCGGTCTAGTTACTGAAGAACAAGTCCTGAAGAAAAGCTTTCAGTTCAGTTTAGTTTGACAATACCAAACTGAATGATGTCGATCTCCTCTAGAATACTGAAGACACTTCAGTATTATGAAGGTTTACATTAGGGGGAAAAGATTTACTTTAAGTCAAAGTAGGAAAAGGTTACTTGTAATGTTAGTTATAAGTACAACATTTATATTTTCTTAGATCAGTTAAATTATACTATGTACTGTTTATCCAACATGGGCATTCAACCACCCAGTGGATAAACACATGCATGGGAACATGTGAAATGTAAACCCTAATATGCTTCTCCTATAAAAGGAATGCATATGGGAGAGAAACGGCTAACCCTTGGACTAAAAGATTGAAATATTCTAATAGCCATTTCTCTCCTAACATCAACCAAACCATATAGCTAAAGGCATATGAACGTTTTGGTTGAGACTTAAACTCTTGACTTTGGTTAGAAGTTTAAGTAGAGGAGATCACCTCAACATTGTCATTCAACTACTTTGTTATTCCACAAACAAAGTGGGTTATAGATTCTTTATTGAGTTTTAATAGAAGTCTATACGTTGAAAAGTATTTGGTAATGTTGTTTTATTTGTTCGTAGCTCTTATTAATTGATAAAACAACACACTTGAATCTTATTAACGAGTTACTACTTAAGGTTGATAAGTAGTAACGAGTTAGACGAGACCAACAAGTGGTATCAGAGCAGTTTGATTTGTAAAACCTCTTATTTTTATAAAACTGCTCATCCAAGTTTTTACAATCAAGATCCAAAATGGTTCAAGTAATACCAGAAACCCTAGAATATAGGGGTGGCACACTCAATGCTGCTCCTGTTCTTGAAGTGGAAAACTTCACAAATTGGAAGAAAAGATTTGTTATATGGTTGGAATCGAACCTCAATTCTTTGGAATCATTGAAAATGGTCCATTTGTTCCCATGTTGGGGATAATGTAAAACCCGAAGCACATTGGACAGCTGGTGAGAGAAAAGCTGCTAACCCAGATCAGCGTCTCAAAAGTCTCATCATGTCCGTGCTTCCACACGATCAAATGAATTCCATTATGATTTATAAAACAGCTAAATCTACATGGGAGGACATTATATTGTATCATGAGGGACCCACTGTGTAACACCCCATTTTGATAATAGAATGTCACGCGTAATTATGGCGTGTCATCAAAGCATACAAGGATAAATGTCTAAACATTACATGACCATAAAAGGAAAATACCAGAATCAAACATCGGTAGTCCAAAAGTAAAGCTCATCACACACAAACATAAGTACTGTAAATGAAAGGACTAAACAATGTCCATGGCAAGAGTATCAAAGTAAAGATAATGCATAAAGTAAAGAATGGCTAGAAAGCTTCCAGTCCATATGCACGTACGCTTAAAGTCTACGAGCGTCCCTGAGTACCTGCCGTTTTGGGAACACAAAAAAGGAAAACGGCTGAGCAATACGCTCAGTGCACGGATGTACAATAAAGCATGAATAGTATAAGCATATAAGCATATAACAGCGGAAGAAACTAAGTCCCGAATAACCCGGTTAAGTCTTGCTAAAACTGGTTTTATAATTTGAAAAGCCTTATGTTTATCTTATAAAAACTGTTTAACATATTCTACCATTAGCCAATATAGGTCATGAAAATCCACCGTGCATGAATACTTGGAGGGGTGACCTCATCATGCAAATTAGAGGGGCTGCCTCTAATTTAATATACTAGTTTGGGTAGGAGGGATCAGCTCCTTGTGAAGGATGCAAGGCACACACCACATTCACATTGAGTAATCTGCTAAAAACATGTAACTAGGATGCACCCATACGCCCCACATGATAAATAAAATAATACGGCCAAAAACTGAAGGGACGCCACGAGCAATCACTCCGCCGTGGGGAAGTCATAACACCAGTGCCTCTAGTGATATGGTTATGGTACCTCCATAACTAGGTGAAACTGGTCATGCATGTATATGGCTATAGGTATTCTAAATTAAACATAAGCAAATCAAACATATAAACTTATACTACGGGAAACAGTTGGTTGCATACGGGGAATCCTAATAAGGAAAGAATGTCCATACTGAAAGGACGGGAACCGTACCTTATGTCCAGTGAACGAAGAAGACGAACTGAGGAGAGTCCTACTTCGGTATCACTAATGCTACATAAATACATACGTGTATAAGTATCTGATTACTAAATACGTAACTGGTTTTATGTCATGTCTTTGCTTATTTTATACGTTCATGTCATGTTTTGCTGTTTAAAGCTTTAAACTGTGTTTATCTTATATTCTGTCTATTCTGATTAAGTTTTACTTGTATTTCATGTATGATTATACTTACTGTGTAATAATAAGTAACTTTCTAAAAATAGCAGGTTTCCTAAATTAGAAAGTTTCCAAAAATAGAAAGTTACCAAAAATAAAAAGTTTCCAAAAATAGAAAGTTTCCAAAAATAGAAAGTTTCCAAAAATAGAAAGTTTCCAAAAATAGAATTACTACTTAAAATAGATAAGTTTCTGAAAATAGAAAGTTTCCATAAATAGATTAGCTGCCTTGTTTAAATAAGTTTCTAAAAATAGAAAGTTTCCATAATTAGATATAAGCTGGTTAAATAAGCTAATTATATAAGCTTTAAGTGTTTTCTGATTATTTTTCTATGTCATAATGATATAAGGTACAGTTTATTAATTATTACATGTAATTTAAATAAACTATAGGTTAAAAGTATTTAATTAAATATATCATGTTTTTAATTAAATAAATTTAAATACTTAGGTTAAAACATGTATTATTAATTATTAATAATATAACCTAAGTCATGTTAATTAATTAATTATAGCCATGGTTTTTAATAATTAATTAATTATAGTCTAGAAAATATAAATACTTAGGTTAAAAATCCATGATCTAATAATTAAATTATAACCTAAGTCATGTTTTATTAAATTAATATGTCATGTTTTATTAATTTAATTCTTAACATATTACTATTAAAGTCATAATCTTAACATAATCAATGAACCGGATCGTGACTAGAAACCATGAACCGGACCCGTAATCAACACCATACCCCGAACCACTTCGGGGCTCTCCCCTGTTTGCTGCTGCCGTGGGACCCACACCACCAAACCGAGACCTTGAGGTCTCGGTGGTGGTTCATAAGCCAAACCGAGACCCCTTGGGGGTTCGGTTTAGGCGCCGGCCACATCAAAACACCCCTAAATTCCATGTTTTGATTTACCCCATAACCATTTACATCTTTAATTAATGTTTTTAATTAGTTTTTTTTTTTTTAAAAACATCATGATCTTATTTAATTTATTAAATCAAAACATCAAAGAAAAGGATTAAAAAGGTATACCGAATGCGTGGATCAAACGAGGATGAACACACACGAATACTTGCACCAAATTCAAGATCAAAAATCAAACAAACACCCCCTTTCTTGTGTTTATATGCGGCGGCCAAAGAGAGAGCAAGGAGAAGGAGAAAAATCTTTTTAGGTTTTTTGTTAATTTACTGTAAAGTGAAAAGTGACTAAAGGTTTTTTACCATAACCCCTTGTTAGTAAAAGTTTGATGGGCTTGGCCCATCCCTTTGGTTTAGCCGCGGGTAGGGGCCCCACATGGGGTACCCGTACGTTTTCCCGAGTCTAATTATTTTAGTGTTCGTTCGTGTTTTATCGTGTTCGTGTTTTATGTGTTCTCGTTAATTATTAACCGTGACTTAATATATTTATTCGTGTTCGTAATAAATATATATATACGTAATTAATATTAGCTCGTGATTAAATTACGTTCATGATTTCATGATCGCATGTTCGTGATTAATTATTGTTTAAATAATTATTGTGTGTTCGTATGTAATAAATACTTATCGTGTTCTAACACGTTCGTAATACGTAAAATTCTAACACGTGAACGTAATCATGCTATAAAAGGAAAGTTTTAATCTAGTACGTACGATCTTAAGGGTACTATTCATGGTAAAAGCATGCGGGTTTTACAACTCTTCCCCCTAAAAAGAATAATTCGTCCCCGAATTATAGATAAAGTAAACTGGAAAAGAAGATCATACCCGAATTCAAAATATGAAATGAGGGTAAGAAGCCCGGATAGACTCCTCTGTTTCCCAAGTGGCTTCCCGCTCGGTATGATCCCTCCAAAGGATTTTGACGAATGGAATCGTCTTCCTTCTCATGACTCGTTCTTGTCTGTAAAGAACTCGTTCGGGTTCTTCTATGAAAGTGAGATCTTCACGTATCTGTTCCAGTGGATACTGAACCATGTGAAGGGGATGATACTGGTACCCTCTGAGTAAGGACACATGAAACACATTGTGTACATGCGAAAGTTGCGGAGGTAACGCTAACCGGTAAGATACTTCACCGACTCGTTCAATGATATCAAACGGTCCGATGAAACGAGGACTGAGCTTCCCTTTAATCCCGAAGCGTCTAACACCACGTGCCGGCGAAACCTTAAGGAAGACGTGATTTCCTACGTTAAAATGTATGTCCCTACTATGCTTATTGGCGTAACTCTTCTGACGTGACCGTGCTTCCTGAAGTTTCTGCTTAGCTACTGCTATCCTTTCATTGGTCATATCTATGATTTATGGTCCTTCAAGTGTTCGCTCGCCAACCTGATCCCAACAGATTGGGGCGCGACACTTTCTGCCATACAACATCTCGAAAGGAGCACACCTGATACTTGCGTGCCAACTGTTGTTGTATGCAAACTCCACCAAACAGATGTAATCATCCCAATCACCCGTCCATTCCAACGCACATGAACTCAACATATCTTCCAATGTCTGAATCGTTCGCTCCGACTGTCCGTCCGTTTGAGGATGAAAAGCCGTGCTAAGCTTAAGTTGCGTACCCCAAGCTTTCTGCAGACTCTTCCAAAATCGCGAAGTGAAACGAGGATCTCTGTCTGAGATGATGCTGGATGGAGCACCGTGGAGTCTCATGATCTCTATTCTATATGTATCGGCGAGTTTACTTACCGGATCTTCCTTGCGGATCGGTAAGTCGATCTACGATAACCGAAATTGCATCGTGCTTCCTCTTGGTAGGCGGAAGACCAGTAACAAAATCCATGGTGATTTTGTCCCACTTCCATTCTGGAATATCTAATGGTTGAAGGAGACCGCCAGATCGCTAATGCTCGATCTTAACCTGCTGGCAGGTAAGACATTTGGAGACGTAAGTGGCCACATCCTGTTTCATACCACTCCACCAAAAGTATTGCTTGATGTCATGGTATATCTTAGTCGAACCAGGATGTATAGAGAACGGGGAGCTATGAGCTTCAGCTAACAAGGCTTCCCGGAGTGCTTGGTCATCAGGAACACAAAGTCTCGTGCCCTGCCATACGATACCATCTGCATCTACTCTGAATTCCGTCTGTTTCTCCAAATTCTGTACTATCGCCCAGATTTCTCCATCATCTTTCTGAGCTTCCTTGATCTTAGAAAGTAACTCAGGTTCTACTCTAAGATTAGCCCAGTAACCGTGCTGTCCACGTACCATGATCTCGATGTCTAGTCGTTCCAAGTCTCTTATGATTTCCTCCTCAATTTGAATGTCGTTGATCATTATGGACTTCCTGCTAAGGGCATCTGCTACTACATTTGCCTTTCCGGGATGATACTGTAGATTAATGTCGTAATCCTTCAACAACTCTAACCATCTTCTCTGCCTCATGTTCAATTCACGTTGAGTGAAGATATACTTCAAGCTCTTGTGGTCCGTGAAAATGTCACATGATTCTCCATATAAGTAGTGCCTCCATATCTTCAATGCAAACACGACTGCAGCAAGTTCTAAGTCATGTGTAGGGTAATTTTCTTCATAAGGCTTAAGCTGCCGTAAAGCATACGCGATCACTTTCCCATGTTGCATTAGAACACAGCCAAGTCCCTTCCCCGATGCATCACTGTAGATTTGAAATCCACCCGTACCAGATGGAAGAGTAAGAATAGGTGCAGATACTAGCTTCTGCTTCAGGTCTTTAAAGCTCTTCTCTCGTTCTTCAGTCCAGACGAATTTCTCCCCTTTCCGCATCAGTTTGGTCAATGGTAGTGCTAAGCGGGAAAAGTTCTCCACGAACCTACGGTAATAGCCAGCTAAGCCTAAGAAACTGCGGACTTCCGTTGCTGATGTCGGCCTCGGCCACTTAGTAATGGCCTCAACCTTCGCTTGATCCATAGTGATTCCTTCTGCTGATACAATGTGACCTAAGAATACCACCTTGTCTAACCAGAACTTACACTTGGAGAATTTAGCATACAGATGCTTCTGGCAAAGAATCTGTAGTACAGTACGAAGATGGTCTTCGTGTTCCTCCTTGGACTTTTAGAAAATCAGGATGTCATCGATGAAGACAATGACGAACTTGTCCAGAAATTCATGGAAGATTCTGTTCATCAAGTCCATGAACACTGCTGGAGCATTTGTCAGGCCGAATGGCATAACTACAAACTTGTAGTGGCCATAGCGGGTACGAAAAGCAGTCTTGGCGATGTCCTGCTCCTTAACCCGTAGCTGATGGTAGCCTGACCTAAGATCAATCTTGGAGAAGTGTTTGGCCCCTTGGAGTTGGTCAAACAGATCGTCTATACGCGGCAGTGGATACCTATTCCGGATAGTAATCTTGTTGAGCTCGCGATAGTCTATGCAAAGACGCATACTGCCGTCCTTCTTCTTAACAAATAAGACCGGTGCGCCTCATGGATATGCGCTCGGTCGAATGAAACCTCGTTCTAGAAGTTCTTGCAGTTGATCCTTCAGCTCCTTCAGCTCTATGGGAGCCATGCGATAAGGAGCCTTGGAGATTGGTTCAGCTCCTGGAATAAGCTCGATATTAAATTCCACTTCTCGTGCAGGTGGTATGCCCGGAAGTTCTGCTGGAAATACATCTTAGAATTCCGACACTATTGGTTGATCCTGAATTGATGGAGATTCAGCATCCATGTCGTGAACCGTAGCTAGATAACCCTCGCAGCCATGTGACAGTAGTGCACGCGCTTGCAGGGTAGATATGATTTGTACAGACCGTCCGGGTACGAAACCGTTATGAATGTACTCTGGTGCATTAACATCACCGAAGATAACTCGATATGAATGGCAGTCTATGGTAGCATGATGCTTGGATAGCTAATCCATGCCCAAAATCATGTCGAAGTCATTCATGTCCAGCGGAAGTGCGTCAACAGGACGAACCTTATCGTCAAATTCTAGGGGAAGACTCTTGTATACATGGGTGATTAATACAGAGTCCCTCAAAGGCGTGGAAATAGTAAGTCTATTCTCTAGTGGCATGGGGAGCATCCTAATGTTCTTAGCATAAGCAGTAGAAATGACCGAGTGAGTAGCACCCGTATCGAAAAGAACACTCGCAGCTTGACCATACATATACAAGATTCATGTGATGGTACCTATAGACTTGTTGGCCTGGCCTCGAGATGTCGTGTAGACACGCCCAGCGGTAGGAGGCGGCTTGGTATCAGCATGTCCTGATGTGCCCTCAATCTCGCCCTTACGGCAATCCTTCATGATATGGCCAGGAAGACCACACTTGAAGCATGCGTCAGTGTTACGACGACATGGCCCTGGGTGCCTACGGTGGAAAGTAGAGCAAAGAGGATGAGTATATCCTCCAGCAGGTGCTCTGGCTGGCTGAGGACCTGATAAAACATTTTACATAAGACATGATAATAGGGTATAAAGGACAATGCAGATAATCGTAAGATTGAATACCGATGATAGCTGGACGGCTAGGCTGTGAACCTCTCTGGTTTTGGTCCCTACCGTTTCCATGGTTCCTGGTAGAAATTTTGCTAAAGTGTCAGAATATGAGTTATAACATGAAATCATAAGAAAATGTGTAAGTATTAGGACTTGCTGCCGTTGGAGTGTCCAGAGTTGTTACGGTAATTATCATTACCGCCACGCCTATCCATAGCAGAACGATCGTTAGAATGACCGTTTCCCTTGGGCTGATGAGGCTGCTGCTGAGTAGCCGGCTGAGACCGGTCCTCAGTTTTCTGCTTGGAAGATACAATTTAAAGAGATGAATAATTGACATATATGGAAAGAATACGGATTGGTCACCGCTTGAATATGAATGTTTACCTCTTCTCGGGTCTCTCAGCATCCCCGAACTCATCTATCTCATGCAACATCTCTAGCTTACGTGCCGCATCGGCCACTTGTGCTACAGTGTTGAACGTAGCACACACTAGATTGTTTGCGACCGATGTGCGAAGAGCCCACCTAAAGTGGTGTGCCTGCTCTTCAGGAGTACCTGCTGCTGCACCAAGGAAACCAGCTAAGCGAAAAAAGCGCTGCATAAACTCATTGCTATTCTCCCAAGCTCTCTGTCGGATCCCATGGTACTCCCTCTTGAGCTTGTCTTGCTCAGCCTTGGGAAAGAACTGCTCCATCACCCTATCTTTGAACTGAGCCCATGTCAAACTAGCCACCCAATCGTCACCTCCCTCAGACTGCATCAACGCTAACCACCAATTTAACACATCGCCTTCGAACCGGTAGCATGCCAACCTCGCCTTGAACACGGGGTCACAACCCATAGCATTGAAAATCTTCTCGATGTGAGCCAACCAGCTTTCAGCATCACTGGGGCTATCTGTTTTCTCAAAAGCTCAAGGACGGAGCTTGTTGAGTCTTTCCAGCCATACTGCCAATGTCGCTGGAGGAGGAGGAGGAGGTGCTTGGTTATGCTGTTGATTGTTTGCAGCTTGAACCTCAGCCCTGATGTCGTTCGACAGTTGAGGAAGCAAAGCTTGCATTGCAGCTTGGATTGCAGCATTGAGTTGTTCTTGTTCGCGTGTGAGAATCATCTGACAGTATAACATAAAACATATGATTAACAGATCAAAACATAAAATATATATACATGAAAAAAAAATTATACCAATAAATCCAGAGAAAAATTTTATGCAAGAAAATTTGTGTATGAATGCATGATGCAGTTTTATGAAAACTTTTGTATGCTCGAGAGTGAACGCCTATGGTCAGTTCACCCAAAATAAAAGACATGGCGAGGGGACGCCTATGCGTCGGTCCCAAATTTAAAAGTTTCGATAAAACACATGCGACTAAATAGGGCCAGTCCTGTACCAACCATTACTTAGTCAAAAACCTGCGACAATGACATATATATGTATGCATAAAAATGATGAATGCATGAAAAACGACTGTCAGTTTTTGAAAGACCATAGTGACTACCCACTAATCACAGGTCATATTTTGAGAGCATATAGGTCGAAGCCTTGGCTCTGATACCATAATTGTAACATCCCATTTTGATAATGGAATGTCACGCGTAATTATGGCGTGTCATCAAAGCATACAAGGATAAATGTCTAAACATTACATGACCATAAAAGGAAAATACCGGAATCAAACATCGGTAGTCCAAAAGTAAAGCTCATCACACACAAACATAAGTACTGTGAATGAAAGGACTAAACAATGTCCATGGCAAGAGTATCAAAGTAAAGATAATGCATAAAGTAAAGAAAGGCTAGAAAGCTTCCAGTCCATATGCACGTACGCTTAAAGTCTACGAGCGTCCCTGAGTACCTGCCGTTTTGGGAACATAGAAAAGGAAAACGACTGAGCAATACGCTCAGTGCACGAATGTACAATAAAGCATGAATAGTATAAGCATATAAGCATATAACAGCGGAAGAAACTAAGTCCCGAATAACCCGGTTAAGTCTTGGTAAAACTGGTTTTATAGTTTGAAAAGCCTTATGTTTATCTTATAAAAAATGTTTAACATATTCTACCATTAGCCAATATAGGTCATGAAAATCCACCGTGCATGAATACTTGGAGGGGTGACCTCATCATGCAAATTAGAGGGGCTGCCTCTAATTTAATATACTGGTTTAGGTAGGCGGGATCAGATCCTTGTGAAGGATGCAAGGCACACACCACATTCACACTGAGTAATCTGCTGAAAACATGTAACTAGGATGCACCCATACGTCCCACATGATAAATAAAATAATATGGCCAAAAACTGAAGGGACGCCACGAGCAATCACTCCGCCGTGGGGAAGTCATAACACCAGTGCCTCTAGTGTTATGGTTATGGTACCTCCATAACTAGGTGAAACTGGTCATGCATGCATATGACTATAGGTATTCTAAATTAAACATAAGCAAATCAAACATATAAACTTATACTACGGGAAAACAGTTGGCTGCATACCGGGAATCCTAATAAGGAAAGAATGTCCATACTGAAAGGACGAGAATCCGTACCTTATGTCCAGTGAACGAAGAAGACGAACTGAGGAGAGTCCTACTTCGGTATCACTAATGCTACATAAATACATACGTGTATAAGTATCTGATTACTAAATACGTAACTGGTTTTATGTCATGTCTTAGCTTATTTTATACGTTCATGTCATGTTTTACTGTTTAAAGCCTTAAACTGTGTTTATCTTATATTCTGTCTATTCTGATTAAGTTTTACTTGTATTTCATGTATGATTATACTTACTGTGTAATAATAAGTAACTTTCTAAAAATAGCAGGTTTCCTAAAATAGAAAGTTTCCAAAAATAGAAAGTTACCAAAATAGAAAGTTTCAAAAATAGAAAGTTTACAAAAATAGAAAGTTTCCAAAAATAGAAAGTTTACAAAAATAGAATTACTGCTTAAAATAGATAAGTTTCTAAAAATAGAAAGTTTCCATAAATAGATTAGCTACCTTTTTTAAATAAGTTTCTAAAAATAGAAAGTTTCCATAATTAGATATAAGTTGGTTAAATAAGCTAATTATATAAGCTTAAGTGTTTTCTGATTATTTTTCTATGTCATAATGATATAAGGTACAGTTTATTAATTATTACATGTAATTTAAATAAACTATAGGTTAAAAGTATTTAATTAAATATATCATATTTTTAATTAAATAAAGTTAAATACTTAGGTTAAAACATGTATTATTAATTATTAATAATATAACCTAAGTCATGTTAATTAATTAATTATAGCCATGGTTTTTAATAATTAGTTAATTATAGTCTAGAAAATATAAATACTTAGGTTAAAAATCCATGATCTAATAATCAAATTATAACCTAAGTCATGTTTTATTAAATTAATATGTCATGTTTTATTAATTTAATTCTTAACATATTACTATTAAAATCATAATCTTAACATAATCAATGAACCTGATCGTGACTAGAAACCATGAACCGGACCCATAATCAACACCATACCCTGAACCACTTCGGGGTTCTCTCCTATTTGCTGCTGTCGTGGGACCCACAACACCAAACCGAGACCTTGAGGTCTCGGTGGTGGTTCATAAGCCAAACCGAGACCCCTTGGGGGTTCGGTTTAGGCGCCGGCCACATCAAAACACCCCTAAATCTCATGTTTTGATTTACCCCATAACCATTGACATGTTTAATTAATGTTTTTAATTAGTTTTTTAAAAAAAAAACATCATGATCTTATTTAATTTATTAAATCAAAACTTCAAAGAAAATGATTAAAAAGGTATACCGAATGGGTGGATCAAACGAGGATGAACACACACGAATACTTGCACCAAATTCAAGATCAAAAATCAAACAAACACCCACTTTCTTGTGTTTATATGCGGCGGCCAAAGTGAGAGCAAGGAGAAGGAGAAAAATATTTTTAGGTTTTTTGTTAATTTACTGTAAAGTGAAAAGTGACTAAAGGTTTTTACCATAACCCCTTGTTAGTAAAAGTTTGATGGGCTTGGCCCATCCCTTTGGTGTAGCCGCGGGTAGGCGCCCCACATGCGGTACCCGTACCTTTTCCCGAGTCTAATTATTTTAGTGTTCGTTCGTGTTTTATCGTGTTCGTGTTTTATGTGTTCTCGTTAATTATTAACCGTGACTTAATATATTTATTCGTGTTCGTAATAAATATATATATACGTATATTAATATTAGCTCGTGATTAAATTACGTTCATGATTTCATGATCGCATGTTCGTGATTAATTATTGTTTAAATAATTATTGTGTGTTCATACGTAATAAATACTTATCGTGTTCTAACACGTTCGTAATACGTAAAATTCTAACACGTGAACGTAATCATACTATAAAAGGAAAGTTTTAATCTAGTACGTACGATCTTAAGGGTACTATTCATGGTAAAAGCATGCGGGTTTTATACTCTGATGTGAAAGAAACAAGAATAATGGATTTGAAGCTTTCATACAACACCTTCAAATACAAAGAAGAGGAAACTCTTATCAAACTTTCACCAGATATAAAGCTCTGATGAATGAACTAGTAAATGATGGTGTTGAACTTTCAAAACTAGAAATCAACACAGTTTTTGTAAATGCATTGCTAAAAAAGTGGCTCAAATTTTGCCAAAGCTTGAGAAATGCTAATCACATTAAAGATTATGATCTAGCCTCTCTTTTTGGGAAACTAAAATATGAAGAAAACCTAGTTGATAGGATTTCTTAAGGCACCAATAAGAGTAAAGCATTAACAATTGCTACACCCTTGTCAACAGCCTTCTTCAGTGAAGCTGTCATTCAGGATTACCAAGATAGTCCTGATGATGAAGAATACACAAGAACTAGTGAGGAATATTTGAATGACCTTCAAGAGGAATTTCATGAGAGAGCTCTTATAGCCAAGTCTAGAAGGTTATTTAAGAAGGGAGGTAAGTTCTCCAGCACCACAAAAGCCACAGCTGATACTGTGTGCTTTAAATGTGGAAAGGCTGGACACTTTGCTAAGGATTGTTTCTCCAAAACATCCATTACCTCTTACCCCTCACCAGTTCAGTCCCGATCATCTGGTTCATCTCCATTCCAACAAAACAAATTGCTTCATCTTCATTTCAGCAACACAAGGCTGAACATAGGCTAACAAAAGACTTTGAGGCAAAGTATAGAGGAATCAAAGCAAGACTGACACTCATGAGCACTGAAGGGCCATCCCCAAAATTCACCATACAAGAAAAGAAAAAGAGGCTCATTGTTGAAGCTTATAAATACGATGAAGAGTAAGTCTCTTCAGATGATGATGAGATGGTGAATGTAAAAGTGTTGATGGCACTTGCTGATTATGAAGGCCTAAACTCAAATGTTGTGACCAAGGAAAGTGCTCGTAATGGTGAATGGGTTAATATCACAAATAAAAAGGTATAAACTCTTCTTGAACTAGAATATAATGATGACATTAAATTTGTCTTTGATTACCTATGCATTGATCTAAAATTTGTTGAAGAACAAAGAAACAATCTTCTTGAGAAATATCATAAAATTGTTCTTAAACTAGAAGATCATGAAAGTAAGTTAATAGAGTTAAAAAAAGGATAAACTTGATTTACTTACTTTTCAACAGTTAAACACTGAAAACATTGATGAAAACAAATCTTTAAGAGTTGAACTAAAAGAAACTAAAGATATAGTGAAATCATGGCTTAGAAACTCTGATATGGTTAATCAGTGCATTAAAGAACAAATTCCAGCTCAAAAAAGGAAAATGCTTGGTGCTAAAGGATCCTCCAGCACCAACTCTCGTGATATTGTATTTGTCAAAGCCTCAAATGAGGAAGGTAGCTCGATCCCTGACATTATAAGGCCAGGTGAAGAGAATTAATCAAACCATGACACTGGACGTATCCTTCTCCCTGAGTTTCATGCAAGTGTTGATTCTTTAGCACTTGTTGAGTCTTCAGTTACTGAAGATGACTCAGATGATGATATAGACTTTAGTAAGCACCCCACTTCCTCCTCTGGAAAAACTAGCTGGTGTTGAACCTTCTACTGGTCCAAAATCAATCCAGTCTATCATTAAGTCTCACACAACATAAAAAAGTAGTTCTCCCAAACATGTCAAAATTGACACATCAAAGAAGTCTTCAGCTCCTGCTGAGAGTTCACATATGGGAACTACTTCTTCAGTCTCATCAAATAAGCTGAAGAATGCTAGATCTGAGGAAGATTAGAGAATGTCGCTTGTTATGCAAGAGATCAATGATCTCAAATTAAACTTAGGCAACGACAAACACCAACTCGATTTAGAGATGAACCCTCAAACTCTTCACATTATAGATACAAAACACAATTCAAAAGGGCTTGTGACTTACGTGGTCTAAACAACCATCTTACTAAAACATGCCTTAAAGTAATTTATTGTACTTAATGTGAGAGAACTCATCACCACACTTGTGAACATACTGAATATATGCTTGCAAAAAGTAGTGTTGATGCTTATAACAATGGGGCATCTCATTCCAAGCGAATCATGCCTTTCCCACCATGTGTTCATTGTGGTATGAACAATCATCGCTCAGATGACTGTCACTATTACCCTACATGTAACATTTGTGGAAGTTGTGACCATGACACTCATGGACATAATCGATTAATCTCTCTCAAAAGAGGCATAAAACCAAGGAACCCAAGCTCTATTACCAAATGATGTGAAACATGTGGAAGCAATGTCCACACTACATCTGATCACAATCATATAGAGTGGTTCAGAAGAGGTGAATCCCTTCAGGCCTAAAAAGGAAAATGTTGTACAAACCTCTCCTTCTTATTCTGAGCAATCCTATTCAATATCCTCATCAAAAGGACCCTTCAGATCTAGAACACCATCTAGATCTAAGACACCCACCCATCAAAGGTGGGTTTCTAAACAAAACTGATCATTTCCTTAACTTGTGTAGTGTGATCTCAGGAATCCTATTTGGTACTTGGATAGTGGCTACTCAAGGCATATGACTAGAACCAAAAGTTATCTGCACAAGTATAAGGAGGGACCAGGACCTAAAGTAGTATTTGATGATAACTCATCAGCTTCTACTAAAGGATTTGGTTCAGTGAAATGCAATGGTATAGTTTTCTTAAAGGTAGCATATGTCAATAGATTAAAGCATAACCGCATCAGCATCAGTCAACTTTGTGAGCAAAATACCTAATTCTGGTTTATGACAAAAAAGGTACAATCTTCAATCCCAATCATGAAATTTTTATAATTGCTCCTAGAGTTAAAGATGTTTATGTCATGAACATGAACTCTACTCAGGAGACATGCTTCTTTTCTAGGGCTTCAGATATCACCATCTAGCTTTGGCATAAGAGGCTTTCACATCTAAATTTCAAAACAATCACTCAGCTAGCAAAACAAAATCTTGTTATTGGTCTCTCTTCACTTGTCTATTCCATGGACAAACCATGCGCAACATGTGAAAAAGGGAAGCACCATAGGGCCAGGTTTAAAACAAAACAAACTTTCTCAATCAAAGAAAGTCTTCATCTACTACACATGGACTTATTTGACCCTGTCTCACCTGTGGAAACCTTGGTTTCCTCGAATCTTTTAGCTTCTAGGCATAGCCATTTTTCATATGATTAACAATCAAAGCGGAAAAGAACAATAACTATGTAACAAGGTGTTTGGGCACAATAACACATGAATTAAACAAAAGGATTGCTAATTATATTAATAATCAACAACCACTAGGTGTGTATACATTAATCCCACACCTAGTCGACACACGCTTTAGGTTTACATTGTGAATGAAAGTTATGAATAAAACCTAAGAACCTTGTTCCTTTTATAGACTAAGGATTAGGGTTTTACAAGAGATAACTATGAATAAACATGCATATCTTCTATTTAAATAATTAATACAGAATATTAATAAATAATACTCTGAATACTTATCCTAAATAGATATTTCCAACAACGTTTGACTTCTGTTGACTTCTGTCAACGCCTAATTTACACTTGTCAACGCTTAGACACAATGTGTCAACATTGAACAAATGCCTTCATGTTTTCTTCGTTTTGAGTTTCTGCCACATCAACTTTTTGACCCAACAATCTTCCCCTAGTTGATTTCGGCAAAACTCTTTGTGTATCTCTTGTAAGTGGTACATTATCTTCAAATTGCTTCCCCTCAAATGTAGCATGCATGTCTTCCCCTTTTTGTCACATCAACAGGGAAGGAAACAAAGTATGCAATCGAAGATTCTCCATATGTAGACTCTATGTAATGATTTTGAAGAAAAATAACTTATAATAATCTGGATGTAGAAGTAGAGTAACCCAAACCGATGTTCCATGTCTTGTACTATCCATGTGATAAAGAACTTATACTCATGGCAAAATATAAGCAGACCTCGATCTCTTGTCAACATTCTCATCCTTTTTTAGACACTGAGCACGATAATGTAACTCCTTCAAGTGTTATGACAAGTCTTCGTCACCATTCATGTAAGCACGAACAAGTTATTGTTAAGTCAATGGTTGTTGTCCACAACTTAACAATATGATAAAACACATACTCGCGAAAATCTTCTTCAAGCATCAAACTTACCATAAGAATTCTTCCCCTTAATCATATACCGCTTCTAATAAAAATATCCGAGCCATAAATATCAATTTGATATTCTGTATAAAAACGGAGATCCCATGTACCTTCGTATGTAAATACCTCTTTTTGTGTGCCAAAATCTATCCAATTTTCCAAACAACAGCTATTCCTTTTATCGTCCAATATCCTTCTTTATCCAAGATATAAGCACTGTGTGTTGTCCAATATCGGACAACACTTGTCAACGTTTGAAAATCTTTATATCGGACAACAAGTGTTAGCGCTTCCCAACAGCGCCAACTTTATTCCTGTCAGCGTCTACAACTGCTGACGTAATCTGTGCTACAATTTTGAACAGCGGCTAGAAAAGATTTACTCGTACCAATCTTCAATCAACCAAAATACTAGCCCAATACTTTTTCAGCCCACATAACCCATTCACGTCCAATATTCTAGCAGCATAATATCATGGGATAAACACAACTCCTAAAAATAAGGGAAACATAATTGTATCTTCTATAGCATCCAAAATCAGACGTGATATATATGCCACAAATCTTATCCAAATATGCTTCAATAAACATATATTACCCCACGTTATATTCATAAGAATGGATCACAAAAGTCAACCATTACTCTTGACTTTTCCTTAACTGTCCCACATTAAACTCACGTGAAGATGAAACTTTTGGACCACAACCTCGACTAATGAGCAGCAACCGTTTATAACGTAGCATCTCTCATCTATTGACTAAAAAACATCACTTTAAGCTCTTGGACATCTTCTCCATTCGTTGTTTTACATCCCTCATGTGAAATCAAATCACAATCTACTTTCCATAAGTAATCCATGAACTATGACTACACTGTTATGATATAAACCCTAGAAGTAGACAACTTCAAACTGAAACCCTAATTAGGGTTAACAGAAAATCGTACTAGGGTCTGAAACTTATGTATCATCATGCTTTATAACAGCCACATACCTCCAACTTTTCTGCTTCAAGTCGATTTTAGGGTTTATAGAAACCCTAATCATGATTTTATGTGAAAGCAGAAAATTGAGTACCTTTACTTCAACCAACTTCGACAGACTATAATTCGATATTAAAAAATCCAATCGAAGATCGCTCCAGTGATATCCTATACACAAGTGCCAAGAATCTACAGTAAAAATTTCACGATGATCCAACGGTTAACGAAGGAGAAATCATGTTTTTACTACGGCTGTTCACAGAAAACTGCATCCATTCTGTTGCTGACTTTGACGTGCTATAACTTTTTATTGGGGATATACCTTGGCAATCCCTCCAGTGGATATCTAGATATATGTGTGTAGAACACACATAAAAATTTTTGTGGCGATCCAACGGTTTAATAAAAAGTTATAGCCTTCTGAATACTGCTGCGCACACAAAATCGCCCAGAAAAACCCTAGACGGGTTTTTCTTTTCTTCTCAATACACGAACACCTTGTTGGTCCTAGCATCACGAGCCACGAGGCTCTGATACCAAATGTGGAAACCTTGGTTTCCTTGAATCTTTTAGCTACTAGGCATAGCCATTGTTCATATGATTAACAATCAAAGCGGAAAAGAACAATAACTATGTAACAAGGTGTTTGGGCACAATAACACATGAATTAAACAAAAGGATTGCTAATTATATTAATAATCAACAACCACTAGGTGTGTATACATTAATCCCACACCTAGTCGATACACGCTTTAGGTTTACATTGTGAATGAAAGTTATGAATAAAACCTAAGACCCTTGTTCCTCTTATAGACTAAGGATTAGAGTTTTACAAGAGATAACTATGAATAAACATGCATATCTTCTATTTAAATAACTAATACAGAATATTAATAAATAATACTCTGAATACTTATCCTAAATAGATATTTCCAACAGCGTTTTACTTCTGTTGACTTCTGTCAACGCCTAATTTACATTTGTCAACGCTTAGACACAATGTGTCAACGTTGAACAAATGCCTTCATGTTTTCTTCGTTTTAAGTTTCTGCCACATCAACTTTTTGACCCAACATCACCTAGGGCTATTTGTCATGAAAAATATACACTTGTCATTGTTGATGAGTACTCTAGGTACACCTGGGTATATTTTCTGACAAAGAAAAGCCATGCACCAGATGTCATCATGTCTTTCATCAAAAGAGTTAAAAATCAAAATGAAACTCATGTCAAAAAACTCAAAACTGAAAATGGCACTAAATTCAAAATTCACACACTTATCAAGTTCTGTGATGACAAAGGAATTCCACAAAATTTCTCATCTCCTTACACACCTGAATAAAATGGTGTGACTGAAAGAAGGAACATAACTTTGATTGAAGCAACAAAAACAATGCTTGCTGGATCTACTCTCTCTAAACATTTTTGGACTGTTGCTGTAGCCACTGCTTGCTACACTCAAAATAGATCCATAATTGTGAAGAGACACATGAAGACTCCCTATGAAGTCTTCAGGGGGGAATTCTAAACATTTAACATGTGTTTGGGTGTCCAATATTCATTCACTATCACAAGGATCACCTTGGTAAGTTTGATGAAAAATCTGATGATGGTTACTTCCTTGGATACTCACTAGTATCCAAAGCATATAGAGTCTTCAACACAAGAAGACAATGTATTGAAGAACCCTTTCACATTACCTCCAATGAAAGCTCTGAAGCTCTCAAGTTTACAAATCCATCAGTGGATGAACTTCATATTCATGAATCTCACAACTATCCATTTGATGAATTTAAACACTATGAACCCTCTAAGAGATATAAAACAAACAATCTAGTTCCTCATATTGATCCATTTGAGGATATGAAAAGTCCTACAAAAGGGAATCGTTTAGTGTCTAATACTGATTGCTGTCAATCAAGGGATCAAAATGATCAGTCTCAAAATGATCAAAATGATCAATCTCAAAATGATCTGTCTGAAACAAATAACCAAAATGATCAACAAGCTTACACAAATGATCAGTCAAATGAACCTCCAAATAATGAACAATCTGAGTCTTGTGTCCAAAACTCTCTAGTTGTTTCAAGAGAACTAGGTCTTGGGGGTTCTCCTTCTGAACAAGAATATAGTCCTCCAATGATTGAACCCTTGTCTATGGAATCTCCTTTAGTATACACTAGGGACAGTCCAATTCCAATTCCATGTCATGAACTTTCTAGTTCTAGCTCTTAGCATGATACTAGTGCTTACTCACCGGTTCCACAAAAATACTAGACAAAAAATAGTCACATTCAGTTGGTGAACATAGTAGGCAATCCTGGATAAGGTAGACTTACTAGATCAGTGGCTAAAAAGCTAAGTGTTGCTTCACCTGGAGAATATCTCTATGCGGATTTTCTCTCAAAAATTGAACCCATAAAGATTTCTGAAGCACTCTTTCACCCTGAATGGGTAGATGCCATGCAAGATGAATAAATCAATTTGAAAGAAACCAAGTATGGAAATTGGTCCTCTTCCATATGGTAAATCAACCACTGGTACCAAATGGGTTTACAAACTCAAAAGGGATGAAACCAATGTGGTAACCAAAAATAAAGCAAGGTTAGTGGCTCAAGGATTCAATCAGGAGCCTGGTGTTGACTTTGATCAGACCTTTGCTCCAGTTGCACGTATGGAAGCCATACGAATTTTCCTTGCATATGCCACTTACATGAACTTCACCATCTACCAAATGGATGTCAAAAGTTCATTCTTCAATGGTGACCTAAAAGAAGAAGTTTATGTCAAACAGCCTCCTGGTTTTGAGAGTAGTAAATACCCAAATCATGTCTATTAGCTTTACAAAGCTTTATATAGACTGAAGCAAGCCCCAAGGGCATGGTACGAAACTCTCTCAACTTTTTTCATTGAACATATATTTGTCAGAGGAAAAATATGTTAGACATACGTTTTTACATATTTAGGAAGGATCCTCCAACGAGATACATCTAGTATGGGCTCGTGATCTAGTAAGTTACAATATAACCCATAAAGCCCACATGTAGGGTGGGCTATATATACCCCCTCCTAGCATGTTAGGAGGGACTGGTTCACACATTTCATATTCATTAATCTAATATTCTCTTTTTCTCTCTCTAGACCTCATCTTTATCTCTCTAGTTCTTCATCTATCTCCCTCTCTTGTAATCATTCCAAGGTTAGGATAATTCAAGTATTACGTAGACCTACAATTGGTATCAAGAGCCATGGGATGATTACTTTGTTTTTGTGTTTCTTATCTTGATTTTTGTGCCATTTTTAGTCTAAAAACCATAGATTTTTTTTGTTTTAATTGTGGTTTAATCTGTCCCAGTATCATCTACATAGTTATGGCAGTGATTTGGTATCTTTGTTTTGGCTAAAAACATAAAAAAAAATTGTCGTTTGGCTTGATTTTGGTGCAAAAACTCGAAAAACTATACTTTTCGTTCGAGATCCACTTTTTTAGGCGTTATTCCGAGATCTTGCATGATCTCGGAATAATTGAGTTATTCCGAAGTTACATTCCGATATCTTGCAGATAATTCCGAAATCTTGCAGATTATTTCGAAATCTTGTAGATTATTCTGAAATCTAGTAGTTATTCCGAAATCTTGCAGATTATTTTGAAATCTTGCAAATTATTCCGAAATCTTGCAGTTATTCTAAAATCTTGCAGATTATTCCGAAATCTTGCAGTTATTCCGAAATTATTGCATTTATTCCGAAATTATCTTATTCCGAAATCTTAGATTATTCCGAGATTTTGATATTCAGAAATTTATTCAGAGATTTTGACATTCCGAGATTAAGACTTAATATATTCCGAGATCTTTGATATTCCCATATTAAGACTTATATATTCCAAGATTTTATATATTGCGAAATCTTTACAAATATTCCGAGATTTTCATTTGGAAATTTTAACCGTAAGTTATTTGGTCTTGGAATTTTTGGTTTCTCAAGAACACATAATTAGGGGATTTTATCAACTTTTCTTCACTTATGAAGGAATCAAGAACGTTTACGGTTTATTTAATGGTTTGTAAAATCCCGCGAATTTATTTCTCGATTTCTCCACGAATTGTAAAACCCCGTATTGTCCTTACAACAACAAACACAATTACTTTATTTCATTGCTCGATCGATATGTAATCCTTACATTCATTTTTACATCAAACTTCAATCGAACCGTTGAATTCGACGTCTCAAGAGGGAGAATTGCGTCAAATGCAAGACAAAGCTAGAGAAAGTGTCTTTTAATGACTATTACAAAGCTCAAGGTAGGACGAGAATTTGTGACACTCTTTGGTCAAGATCGTAATGCATTCTTAGACTCGATGTTTCTCAACTTGGACCAACTAGCAGAGCACCTCTTCAAAGAATAATTTAATCACTCTGCATCGATACATGCATATAAAGTTCTCGTGAGACAATTTACGCACTTCGTCCTATTCAATATCATCAAATATGAAGAGTCTGAGATCTGCCAGTCATTTCTTCGAGACACACATATCGAGGTTCAAGATTTTCGTGGTTCATTGTTGAAATACATGACATCGGTATCGTCTTTTATTTATAAATATCACAACTTCAACTAGCGTATGATAGTGGAATGCAAGATTCTACGATGCAGATGCAAGAGAAGAATGGTCACACGGATGACAAAGAGTAGAACGCTTTGGTTAACATTGATAGCAGTGGTATAGAATCAACAAAGAATGATACTAGCAGCATGTCAGGGAATGTTACAGACATCTCTTATGATAACACCATACCCGTTTATGACAAAGAGCCTACAAATACGGTACAATGGAATGTTGTACATGATGTATATGCCGATGAAATACTGCATTCTGAGCATTCGGAACTTATTTATGACACACATGGGATTGAAAAGGGTGGTAGCAATACCACTTCTAAGACATCCGATGTGAGTCATAAAGGGGGAGAGATTAAACAGAATGTTGTAAGTTATCATGATAAATGCCATACGATTGCTTCTTCCAAGATTAAAGAGCTTGAAACGGTCGTAGCTTAACAATATAAATATCTTGAGGATGCCAAACTTGAATTTTCGAACAAAATGGACAGATTTAAAACATATTTTGAAAAACTTGAAAAGTAAAACGTTGTTCTTGAACGAAAACTGGATCAAAAAATTCTAGATTCCAAAGCCGAAAAGGATAAATTTTGAAATAAATTAAGTTGCTAGAATCTAAGTTGGCATCCCAAGATAAATTGCTAAAAGAGAATGAGACTCTAAAAGCTCAAGTTTAGGAAAAGGTTTTTTGCAGTAGCAGCTCTGAAAAACGAGTTGGGGAAAACTAAAGGAACTAGTGTGGACACTAAGCTTGAAAAACCATCAATCTTGGGGAAACCGCCTCAAAATCAGTCTGTTAGACAAGTGACTGCATTTAGATCCGAGCGATCAAAATCCTCGAGACCGTGGTTTGCCTCCCAAGTTGATATGGTTCATGTTTCTAAACCAGTCACTCCACCAACTAGGCCTAATGTGACTAAATAAGCTTTTACAAGACCTAATCACATTATTGCATCTAGCCTCCCTAGACATAGTTCAAAGAACACGTCTCGAACTAGTTCAAATGACGTTCACCATATTTTTAGTGTAAGGGAAGCTAAGCAAATGACACAATTACGTATAGGAATTTCAAACCTAGTCAGAAGTCTTCTAGATTACCGAACACTGCTAACCGTAGCATGTCATATCCTAGGAGCTTCAATCAATCCTATAGGAATTCTAGATCTTACCCGAACTTTAAACATGCTACTTGTAAAACATGTAGAAAGTGTGTCTTTAATGCAAATCATGACTCCTGTGTCAAGAAATTCCTTAATAAGGTGAACTCCCGTGATAGAGTTAAATCCCAGTGGTTAGCTAGAATCAAATCCATTGGTAAAGTTTGGCACCCCATTGGTAGAACTTTCACTCTTGTAGGAATCGAGTGCCCTTTAACTAGGATAGTCTTCACTCCTACTAAGACTACTAGGGAGTAAATTGAAAAGGATGATACATCACTTAAGCTTGAGATTAAGTCAGTCTATAAAAGGAAACCTTTGACAGCTAAGAAAAGTGAAACATCTATTCAAGTCACCTTTGGCACAAGTAAATCCAACTGTGAAACCTCACATGGTTCTAAAATAGATATTGCTAACCCATACAAAAGCATACAAACTCCTAATTAGAATGTGATAGGTGTGTAAACACCTATCCTTTTTACCACTTAATTACAATAATAACCGAGCCAAAACGTGTATTTTATGTCGTAAATGTCGGAATTATGCGTGGTTTGTGTTTTTGTTGTGATTTAGGACGAAATTGTGAAAAGTGGTGAAAACACGGGCATTCACGGGCTTTTATCGAAGAAATAGACGAAAGACGAAGTCAAGAAATCAAGAGTGCATAAAGAACGGAAGTCCAAACCAATTCTGAAGATTTATCGAAGAAAAAGTCAAAAGACGGAAGTTTACTAAAAAGCCGAAGAACTCAAGTCTTATTTATGAAGAAATGTCAAGACGAGTTTAAAGAAATCCCGAGACAAAGTCATTAAAGTCCAAGTATTAAGAAGATTAACAAAGTATTAAGAAGATCAAGGACTAAAGCATGCAATTAAAGAAAGAAGAAAGATGGAGGAAGCTTCCTAAGCACCTCCCTAATCTCCTCTATAAATAGGATTTATTTTCATTCATTTGTTTTTGTTGGCTAGAGTGACACTAGTTCTTCCACTTTTAATTACCTTGTCATTTAATTTCATGTCCATTTAAATACCTTGTCTTGCACCTTAAATACATTTAATTTCAAGTAAGTTTCCTTTTAATTCTTGTCAATCTTTATTTTTATTGTTCATCTCCTATCTACCTTTCTTTAATCTTTAATCTTTATGTTTATTGTTCATGTTCATGTTCTTATTTTATTGATTTGATTAAAGTGGGTTTTGATTATTTTGATTAGTTTTGTTAGTTTGATTGATTTGGATTGTTTGTTTATGATTAGTTGATGTTTATTGATTAGTTTGATTTAATCTTTTGGTTGATTTAGATTAGATTTGTTTAGATTCGTGTATATTTGCTTTTTCCTTGTTCTTCGCTGTTCATCTTTTTCCCAGGTATATTCCGGATCAAAGCATTTGTTCCGAATCAAGGAGTTGAGTTGTGATCGTTCCAAACGAAGATTGTTTGTTGATTATTCCGAATAAAGGGCGTTCATCCGGAATAAGTGACATATTCCGGATCAAGTCCATATTCCGGATCAGCAGACATTCCGGATAAGCTGTTTGTCTCGAATCTAACATCTTCATTCGGAATATTTTATATTCCGGATCAAGGTTTCATTCGGAAGATCCAAACATTCCGGATCAGTTGTGTTTATTCGGAATAATTTATTATTCCGGATCAAGCATTTCATCCGGAATACCAAACATTCCGAATCAAGGCTTTGTGAAGAAATATTCCGGATCAAGGAAGATATTCCGGATCAAAGAGTTTCATTCAGAATAAGTGACATATTCCGGATCAAGGTCTTCATCCGGAATCTTCAACATTCCGGATCAAGGGGATTCATTAGCAACATTCCGGATCAAGCTTAAGTATTCCGAATCAAGACTTTATTCCGGATAAGTGACATATTCTGGATAAAGGATTTATTCCGGATCAAGGTTTTTGGTAAATATTCCGAGTGAAGAAGAATCATTCCGAACGAAGGTGACATTCCGGATGAGTGATTATTCCGAACGAAGGTTTATTCCGGATGAGCTGTTTTCAGGTTCTTTTTAGTTTCAGTTTTTAACTTTCTGTTTTTTAATTTTCAAGCTTTACTTTTCCCGCCTTTTTTCTTAATCGCACTTTAAGTTTAGTTGCCTTAGATTTATTTTAGCCTTGCCTTAGTTTTAAGTTTTAGTTGCGTTTTAAGTTTGCCTTAGATAGATTTAAGTTTGCGTTATTTACTTTAATTGCCATTTACTTTTTGTCACGCTTTTAATTTCTTGTCATTTATTTTAAGTTAGTTTTAGATTTAAATTAACGTCATTTACTCTTAAGTCTTGCACATTTTTAATACTACAACGACACAACTATTTGTTTCACCAAAGAACGACTGAGTCACATAGTTAATCCATTTTTCAATTCGAAGAGACCACGACAAAGAACTTTAATTTTTATACGGGCAAAAGTCGTGTATCAAATGGCGCCGCTGCCGGCTCTTTTCGTAAAGATTAACGGTTTTCTGTGAGAGACGCGTTGCTTTTTGGGATCCGTTCACTTGTGAGCGTTATTTTTCTTGCTTAAAAATTTCAAAAAACCACAAAAATTAAAAATTGTTAAAAATCCAAAAAAAAATTAAAAATTGTCAAAAATCCAAAAAGATTTTATTTTTATTGTGTATATATATTGTCTTTGTGTTTGGTATTGTTTTCTTTTGCCTTTGTAGGTGTATGCGTACTAGATCTTCTAATTATCAAGAGCCCGATCCTCGAGAAGATTTAAGTATGGCAGGTGTGAACAACAACAATAATCTACCGCACCTAAATAATAACAACAACAATGTTCTTCCATAGCCCGATCTTCGGACCATGGAGGAGCTTTGTCAACCTACCATGTTTGGACGAGGAGGACCGATTGCGCCAATGCAAATCACGGCTCCGGAGTTTTCGTTGAAGCACCACATGATTCAGCAAGTGCAAACTAATCCTTTTCGAGGAATGCCTGATGATGATGCCAACAAACACCTCGACAAGTTCATTACAATCACCCAAAGCATGAAGTTGCCCGGTGCCACAATGGATGTTCTTCGCCTACAACTCTTTCCACATACTTTATCACACCACGCCGAGAAATGGTTTGATCGTCTCCCGAAGAATTCCATTCATACTTGGGATGACATGACTCAACGCTTTTTGTCCCGCTACTTTCCACCATCCATGGTCACGAGCCTTCGCAATCAAATCAGCGGTTTCATACAAGAACCCGATGAATCTCTCTTTGATGCTTGGGAAAGATATAATGTTTTGATTGATTGTTGTCCAAACCACAACATGCTCCCTGTGACCTTAATTGATACTTTCTACAACGGTTTGACTTTTCGTGATCGTGATACGATTAACGCAGCCGCCGGTGGCACATTTATGAAAAGGAGACCCGAGGAGTGTAGAGAGCTTATTGAGAACATGTCTACTCATCATAAAAACTGGGATTCCTCCGCTTCTTCAAGGAACAACCCGAGAGTCAATATTTCTTCTACTTCAGCAAGCCCCGATATGACCGAATTCACCCGCATGATGACCGAAATGAACAAAAATATATTGCTTCTCACTACAAACCAACAACAAGTTAAAGCGGTAGCCAATCTTTGTGAGACATGCGGCGGTCCTCACCCATTCACTGATTGTCCTTCTACTCAAGGAAATCCGGAAAACGTGTATGCAGCTTATGGTAATTATTCACCGGAAAATTACCAACCTCGACCTCAAGGGGATCGAAATTTGCTGAGTTACCGATCAAACAACTACCTTTCACCCGGTTTTTCTCCTCAAAACCAAAACCCCGCCAACAACTACACTAGAAGCAACCAAATCCCACCAAGAGCTTCTAATCCTTATCACCCACCCGCTCAACAAGCCCCACCCATCAATCAAGATGTTGAAGCTATAATGAGAACCCAGGGTGAGCAAATCAAGAATCTACAGAGCCAAATTATCAATTTAAAGGGGATATTACCAAGCAAGGGAATGACATTAGATCCGAGCTTCGAGATAATATTCAATCCTCCTTCAGCAATCAAACGAATTTTAAGAATATGCTTGCTAGTTTCTTGCCCACAACTCAACCTTCTACTTCGAGTTCTCTACCTTCAAACACCGTCACCAATCCGCGAGCGAATGTGAGTGCTATTACTACCCGTAGTGGAGTTACCATAGTAAGACCACCTATTCCGCCCCATCATCTACACCTCCTCCACCACCATTTATCCCTACTCCTCCTACACCTAGTATTAGTACACCATTACCGTCTCCGCCTCGTCGTGATGAGTACCCACCAAGAATCCTCCACCAACATCTCACCCTTCAACATCTCAACCTTTACCTGCTACGCCTTCACCTTCACCACCCAAACCCAATATTCCTTATCCTTCATG
The DNA here is from genome assembly GCA_025667525.1 of Glebionis coronaria. Classification (NCBI taxonomy): domain Eukaryota; kingdom Viridiplantae; phylum Streptophyta; class Magnoliopsida; order Asterales; family Asteraceae; genus Glebionis; species Glebionis coronaria. The sequence continues at coordinate 453,571,594 of CM046879.1, forward strand.
GCTAGGCAAAACCAAAATGCACACCAAGGATGACGTTCAAGTGTCGAGCTATTTGAAGATGATCTCTCAAATGAATTTCAACATTAGCCTTGTTGAAGCACTTGTCCACATGCCGAAATTTGTCAAAGCATTCAAGGAATTGCTTAACAAGAAGGAGAAGCTGATTGAGATCGCCAACACACGCTTAAATGAAAACTGTTCTGCAGTTATTCTTAAAGAACTTCCGGAAAACTTGGAGATCCCGGTCGTTTTGTGTTGCCTTGCATTTTTAACAAAACTGAAGAATTTACTGCCCTAGCTGATCTCGGGGCCAGTATAAATTTGATGCCATTAAGTGTTTGGAAAACACTATCATTACCCGACCTTACTCCAACAAAGATGACTCTTGAGCTTGTAAATCGCACTCTCGCTTACCCCGTTGGTATTGCCGAAGATGTGTTCATTAAAGTTGGCACCTTCACTTTTTCGGTCGACTTTGTTGTTGTTGATTATGAAATGGACCCTCGTGTTCCTTTAATACTTGGTCAGCCATTCTTGAGAACCGGACGAGCTTTAGTTGATGTTGCCGAAGGTGAGCTCATCTTAAGAGTCGGGGATGATGCACAAGTTTTTGAAATGGGGAAGCTTACTAGCAAATCCTTTGGAGGACGAGAATCAGCGAATATGATCAATGTGCTTGATGACTTTGTCGTCTACAACAATCCTCTATTCGATTCTTGCATTGATAATCCACTTTTTCAAGATGATGTGGACGATTCTCTCTCCAATTTAGAACCTTCTCCCATATATGATTCTCCACCGATCTTTGATGCTTATGATGATGATTCTAGCTCAGATTCGGATGATTATATTGACTTTACTTCCGAGTATCCCGACATGCCCACGTATGATGATTTTGATGAGGCCGATACTCTTTCGAGTGATTCTTCACATGATGAAGATCCTCCGCCATCACTTAATCCTACTTTGGACGATTACTCATTTGAGGAAGACTTCTCTACTTTTCTTAATACATACTTCCCTCATGAGAGTGATGCACCTCCTTTGGACTTTGATAATTATGGTCTTGATCCTACTTTGGATTTGAAGAAAATTCTTTCAAAGGAGAAGCAACCGGACGACACCAACATCCGCAGCACGTATGATTTAACACCTCTTTGTCCACCTTCTGAGGACGAGGTTGTGCATCTTCTTCGCGGATCATCTTCACATTCTGCTGAGCCTGAGTGCTATTTTCCCCTAAAGGAAAAGGTGTTCGACCCTGGTATCGATACTTTTCAGCCATCTCAGTATCCGTCTGATGAAATAAAAGGAAAATTTTTTGGAACTACTGAAGATATGCTTGCACCACTTCACCCGTGCTTCCATCGTGCTCCGTCTTTGCTTAAGGGAACCTTGCCTATTCTTCTTTGGCTTGCCTTGTTCGCCTTAAGCTTGTGCTATTTGATGGACGAAAACTATGTCTTTGATCCCGGTGGAAATGTTTCATGCTTCTTCCTATGATAATCAAGGTCGAGTAAGGCTCACGAATCGGTTAACAAAAATCAAGCGCTTCTTGGGAGGCAACCCATGTATCTATCTTTTAGCTTTCTTTATCCTAAGTGTAGGGGAGACCCGTTGGTGTTTGCTATCTCCTCTCTTCTAATGTTCAGGGATTCGAGCGCTCAATGATCCTCTCTTGATGATTTTTGACGATCCGTGATCCCGTGTTCCCATCTTCCCGGTTCTATCCTAAACTCTTTTCGGTTCACTATTTTATATTTTCCAATATTAAAATAGGAATCTCTTTAGTTGTCTTTTCCTTAGCGAGATTTAAACAACATGCACAATGTCCTAAGTTTAGGAGACTTTACTCCCACATGCTTAAACATTGAGGACAATGTTTATATTAAGTGTAGGGGGGACTTTTATCGAAGTTAAGTGGTCCTTTCCTTGTATTTGTCCTCATTTTAACCGAAAAATCAATTTTTCGACATTTTTCAAAATTTTTGATCTATTTTGTCCTATTAATTTTTCCTTTTGTATAGTTATTTTCTTTCCTTATTAGAATAAATTTTAATAAAGTGGTTTTAATTTTCAAACGTTGTGAATCTTTTGACTCAACCCGAGTTTACTTATCTAAGTCACTCTAGCTAGTATCCTTAACGTGTTTAAATCAAGTTTTGCTAGGCTTTTATATAGGGAGCTATAAAACGCGAAAGTCTTAATTCTCACGGGTTAAGAACAAGAACTTTTCGCAAGTTCCTATAATTGATCCTAGAGAGTCGTTTATCAAGGGAACTTTAAAATGCAATTTCTAAACTTGAAAAAGTCTAAGAGTTTGCAAGATCCTATAGACGACTCGAAAACCCAAAACTTTGATTTAATAGGCTAAGCATCCACGAGTCTCATTCCTTGAGATTTTAAACTGTGGAGAACGAGAGATGATAGAGTCAATTATAAGTTTGGTATTCTTTCGTGAATTTATGTGAGTTAATTATAATCCTATTATCCCATCGCTTGCTAATAAATTTATCTGCAATAAATAAGGTTGTACGATTTGAAAAGTTACTTAGCTTCTAGCCCAAGATCGTTTAAAAGTTGCTCGGTATGGATTAGAGTTCATAGCCAAGGCATAACTTATTGAAGCGGGATGCGAAGATTGGCGAGTCCGAAAAGGCCCTAACAAGGCATGAGGGCTACATTTTGTTGCTAAAGATCCAAAAGTGATGTGAAGAATCATTTATCAAAAATCAATATGAAGGATCGAGACACACGACGAAAAGCAAATACTCCCGTAAAGATCATGGAGAAGTGTATCCGAAAAGACCCTAGCAAGGTATGAGGATAAATAGATCCAAGTCGTAAAAGGAGGCGGATCGTTGTATATCAAAGTCCAAAATAAAGATTGGAGAAAAATGAAGAAGTCGTGGTCCATATATGAAGAATCTCTCAAAATTTCAAGTGAAGAAATTCCTATTATGAAGAGAAGGCCATTATTTCATGAACGTCTCTCAAGATTTGAAGTATGAAGTCGCTGCCAAATATCGGTCCGAGAAAGGTCTCAAATCGCGAAGCGAGTTATGCCAAGATATGAACTTTTTGAGGTCCCGAGAAGCAGTTTTAAAAGATTTTGTCATTTAGCTAACTATTGATTAAATCGTCCCACTTTATTTTCAGCCTTAATAACTATCGAAATAAGTCAAACAATGCATCCTCGTGATCATTCAAGACAAAAATAAAATATAAGAGATACACCTAGGAATAAGGGAGTCTAAGTGAATAATTGGCCCACATGAGTTCGTGTTAGTTTGCTAACTTATAATAACAATGATCTCGTTTTTAAGCTTGGTTTGGAGAACGTGAAAATTTGAGGATGATGATTATTCATGACATTTCCAAAACCCGAAGGTATGTTTTTGATTTCATTACTTTGAATGTTTATAATTTTCTATCTCTTTAATAAAGGCCAACGTGGATTGATTAAGATGAAAAATGTAAACATGCTTTGTAACTAATGCATTGCATTAGGACATTGCAATGGTCAAGTGTAGGGGATTTGATAGGTGTGTAAACACCCATCCTTTTTACCACTTAATTACAATAATAACCGAGCCAAAACGTGTATTTTATGTCGTAAATGTCGGAATTATGCGTGGTTTGTGTTTTTGTTGTGATTTAGGACGAAATTGTGAAAAGTGGTGAAAACACGGGCATTCACGGGCTTTTATCAAAGAAATAGACGAAAGACGAACTCAAGAAATCAAGAGTGCATAAAGAACAGAAGTCCAAGACCAATTCTGAAGATTTATCGAAGAAAAAGTCAAAAGACGGAAGTTTACTAAAAAGCCGAAGAACTTAAGTCTTATTTATGAAGAAATGTCAAGACGAGTTTAAAGAAATCCCGAGACAAAGTCATTAAAGTCCAAGTATTAAGAAGATTAACAAAGTATTAAGAAGATCAAGGACTAAAGCATGCAATTAAAGAAAGAAGAAAGAGGGAGGAAGCTTCCTAAGCACCTCCTTAATCTCCTCTATAAATAGGATTTATTTTCATTCATTTGTTTTTGTTGGCTAGAGTGACACTAGTTCTTCCACTTTTAATTACCTTGTCATTTAATTTCATGTCCATTTAAATACCTTGTCTTGCACCTTAAATACATTTAATTTCAAGTAAGTTTCCTTTTAATTCTTGTCAATCTTTATTTTTATTGTTCATCTTCTATGTACCTTTCTTTAATCTTTAATCTTTATGTTTATTGTTCATGTTCATGTTCTTATTTTATTGATTTGATTAAAGTGGGTTTTGATTATTTTGATTAGTTTTGTTAGTTTGATTGATTTGGATTGTTTGTTTATGATTAGTTGATGTTTATTGATTAGTTTGATTTAATCTTTTGGTTGATTTAGATTAGATTTGTTTAGATTCGTGTATATTTGCTTTTTCCTTGTTCTTCGCTGTTCATCTTTTTCCCAGGTATATTCCGGATCAAAGCATTTGTTCCGAATCAAGGAGTTGAGTTGTGATCGTTCCAAATGAAGATTGTTTGTTGATTATTCCGAATAAAGGGCGTTCATCCGGAATAAGTGACATATTCCGGATCAAGTCCATATTCCGGATCAGCAGACATTCCGGATCAGCTGTTTGTCTCGAATCTAACATCTTCATTCGGAATATTTTATATTCCGGATCAAGGTTTCATTCGGAAGATCCAAACATTCCGGATCAGTTGTGTTTATTTGGAATAATTTATTATTCCGGATCAAGCATTTCATCCGGAATACCAAACATTCCGAATCAAGGCTTTGTGAAGAAATATTCCGGATCAAGGAAGATATTCCGGATCAAAGAGTTTCATTCGGAATAAGTGACATATTCTGGATCAAGGTCTTCATCCGGAATCTTCAACATTCCGGATCAAGGGGATTCATCAGCAACATTCCGGATCAAGCTTAAGTATTCCGAATCAAGACTTTATTCCGGATAAGTGACATATTCCGGATAAAGGATTTATTCCGGATCAAGGTTTTTGGTAAATATTCCGAGTGAAGAAGAATCATTCCGAACGAAGGTGACATTCCGGATGAGTGATTATTCCGAAAGAAGGTTTATTCCGGATGAGCTGTTTTCAGGTTCTTTTTAGTTTTAGTTTTTAACTTTCTGTTTTTTAATTTTCAAGCTTTACTTTTCCCGCCTTTTTTCTTAATCGCACTTTAAGTTTAGTTGCCTTAGATTTATTTTAGCCTTTCCTTAGTTTTAAGTTTTAGTTGTGTTTTAAGTTTGCCTTAGATAGATTTAAGTTTGCGTTATTTACTTTAATTGCCATTTACTTTTTGTCACGCTTTTAAATTCTCGCCATTTATTTTTAAATTAGATTTAGATTTACTTTAACGTCATTTTCATTTACGTCTTTGCACATTTTATTTTAAAAAACAACCAAAAATATTTGTTTCACCAAAAACAATTGAGTCGTACCTTGAACCGGAAATCAATTCGTTAAGATACCGAAAACGAACTTTTTCAACTAGTAAAATCTCCTACATTAGAATGCAAGTATCAAAGTTAAAGTTCAACAAGAACAAAACGGTCCAATCGTTGTATTCCGTTCAACCGAAGACATCTCAGAGTTTGGTTGCTAAAGAGGCAGATATCTAAGAATCAGTTGTCTCAAAGGATTCGCGGTTAAGCTTACAATAATGGTTCGTCGATAAATGATAGACGATGACCCGATCTTCAAAGAAAGGAAAGTGTATATTTAATTGCACTTATCCTCAAAACGAGAAATTAAATTTTCTCGGACACGAGCTTGCATTAAACTATTCAAAAGTTTTAAGCTCATGTAAATGGCTTACAGTCATATTACAGATTGTGACCCGAACTTCAAAGAAAGGGAAGTTTATCTCGTCAACGATAACTTACCCTCAGAACGAGAAATTAAATTTTCTCGGACACGAGCTGGAATTAAAACTATTCAAAAGTTTTAAGCTCGTGTAAATGGCTCGTCGTTAAATGACAGACGATGACCCGATCTTCAATTAAAGGAAAGTTTATCACGAACGATAACTTATCCTTAGCAACGAGAAATTAAATTTTCTCGGTCATGAGCTTGTATTAAAACATTCCAAGTTTTAAGCTCGGAAAGGAAAGTATATCTGTTGATCCTATTCAATCCATAACACAAGATTCTTAGAGAGAGAAAGAGAAGAAAAGTAGAAAGAGAAAGTAGAGAGAGAAGTGGAAGGTTTACACTAAAACTATGTGTTTAATGAAATGAACCAACACCCTCTTTCACATGTGAAAGAGGGTTATATACCCCACGAACCAATGGGCTTTCCATGGGCCGTGGGTTTGTGACTTGGGCCGGGCTTGGCTTAGTCTTGGGCTTACGCCCCTAACTTAGACAATATTAGCTTAAAGTCCAAGCCCGGTTATCCCGACTAACCTATTACAATATAAGACCTTTTAACGACTAAGATGACCTATTACATTCTTGTTCGACTATATAAAATATAGGGCTAACAATCTCCCCCAATGTATCGGTCATCTTTAAAAGCTTAAAAAACATAAGATGATTGAGTGAATACATTCTTGTAGAGGAGATCTTCCTGCTTTGGTCTTGTATCTTGGTCTTGATCTTGTTTGTAACAACTTTGTTCCTTCATGCTTTCGTGATCTTTATCTTGAGCCTTTGTCATTTGACTTTGAGTGCTTGAGATCTTCATCTGTACTCCTTGTGACTAAGATGAACTATTACATTCTTACATTCTTAGGTATCTTGATTATCGCCATCTTGTGCTCTTGTGACTTCTGAATCGACATCGGTATCACAGCTACGCCACCTTCTTGATATGCAGCAACATATATAGACACGGATGAAATGGCTTTGAACATTTCACCCTAACTCGGTAGCGTTTTACCTCCGGTCGGTGAAGACCGTTAAACGGAATTAAGTACCGTACCTGTGATCAGGTAGATTCGATTAAGAACCTCCTTGACAGGGTTTCCCGGCGGTAGTAGCCAGTTCTCTTTACTCGACCGTCTCAAAGCAGACTGCGAACGTAAAGAGTGAATCATAAGGATAAATTATCCGTCTGATTAGAGTCGTCAATTCAGATTTCCTGGAACAAGTTTGATTCTAAAAGAATCGCACCATTGTTGCTTTCCAGTTTGTCACAAGCTTGATTCATAGAGAATCTTGCGAGTTACCTACCGCAGTGCTGTTTGATGTTGACACTGGAAGGATTTCCATTCGTCACTGTGAACACTAATGAGTGTCACTCTGAATGTTCTGGCAAGATCACATGGATTTTGCGAAGAAACCTGGAATCAAGTTTGAATCAATTAAGAATCAAAACTTAGTTGCTTTCCAGTTCTCACAAGTTTGATTCGTGTAGAATCGCACAAGTTACCTACCATGAGCTTGTTTGATGTTGGCTCAAGTAGGATTTCCATCTTCATTGTGAATCATATCACTCAGATGTTCTGGCAATATCACAAGGATAATGCGTAGGACTCGATTGTGTCCTAATGAGATGATAGATAGATCTCGTTTGGCTCTAGACTCAATAAGTGCATTTTGGTATTCGGAGGCTGGAGCAGACTGCCACCTTTTCAATATTAACTGACTCGGAGTGAGAAAGTCAATAGATACGTGTTGATCTCCGTGACAATGAGACAAGTTTCTTTTAAGAGAAACTCGAATGGCTGGGGAAGGGTTGTGCATCGTATCACTGGGTCCATGACACTTGTCTTCAATAGATGTATTGACCCGGTTTCTGCCTAAGTTGCATAGAATATTCAACTCCTTCAATGCTTACCAATACGTCATCATTAGCACCTTGTTGTGATTGTTCTAGTGCTAACTTAAGTAATTGGTCCGCATTCAGCTTCATTCCACTCCATCTTTCCTAAGGACAACTATTTCTAGCTATGGAATGTCCTTGGGTAGATCCCTCCGGTTCTGGTTGGATCATAGGACTTAGTTTCCTATCCTAAACCACCTTTTGACTCCATCGTTCCGTCGTGGATAGTAGGTTGTTTTGGGTATAGATCGTAACCATAAACCATTGAAAACCATTCAAAATGTTTGATAAAAATCAAAACTTTTAACACTTGAAAGTTTTACATTTCCGAAAAGCTCCCCCTACACACATGCATCGATATACAAAATAGTTTGGCATGTGAAGGAAAGAGTTGCACTTGAGTCTTTAAGATCACATGTTGCGATATATTACATTTTAATCACATTTTCTCCCCCTATCTCTAATATAAAAACATCATATTAGAGATACCAATTGATTAAAATATGACAATTTCTGAAAACCGATTGGGAGAGAAACATGTGTGCCCGCATGAATCATGGAACATTTTTAGTCGGGACGCTCCCCCTCAACAATATATGTGTGTCTTGAGACAAAATTTGACAAAATTTTAGAAAAACGACACCACAAAATATGTTGAGGTACGGAGTTGAGATGCCTTTTCCGATATAATATATTACATTTGACAATTTCATATCATTTTCGGAATGTGTTGGATACATAAAATATGACAATTTTAGAGATGTACCCAACAACATTAAAGGCTTGATTTTAAAACGCTCCCCCTCAAAAATTGATCAAAATAACATATGACATTTTTAGATATAAAAACCTATTATGAGGAAGGGAGTGTTGAACACACAATTTTGAAAGATTTAGAAAAACCTTTTGAGAAATTCTTGAAAAATTGTGTTCAACGGTTTTAAAATAATCAGGATAGAAGACTTCTCTTCTATTGATTAGGGAAAGCGCACTGAAACGTACACTCCCCTTTCGGGTCCGTTTTTCATGAGCTCAAAACTTTGATTGTTTTGTGACTAGCTCATGACCGAGAAAAATAAATTTCCCGTTGTGAAGGATAAGTTATCATCCGTGATAAACTTTCCTTAAGTTGAAGTTCGAGTTCTAAGCTGACATTTACTTAGAAATCGTTTTCATGAACTTAAAAACTTTGAATGTTTTTATGAGAAGCTCATGACCGAGAAAGATGAATTTCTCGTTGAGAAGGATAAGTTATCGTCCGAGATAAACTTTCCTTAGTTGAGGTCCGAGTTCTAAGCTGTGATGTGCCTAGAAGTCATTGTGAGAGAATATCAAGCAGCTTCATTTGCCAAAACCTCCAAGTCTTCTGGAGTCATATACTTCATACCAAGACGGCCAACGAGATACGCAAACCTATCTTTCGATAGAGCTTTTGTAAACAAGTCTGCCAGCTGGTACTCAGTTCTGACAAAGTATAGTTCCACGATGCCACGTTCCACTTGTTCCTTGATGAAGTGATATCTGACATCGATGTGCTTGGTGCGGGAGTGCTGAACCAGATTGCAAGATATGGCTATGGCCGACTTTGAGTCACAATACATAGGTATTTTATCGAAGTGGAAGCCATAATCCGTGAGTTGAGTTCTCATCCAGAGGACTTGAGTACAACACGCGGATAGAGCCACATATTCTGCTTCAGCTGATGAGAGCGAAGTGCAATCCTGCTTCTTTGACGACCAACTGACAAGCTTGTCTTCCCCTAGAATTTGTATGCTACCAGAAGTGCTTTTACGACTATCAAGACAACCTGCGTGATCAGAATCTGAAAAAGCCGTTAGATGAAAACCGGTTTCCCTCGGATACCAGAGTCCCATGTGAATGGTATTCTTAAGGTACCGAAAGATCCGTTTAACCTCTTTGAGGTGCTTTTGAGTAGGTCTGGCTTGATATCGTGCATAATAGCATGTGGCATGATGAATATCAGGCCTGCTGGCTGTAAGGTACATAAGTGACCCGATCATACTGCGATATCGCGTTTGATCTACGGGATATGAGTACAAGTCAGCGTCTAGGGATGTGGTCGACAATGGTGTACCAACGCGAGCACATGAGGTCATACCATGCTTTTTAAGTATCTCTTGAGCATACTTAGCTTGGTTAATGAAGATACCACGTGGGGATTGATGAATCTGGAGGCCTAAAAAGAATTTTAGCTCCCCCATCATTGACATTTCAAATCTGTTGTGCATTAATTTTTCACTAAAACTATGTGTTTAATGAAATGAACCAACACCCTCTTTCACATGTGAAAGAGGGTTATATACCCCACGAACCAATGGGCTTTCCATGGGCCGTGGGTTTGTGACTTGGGCCGGGCTTGGCTTAGTCTTGGGCTTACGCCCCTAACTTAGACAATATTAGCTTAAAGTCCAAGCCCGGTTATCCCGACTAACCTATTACAATATAAGACCTTTTAACGACTAAGATGACCTATTACATTCTTGTTCGACTATATAAAATATAGGGCTAACAATATCTTTTAAATAAGAGAGCTTTTCCTCATAACGAGAAATTCACCTTTCTTGGTCATGAGCTTTACCTTAAAACATTCAAAAGTTTTTAAGCTCATGAAAACGACTTCTAAGTAAATGTCAGCTTATGACTCATTCTTTAATTAAAAGGAAAGTATATCTATAATGATAACTTATCCTTATAACGGGAAGCTTACAACTTCTCGGACTTGAGCTTGTTTAGTAAGACATTCAAAATCTTAAGCTCAAGTAATTGGTTTTTTAAAAACCGTTGAACACAATTTTTCAAGAATTTTTTAAAAGGTTTTTCTAAATCTTTCAAAATTGTGTGTTCAACTATTGGTGCCAAGACGAAGTATTCATCTTTCAATTAGTGTCAAGACGTCATCACCAAGTTCACAATTGGTATCAAGACATCAATAGCAATCGTATATGTGGTGTCAAGAGATAACTTCAGACATTACGGGGGAGACCAACATTGGCTAAATGTTCTCATCATTCAGGTCCAACCTCGTAAATTATTAATCTTGTGAATACATTATCATATATGATCTTTGCTCGTGAATAATTTTATTCGCGTATCAAGTACACTCTCATTAATTTTATAGGGATCTTGTGATAATCACGGAGATAATTGGATTTGCATTTTTCTTCCCAAATTTTCTTAAAATTTCATTAAATCAATTGATATTAAAAACATCGATTGGGTTAATATTTTTAATATGGGGGAGAAAATGTGATTTAATATTGAGATCAATAATGGTTTACTTAATGTGGTGGCTCATCTCAACATGTGCGAAATGTCTTCGAATATCGTGACCTATGTTAAGGGGGAGCAAAATGGATTTTTATTTCAAAATGGATTTCATGGTGACATATACTTACCCAAAACCTATTTATTTCACGAAAGTGACGATTGTGGTGATATAAGGATGGTAGGATAGGTTAAGTTCAATGATTCTTCCAAAACCGGAGGAATCCTCCCAAGGATATTGAATAGCTAGAAATAGTAGTCCTTAGGAAAGATGGAGAAAGATTGTGAACGTAACTGAATGCCGGTCAAGTACTTAAGTTAGCACTGGGACAATCACAACAAGGTTCTAGTTATGACGTATTGGTAAGCATTGAAGGGGTTGAAGAATTAAAAGAATTGTAAAGATAAAGGGTGAAAAGAAATAAGCCATCCTTACAACTTAGGCAGAAACCGGGTCAACACATATGCTATTGAGATCATTTTAATGATGCTCGATATTGAAGATAGACATCATGGACCCAGTGATGCAATGCACAACCCATCCCAGCTAGCTTAGATATCTGTCAAAAGGTATTTGTTTTAATGTCATGGAGTTCAACATGTTATCTATCGATTTATTCACTTCGAATAATTTGGTATTGAAATGGTGGCACTCCTATCCAGCCTCTAATCTCTAAAATCCAAAATGCACGATTGAGTCTAGAGCCATTTGAGATCATCAATAATCTCATTAGGACACATTTCCATATTTCCTTGCTTCTTAACACTCTATGAAAAGTAAGTAAGATATTAAGAGTCCTACGCAAAATCTTCATGATATTACCTGAACATCCGAGTAATACGCAAGTATTTACAATGAAGATGGAAATCCTTCTTGATCAAACATCAAAAAGCTCATTGTAGGTGACTTGTGTGATTCTTTATGAATCAAACTTGTCATAATTGGAAAGCAACAATGGTTTTATTCTTAATTGAATTTAAACACGTTCCAGGCCTCTACGCAATGTCTTAGTAATCTTTCCAGAACACTCAGAGTGACACTCTTAAGTGTTTACAGTGATGAGTGGAAATCCTTCTAGTGTTAACATAAAACAGCACTTGGTAGGTAACTTGCAAGATTCTATACCAATCAAGCTCGTGACATTTGGAAAGCAACGATGGTGCGATTCTTAAATGAATCAAACTTGTTCCAGAAATCGGAATGGACGGATTCAATCATGCGGATAATATTATCCAAATGATTCACTCTTTATGTTCACAGTCAGCTTTGGACGGTCGAATAAAGAGAATGTGTTTACCCACAAAATCTTGTAAAGGAGGATCTTAATTGAAACTACCTGCCACAAGTACGATATTTAATATCGTCCAACGGTCTTCACCGATCGGAGGTAAAATTCTACCTAATTAGGTTGAAATGATTCGCTCTTTATGTTCGCAGTCAGCTTTGGACAGTTGAATAAAGAGAACGAGTTTACCCGTGAAATCTTGTAAAGGAGGATTTTAATTGAAACTACATGCCACAAGTACGATATTTAATATCGTCCAACGGTCTTCACCGACCGGAGGTAAAATTCTACCTAATTAGGTTTAAATGTTCAAAGCCATTTCATCCGTGTCTATGTTTTGTTGCTAACTGTCTTATGCAGCGTAATAAGACGGTGGCATTGCGGTGTTCGAGAAGAAGTCTTCCCCACATGCTTATACTTTATGCACTTAAGACTTCAACAAATTCAAGAATGTTCCACATCAAGTCTTCCGTTGTATCAAACTCTAAAGATTTCAATAATTTATAAAGGTATAAGTGTGTGGAACATGAAGTCACGTGGAGGCGAATATCACCAGTGAAGAATGCACAAGGTTAAGGCAAGGAAACATGCTCAAGACTAAAGCCAAAAATCAAATCAGTATATTCACAAGAACAAGATCGAAGACTCAAGCATAGTATGCTAGATTTAAGATTTTGTAAAAAGGTGTGACCTCCCTCAGGGGAAGATCGTTGGGAATACGAACTTCCTAAGGAAGTCTCGGTCACATCATAGTTAGCGTAGCGAGCTAAATATCATGAGCTATAGACTATTTAGGAATTTGTCACTTGGATCGACCTCCCTTAGGGGGGATTGTTGGAAATACGTTTTTACGTATTTAGGAAGGATCAGTCACTGCAACGAGATACATCTAGTATTGGCTCGTGAACTAGTAAGTTAGAATATAACCCATAAAGCCCACATGTAGGGTGGGCTATATATACCCCCTCCTAGCATGTTAGAAGGGTTTGGTTCACACATTTCATATTCATTACTTTAATATTCTCTTTTTCTATATCAAGATCTTATCTTTCTCTCTCAAGTTCTTCATCTATCTCTCTATCTTGTAATCATTCTAAGGTTAGGATAATCCAAGGATTACGTAGGCCTACAAAATAGATAGCACATTGTTTATCTATAAATCCAAAATTGACACCATTCATGTGCAAATTTATATGGATGACATCATCTTTGGTTCAACAAGCTTGAAACTTTGCAAACAATTTGCCAAGATTATGACCAACAAGTTTGAGATGAGTATGATGGGTGAACTTACATATTTTATTGGTCTTCAGATAAAACAATCTGACCAAGGCATCTCCGTCAATCAAGAAAAATATGTTAAGGATCTGCTGAAAAAGTATGATATAGATTGTGCTTCAGTAAAAATACCAATGGTTGCCCCTAACAACTTAGGACCTGATCTCAATGGACAATCAGTCAATGAGACTCAGTTTAGAGGTATGATTGGTTCTCTAATGTATTTAACTACAAGCAGACCTGACATTCAATTCTCTACCTGCCTTTGTGCAAGGTACCAAGCAAATCCAAAGGAATCACACCTTATTGTTGTAAAGAGAATCTTCAGATACCTAAAAGGTACACCAAGTCTAGGTCTTTGGTACCCTAATTCCTCAGGATTTGATCTCAAAGGTTATTCAGACTCTGACTATGCTGGATGCAATTTTGACAGAAAAAGCACTTTTGGTGCTTGGCAATTGTTGGGTGGCAAACTTGTGTGTTAGAGTGCTAAAAAGCAACAATCAGTTGCCATATCTTTAGCAGAAGCTGAGTATGTGGCAGCTGCTAGATGTTGTGCCAATGTTTTATGGATGAAAAGCCAACTGGCTGACTATGACATAGAATATTAAAAGGTGCCAATATTTTGTGATAACACTAGTGCTATTGCAATATCCAATAATCCAGTCCTTCACTCAAGAACAAAACACATCGATACCAGATATCACTTTATCAGAGATGAGATTGTGAAAGGGGACATTGAATTACATTTCATCCCCACCTAATACCAATTAGCTGATATCTTCACCAAACCACTGGATGAACCAACTTTCCTAAGATTGATAATGAAGCTTCGTATGCTGAACATTGATGATACAAAACTAAACCTTCAGAATTCACTAAAGAATCCTAAGGGTTCAGGCTTTCATAACTGTTTTGATTTTTGTAAGTAGCAGTGTCTGAGTAAAGGAGCGTGTAATGTCACGTGTCTATTTCACAATATGTGATTTTGTACATAATGTTTTTTCGCCTTATCTGACACACTGAAGTTGAACAACTAATCACAAAAAAATCATCAATTGCTTCTTCAGATATCTTTTAACAAAGTTTTCTTAATACCAATGAGTAGCTAGGCCTGAGTAGAGGAGCGTGCAACGTCATATGTCTTGTTCACATATGTGAGCATGTATATGGGGTTTTGTCGCCTCATCTGACGCACTAAAGCTCACAAGTATTACCATTAGGTTCAGCATAACTAGCCAATAACTTTTAAAACCAGTCAATCATGTGTTTGAAATGAATTAAATGGCATTGATTTTTTCTATGAATAAATACAAAACATTCTTCGAAAGGCACTATTAATTTATTAAAGAAAATCAAGCGTCAACATCTATAGTCAACAACCCTATGACACAAGAGGCGTTTCACTGTTAAAAGTGTCAGAAATCACTCTTTTTTGCAGAACATTAATGAGAGAGTTTGTTGATATGAGCAAAAACTCATATCAATTGATCAACAAATCACCCTAAACACAATAAAAATACCCAAACTTTGTGCTATAAAGCGGAATTATGTGGTATGTTTTGTGTTTGTGCTCAAATAGGTAAGAAGGATACATTTTCAAGCAAACAAAGGAAAATCAAGCTTAATTTGATGAAAAAGACAAAGAGGGATCAAAAGTGACAATACTTTGAAGACAAAGGACCTATCTTGACAATCTGCCAAAGATGAAGGACCAAAAGTGTAAATAAGACAAAGTCAAGATCAAAGTCAAATCTGGTCAACTCTCAAGTCAACTCAGTCAAAGGATCAAATTTGTTCAAGAATGAAGTTTGAAGGACCAAATATGCCAAAGAAATGAAGTTACTAGCTCAAATTTACAAACTGCCAAGTTCAAGGGCTTATTCTGCCAATTTTGGAAAGTTATTCAAGTGTAATCCGTGTGATAAGCTCTCAGCCAATGAGAAGCCAAGAAACTAAGACCATGGATTGCCACTTCACTGCATTAAATATACTTCAGCCGCCAGCCATTTATTGGTCACAATCCTAACAGTAACTTCCACTATCCATTTTCAGCCAATAAGAGAGCGACATGCAATAATCCATTTATCCAAAATGGATAGTGATCCGCAACTTCTGCTAACAACCAATAATATCTTGCCACGTGTCATCTTCATCAAAACGCATTGCCAGAATCGACTTTGAGCTAGAGGCGATTTCAGAAGATGATTTAAACATCAAACTTGCTTATTTTTGAAGGACGAATCCATTGGTCACAACCAATTAGGCTGAAATCAACTCAAGATAAAACCCCCAAATCTGTTCTTCATCAGAAAAACTCATTTAGCAGATTTTTTACACGTGGAAGCCTGGGATTGGTTCCAACACGTCACCAACCCCAACTGCTCTTCTCCTGAAGTCTATAAATACCATGTTTAGTTCTCATTTGTAGTAGTTGTAGAAAGTGGGAAAATTACACACACTTAGTTTTCCTCTCATCTCATTTTAGTTCTTAGCTTAACAACTCAAGAGTTTGACACACTCTTGAGTCTGTTATAGTTAGTTGTAACAAATACCTACCTTGTAACTACTTTTCATTCAATAAAATTCAAATTCCCATTTTCCCTCCAAAAGTTCTTATACTACTTACTGTTCATCTCCTGCTTCATTGATCCTTCTTGTTGCTCTTGTTAGTTTGTTATGATCATAACTTGATCATGACTTGCTAATTGAGAAGATTGTAGCTGATTTGTTGATCCAGTTCATTTCTAGCAGAATTTGATGAATTCCAGTCCAGTTATGATGATTCTCATGGTTGTAGCTGTTGATTTGATTGTTGATTAGTATGATCTAGTGCTAAAGTGGTGGTTAGCACTAGAATAGAGAGCTCAGCGCTCCTCTACTCCCCAAAGGAGGCCTTTGTAAAAGGTTTTGATGTTCTGATTTTAGTTCCACTAAACAGTTGCTTGCCTGCTCAATTCCTAGATAAACTTGTTTGTTTGCATGATCAAAGTTGTTATAGCCTGTTTCTGATCTGATTTCAGTGATTTGTTAGCTTAATTGTAGATTAATCTGCTTATTAGTTTTGTTAATTGTCCTGTTTTCAGCTTATTTCAGTCACTTTAGCTTTGCTATCCAATTTTGAGTTCTAGTTGGTTAAAGTTCTTGTTACTTGTTCTCACATACTTCATTTTGGATACTAAACTTAGCCTGCTAAAGCTCTTTTCTCAGTTTAACCTTTTGATCAACAAGTCTTCATAAAAAGTTCAAAAAAATCAGTAAAGTGGTGTTTGGCATTATCCTTGATTCAAATTTTAAGTGATAGAATGTGGTAAGTTTTGGTTCATTTTCAGTTTACTAGTCATACTAAACAGTTCTAAGTCACCTTTAAGTCAAATTCTTGGTCAAAAAGGCAATTGGTAACACAAAAAGTTTGGGTCAGTTTTCTTCTAGTTCCTATTCAGAAAGTTGTCAAATTGATCTGCTTACCATTTCTTTGTCAGTTAATGAAATTCTACCAAACCAAGTCTCATTTCTCAGTCATGATATGAAGTTTCAACTTGTATAAGGATTTTGTACAGTATCAAGTATACAAGTAGAAATAAGCAAAAGTTTAAGACATTAAGCAAACTCAAGTTTCTGTAACTTGGTGACTGATTTTTCATATCTTTAATTCCACTTCATAAACTGGTCGATTTTCTTTCACAATATCATTTAGTAAGTGTTCCTGGTTAATTTTTGAGATTTTGAGCCTATTGAAAAATCTTGGTCAAAGTTGGTCAACATAAGCACTCTTTTTGCTTATTTTAGAATTCTGAGCTTATTACTGGATGCTTTTTCATGAGACTTGATTTCCCGTCCTTATTTTGAGCTTATTAATCATTTTTATCACTAAAATCTAGTTGTGCAAGTCTGGATTAGCTTATAGCTTATTTTGTGCTTATTGGAATTGGCTTATCAGCTTTTTAGTCACTTTTAGCAAATTTCCTTGGATAGGTCTAGCTTATTTCTGATTTTGAATCATTTGCAAGTGGTTTGGTCAAATTTGGTTGAGTAATAAGCTCAAACGAGCTTATTAAAGTTTGTAACCCGTTTTTGGTTAAAAGTTTTGAAAAATTTCACTTTGGTCCTTGATGTATTAAACTGTTTGTAATAATGACTAAACTTGCTAATTTTTAGGGTTTGCAACTAAACAGTCCCTATACTTTCAAGTTTGTTAAAATTCAGTTAGAAAGTTTGAAGTTTGCTGAGAATTAGTTAAGTTGTTTGGATAGTTTTCATTTTTAGTCCTCATAGTTAACTGTTTTTGCACATTTAGTCCTCATACTTTTCAGCTTTACATTTTGAGCATTTAAATTTCATAGAATTTACATTTTTAGTCCTTATTTTATAGAATTTACATTTTGCATTTTAATTGAATAAAAACTTGGTAATTGCACTATGTTTTACATATAAGTAGACGTTATTTTTAATTTTGCAAGGCTTGTTTGAATTAGCAATAGAATATCCAAAAAACATTACCAACCAAGAACAATTAAAAACCCGATATTGTTAGGACTTTCAATTTGTTAAGAACTGAGAAAAACGAACTTCAACTATACACATTTCAAATGGCGCCGCTGCCGGTTCTTTGACTTTACGAGAGACTATCGATTGACGGTTTTCATTGGCTTTTGGGATCCGTTCACCTTGTGAACGTTATTTTTACGTATCATAAATCAAAAACAAATAAAAAATCAAAAATATAAAAATATATAAAAACTAAAAAATTAACAAAACAATTCTTTTCCTAAAGAATTGACCAAACAAATTAAAAAATCCAAAAAGCAATCTTTTTCCTAAGAGATTGCACCCAAAAATATATATATTATTGGATTCTCTCGGTTTTTACGTACATATAGTATTTTTTCTTAAAAACTCATAAATACAAAAATATTTTCCATATATTATTATAAGTAAATACGTATACGTATAAGAACAACCAATCTACATATTCTCTATAAGTATTGCCAAGGCAATACACCGTGTTGAGGGGCGTTCCGGTCCTTGACACGTGTATCGATCAAACAAAATAAAGCAAGAATAGATAAATACTCTCAATAAGAAACAATTCGAAGAATATAAACAATTAAGTGAATAGAAAGGCGATGTGCTATAAAATGCCATCTAAGGGTCAATAGGTACTTAAGTGCTTCACGTCACCTAACCCCCCGTTCACTTGTGAGTATTCTAAGAAGGAAGGATTCATTGGGGGTCTTGCACCCAAGTAGTACATACGTATATTATTATTTTCTTGTGGATATTTCATATTGAAACTCGAGGAGGATAATCCTTTTCTCTTTAAAGTCACACGAGAGCTTCTCTCTCATTCCTCGTATTGAGTTGCATGCTCACTCGCGGGCGTGCACAAATACCGATTGGTGTACAACCTCTTCCTCCGAAAAGGAAGAAAAAGAGAAAGAGTAAGACCACCACCGTCCATCAAGCCGATCACGAGAATTGTGCTTTGACTCATCCACAACAAGAAGCCATGGCTGTTGATAATCGTTCTTTGATGGAACGTTTGCAATCCAATGTTCATGGATATGCCAATGCTATTAGGATTCCCGACATTCCCGCAAATTCATTTGAGCTAAAAACGGCTATGATTACCTTGGTTTCACAAACACCTTTTTATGGTCACAAGAATGATGATCCTCATGATCACCTTAAGAGATTCCTTGCTCTTTGCAATACCCTTAAGTACAATGGAGTTCCACATGATGCTATTAAGTTGATATTAGTGCCATTTTCACTAGAGGGACAAGCTAAGCATTGGTTAGACACCCAACCACCCGATAGTATCACCACATGGGATGGTTTCACCACTAAGTTTTTGAACAAGTTCTTTCCTCCATCTAAGACCACGGCTTTGAGGAACTTAATTATAGGCTTTCAACAAAAACCTAGTCAATACTTTAGTGATGCGTGGGAGGAGTTTAGAGATTTATTGAGGCGATGCCCTAACCATGGATTGGATGAAGTTCACCAAATCAATACTTTTTATAATGGCCTTAAACCTCATCACCAAGATTCACTCAATGCTTCCGCGGGAGGGAATATTCTTCTTAAATCCATTCAAGAGGACGTGGACATCATTGAGACTAAAGCAATGGTTCAAACAAACACTCAATTTGAAGAAAGGGTTCATGTTATCCAAAACACTTCTCAAACACCTTGTGATAACCAATTCCTCAAATATCAACAAGAGATTTTTCAAAAGATGGAAAGTGGTCAACAAGAGCTTATTCAAGCCATTAAGAGCCTTTCATTGAACAATTCTTCAAATGATGTGAATGCCATTACTCTTTCTTGTGTAACTTGTGGAGGCCCCCATTCTTATGAACAATGTGATAAGGTGCAAGTTTATCAAGGGGAATGTTATGCTTACCAAGAGGAACATCGTGAACACTTCAAGCCAAATATCAATCCAAATAACCTTTCTTACAAGTCCCAAAATTACCTTACTCCACCGGGATTCCCACCCCAACCACCCACCCAAATTCAACAAAATCCTCCTCAAGTTTTATAAAGGAATCAAGGGCAAAGACCACCTTATCAAGGAAATAACTACAAGGCACCCAACAATGTTCAACATCAAGGAAATACCTTCATCCACCACATCAAGGATTTAATCAACCTATTCCACCTTTTCCAAATCAAGGATACTCTCAAATACCAAATCAAGCTTACCCTCAACTTCAAAATCAAGGATATGGGATGCAAGAGACTCAAGAGTATGTTGACAAGAGAATGCGTGAAATTGAAAATAGAATGAATGACCAAATGAAACTTGCATTGGATTCACAAACCAATAGGCTTTTAATGGCATTCAATCAAAGACCACAAGCGGCTTTACCTTCCAACACACAAACTGTAAAACCCGTATTTAAAAATCAGGATATTTAAATACGCAGTTTAATTTTAATAGACTATATAAGTATTAATTGATAAACAGAGATATAAACGCAGAAATTAATTACGTTATCCCAGTTTATTTAAATACTATAATATTACAGTTTAGTCAGATAATAATTATTCAGTTTCAGAAAATATTACGTATTCATTATTATTATTCAGAAATAATTAAACGTTAACAATAATTACGCCGCCTCAGTTTTATTTAAAACGTCGCGTAATTAATTATTTCAGAAAAATAATAAATAGTAATTAGCCAAGTATTATGTAAGTAATAATTATTCAGGAAAATAATTATTGACGGAAACATACGCGAGAAATTATGACAAGTGTTATTTATTACAAGTATTATTAATACAAGATTAAAAAAAAAAAAATAATAATAAAGGGCCAAAGGGCCGGTTGGTTTTGTTTAAATGAAAGAAAAGAAATTTGGGCTCAAGCCCATTTTAATGCACAAAAAATAACGGGGAGTTCCCCTTTTGTCAAATCTGAACGCAGACACAAAAAAAAATAAAAAAAATAGGGTTTCTGCCTTAGAGAACCGCCGGCGAAGAAAAAAAAAAGAGAAAGATCGGGGTTTGTTTTATCCCTGATTCAGGTGCTTGCGGTATTAATCCTTAATCAAATAACGGTATTACATTCCCTTCATTGCTTTGATATAACGAATTTTTTTTATTAAGAACAGATGAAAAGTAAATTAGAACCATGGATTGAATGCAATCGTGTTTGGGTGGCGTTGGTGGCACGGAAACCGAGACACAGAATGTATCGGTGTGTTTTGGAGTCTCGGTGGGTCAGGGTGTGCAGCCGAGAGTCATAGACTCTCGGTGTTTTCTTCTTGCCAGCCCGATCAACAACCACAGCAAGGGGTGCGTGGTGTTGGTTGAAGCCCAGCCGAGACCGAAGTCTCGGTGGGTGTTGCCTTGGCTGACCGAAAATAGAAAACCCCACCCGGGCTGTTTAATACAGAAAACAGGGGCGTTTGGGACTGCAGTTCCAAACAGGGGTGTTGGGATTGCTAGCAGGGGGAACTATATGTCTAGCAGGGGGAACTCGACTAAGCAGGGGGAACCAAATACCTAGCAGTGGGAACTTAGACAAGCAGGGGGAATCAAATAACTAGCAGTGGGAATTTTCTATAAGCAGTGGGAACTTTTAAGGTGTAATCAAATTATTTCGCAAATAAGTTTTTTTTTTTTTTAAAAAAAAAATAATAAATAATAATAAGTTAAATAAAATTGTTATTTTATTTATTTAATTAGTAAGACAAAGTTTATTTTAGCGTTGTTCTTTTAACTAATTAAAGGTCGGAGTTAACTACGATTTAATTAATAAATAATTCAGAAAACTTAATTTGGAAATATTTCTAAATTAGGAAACTTTCTAATTATGACGAGTTACTATTTATAGTAATGTCAGATTATACATTATCCAGTAATCAGAAATACATGGTACATTAAATCAGTAATATTTACGAACAATAAGAATTTATTAGATTATACAAATAGTAATACAAGTATAACTTAAATCCAACTAAAATAGTTAAGAGCAGTAAAACAGTAATCAGTTAACTTATTTTCGCGTACGTTATTTATGTAGTAACCATGAAGTCAGAGTCGATCCTTCAGCTTTCATTCTTATTTCATTACTGGACACAAGGTACGGATTTTCCGTCCTTTCAGTAAGGACTTTCTTTTATGCATGATTAGGATTCCCCGTCTGCAGCCAAATGTTTTCCCCAGTATAGGTTTAAGTTTATCAGTAATCATGTTAATAACTAAATAAATTGCCTGAGCATTATATACAAGCACGACCAGTTTATGTACTAGTTACGGAGGTACCGTAACCACGGCACTAGAGGCACCGGTGTCGTGACTCACATGCAGGAGAGTGATATCTTGCATCGTCCCACTCAGCTCAGCTTGGCCATTTTATCAGTATTATTAGTGGGGCGTATGGATGCATCCTAGGCTTATATGTGTTACAAGTTATCAGGGTGAATGTGGTGTGTGCTCTACATCCTTCACATTGGAGCTGATCCCTCCACCCAGCACAGTTATTTAGAGGTCACCCCTCTATAGCATGATGAGGTCACCCCTCCAGTTATTCATGCACGGTTGTTACAGCACGTGACCTATATAAGCTCTGGCAAATAAAATACAGTAAATGCATGTTTTCAGAATTAATAGTTATATTTCAGTATCAGTATATATGAACCAGGTTTCTCAGATTTTATGCAGAATTCTACCACATGTTACATATCAGTCTTACAGCTTCAGTATTCTATCGCTCGTTTCATTCAATATATTCTTATCATGTTTTATATCCGTTCACTGAGCGTTATGCTCAGCCGTAGTTCCTTTCATGTTCTAACGGCAGGTACACCGGGACGCCTTTAGGATTCTAAGCGCATGTGCATTTGGATGGAAGCTATCCAGACTTCTTACATTTTGCATTTCTTACAGTATTCTGCTTATTCGGACATTGTTTAGTCCTTTCATTCAGTATTTTATTTTTCATGTTTTGGGCTTATGTTTGGATTGCCGATGTTTGATTCCGGTATTTCCGTTATGGTCAGTTAATGTTTCAGGACATTTACCTTATGCTTTGATGACACGCCATAAATACACGTAACGGTCCATTTATCAAAGTGGGGTGTTACAATTATGGTATCAGAGCGCAAGGTTCGACCTGTAGGCTCTAAAACTTGACCTGTGACTAGTGGGTAGTCACCAGGAACTTCCCAGAATTTGGCGTTGTTATCTTTCATGTTTCTCATGGATTATTCAGTCAGTTTTCTCCATTTATCAGTCAAATTTTCTTAAAGTTTTGACTAAGAAAAAGGTTGGTACATAACTAGCCATATTTAGTCGCATATGCTTTCTAGCGAATTTTCGTTTTGGTGAACTGACCATAGGCGTTCACCCTTGCAGTTCAGATTTTGTATTGGTAAACCGACCATAGGCGTTTACCCTTACTCATGACAGATTCATGTTTTCAGTCAAATATCACTTGGTGAACCAGCCATAAACGTTCACCATTTCTCAAGTCAAATTTCATGTTTTTCAGTCAAATGATGTTTTGTGAACCGATCCACAGTTGTTCACCCTTGTCATATCATGACATTCTATAAATTTTGACAAGTATGGATTGGACTTCAGCCATCCATATTTAATACCAGATTATAAATTTCTATACATGACAGTTCTCAGAAAATTTTGACCAGTATGGATCGAACCAGAATAGCCATACTTAGTCTCATGTTTCCTTCCTTGAAGTACGTGGATTGAACCATAGCCGTCCACATCAGTTAATTTACACCTCAGTTGATTTAACTTGTTGTGTTCCTTATAACAGTCAAATTTTCATACCCTCGCGTTGATGTCAGCTACATGATGATTCAGTTTCATGATTCCTTACAAGGATTATGTTTTCAACAAAATGATAATGTTTCATGCTAAGATACATAAGGATTTCAATGAAATACTAATTCATGATAATTCATGTTCTGATCGTTATCAATCATGTCCTTATACTGAACGTTGACGAAAACTCCATTTAATCATACTTGTTAGCCTCTATACAACCAGCATTAAGTCCATGCAGGAAATTTTCAGCCCATCATATTAACTGTTTCAGTTCAGTTGCTAACCAGTTAAATCAAATTATTTTCCGTTGAAAATGTCAGACAATCGACACCAGCATCGATCATTCCATAAAATTCACACCAGCTCAATGTACAGTATTCCACATGTACCCATGTACAGTGTCTCAGTTATACTCCATGTATAGTATTTCATGTGTACCCCACGTACAGTGTCCCAAATATGCTCCATGTGCAGTATTCATTTTGTACATCATGTACAGTAGTCCAGGTGTACTCCAGGTACCCTACTCTATGGATATTGCTAATCGATCCTCAACCATCTCAGGCGTTTCCATTTGTCGATATTCTACCAGGTGCTGATGCTGCTCGTGAGTTGAAGATCTTACCAGATACTGATGCTGCTAACACTCTGAAGACCACACCGATGCTGATGCTGTTGAACCTTGGAGATTTCTCAAGATGCTGATGCCGCGGAACGAGGACGAAAACTATAAACTTGAAATTTCTGACAAGAATAAATTCAACCATCAGACACTACCATTCTATTTTATGTTTTACTTCCTCAGTTAGATGTCACACATCACTCAGCTAATCTTTCTGTCGGAAGAGTGGGAACCGGTACCCAGCCGACCACTCAGCAGAAATAATTACATTAATCACGGTCATGATAACGACCGTCAGGAAACTGACAGACAAAGTAGTAGTGACAATCACCGTGCTTATAATTAATCAGTCAGTAACCGTCGGAACTCCGGAACAGACATGACCAACAATACAAGAGGTCAGTAGTCTAACCGGTCCGCCAACCCTAGCAGTTACCATAAATTCTTAATCTTATTCAGACTCACCCATTAAAACACATGTCCAGACAACAGTCAAGACATAGTTCTCAGGTATCATTTCGGAAGACACATATCAGGGCACCAGTCATGATACACGTCATACGAATATCTTCTCAGAGTACGAGTCAGAGCTCCTAGTTCTAGTATGTTCCAAGCAAGACCCTCAGTAATTCAGGGTATCTTTCAGAAAAGGGTATACTCATTCTATTATGCCACGCATGTATCAGATCATTAAAAGTCACCACCAGCAGATTGTTATTCAGGTTAAACACGCAGAGTCCATTCTGTGAAGTTACAGACGAATACATTCAGTGATAATCGCCATGTTTACTCCATGTATTCATAGGTCAGCTTTATCTTAAATAAGGTATTTACCTACCTCCCAGCCAGAAAAGACTCCGGAGAACCACCATGTTTATTAAGGTGCTCCTTTCAATTAACGACGAGATCCGTCTTACTAAATCCCAGTACATTCAGCATATTTTCTGCCAGAAAAATCAGTATAAATTGTTCCTGCCCTACGAGCGCGTGACTTATCAGTCCACAGCTACGAAGACTATCTAGCCACCAGTTATAACCTATTTCTGAAGTTCATTAAAGTTATGATCAGCAGATTTCTTTCAGCATTTCCAGAAGAAATTTCCAGAATGTCATTACAAAATTCCTTCCTGACCATGAGACATAATTTAACATCGAGCTTGCCTCATGAACGGAACCTGTTTTCAAAAAAAAATCTTAATTGCAGGGCTTTAGCTACGTTAAAAGAGTTGCAGCAATTGCTGCAAGAATTACCGAAACGAGGCTTTATTCGCCCTAGAGCATCATCGAAAAATTTATCAGATCACCATTTTTAATCGATAATCATTCCGCAAATAGAAAGTTTAAGTAACCTACTATGAGATGTTTTAAACATTCTTCCAGAAAAATCTAAGGTCATGCCACCATCAGTAGTGAGGGAAGAACATGATGTTTCCTAGATTGCTGCCGAACACGTTAAAATCTCTATAAAATTTTGACTTATACGTTTGGGCTCCCTAATGCCCAGCTATATTATGGAATTATGGATAAAAAAATTTTTTATGGCTCCTCAGACAAAATCGTCAGTATATTCATTGGTAACATTCTGATCTGCTAGTTCTAAGAGAAGTACAAGAGAACCATCTTTTCATAGTTGAACAGAATCTCCGATAGGAGTTATTTTTGTACACAACTTTCCAGATATAAATCTCACTTGAACAAAGTGGCAGTTCTTAGCCACCACATTTCAACAGGAAGAAATTTTAGACAATCCTGCGCAGGTGAGGGCCATCACCTGATGGTCCCGACTGACGACTGGGAACGAAGTAAATTTTTTTTTCTAGAAATCAAATGACTGCTAACGCAGAAATTGCTGACAATCATCACTTAAACCTAGGCTAACGCATAAATTCTGCTATGACGATTCAACCAGATTCACACCAGAGTGTCCCATAAGCCTGGGTAGAATTTTGATAGAAACCGTATTACACATTGATGCAGCTATGTTCATATCTAGATGCCTGACCTACTGCAGGTTCAAGATAGAACGCCGTCATGTTAAGTAAGTACTACAACCCTTAGAAATTCTGTACAGAAATGAGACGAAATTCCATGAAATTGTTATCAGCTACCACAGGCTCAGAGAAAGTATGATACTATCTAAGTTATCATCAACCATGTAATCAGCCTACGCGTCTCTTTCATCCGAAAGGATCACGTAGTAGCAGATCTGCAGAAAATTTTAAAAAATTCAGCAGTAAATCGTACGAATTCAAGGCTTTCCTTTGACCATCATATCAGACAGAATTCATGTTCACGATCAAGTGTATATTCACGCCCACTCTAAGTTCATGTTTATTTTCACTTTCACGTTTACGTCTCATTCGCAGTATGATGCTGTTTCAGTTCATCTTATATGCTATCTCATAATTTAAGCTCACGTTTGTGTTCATAACATTGTTCACGTTCAAGTTCGTGTGCCATTTCACGGTACACATTTCTCAGTTTATTACCGTATACGGTTACAGAAAGTCTGAGGAATTAGACTCGAGTTTAGCACAACTATTCTATAACCAGGCAGACGTTCCACATCTCAGGCCGTAACGTTTGGCATTCATTCCTCAGTCAGCATACGTTCATGATGTGTTCTAGTATCACGTTCACAGTATGATTCACGTATCACATTCATGATATCTTCCATTTCAAAGCTCCTCATATAATTATGAACCACGTTCACAATTGCTCACTTAGCATGTTCACAATTGTTCACGTAGTCCGTCCCTATATATATTCTCAGCAGCTTGCTCAGAGATATAAATGTTATCTTTTCAAGATAATTGTACGTACCGTTTTATGTACCCTACATGCTATAGCTTATTCTCTCAGATTCAGAAAACCCATCTTAAATATGAAACCAGAAACTATCCAGCATCATCAGGACAGGGTCATCAGGACCAAGAAATATTTTTATGTTTAGACCCTTGAAGGAATCGTTTCGAGAGGGAGGCCACTCGAAACAGAGGAGTCCATCCGGACCTCTCATCCTTTTCTTCAATAAATCCAGTTAAGTTCTTTCAGTCAGGTTATGTTCTATGTCCTCTTCAGCTATGTCACGTTACATGATAATTTCAGTCATGCCAGGTCTATATCTATCAGCAGCATTATGTCTTAATTAGAAGACAATTTGTCCTTCAGCTTAATTGTCCTTTCAGTCTACGTATTCTTTCAGTCCTTATAACTTCATCAGCTTATTACCTTTAATTCGAGGACGAATTTCTCCTTTTTAGAGGGGAAGAATTGTAAAACCCAGTATAGTCGTATCTTTAATTCGGGGACGAATTATTGTTTTTAGAGGGGAAGAATTGTAAAACCCGTATTTAAAAATCAGGATATTTAAATACGCAGTTTAATTTTAATAGACTATATAATTATTAATTGATAAACAGAGATATAAACGCAGAAATTAATTACGTTATCCCAGTTTATTTAAATACTATAATATTACAGTTTAGTCAGATAATAATTATTCAGTTTCAGAAAATATTACGTATTCATTATTATTATTCAGAAATAATTAGACGTTAACAATAATTACGCCGCCTCAGTTTTATTTAAAACGTCGCGTAATTAATTATTTCAGAAAAATAATAAATAGTAATTAGCCAAGTATTATGTAAGTAATAATTATTCAGGAAAATAATTATTGACGGAAACATACGCGAGAAATTATGACAAGTGTTATTTATTACAAGTATTATTAATACAAGATTAAAAAAAAAAAATAATAATAAAGGGCCAAAGGGCCGGTTGGTTTTGTTTAAAAGAAAGAAAAGAAATTTGGGCTCAAGCCCATTTTAATGCACAAAAAATAACGGGGAGTTCCCCTTTTGTCAAATCTGAACGCAGACACAAACAAAAAAAAAAAATAGGGTTTCTGCCTTAGAGAACCGCCGGCGAAGAAAAAAAAAAAAAAAAGAGAAAGATCGGGGTTTGTTTTATCCCTGATTCAGGTGCTTGCGGTATTAATCCTTAATCAAATAACGGTATTACATTCCCTTCATTGCTTTGATATAACGAATTTTTTTTATTAAGAACAGATGAAAAGTAAATTAGAACCATGGATTGAATGCAATCGTGTTTGGGTGGCGTTGGTGGCACGGAAACCGAGACACAGAATGTCTCGGTGTGTTTTGGAGTCTCGGTGGGTCAGGGTGTGCAGCCGAGAGTCATAGACTCTCGGTGTTTTCTTCTTGCCAGCCCGATCAACAACCACAGCAAGGGGTGCGTGGTGTTGGTTGAAGCCCAGCCGAGACCGAAGTCTCGGTGGGTGTTGCCTTGGCTGACCGAAAACAGAAAACCCCACCCGGGCTGTTTAATACAGAAAACAGGGGCGTTTGGGACTGCAGTTCCAAACAGGGGTGTTGGGATTGCTAGCAGGGGGAACTATATGTCTAGCAGGGGGAACTCGACTAAGCAGGGGGAACCAAATACCTAGCAGTGGGAACTTAGACAAGCAGGGGGAATCAAATAACTAGCAGTGGGAATTTTCTATAAGCAGTGGGAACTTTTAAGGTGTAATCAAATTATTTCGCAAATAAGTTTTTAAAAATAAAAAATAAAAAAATAATAAATAATAATAAGTTAAATAAAATTGTTATTTTATTTATTTAATTAGTAAGACAAAGTTTTTAGCGTTGTTCTTTTAACTAATTAAAGGTCGGAGTTAACTACGATTTAATTAATAAATAATTCAGAAAACTTAATTTGGAAATATTTCTAAATTAGGAAACTTTCTAATTATGACGAGTTACTATTTATAGTAATGTCAGATTATACATTATCCAGTAATCAGAAATACATGGTACATTAAATCAGTAATATTTACGAACAATAAGAATTTATTAGATTATACAAATAGTAATACAAGTATAACTTAAATCCAACTAAAACAGTTAAGAGCAGTAAAACAGTAATCAGTTAACTTATTTTCGCGTACGTTATTTATGTAGTAACCATGAAGTCAGAGTCGATCCTTCAGCTTTCATTCTTATTTCATTACTGGACACAAGGTACGGATTTTCCGTCCTTTCAGTAAGGACTTTCTTTTATGCATGATTAGGATTCCCCGTCTGCAGCCAAATGTTTTCCCCAGTATATGTTTAAGTTTATCAGTAATCATGTTAATAACTAAATAAATTGCCTGAGCATTATATACAAGCACGACCAGTTTATGTACTAGTTACGGAGGTACCGTAACCACGGCACTAGAGGCACCGGTGTCGTGACTCACATGCAGGAGAGTGATATCTTGCATCGTCCCACTCAGCTCAGCTTGGCCATTTTATCAGTATTATTAGTGGGGCGTATGGATGCATCCTAGGCTTATATGTGTTACAAGTTATCAGGGTGAATGTGGTGTGTGCTCTACATCCTTCACATTGGAGCTGATCCCTCCACCCAGCACAGTTATTTAGAGGTCACCCCTCTATAGCATGATGAGGTCACCCCTCCAGTTATTCATGCACGGTTGTTACAGCACGTGACCTATATAAGCTCTGGCAAATAAAATACAGTAAATGCATGTTTTCAGAATTAATAGTTATATTTCAGTATCAGTATATATGAACCAGGTTTCTCAGATTTTATGCAGAATTCTACCACATGTTACATATCAGTCTTACAGCTTCAGTATTCTATCGCTCGTTTCATTCAATATATTCTTATCATGTTTTATATCCGTTCACTGAGCGTTATGCTCAGCCGTAGTTCCTTTCATGTTCTAACGGCAGGTACACCGGGACGCCTTTAGGATTCTAAGCGCATGTGCATTTGGATGGAAGCTATCCAGACTTCTTACATTTTGCATTTCTTACAGTATTCTGCTTATTCGGACATTGTTTAGTCCTTTCATTCAGTATTTTATTTTTCATGTTTTGGGCTTATGTTTGGATTGCCGATGTTTGATTCCGGTATTTCCGTTATGGTCAGTTAATGTTTCAGGACATTTACCTTATGCTTTGATGACACGCCATAAATACACGTAACGGTCCATTTATCAAAGTGGGGTGTTACACAAACAAATCCAAGGGCAAATGTCAATGCTATTACAACAAGAAATGGAAAGACAACAAAGGATCCTTCACCTCCTAAACCTCCTATTGTTCCACCCACCTTTGTTCCTACTTGTGACACGCCTTCTACCTCTACTTCACCACCTCAAACTTCTCCCATTCAATCAAACACACCTTCTCAACCTATTCCTACTTCTCCTTTACCTTTCACACCTCCCAATGAAGAAGCTAACAAAGACAAATCTTCCACTACAACACCTATTCCACCTACACCAAAACCAACTCTTCCATATCCTTCAAGGTTGAAAAAGGACAAGTTAAAGAACAAGGATGACATCCAAGTCTCAAATTTCTTAAGGATGTTCAAGCAACTCAACATTAACATATCCTTTGCGGAAGCTCTTGCTTATATGCCAAAGTTTGCTAAGATGTTCAAGATTTACTCTCAAACAAAGAAAAATTGGTTGATTTGCCCAACACATCCCTTAATGAAAATTGTTCCGCCGTGCTACTTAAAACCTTACCAACAAAACTTGGAGATCCGGGGCGCTTCTTGATACCTTGTAATTGTCCCGGTGTAGAAAATTGCATGGCTTTGGCGGATCTAGGGGCAAGCATTAACCTCATGCCTTTATCGGTTTGGAAAAAACTCTCTCTTCCCGAGCTCACTCCCACTAGGATGACCCTTGAGTTAGCCAACCGAACCATAGCTTACCCCGTAGGTATAGCGGAGGATGTGTTTGTAGGTGTGGATAAGTTTACGTTTCCGGCCGACTTTGTAGTGGTTGATTATGATATAGATCCTAGAGTTCCTTTGATTGTTGGTAGACCGTTTCTTAGGACGGGTCGTACTTTGATAGATGTGGCGGAAGGAGAACTAATTATGAGAGTAGAGGATGCGAAAGTGGTGTTTAAGTTAGGGAAAGTTTGTGATAGGAAAGAGGTTAAGGAGTCTAGACCTTGTGAGACTATTAACATAGTTGACGTGCTAGATGAGGTGTGTGATGAACACTTTCATGATGCTTGCAAGAGTACTAGTGATGAGATTCCCCATGTTGAAACCGTGGCCTCAATTGCTCCCTCTTTAACACCTTTTGGAGAGAGTGATTTCCTCTTGGAGGAATTTGAGTCAAACTTTCTTGGTGATGATGATTCTCCTATTAATTGGGAAGAAGATATTCTTACTATCCAAAAGTTGCTCAATGAGGACCCTATTCCTTCTTCTATTCCACAAGAAGTTACCAATGAGGATCCTTCCATAGTAAAACCTTCCATAGAGAGTCCACCTCCAATTGAACTTAAGGACCTTCCATCCCACTTAGAGTATGCTTTCTTAGAGGGCAAAGACCAATTACCTGTGATAATTGCTAAAGAGTTGAAAGAGGATGAGAAGGAGCAACTTATTGAAGTCCTTAAGAAACACAAGAAAGCCTTAGCATGGAAAATATCCGACATAAGGGGAATTGATCCACATTTTTGTACACACAAAATCCTTATGGAGGATGACTACAAACCCGCCATTCAAAGTCAACGAAGAGTTAACCCAAAAATCCATGAGGTCATTAAGAAGGAGGTGATTAAACTCCTTGATGCGGGTATGATTTACCCTATTTTCGACTCTCCATGGGTTAGCCCGGTCCATTGTGTTCCAAAAAAGGGTGGAATCACCGTAGTGCCTAATGAGAACAATGAGCTTATTCCTACGAGACTTGTCACCGGTTGGAGAGTTTGTATTGATTATAGAAAACTCAATGAGGCTACTAGGAAAGACCATTTCCCATTACCTTTTATGGATCAAATGCTTGAACGCTTAGCGGGAAATGAGTACTATTGCTTTCTTGATGGCTTTTCGGGTTACTTCCAAATGCCCATTGACCCTAAGGATCAAGAAAAGACCACATTCACTTGTCCCTACGGTACATTTGCTTACAATAGGATGCCTTTTGGCTTATGTAATGCACCGGGGATGTTTTAAAGGTGCATGATGGCGATTTTCCATGACATGATAGAGCAAACTATGGAGGTTTTATGGATGATTTTTCCGTCTTTGGAAATTCATTTACCTCATGTCTCACCAATCTAGAGAAAATGCTTAAGCGTTGTGAGGAAACACGTTTAGTGCTTAATTGGGAGAAATGTCATTTTATGGTGAAAGAGGGAATTGTTTTAGGACACAAAATATCCAACAAGGGATTAGAAGTGGATCGAGCCAAAATTGATGTGATTGCTAAGCTTCCCCCACCCACCTCGGTTAAAGGTGTGAGGAGTTTCTTAGGTCATGCGGGATTTTATAGGCGCTTTATATAAGATTTTTCTAAGATAGCTAGACCGATGACTCACCTCTTGGAAAAAGAGGCTCCTTTTATTTTTAACCAAGATTGTTTGGACTCTTTTGAGACTCTTAAGGAGAAATTGACAAAGGCTCCCGTTTTGGTTTCTCCAAATTGGGAATTACCTTTTGAGCTTATGTGTGACGCTAGTGATTATGCGGTGGGGGCCGTCTTAGGACAAATAGTTAATAAGTATTTTCAACCTGTACACTATGCGAGTAAAACCATGACCGGTGCACAACTTCATTACACTACCACGGAAAAAGAGTTGCTTGCTATAGTCTATGCTTTTGAGAAATTTAGACCATACCTTATGCTATCCAAAACCATAGTGTATACGGATCATTCCGCTCTCAAGTATCTTATGACAAAACAAGATGCTAAGCCTAGGCTTTTGAGATGGGTTTTGTTGCTTCAAGAGTTTAAGATAGAAATTCGTGATAAAAAAGGAGCCGAGAATTTAGCGGCGGATCACTTAAGTAGACTTGAGCATCCTTTTCAAGGAGATTTTCCACATCAAGAAATCAATGAATCCTTTTCATTAGAGGAGCTCATGTGTATCTCTTCCCAAGAGGATGCCACTCCTTGGTTTGCGGATATAGCAAACTATCTTGTGGGCAATGTGCTTATTGAGGGTCTTACTTATCAACAAAAGAAGAAATTTCTTAAGGAAGTTAAGTACTACTTTTGGGATGATCCTTATCTTTTTAGGCAATGTGCGGACCAAATCATTAGACGGTGTGTAGATGGGCCCGAGGCATTTAAGATCTTAGAAGCGTGTCATAAAGGACCTACGGGTGGACATTTTGGGCCCAACTATACCGCCAAGAAAGTCTTTGATTCAGGTTACTATTGGCCTTACATTTACAAAGATGCCCATGAAATGGTGAAATTTTGTGATGTGTGTCAAAGACAAGGAAAAATTACGCAACGTGATGAGATGCCACAAAATTTTATTCAAGAGTGTGAGATATTTGATGTATGGGGCATTGATTTTATGGGACCTTTTCCATCCTCTAAGGGAAACAAGTATATACTTGTGGCGGTGGATTATGTGTCCAAATGGGTGGAGGCTAAAGCCTTACCTACCAATGATGATAGAGTTGTTGTGAAGTTCTTAAAGCAATTGTTTGCTAGATTTGGTGTACCTCGGGCCATTATAAGTGATCGTGGTACACACTTTTGTAATGATCAATTCACGAGAGTTATGAAGAAATATGGAGTTAATCATAGACTTTCTACCGCGTATCACCCTCAAACCAATGGTCAAACCAAGGTCACAAATCGTGGTTTAAAGATAATTTTAGAGAGAACGGTGGGAGAGCATCGAGAGTCTTGGTCGGATAAACTTGATGATGCTTTGTGGGCTTTTAGGACGGCTTTTAAGACACCAATTGGTTGTACTCCTTATAGGCTTGTCTATGGTAAAGCGTGCCACCTCCCATTCGAGCTAGAACACAAGGCATCTTGGGCTCTCAAGTGGGCTAACTTTGATTTAAACCAAGCCGGTTCACATAGGAAAGATCAACTCAATGAGATGGATGAATTGAGATCCAATGCCTATGAAAATTCTTTGCTTTACAAGGAAAAGACTAAGAAATTGCATGATGCTAAGATCAAGAACCGTGAGTTCAAAGTTGGAGAGCCGGTTCTCCTCTTTAACTCAAGGTTGAAACTTTTTGCGGGCAAGCTTAAGTCGAGATGGCCCGGTCCATTCACTATTGCTCAAGTGTTTCCATATGGAACTATTGAGTTGTCACAACCCGATGGTCCAAACTTTAAAGTGAATGGTCACCGTGTGAAACATTATTTTGGGGAGGACATTTCCGTTGAAATGGTCCAAGAGATCCCCATTTTCCCCATGAATTAATTCATTGAGGGACGAGTCGAGCTAGAGACTCATTAACTCAAGCATCGTATAACTAGGTTTAGAGTGTTGTAGGTTAGCAATAAAGGTATAGACTTGGAGATAAGTGTAGGGGAGACCTTCTTTTGTCTTCATGATTGTTTGTAGGGTTGCTCACTCATTTCATGCTTTGGAGCTTATAGAGGAGGCCCTTGTATCCGGTTCACTTCGTTACTATTGTGATCTTTCATTGACACCTTGTGCTTAAACATGAATTCACTAATTGTTGTCCTTTCCTTAACTTGGGTTAAGCAAAGTCTATTCATTGTCATAAGTGTAGGGGAAGTTTTTATACTTCCATGCTCTTAAACATTGAGGACAATGTTTAGCTTAAGTGTAGGGGGGTCTTCTATCGAAGTGACCTTACCTAGAACTTGTCATTGTCTTTCATGATAACTTGGAAAATTAATTTTTCAAATATTTTTCAAATTTTTGATCTACTTTGGCCACCAAAAATATGCATTCATAATTTTTGCATCAATCATTTTTCATTTTCATAACAAATTTGCATTGTATATATTTCTTCTTTATTTTTCATCAAAAATATATAAAAGAGAAAAATATAATAAAACATGGTTTAACAAGTTTAGATTTCTTTGACATATTAGGCCCACCATGGATATTTTGACTCAACCCGAGTTTGCTTATTCAAGCATTCTCTAGCTAGTATCCTTAACCATGTAGTCCTTCATTGGTCTATTAGGCTAAGCATCCACCAATCTCATTATTTGAGATTTTAAATTTGTGGAGAATGGGAAATGATAGAGTTGAAGCAAGTATAAAAGGGCTAGATAAACTTCATGATAATTACTTATGGCTAAACCCTTCTCTTCTTTGCCTCTATTTTCTTCGCATGTATATAATTGTTAATAAATAATCAAGAACGGTTTTAATTGGTTTGTAATCTCTTATGCATTTTTGTCTAATCATTCATGGTTGATATAAGTACGTCTTAAGATTCTAAGTTAGAACGGTTTATGTGTACTAGACTTATGTCATGCTCAATATTTAGCGGGTGTTTTTCCTTTTATTCTTTTCAACTTTCTTTGTGAGGAATAAAGAAAAATAAGAGCGGCTTACAAAAAAATGAGTGGCTAGAAAAAAAAAATGTATATATACAAGACTCCCAAGAGGGGCAGTGTGGTGTTAATTATAGTGACTATTGAGTTCCAATATTACCTTGACGGGTTGCGGGGATTCAATAGATTGCTCCAATCCAATATTACCTTGACGGGTTGCGGGGTTGAAGATCCAAAGTCTCAAAAAGATGGCGGATGTAAATTATTGCGTGAGTTTTATTTTTTTTTCCTTAGCGAGTGTGTAGCTACTTATGAAAGCATGACATGAGGATTTTACACATAAGGCGAATGACTTATTATTCTTGAAACGGACTTGTATTAATTGTGAGCGGTTTTTCAAGTAATGGATGAGATGATTACTTAGGATTAAAACCGTGCTTCCTTATTTTTGGATTTTACATTTCTTATACTTCACATTTGAAATAATGACAAATTTGCCCACAAGCAATTTGCTCAAATAATAACCGGTTCCATATTTAATTGTCATGAATAAGTTGATGCACTTTTTACTTGTGAATACAATGATCCCATTTTTAAGCTTGGTATGGGGAAAGTGAAACTTGAGGGTGATAAATGTCCATGGTACCCAAGCCCTAATCAAAGTCTAAGAATTCTTTATGAGTTATTTCCATCAAAATCATTTCAAGAAAAACCAAAAAGATATAAAAAGTATTGTATTTTGTTCATTGCATTGTTAAAAATCAAAATCATGCATCATTTAGTTTAGAGTAGTGTAGATGCATTCTATAATGGCCAAGGTGGATTAATTATGAGGGGAATGTAAATTTGTGCCTTAAAATATATAGCATTGCATGAGGACGTGAAAATTTCAAGTGTAGGGGATTTGATATGAGCAAAAACTCATATCAATTTATCAACAAATCACCCTAAAACACAATAAAAATACCCAAACTTTGTGCTATAAAGCGGAATAATGCGGTATGTTTTGTGTTTGTGCTCAAATAGGTAAGAAGGATACATTTTCAAGCAAACAAAGGAAAATCAAGCTTAATTTGATGAAAAAGACAAAGAGGGATCAAAAGTGACAAGACTTTGAAGACAAAGGACCTATCTTGACAATCTGCCAAAGATGAAGGACCAAAAGTGTAAATAAGACAAAGTCAAGATCAAAGTCAAATCTGGTCAACTCTCAAGTCAACTCAGTCAAAGGATCAAATTTGTTCAAGAATGAAGTTTGAAGGACCAAATATGCCAAAGAAATGAAGTTACTAGCTCAAATTTACAAACTGCCAAGTTCAAGGGCTTATTCTGCCAATTTTGGAAAGTTATTCAAGTGTAATCCGTGTGATAAGCTCTCAGCCAATGAGAAGCCAAGAAACTAAGACCATGGATTGCCACTTCACTACATTAAATACACTTCAGCCGCCAGCCATTTATTGGTCACAATCCTAACAGTAACTTCCACTATCCATTTTTCAGCCAATAAGAGAGCGACATGCAATAATCCATTTATCCAAAATGGATAGTGATCCGCAACTTCTGCTAACAACCAATAATATCTTGCCACGTGTCATCTTCATCAAAACGCATTGCCAGAATCGAATTTGAGCTAGAGGCGATTTCAGAAGATGATTTAAACATCAAACTTGCTTATTTTTGAAGGACGAATCCATTGGTCACAACCAATTAGGCTGAAATCAACTCAAGATAAAACCCCCAAATCTGTTCTTCATCAGAAAAACTCATTTAGCAGATTTTTGACACGTGGAAGCCTGGGATTGGTTCCAACACGTCACCAACCCCAACTGCTCTTCTCCTGAAGTCTATAAATACCATGTTTAGTTCTCATTTGTAGTAGTTGTAGAAAGTGTGAAAATTACACACACTTAGTTTTCCTCTCATCTCATTTTTAGTTCTTAGCTTAACAACTCAAGAGTTTGACACACTCTTGAGTCTGTTATAGTTAGTTGTAACAAATACCTACCTTGTAACTACTTTTCATTCAATAAAATTCAAATTCCCATTTTCCCTCCAAAAGTTCTTATACTACTTACTGTTCATCTCCTGCTTCATTGATCCTTCTTGTTGCTGTTGTTAGTTTGTTATGATCATAACTTGATCATGACTTGCTAATTGAGAAGATTGTAGCTGATTTGTTGATCCAGTTCATTTCTAGCAGAATTAGATGAATTCCAGTCCAGTTATGATGATTCTCATGGTTGTAGCTGTTGATTTGATTGTTGATTAGTATGATCTAGTGCTAAGGTGGTGGTTAGCACTAGAATAGAGAGCTCAGCGCTCCTCTACTCCCCAAAGGAGGCCTTTGTAAAAGGTTTTGATGTTCTGATTTTAGTTCCACTAAACAGTTGCTTGCCTGCTCAATTCCTAGATAAACTTGTTTGTTTGCATGATCAAAGTTGTTATAGCCAGATTCTGATCTGATTTCAGTGATTTGTTAGCTTAATTGTAGATTAATCTGCTTATTAGTTTTGTTAATTGTCCTGTTTTCAGCTTATTTTAGTCACTTTAGCTTTGCTATCCAATTTTGAGTTCTAGTTGGTTAAAGTTCTTGTTACTTGTTCTCACATACTTCATTTTGGATACTAAACTTAGCCTGCTAAAGCTCTTTTCTCAGTTTAACCTTTTGATCGACAAGTCTTCATAAAAAGTTCAAAAAAATCAGTAAAGTGGTGTTTGGCATTATCCTTGATTCAGATTTTAAGTGATAGAATGTGGTAAGTTTTGGTTCATTTTCAGTTTATTAGTCATACTAAACAGTTCTAAGTCACTTTTAAGTCAAATTCTTGGTCAAAAAGGCAATTGGTAACACAAAAAGTTTGGGTCAGTTTTCTTCTAGTTCCTATTCAGAAAGTTGTCAAATTGATCTGCTTACCATTTCTTTGTCAGTTAATGAAATTCTACCAAACCAAGTCTTATTTCTCAGTCATGATATGAAGTTTCAACTTGTATAAGGATTTTGTACAGTATCAAGTATACAAGTAGAAATAAGCAAAAGTTTAAGACATTAAGCAAACTCAAGTTTCTGTAACTTGGTGACTGATTTTTCATATCTTTAATTCAACTTCATAAACTGGTCGATTTTCTTTCACAATGTCATTTAGTAAGTGTTCCTGGTTAATTTTTGAGATTTTGAGCCTATTGAAAAATCTTGGTCAAAGTTGGTCAACATAAGCACTCTTTTTGCTTATTTTAGAATTCTGAGCTTATTACTGGATGCTTTTTCATGAGGCTTGATTTCCCGTCCTTATTTTGAGCTTATTAATCATTTTTATCACTAAAATCTAGTTGTGCAAGTCTGGATTAGCTTATAGCTTATTTTGTGCTTATTGGAATTGGCTTATCAGCTTTTTAGTCACTTTTAGCAAATTTCCTTGGATAGGTCTAGCTTATTTCTGATTTTGAATCATTTGCAAGTGGTTTGGTCAAATTTGGTTGAGTAGTAAGCTCAAACGAGCTTATTAAAGTTTGTAACCCGTTTTTGGTGAAAAGTTTTAAAAAATTTCGCTTTGGTCCTTGATGTATTAAACTGTTTGTAATAATGGCTAAACTTGCTAATTTTTAGGGTTTGCAACTAAACAGTCCCTATACTTTCAAGTTTGTTAAAATTCAGTTAGAAAGTTTGAATTTTGCTGAGAATTAGTTAAGTTGTTTGGATAGTTTTCATTTTTAGTCCTCATAGTTAACTGTTTTTGCACATTTAGTCCTCATACTTTTCAGCTTTACATTTTGAGCATTTAAATTTCATAGAGTTTACATTTTTAGTCCTTATAGTTTATAGAATTTACATTTTGCATTTTAATTGAATAAAAACTTGGTAATTGCACTATGTTTTACATATAAGTAGACGTTATTTTTAATTTTGCAAGGCTTGTTTGAATTAGCAATAGAATATCCAAAAAACATTACCAACCAAGAACAATTAAAAACCCGATATTGTTAGGACTTTCAATTTGTTAAGAACTGAGAAAAACGAACTTCAACTATACACATTTCAAATGGCGCCGCTGCCGGTTCTTTGACTTTACGAGAGACTATCGATTGACGGTTTTCATTGGCTTTTGGGATCCGTTCACCTTGTGAACGTTATTTTTACGTATCATAAATCAAAAACAAATAAAAAATCAAAAATATAAAAATATATAAAAACTAAAAAATTAACAAAACAATTCTTTTCCTAAAGAATTGACCAAACAAATTAAAAAATCCAAAAAGCAATCTTTTTCCTAAGAGATTGCACCCAAAAATATATATTATTGGATTCTCTCGGTTTTTATGTACATATAGTATTTTCTCTTAAAAACTCATAAATACAAAAATATTTTCCATATATTATTATAAGTAAATACGTATACGTATAAGAACAACCAATCTACATATTCTCTATAAGTATTGCCAAGGCAATACACCGTGTTGAGGGGCGTTCCGGTCCTTGACACGTGTATCGATCAAACAAAATAAAGCAAGAATAGATAATTACTCTCAATAAGCAACAATTCGAAGAATACAAACAATTAAGTGAATAGAAAGGCGATGTGCTATAAAATGCCATCTAAGGGTCAATAGGTACTTAAGTGCTTCACGCCACCTAACCCCCCGTTCACTTGTGAGTATTCTAAGAAGGAAGGATTCATTGGGGGTCTTGCACCCAAGTAGTACATACGTATATTATTATTTTCTTGTGGATATTTCATATTGAAACTCGAGGAGGATAATCCTTTTCACTTTAAAGTCACACGAGAGCTTCTCTCTCATTCCTCGTATTGAGTTGCATGCTCACTCGCGGACGTGCACAAATACCGATTGGTGTACAACCTCTTCCTCTGAAAAGGAAGAAAAAGAGAAAGAGTAAGACCACCACCGTCCATCAAGCCGATCACGAGAATTGTGCTTTGACTCATCCACAACAAGAAGCCATGGCTGTTGATAATCGTTCTTTGATGGAACGTTTACAATCCAATGTTCATGGATATGCCAATGCTATTAGGATTCCCGACATTCCCGCAAATTCATTTGAGCTAAAAACGGCTATGATTACCTTGGTTTCACAAACACCTTTTTATGGTCACAAGAATGATGATCCTCATGATCACCTTAAGAGATTCCTTGCTCTTTGCAATACCCTTAAGTACAATGGAGTTCCACATGATGCTATTAAGTTGATATTAGTGCCATTTTCACTAGAGGGACAAGCTAAGCATTGGTTAGACACCCAACCACCCGATAGTATCACCACATGGGATGGTTTCACCACTAAGTTTTTGAACAAGTTCTTTCCTCCATCTAAGACCACGGCTTTGAGGAACTTAATTATAGGCTTTCAACAAAAACCTAGTCAATCCTTTAGTGATGCGTGGGAGGAGTTTAGAGAGTTATTGAGGCGATGCCCTAACCATGGATTGGATGAAGTTCACCAAATCAATACTTTTTATAATGGCCTTAAACCTCATCACCAAGATTCACTCAATGCTTCCGCGGGAGGGAATATTCTTCTTAAATCCATTCAAGAGGACGTGGACATCATTGAGACTAAAGCAATGGTTCAAACAAACACTCAATTTGAAGAAAGGGTTCATGTTATCCAAAACACTTCTCAAACACCTTGTGATAACCAATTCCTCAAATATCAACAAGAGATTTTTCAAAAGATGGAAAGTGGTCAACAAGAGCTTATTCAATCCATTAAGAGCCTTTCATTGAACAATTCTTCAAATGATGTGAATGCCATTACTCTTTCTTGTGTAACTTGTGGAGGCCCCCATTCTTATGAACAATGTGATAAGGTGCAAGTTTATCAAGGGGAATGTTATGCTTACCAAGAGGGACATCGTGAACACTTCAAGCCAAATATCAATCCAAATAACCTTTCTTACAAGTCCCAAAATTACCTTACTCCACCGGGATTCCCACCCCAACCACCCACCCAAATTCAACAAAATCCTCCTCAAGTTTTACAAAGGAATCAAGGGCAAAGACCACCTTATCAAGGAAATAACTACAAGGCACCCAACAATGTTCAACATCAAGGAAATACCTTTTATCCACCACATCAAGGATTTAATCAACCTATTCCACCTTTTCCAAATCAAGGATACTCTCAAATACCAAATCAAGCTTACCCTCAACTTCAAAATCAAGGATATGGGATGCAAGAGACTCAAGAGTATGTTGACAAGAGAATGCGTGAAATTGAAAATAGAATGAATGACCAAATGAAACTTGCATTGGATTCACAAACCAATAGGCTTTTAATGACATTCAATCAAAGACCACAAGCGGCTTTACCTTTCAACACACAAACAAATCCAAAGGCAAATGTCAATGCTATTACAACAAGAAGTGGAAAGACAACAAAGGATCCTTCACATCCTAAACCTCCTATTGTTCCACCCACTTTTGTTCCTACTTGTGACACGCCTTCTACCTCTACTTCACCACCTCAAAATTCTCCCATTCAATCAAACACACCTTCTCAACCTATTCCTACTTCTCCTTTACCTTTCACACCTCCCAATGAAGAAGCTAACAAAGACAAATCTTCCACTACAACACCTATTCCACCTACACCAAAACCAACTCTTCCATATCCTTCAAGGTTGAAAAAGGACAAGTTAAAGAACAAGGATGACATCCAAGTCTCAAATTTCTTAAGGATGTTCAAGCAACTCAACATTAACTTATCCTTTGCGGAAGCTCTTGCTTATATGCCAAAGTTTGCTAAGATGTTCAAGGATTTACTCTCAAACAAAGAAAAATTGGTTGATTTGCCCAACACATCCCTTAATGAAAATTGTTCCGCCGTGCTACTTAAAACCTTACCAATAAAACTCGGAGATCCGGGGCGCTTCTTGATACCTTGTAATTTTCCCGGTGTAGAAAATTGCATGGCTTTGGCGGATCTAGGGGCAAGCATTAACCTCATGCCTTTATCGGTTTGGAAAAAACTCTCTCTTACCGAGCTCACTCCCACTAGGATGACCCTTGAGTTAGCCAACCAAACCATAGCTTACCCCGTAGGTATAGCGGAGGATGTGTTTGTAGGTGTGGATAAGTTTACATTTCCGGCCGACTTTGTAGTGGTTGATTATGATATAGATCCTAGAGTTCCTTTGATTGTTGGAAGACCATTTTTTAGGACGGGTCGTACTTTGATAGATGTGGCGGAAGGAGAACTAATTATGAGAGTAGAGGATGAGAAAGTGGTGTTTAAGTTAGGGAA
The DNA here is from genome assembly GCA_025667525.1 of Glebionis coronaria. Lineage (NCBI taxonomy): Eukaryota > Viridiplantae > Streptophyta > Magnoliopsida > Asterales > Asteraceae > Glebionis > Glebionis coronaria. The sequence continues at coordinate 453,614,714 of CM046879.1, forward strand.
AGTTTGTGATAGGAAAGAGGTTAAGGAGTCTAGACCTTGTGAGACTATTAACATAGTTGACGTGCTAGATGAGGTGTGTGATGAACACTTTCATGATGCTTGCAAGAGTACTAGTGATGAGATGCCCCATGTTGAAACCGTGGCCTCAATTGCTCCCTCTTTAACACCTTTTGGAGAGAGTGATTTACTCATGGAGGAATTTGAGCCAAACTTTCTTGGTGATGATGATTCTCCTATTAATTGGGAAGAAGATATTCTTACCATCCAAAAGTTGCTCAATGAGGACCCTATTCCTTCTTCTATTCCACAAGAAGTTACCAATGAGGATCCTTCCATAGTAAAACCTTCCATAGAGAGTCCACCTCCAATTGAACTTAAGGACCTTCCATCCCACTTAGAGTATGCTTTCTTAGAGGGCAAAGACCAATTACCTGTGATAATTGCTAAAGAGTTGAAAGAGGATGAGAAGGAGCAACTTATTGAAGTCCTTAAGAAACACAAGAAAGCCTTAGCATGGAAAATATCCGACATAAGGGGAATTGATCCACATTTTTGTACACACAAAATCCTTATGGAGGATGACTACAAACCCGCCATTCAAAGTCAACGAAGAGTTAACCCAAAAATCCATGAGGTCATTAAGAAGGAGGTGATTAAACTCCTTGATGCGGGTATGATTTACCCCATTTCCGACTCTCCATGGGTTAGCCCGGTCCATTGTGTTCCAAAAAAGGGTGGAATCACCGTAGTGCCTAATGAGAACAATGAGCTTATTCCTACGAGACTTGTCACCGGTTGGAGAGTTTGTATTGATTATAGAAAACTCAATGAGGCTACTAGGAAAGACCATTTCCCATTACCTTTTATGGATCAAATGCTTGAACGCTTAGCGGGAAATGAGTACTATTGCTTTCTTGATGGCTTTTCGGGTTACTTCCAAATGCCCATTGACCCTAAGGATCAAGAAAATACCACATTCACTTGTCCCTACGGTACATTTGCTTACAAGAGGATGCCTTTTGGCTTATGTAATGCACCGGGGACGTTTCAAAGGTGCATGATGGCGATTTTCCATGACATGATAGAGCAAACTATGGAGGTTTTTATGGATGATTTTTCCGTCTTTGGAAATTCATTTACCTCATGTCTCACCAATCTAGAGAAAATGCTTAAGCGTTGTGAGGAAACACGTTTAGTGCTTAATTGGGAGAAATGTCATTTTATGGTGAAAGAGGGAATTGTTTTAGGACACAAAATATCCAACAAGGGATTAGAAGTGGATCGAGCCAAAATTGATGTGATTGCTAAGCTTCCCCCACCCACCTCGGTTAAAGGTGTGAGGAGTTTCTTAGGTCATGCGGGATTTTATAGGCGCTTTATACAAGATTTTTCTAAGATAGCTAGACCGATGACTCACCTCTTGGAAAAAGAGGCTCCTTTTATTTTTAACCAAGATTGTTTGGACTCTTTTGAGACTCTTAAGGAGAAATTGACAAAGGCTCCCGTTTTGGTTTCTCCAAATTGGGAATTACCTTTTGAGCTTATGTGTGACGCTAGTGATTATGCGGTGGGGGGCGTCTTAGGACAAAGAGTTAATAAGCATTTTCAACCTGTACACTATGCGAGTAAAACCATGACCGGTGCACAACTTCATTACACTACCACGGAAAAAGAGTTGCTTGCTATAGTCTATGCTTTTGAGAAATTTAGACCATACCTTGTGCTATCCAAAACCATAGTGTATACGGATCATTCCGCTCTCAAGTATCTTATAACAAAACAAGATGCTAAGCCTAGGCTTTTGAGATGGGTTTTGTTGCTTCAAGAGTTTAAGATAGAAATTCGTGATAAAAAAGGAGCCGAGAATTTAGCGGCGGATCACTTGAGTAGACTTGAGCATCCTTTTCAAGGAGATTTTCCACATCAAGAAATCAATGAATCCTTTCCATTAGAGGAGCTCATGTCTATCTCTTCCCAAGAGGATGCCACTCCTTGGTTTGCGGATATAGCAAACTATCTTGTGGGCAATGTGCTTATTGAGGGTCTTACTTGTCAACAAAAGAAGAAATTTCTTAAGGAAGTTAAGTACTACTTTTGGGATGATCCTTATCTTTTTAGGCAATGTGCGGACCAAATCATTAGACGGTCTGTAGATGGGCCCGAGGCATTTAAGATCTTAGAAGCGTGTCATAAAGGACCTACGGGTGGACATTTTGGGCCCAACTATACCGCCAAGAAAGTCTTTGATTCGGGTTACTATTGGCCTTCCATTTACAAAGATGCCCATGAAATGGTGAAATTTTGTGATGTGTGTCAAAGACAAGGAAAAATTACGCAACGTGATGAGATGCCACAAAATTTTATTCAAGAGTGTGAGATATTTGATGTATGGGGCATTGATTTCATGGGACCTTTTCCATCCTCTAAGGGAAACAAGTATATACTTGTGGCGGTGGATTATGTGTCCAAATGGGTGGAGGCTAAAGCCTTACCTACCAATGATGCTAGAGTTGTTGTGAAGTTCTTAAAGCAATTGTTTGCTAGATTTGGTGTACCTCGGGCCATTATAAGTGATCGTGGTACGCACTTTTGTAATGATCAATTCACGAGAGTTATGAAGAAATATGGAGTTAATCATAGACTTTCTACCGCGTATCACCCTCAAACCAATGGTCAAACCAAGGTCACAAAACGTGGTTTAAAGAGAATTTTAGAGAGAACGGTGGGAGAGTATCGAGCTTCTTGGTCGGATAAACTTGATGATGCTTTGTGGGCTTTTAGGACGGCTTTTAAGACACCAATTGGTTGTACTCCTTATAGGCTTGTCTATGGTAAAGCGTGCCACCTCCCATTCGAGCTAGAACACAAGGCATCTTGGGCTCTCAAGTGGGCTAACTTTGATTTAAACCAAGCCGGTTCACATAGGAAAGATCAACTCAATGAGATGGATGAATTGAGAGCCAATGCCTATGAAAATTCTTTGCTTTACAAGGAAAAGACTAAGAAATTGCATGATGATAAGATCAAGAACCGTGAGTTCAAAGTTGGAGAGCCGGTTCTCCTCTTTAACTCAAGGTTGAAACTTTTTGCGGGCAAGCTTAAGTCGAGATGGTCCGGTCCATTCACTATGGCTCAAGTGTTTCCATATGGAACTATTGAGTTGTCACAACCCAATGGTCCAAACTTTAAAGTGAATGGTCACCGTGTGAAACATTATTTTGGGGAGGACATTTCCGTTGAAATGGTCCAAGAGATCCCCATTTTCCCCATGAATTAATTCATTGAGGGACGAGTCGAGCTAGAGACTCATTAACTCAAGCATCGTATAACTAGGTTTAGAGTGTTGTAGGTTAGCAATAAAGGTATAGACTTGGAGATAAGTGTAGGGGAGACCTTCTTTTGTCTTCATGATTGTTTGTAGGGTTGCTCACTCATTTCATGCTTTGGAGCTTATAGAGGAGGCCCTTGTATCCGGTTCACTTCGTTACTATTGTGATCTTTCATTGACACCTTGTGCTTAAACATGAATTCACTAATAGTTGTCCTTTCCTTAACTTGGGTTAAGCAAAGTCTATTCATTGTCATAAGTGTAGGGGAAGTTTTTATACTTCCATGCTCTTAAACATTGAGGACAATGTTTAGCTTAAGTGTAGGGGGGGTCTTCTATCGAAGTGACCTTACCTAGAACTTGTCATTGTCTTTCATGATAACTTGGAAAATTAATTTTTCAAATTTTTTTCAAATTTTTGATCTACTTTGGCCACCAAAAATATGCATTCATAATTTTTGCATCAATCATTTTTCATTTGCATAACAAATTTGCATTGTATATATTTCTTCTTTATTTTTCATCAAAAATATATAAAAGAGAAAAATATAATAAAACATGGTTTAACAAGTTTAGATTTCTTTGACATATTAGGCCCACCATGGATATTTTGACTCAACCCGAGTTTGCTTATCCAAGCATTCTCTAGCTAGTATCCTTAACCATGTAGTCCTTCATTGGTCTATTAGGCTAAGCATCCACCAATCTCATTATTTGAGATTTTAAATTTATGGAGAATGGGAAATGATAGAGTTGAAGCAAGTATAAAAGGGCTAGATAAACTTCATGATAATTACTTGTGGCTAAACCCTTCTCTTCTTTGCCTCTATTTTCTTCGCATGTATATAATTGTTAATAAATAATCAAGAACGGTTTTAATTGGTTTGTAATCTCTTATGCATTTTTGTCTAATCATTCATGGTTGATATAAGTACGTCTTAAGATTCTAAGTTAGAACGGTTTATGTGTACTAGACTTATGTCATGCTCAATATTTAGCGGGTGTTTTTCCTTTTATTCTTTTCAACTTTCTTTGTGAGGAATAAAGAAAAATAAGAGCGGCTTACAAAAAAATGAGTGGCTAGAAAAAAAAAATGTATATATACAAGACTCCCAAGAGGGGCAGTGTGGTGTTAATTATAGTGACTATTGAGTTCCAATATTACCTTGACGGGTTGCGGGGATTCAATAGATTGCTCCAATCCAATATTACCTTGACGGGTTGCGGGGTTGAAGATCCAAAGTCTCAAAAAGATGGCGGATGTAAATTATTGCGTGAGTTTTATTTTTTTTTCCTTAGCGAGTGTGTAGCTACTTATGAAAGCATGACATGAGGATTTTACACATAAGGCGAATGACTTATTATTCTTGAAACGGACTTGTATTAATTGTGAGCGGTTTTTCAAGTAATGGATGAGATGATTACTTAGGATTAAAACCGTGCTTCCTTATTTTTGGATTTTACATTTCTTATACTTCACATTTGAAATAATGACAAATTTGCCCACAAGCAATTTGCTCAAATAATAACCGGTTCCATATTTAATTGTCATGAATAAGTTGATGCACTTTTTACTTGTGAATACAATGATCCCATTTTTAAGCTTGGTATGGGGAAAGTGAAACTTGAGGGTGATAAATGTCCATGGTACCCAAGCCCTAATCAAAGTCTTAGAATTCTTTATGAGTTATTTCCATCAAAATCATTTCAAGAAAAACCAAAAAGATATAAAAAGTAATGTATTTTGTTCATTGCATTGTTAAAAATCAAAATCATGCATCATTTAGTTTAGAGTAGTGTAGATGCATTCTATAATGGCCAAGGTGGATTAATTATGAGGGGAATGTAAATTTGTGCCTTAAAATATAAAGCATTGCATGAGGACATGACAATTTCAAGTGTAGGGTATTTGATATGAGCAAAAACTCATATCAATTTATCAACAAATCACCCTAAAACACAATAAAAATACCCAAACTTTGTGCTATAAAGCGGAATTATGCGGTATGTTTTGTGTTTGTGCTCAAATAGGTAAGAAGGATACATTTTCAAGCAAACAAAGGAAAATCAAGCTTAATTTGATGAAAAAGAAAAAAGAGGGATCAAAAGTGACAAGACTTTGAAGACAAAGGACCTATCTTGACAATCTGCCAAAGATGAAGGACCAAAAGTGTAAATAAGACAAATCCAAGATCAAAGTCAAATCTGGTCAACTCTCAAGTCAACTCAGTCAAAGGATCAAATTTGTTCAAGAATGAAGTTTGAAGGACCAAATATGCCAAAGAAATGAAGTTACTAGCTCAAATTTACAAACTGCCAAGTTCAAGGGCTTATTCTGCCAATTTTGGAAAGTTATTCAAGTGTAATCCGTGTGATAAGCTCTCAGCCAATGAGAAGCCAAGAAACTAAGACCATGGATTGCCACTTCACTACATTAAATACACTTCAGCCGCCAGCCATTTATTGGTCACAATCCTAACAGTAACTTCCACTATCCATTTTTCAGCCAATAAGAGAGCGACATGCAATAATCCATTTATCCAAAATGGATAGTGATCCGCAACTTCTGCTAACAACCAATAATATCTTACCATGTGTCATCTTCATCAAAACGCATTGCCAGAATCGACTTTGAGCTAGAGGCGATTTCAGAAGATGATTTAAACATCAAACTTGCTTATTTTTGAAGGACGAATCCATTGGTCACAACCAATTAGGCTGAAATCAACTCAAGATAAAACCCCCAAATCTGTTCTTCATCAGAAAAACTCATTTAGCAGATTTTTGACACGTGGAAGCCTGGGATTGGTTCCAACACGTCACCAACCCCAACTGCTCTTCTCCTGAAGTCTATAAATACCATGTTTAGTTCTCATTTGTAGTAGTTGTAGAAAGTGTGAAAATTACACACACTTAGTTTTCCTCTCATCTCATTTTTAGTTCTTAGCTTAACAACTCAAGAGTTTGACACACTCTTGAGTCTGTTATAGTTAGTTGTAACAAATACCTACCTTGTAACTACTTTTCATTCAATAAAATTCAAATTCCCATCTTCCCTCCAAAAGTTCTTATACTACTTACTGTTCATCTCCTGCTTCATTGATCCTTCTTGTTGCTGTTGTTAGTTTGTTATGATCATAACTTGATCATGACTTGCTAATTGAGAAGATTGTAGCTGATTTGTTGATCCAGTTCATTTCTAGCAGAATTTGATGAATTCCAGTCCAGTTATGATGATTCTCATGGTTGTAGCTGTTGATTTGATTGTTGATTAGTATGATCTAGTGCTAAGGTGGTGGTTAGCACTAGAATAGAGAGCTCAGCGCTCCTCTACTCCCCAAAGGAGGCCTTTGTAAAAGGTTTTGATGTTCTGATTTTAGTTCCACTAAACAGTTGCTTGCCTGCTCAATTCCTAGATAAACTTGTTTGTTTGCATGATCAAAGTTGTTATAGCCTGTTTCTGATCTGATTTCAGTGATTTGTTAGCTTAATTGTAGATTAATCTGCTTATTAGTTTTGTTAATTGTCCTGTTTTCAGCTTATTTCAGTCACTTTAGCTTTGCTATCCAATTTTGAGTTCTAGTTGGTTAAAGTTCTTGTTACTTGTTCTCACATACTTCATTTTGGATACTAAACTTAGCCTGCTAAAGCTCTTTTCTCAGCTTAACCTTTTGATCAACAAGTCTTCATAAAAAGTTCAAAAAAATCAGTAAAGTGGTGTTTGGCATTATCCTTGATTAAGATTTTAAGTGATAGAATGTGGTAAGTTTTGGTTCATTTTCAGTTTACTAGTCATACTAAACAGTTCTAAGTCACTTTTAAGTCAAATTCTTGGTCAAAAAGGCAATTGGTAACACAAAAAGTTTGGGTCAGTTTTCTTCTAGTTCCTATTCAGAAAGTTGTCAAATTGATCTGCTTACCATTTCTTTGTCAGTTAATGAAATTCTACCAAACCAAGTCTCATTTCTCAGTCATGATATGAAGTTTCAACTTGTATAAGGATTTTGTACAGTATCAAGTATACAAGTAGAAATAAGCAAAAGTTTAAGACATTAAGCAAACTCAAGTTTCTGTAACTTGGTGACTTATTTTTCATATCTTTAATTCCACTTCATAAACTGGTCGATTTTCTTTCACAATATCATTTAGTAAGTGTTCCTGGTTAATTTTTGAGATTTGAGCTTATTGAAAAATCTTGGTCAAAGTTGGTCAACATAAGCACTCGTTTTGCTTATTTTAGAATTCTGAGCTTATTACTGGAGCTTTTTCATGAGACTTGATTTCCCGTCCTTATTTTGAGCTTATTAATCATTTTTATCACTAAAATCTAGTTGTGCAAGTCTGGATTAGCTTATAGCTTATTTTGTGCTTATTGGAATTGGCTTATCAGCTTTTTAGTCCCTTTTAGCAAATTTCCTTGGATAGGTCTAGCTTATTTCTGATTTTGAATCATTTGCAAGTGGTTTGGTCAAATTTGGTTGAGTAATAAGCTCAAACGAGCTTATTAAAGTTTGTAACCCGTTTTTGGTGAAAAGTTTTGAAAAATTTCACTTTCGTCCTTGATGTATTAAACTGTTTGTAATAATGGCTAAACTTGCTAATTTTTAGGGTTTGTAACTAAACAGTCCCTATACTTTCAAGTTTGTTAAAATTCAGTTAGAAAGTTTGAATTTTGTTGAGAATTAGTTAAGTTGTTTGGATAGTTTTCATTTTTAGTCCTCATAGTTAACTGTTTTTGCACATTTAGTCCTCATACTTTTCAGCTTTACATTTTGAGCATTTAATTTTCATAGATATTACATTTTTAGTCCTTATAGTTTATATAATTTACATTTTGCATTTTAATAGAATAAAAACTTGGTAATTGCACTATGTTTTACATATAAGTAGACGTTATTTTTCATTTTGCAAGGCTTGTTTGAATTAGCAATAGAATATCCAAAAAACATTACCAACCAAGAACAATTAAAAACCCGATATTGTTAGGACTTTCAATTTGTTAAGAACTGAGAAAAACGAACTTCAACTATACACATTTCATTTGTACCAAAAGTTCAAAAGAAACCATAATTTTTTTTGTAACCTCTACAAACGGTTTTAAATTTTTTAAAAGTTTTAAAAGTTTTATATAAATCCATTGAATCTTGGATTTCATATCGCATTCACAAAAGAATTTTATACATTTACACACACAAACTCTCTCACTTTTCTCAAACAAAAACACAAACAACAATGGCAGAATCATCTACCCAACAAAATGTTGAGATCACCTTTAACCCATCAACCCATGTTAATTATCCTATAAAGAATATAATCTTTAAACCAAACAATCTTATTTTACTAGAACCTAAAACAATATCATATGTCCCTGGAAAGGAGGTCATGAACTTTGTTTCAAAATGTGTGCTTCATGAAGCATTATTTAAAGATCCAGGGATGACTTTCCAAAACGTTTTAAAGGAATTCTTGTTTACAGCTCAACCCTCAAAGAACAAGAAGTCGATTGAGTTTGATTCTACATCTGCAGAACTTCATGGTAAAATTGGTTTAAAATTTTTTAGAAGGGTTTTAGGTTTGGATTATTTGGATAATACTAGTGATTATGAGGCTATACCTGATGATTTTACTGTGGTTAAAATGTTTTTCAAAGAGATTGGGTATACTGAGGAAATTACTGACAAGGGTGGGCTGAAAAGAAGTTGTTTACCACCTAAGTGGAAGTTGCTGATGATCATACTGATTGAGGGTTTGGGGGTAAAACTAGTGGTCTTGATCAGATAAACTAAAAGGATGCCATCATTTTATATTGTTTGGCCAAAGGTGTCAAAGCTGATTTTGGGTGGTTAAATTTTTAAGATCTTCATGGTAAACTGAAGAAAAGGACCAAAGAGAAAAATGTAGTGAATACCAGATTTTTTTCTCTAATTTTTGTTGACCATCTTGGAGACTCATATGCTCAGCTTTAAGGAGATAAGTTATTGTTTCAACCTTTTAGGTTTAAGCACTGGAACATTCCGGTTAGAATAATTGATCCTTCTTTCACACAACCCATGCTGGTCATCTGTTCAGCAGAGGGGCCAGTAGTGTACGAAGCTCCTAAAGACACTACTCCAACTGTAGAAGGGGAGCCCAAAGGTAAAAACCCTGGAGCTTCATCTGGACCACGTTAGAAGCAAAGTGTCATTAACACGGTGAGATCCAAACATGAGTCTAAGAAAAGGAGACACCTCACAGAGACTCCATCAAATGAGGTCTCAGATGTTCCCCAAGGCCAAGTTTCTAAGAAATCCAAGTCCTCCATGGCCCAGGACCAAAACCGCAGCCAGCCGCCAGTTTCAGCACCTGCTGGAGATGGCATACATAAAAAGGCCTTGCAAGCACCTTCTATCCCAACTTCTTTAGAGGATAAAGAGGAAGAAAGAACCCACCATCATCTCAATATAGTGGAGTTAGCATTGGTAAGCACTTTAAATTTGAATTCATTACCAATTTCATTACGAGATCCTTTCATTTATCACTCCGAGTCAGTATCAAGGCGTGAGGCATCAGCAAATATAACAGCTAACACTGACCCTGATCAATCTGTTCCTAATGATGTAGTCCCCTAACAACAGGGTCCTACTGAAGGGATCAAAACATAATCATTGATCTAAACTCATCAGGGACTTTTCTCAAGATCCATCAGGTCAAACCAAGCCTGGTGGTGAAAAAGTTAAAACTGATCCTCACAAATAAGGTGATGATGCTAGAGCCCACAAGACAACTGAGGAAGTGCCTCCTACCACTGGCGCCAAGGTGAGACACTTGCCTTCATTCATGTTTAATATGTCTTCCATGGATCTGTAGAAAGAGTTTGGCTTAGATGAACGTACACCAATCAACCTTGATGAGAGTGACCCTGAAGATGATACTGCTGACCAAACACCAAAGCCATCATATCCAAGATCTCAACAGGTAAATGAATTGACAAATCAAGTACTGATCATTCAGTCACATGTAGCAACATTACAAGCAGATAAAGCTGAAGCCCAAGCTAAAATTGCTACACTGAAGGCTAGACCAGTTCCTCCAACTGATGAAGAAATCAAGGATGTCTTGCTTGTGGCTCTAAAGCCAATGGTGAAGGATGTGGTCACTACCAATAATCTAAAGCAAGAGATGTCCTCACTCATGGACTCCATCAATAGTGGCGCTATGGAGTTTCCTCCAGAATTTATTCTTGTACCTGGTCAAGTAAACGAATTATGTGACTCTGTGTCAAGGCCATGCTGGAGTAACAAAAATTGACTCTCTATGAAGAAGTTCAACATAAACTTGCTACTTTTGATAATGTTCCAGCAATGCTGGCCAAGGTAACATCTTCACTTGACTCTATTGCTGCCTTCCTTCCTCATGGCGTGTCAGCAGAAGTAGCTACACATTCTTCTGCTAAGGGGGAGAAAACCAATACCATTCACAACTTATTTCAAAGGCATGCAATGAAGAGAGCCCAGAAGCAGCCAACGACAAACTTTGTGTCACCTTTTGCTGAAGACAGCCCTGCTAAGACTAAGGGGGAGTCTTTAACAAAAGACAGTCATATTGATGGTCTTACCACCAGTAATGATATGACTGATGATGGTTCTCCTCCCATTCAACCCAAACACAAAGTTGATCACACCCTTCACGAAAGACAGATCAAGTCTGGTGTGGTCACCTTGACAGACTGTTCATATTAAATGAAGTTGATAAGCTAATAAACCTGAAGCAGAATCTGTATCACGAAATTGGGGAGTCAGAGGTTGAAGACATTTTCAAGAAGAAAATGTTATATGAAAAGTTCTGTATGACTATGATGAACAAAAGAGATCCTTTAGAAATCACCAACATTGATATGCTTACCTCTAGAGGCAATATTGATCTCAAGTTCTACAGGACTGATGGCGCTGACGAAATCCTGGATGAATTTCAAGCCAAGGATCTCTCTCTCACAGAATGGCTGGAGATGGAACAAAAGCTAGCCAAAAAGAAATCCAAGAGATGGGATGAAGTTTTCACCAGAATTTCTCACTCTAAGAGAAATCATGACAAAATGGGTGAGTTCCTCAACATTAATGTTGATATTTTACTAAAGGAACAAGACCTCATTCTAAAGCTGAACAAACTTGCTAATCAAGTCAGACCTGGTGTTGGTGAGATCTTTGCCACTACAAAGAAATACAAAGACGTTGTTCAGTTTCAAAATCATCTCCCTAGACATGTACTTATAGAACTAGAACTAGGGATGATTTTGTTTAATCATCCTGAAAGACAAGATTTTGTAAGCATAAGTGACCTGGATGAAATGAACAACGAACTTCTGTGGAATGTTCAAAGAACCTTCTACATTCACCAGGGGTCCAGGGTTGACTAAAGCTACAAGAACCTTTAGCATGTGCTTGCTAGGAGTTGTAGATGTCGGAAACATGAATCCACTGGTGCAAACTCTAGTTATTGAAGAACTTAGGCCTGAGAAGAAATAGGATAATCATTTATATTGTTATTTTGTATTTTGTAATTTGTATGAATGAATGATTATCAGATGTTTATAAGTTATTTTATTGTTTAGTGCACGTAAGAAGAAGTTGTTATGCTCACTTAATACTGACTTTAACTTAGGCTATTTGTATATCCAAATAGGGGGAGATTGTTTGTATTTACTGACACTAAAGCAACTTTAGGAGTTGAATATAAAATCCCTCTAAGTATTTCATGTTCAGCAGAAAGGAGGTTCTGCTGAAGCATGACCAGAGGAACAAGGTTCCTACTGAAGAAAGTTTTGTTGAAGGATGTTTAGCTTTCCTCTTCCAAAGAACTTAGAAGACAAAGGAGTCTTTGCTTTAATAACTAGGCGGTCTAGTTATTGAAGAACAAGTCCTGAAGAAGAGCTTTCAATTCAGTTTAGTTTGACAATACCAGACTGAATGATGTCGATCTCCTCTAGAAGACTGAAGACACTTCAGTATTCTGAAGGTTTACATTAGGCGGGAAAAAGATTTACTTTAAGTCAAAGTAGGAAAAGTTTACTTGTAATGTTAGCTATAAGTACAACCTTTATCTTTTCTTAGATTAGTTTAATTGTACTATGTACTATTTATCCAACATGGGCATTCAACCACCCAGTGCCCACTGGATAAACACATGCATGAGAACATGTGAACTGTAAACCCTAATATGCTTCTCCTATAAAAAGAATGCATATGGGAGAGAAACGGTTAACCTTTGGACTAAAAGATTGAAATCTTCTAATGGTCATTTCTCTCCTAACATCAACCAAACCATATAGCTAAAGGCATATGAACATTTTGGTTGAGACTTAAACTCTTGACTCTGGTTAGAAGTTTAGGTAGAGGAGATCACCTCAACATTGTCATTCAACTACTTTGTTATTTCGTAAACAAAGTGTGTTATAGATTCTTTATTGAGTTTTAATAAAAGTTTATTCGTTGAAAAGTATTTGGTATTGTTGTTTTATTTGTTCGTAGTTCTTATTAATTGATAAAACAACACACTTGAATCTTATTAACGAGTTACTACTTAAGGTTGATAAGTAGTAACGAGTTAAACGGGACCAACAAAATCTACCAAAACCTGGAAACTGGATATAGAATTCGATATAAAACAACAAGTAGTACCATACACAATACCATATAACGGACCGATCGATCAACTCAATACAAATACATCACAACTTGTACCAAAACATATAATTGAGCTAAATTCCAATGAGTTTACAAAACATTGGTTCTCAGTGACAATTCAGGATTTACAAGTGAATATTCAACATTATAAGATAGGAAAAAATCCCCTCTTGTTTTTTTGGTAGACTATTTTGGTCAAAGTTGAACGAAGTTTCTTTAACGACATGTCGTTGGGATTTTTTTGTCCAACTTTGACAAAAAAAAAATCCGACTTTATGCCACATCGAACGTGTCACTGGGGATACCACGTTTTATCGTCAAAGAAAAGCTCGCCTGCTGATCTTCCGTTTCTTGTAGTGTTGTTAGCGAACATTTCCATGAAAATTAAATATACTGGCGAACCATATGATCCCCAACAACTTAACTTGATCATCAGTTGATCGTTGAATTAGAACAACTTTTTCATAGGAAAAGAAGTTTCATTGTTTATGCAATTTCATGCTACGATCAGTACCTTTACTTAAAATTCATATATACTAGCTTCATGAAAAAAATTTCTTGATCATCAATAAAAAGTTAGATTTGGAAGAACCGTGGATGAATGGTTAATGACCTCCTTATTTAGAACTTCATATAGGAGGCCGAAACTACGACTAATAAATTACGTCACGTAAGATCATCGGACCACTCATATTCACCCATGACTTCTGTGCACCACTAGTGCCACAATCGATGACGACGAGACTGGTTTTTCTTGAGATACATTTGAAGCATGTGCATACGGTGTCCTTTGCATTTAGAAATATAAATTCTAGTTGGAAGCCTTCTCGATCTGTCTAAAATCTGGAGTAGTTTGATTAGTTAGTCACTAGTCACACAAATAATAGCTAAAAATACGTACACTAGTTGCATTACAATTGATTAGTTACTTTTTGTTATTGAGATAGTCATTGTAGTATGGAACGTGAGTACTTACATTCATTATGAAGTTGAAGGAATAAATGCGTTAGGAGGGCAGAATACAAGAATGCATGTTTGACATTTGATTATAAAGTTAAAGTGATAAATACGCTTATACCTTCTTACAAACGAACAACAACAGGAACTAGCATTGTAAAAGTTGCAGATTGTTTTTTTATTTTGCTGAAAAGTAAATTGCACTTAAACAGTTAAGTCCAAAGCCAAAACACTATCAATCTCAAGATTCAAAGTCACGTACTATACCATTACTTGTTGCTAGCTACTATCGCACCATTACAAGTGTCGTTATCGTTATTTGTGAAACAAGTTGTGTATAAGTTATACGTGAAACCTACGTGTTGAAAGGCGTATAGTAATCGAAGCAGGCGTACAATTAAGTTGGCCTCATCTTCTTCTAGCTAACTGTGGAAACACGTAACTAGTGATAGAGATATTGGAAGGAGACATTATAAATAAAGAAAGTTTGTCATCTTTGACATGGGGAAGGCACGAAAAAGAAGTATTTTTAAAAAATGTTTTCCAACTAATTAAACCAACGTTAAACACTACTTTTTCTTGGAATTTGGATTCTAATGACATATAGTCCAGGTTCCTCTTGGGAACATTACTCCTACGTGGTTGTCACGTGCCATGTGTCGTGCCACCCCTCCCTCGCTTTTTTTTATTACAATCACTTCTTTTTCTCCTTCTTGTAATTATAATTATTAGTCAAATCATACCATGTTTAATTACTCTATCTTGTTTTCATTCAAATCACTAGTCTAATATTTTGTAAAAAAAAAAGTTACTGTATACTAATATTAATTGTCATGATAAAACATAAGAAGATTGAATGAAAGTTGAGAAGAAAATAGTCAATAACGCTATATGACATCGGGTATGTTTAGTTTTTTAGAAAAGTTAGATGTAAGTAAGAGCATTTTGATTTTTAATATATGTTTATTAAAATATGCGGAAGATTTGATTTTTATTGGTTGTTTGGTAAAAAAGCAATAAGCGATGTTAGTTTTTAAAATTTCTATTTTTCCTAATGCTTTTTCAAAAAATTGTGTTAAATGAGCGATAATTTATGACAACTACTGCTCACAAAAAGCTCGCTACTCATTGCTCGTCGTTATTAACCGAAACTACTACTCACTGCTAACTGTCGTCGCTCGCTAATATTGCTCATACCGACAAACACACCCATCAATTATGAACATTAGTCGATTGTGTGTGTTATTCCTAAACATTTGATATTTTCTTAATGTTGGAAAGTATTTTCTTTGTTTGTTTGCAAGTGCATGGAAAATTGTAAAAAGATATGGGTGAACGTAATGAGATATAGGGGGGACCATAGCACTGGAGTTGAAGAATTGAAGTTAAAATAATAGGAGGACGATAGTAGTTGCGTAAGTAAACTTTGTTATTTTAATAAATGCAACGAATTGACGGTTCTTCCACATTGTTTAAATCCATTTTGGGAAATGTTTTTCTTTCAACATTAACAAGGAAAATTTTCACCAATGATAGGTAGAAGTTGTCACCGAGGCCAACGAAACATGAAAAACTACAACCACATGAAAACTACAACCACGATCGACTCGAGGCTACTTGAAAGTATCATCGTGAGAACATCATGCCTAGACCATATTCTTTGTCATATGTCTTTCATCACTGGTCTAATCAAAAGAGCTAGCTTCGATCTTACGTAGCTCATCTAAAAATAGACAACGATGTTAAGTGAGGAGTGATATTCAACTCCATTATAAATTCTTGTTCTTCGCTATCGACAGATTAACGACTTCAATTAAACTATTTTTATTGCCCATAATACATGTTTCACTTGTAAAAAAAATTCAAAGAGTCTTCTGATATAAACAAGTTATATAAGGTTGCTCGTATCGGTAATGAGTGAGTAAGCCATCGTGAGGCTTTGAGAGGGAGAAAAGTCACGTGCGACATCCTGCGAACTTTTTTCATACCTTTTGAGAGAATAATAGTTTTACGTAATAGTAAATTTAATCAAATTTTCTTATTTTGTATTAAACATTTAAATTGGAACATCTTAAAATATATACGTGAGAAATAAAAATAGGACGAAAGTAGTAATAGATACGTAGTACCATTTAAACTTTAACTTTTTAAACACACAACTTACATTAGAGGCAAGGGTATAACAACGAATGTGGCTCGCCGAAATGATGTGGCATGGCATTTGGCGTTGCCGAATGTTCGCCACCACGCCAAGAGTGCTCGCCATCTCAATTTGTCGCGCGTTTAGCCGATTATTCAACGGAGAAAAAGAAAAAAAACATTTTTTCTTTTTTTATTTTTAATTTTTGTTTGTGAATGAAAATGGTACTTTTGTGAGGCCAATGAAGAAGTTGTCATGAGTGGACGGTATTTGTAAGTGTTATGTTGAAATGACGTGGCGCTGAGGTGACACATGTGAAACCCAAACAAAGAGGTTGCGGTTAACCACCATATCCTCCCCTCTTATATTCTCTTTACTCTCAATACTAGTTTAACTAACAAACTATCTTAACAAAAGACACATAGCATCACAAAAACGTCAACAACATAAAACCTTAAGTCTTCTTATCGTTTTCTATATTCATGATTTTCCAACTCTCGTTCACAACATTGCGTCTCTTCTTTTTATCTTCAAAAATGTTATCTTCTTTCTGCATATTGATCTAGCTCGGAGATGTTTTCTGTAGTTTTTCGTTGGCGACATTTGTTGTTTGGAAAGCCTTTTTCTTGAGATTCAGTGTCACTAGAGTTATTAGAGACATCAGGCTCCTTAGTAAGTCCAAGCATTTCATTGATAACATGATATTCAGGTATCAAATTTTACCAATGTTGAAGTTTGGTAAAACATTGTCCAGGATTTGATCTTTCAACCCAATTCTTTGATTTAGGTATTATTTTCTGATCAAATTATACTGAGGCTGATATAAATGCCTTTTCACTTATATCTTTAGCAAGAGGAGTCTTAGTGAGTTGATTTGCCCCTAAATTCTTCTTTTTTTGGGTAGGTATTTCACTGTTTATATACTGAGAAACTAAGGTGGAACTATTCGTCCATCTTTCATTGATTCTTTTTCTTCTTTAAGTTGTTCTTGAAGAGCATGATTAATTTTTGTAAGTTCAGTGTTTTGAAGTTGACAACTTACTACTTCTAATTTAGCTTCTTTCAAGATAAGTAAATAATCTCTACATTTATTTAATTCAAAAATATCTTTTTATACTTTGAAAGTAAGTTTAATCTTTGTTCTTCAACAAACGATAAATCAATCTTTAGGTACTTAAGATATTTCTGCCAATCAGAATCATCATCCATAGATAGGAACATATTTACCTTTGTCATGGTGATGTCAATCTATTCACCATTTATAGCATGGTTTTTCCCAACAGTAAGCTATTCATCAACACTTGATGTCTAACTTCTTCATCGTCTGAAGATACTTCTTCATCATCATAATCATAGGTTTCAGCCACTACACCTTTAGCTTTAGTTTGAGAAGGTTTTGGAGCCTGGGTATTTGAAGGTCCGGCCTTAAGCAAAGCAAGATTGGGTTTGACTTTCTTATAATCAAATCTATAATCCTTTTTAATTTTCTTATAATTTTGAAAACTTTGATTATTATGAAGACTGAATCAGTTTTGGTGTAAACTTGGGTTCAAAATTATCATTCCCTGATGACGAGTTTTGACCTTTATAAGAGGCAAGAGGTGTTTTTGAAAGACAGTTTTGAAAAATGACCTGTTTTACGACATCTAAAAATTCCATATTTCATTGGATTGGTTTCCATAGAATCTAGTTCTTTTGATGAAACGTTTTGAACTGGCCAAAAGTATTTTTTTTTCTGAATTCTCGATTTAAGTCTTTCAGGTACCATGAACTGGATCTTTCATCAACTTCGTCATCTGATGTCTCTTGAAAGTCCTAAACAATTTCATTAAAATAGAAAGTAGTTGATATACGGCCATTAATTGGACTTGAGTAGCAGTTATCAAAGCTTTATTAGACTCGGGGAATCTCCTAGAGATTAGGTTATCTTCATAGATGAACCTTATGTAAATATAGGCGAGATCTTGGTTTAAAAATGCGTACATCATTGCGCAAATTGCACGCATCAATGCGTTGCATTTAAAATTTCGCATCATTGTGCCTAATGCATTTCTATCCCATATTGTGTTCGCATTAAACCACAATTTATCGCATTTATGTATTGCTAGCAACGGTAGCAATTGTCTTAATCTAGTACTTAGGTCGTTTTTGTCAAATTTTAACCATTTAAAAGAGACCTACATATTTTAATGGATTGTTAGAGATAAGAATTGCTAAAAATCATCTAAAATAAAAACAATAACAAAAATATAGTATATTGCGTTTTGCTAAGTGTTTTTTTTGTCAAGCTTTACTTTCGACTTGTTTTTATTACATAGGGATTATAGGCCTAAACTAAATATGCTAGTAACTTATTTTGTAATTTTATTTCACTTACTTCGTACTTGATAGACTATACTATTACTAAATAAATTTTTTACTTTATTTTATACTCAATGCATCGCGTCTAAAGTACGCTCGCAATCGCATCACGCATTACGCAATGGCTTTTGGGACCTTCAGCGCAGTGGATCGCAAAACGCATTTTTAAACCAAGGGCGAGATCCTGAGTTTGGATATGGTTTGCATTTCTCAGGCCTTAAGAGAAGCTAATCCATTTTTCAGGAAGACGGTTCACAAAACCAACATTGATTGCATTTTTAGATAGTTTAACCCCGTCATTTGATAGCTCATTGAACATGGTCTTGTAACGGGTATAGGTTTGATAAAGTGTTTTGGATGGTTTGACCCTGAAAGTGTTATATTCAAGTTTCGGATCCATTATCTGATTTTCCTTAGTGTCTGAAGGGCCCTCAAAACTATGGACTAGGTCTGTCCAAGTTTCCTTAGCTGTTTCACACTCAATGAAACCTCCAAAATATTGTTAACAGGACAAGATATTATGATGCCTTTGAGGCGATAGTCCTGATTGACCACCCTTCTTTCATCGTCAGACCATTGGGACTCAAGTTTGTCATCACCTTGTGTTGTTTTTGGTGTAAATGGACCATCCTTAATACATGTGATATAGTAGGTTTGCATTCGCATTAAACCACAAATCATTCGCTTTTTCTACTTATTAAATTTTTCAAGTTTAAGTCTAGGAGCACTAACAGAGTAACTATATCTTTTTTTATTGACAAGTTTAGGAACATTACTTTCAACCATAGTGGATCAAGGCTTTGAAAACATTTAAGCGGTATTAAAAAAGTGTTTTATAAACCTACCACTCTAATAACACTTGTTAGTCCATTGTAATTAGACTTATACTTATTTGTATCAAAGTACAAGTCTAACCCATGATAACATAACGATAAAATAGTTTATATCTATGAATAAAAGACACAAAGGTTTTCAGCGTACCCTATTGCATACAATAGAGATTGAATAGACAATGTATTGTGTTGTGAACTCCTCATTAATGAGTAACACTAATCCTAATGATTAATATACTCGAATATTAAGACATCAATGAGTTTAGAATTCAAGTGCTTTTGATCGATTTTGTAGGAGAGAAATTGTTTGTGAATGTTTCAACATTAAGTGCACAAACTTAATTTCTCTCCTTTATAACTAGTCCTGTTTATAGACTAGAGATAAGGATAAGACAAAGGATTGCCATGTGCGATTCCTCTGACTTCGTTACAAGTACAAAGTATACTTTTGTCCATACCTATTCTAAGTATCAGGACAAAACCCTTTACAATACTCAATACCCTTGTTTATCCTAAAGGGGTAAGTTACATTTTGCGTGATGTGCTATGATCTTATCATCTTCAAACTTATCCCGCCCATTCTTCAGTCCTCAGGACTTCTTCATTTGTTGAGGAGATCGTATGGGGCTCAATGAATTTATTACCACAACTCACTGAACTCGTCACATTCTTCTTCGTCTCATGTACATCATTCATTGAGTGTCACCTCATTGAATGCTCGAGTCTTCCTTATAGACTCATGTTGAGAACTCGAAGGTAACTCACTGAGTTACTGTTCACTCAGTGATTTTTAGTGTTCAAGGTTTATATATACTAAGGCTAATTGTTATTCAAATTTATCAGCGAGATCATTAGGCACTGAATTGACCTAACACATAATACATGCGTCATTTGTAAAAAAAATCAAAGAGTCTTTCGATATAAACTAGTTATATTAGGTTGCTCGTATCGGTAATGAGTTAGCCATCGTTAGGCTTCAAGAGGGAGCAATGTCAAGCGTGACGTCTTGCGAGCTCTCTTTCATATTTTTTGACAAAATAACAGTTTTATCTTTAACATATATTAATTAAGGTTTTTTTTACATGGGAATATAGCAAATTTGATCAAACTTTCTTATTTAGTATTAGACAATTAAATTAGGACATCTAAAAATCTAATCATGAAGAATAAAAATAGGACAAAATAAATATCATTTAAACTTTAACTTTTTAAACACGCAATCTTACATTCTAGGGAAAGGTATAATAACGAATGTGGCCCGTCGAAATGATGTGACATGGCATTTGGCGTCGCTGAATGTTCTCCATCACATCAAGAGCGCTCACCATCTCATTATGTTGGGTGTTTCGCTCATTATTCAACGATGAAAAAGATAAAAAAAACACTATTTTTATTTTATTTTATTTTTAATTGGTTTGTTAGTGAAGATGGTATTTTGTGGGACCAAAACGAAGAAGTTGAGGAATATTATGAGTGGAGGTGTATTTTTGTGTTTTATGTTGAAATGACATGGCGCTGAGGTTGCATCCGTAGAACCGAAACAAAAAAGTTGTGACTAGCCACCATACCATATCGTTCTCTCTTATGGTATTGATGGATAAGGAGGATTGAAGATTTAAGCCGAGAATACAAAAACTTTATAAATTGACATTTGTTTTATAGGAAGCGTTATTTGCATACTTAAATCTGTGTAATAAATAGTTGTATACTTTTTTTTTTAAAAAATGTGTTTTCGATAAGCACAAAAAGTAAATAAGTTTTACATCTTTGCTCGTTACAATAGATAATCAACTTTATATCAGAAAAAACACATAAAACAACACTACAAAATCACATAAAACATACTCCATTCGTCCCAAATTAATAGTCCCCGACAAAAAACACATTATTTTAAAAAATATCATTATCACTGCATTCTCTCTCTAACTTTTTTGCAAAATAACACTCTTACTCTTATGCAATTAATTAAAACCTTATACATAGTTTGTAATTTCTAGTACCACTAGGTGCAATATAATAAATTCGTTACATTACTTATATCTATTTTTGGAAGATGACTATAATTTTGGGACGTCCCAAAATGGTATAAGAGACTATAAATTTAGGACGGATGGAGTAATGAATAAAAAAAAATTACGTCCACGGACTCCGACTCCAAAATTATCAGCGATAGAACGGACACTATCCAAAATATCCTAATTATCATACATATTATTATCATATGAAGTCTTCATCAACATTTTTGTAAGAGTCTTTTCATTGTATCCATAAACTATTAGTTTAATATCTTATATAAGACATTTCAACAGTCAAAATTTTTTGCGCTATCATAATTCACATATTCAACTACATTCTTATCATTAAACTCACTTATATTATCACCCCTATTTTTAGAAATCGAATTTCTTTTATCACCCACAGGAGTAAATTTTTCTTCAACAATATTCTTTTCAATATTGTCAACTTTCTCAATAGTCGAAATAACTAGTATCCGCAAAACTAGCATCATCAACTTGTCTCGATTGTTTCCTTGAATCACCAAAAATAGAAATTCCCTCGGTGAACCCAAATCATCATCATTTCAACGGACTTTAGCACATCAAAAGAATTAGAGTTATTAACCTTTTTACTAAGTACCACATCTTGCTTTATTTCGCCACTAGTATTGGAATTCCTCTTATAAACCATTCTATATTCTTTGGTTACTAGGCTTAAAGATCATTTTAAAACTAACTAATACACTCCTAGCGAGTTGTTTAGGCTTTTTCACGTTCCTTACCCCATCTGATCTCGTAGCATCAGGACATTTATTTAACAAATGACCAAAAAATTGCAATTTGAACATTTTGGGAGGTTTTCTTTCATATTCAACCCCGAATAGTGCTCAAGTAGAAACCTTTGTTGTTTGCATAGCCACCATAATAGTATTCTTTAATTTTGCATCAACGGAGCTCAATCATTGCTCTAGTATAGCTTAACCTCCTTATGATTACTTACACATATCAAAAGTATAAGAGTCCAACATCAAAAGAGTACCAAATTTTATAGCAATTGCGTTTAAACCCTTTGCACTAAACACCATCATAAAGGCGCCATGCAATTTAACTTAAACTAGAATATTACCAACATCTTTTTTAAGTATATTCATAGTTGGGTCTCATTTTTCCAGAATAAAGGGTTATTTCGAATATACTAAAGAACATTTTCAAACATAACATTCACACTTTTCAGAAAGTTAAATTGAAAGAAAAATAAGACAGTAAACGAATTAAGCTTTGTTTTAATCGGACCAAATTTACTCAAAGTGTTCATAACATAGTTAACAACAACGGTATGCCATTCTTTTACCCAAGAAGAAACTATACATCAAATTGGCGTACTTTTCACTCATTACACCGATTGAATCCAACGAGATCGTCACCTCAGTCCGTCTCTCGCTTGTGTTACCAAGATACGAAAGCTAAAACAATTATTACTTTGTTCAACTTGTATATTTAAATTAATAAAAGAAATGAAATAAGTTTTTTTTAACAAAAAATGAAACAAGTTAATCAAATTTTTTTTATGATTTTTAGTTTTTTTAGTTTGTTTTTTAGTTTACTTGTTCAAATGTTGATAAGTGCAAATCATTTGATAATTAAAAACTTGAAGTGGCATATATGGTTAAAATCGGTTAAAAGTTGAAAGCAATGAAGATTTTATACTTTCAGAACACAACCCATGATGTTCAATGGGTTTTACTTGACGGTCTTCAAGTTTGGTCTGGCATGAAGAGACGATTCTATAGAGTTGACTATTTTGCACAAATGTAAGACGACGTCACAAGAAAAGCAGACACCGTCGCACCTGAAAAATACGATCATGATGTTGTTTGGGTTTTAATGCATATAAATGTAACGTAGACGGTCTTTCATGTGTGTAACGCTTAGAGCTCAAAGTATGGTTGGCGTTTTCGCGAAAACATCATCTTACGGCGTCAGAAATTATATCTCGGGTGGCGTTTTTGCGTCTCGTGTCGTACTTGCCAGCCCAAAAAGTTCCGAAAAAATATGACACGACGGCGCGAGGAACCACACCGACCCTCGCGTTTTCATGTTCTTGTGTCGTCGAGTATATATATATATATTATATATATATATATATATATATATATATATATATATATATATATATATATATATATATATATATATATATATATATATATATATATATATAGAGTTAGGATCAAATGAGAAGAAACCTTAAAATAAGAAGGATAAGAAGAAACTATAACCGCATATTCGAGATGCATGCACTTAAATTAGATGCATCCTTATAATCTTAGATGCATTACAATGCATCATAACATGTTTTATAGCTTTTAATTAGATGCATATACGTATATTAGATGCATTTCATGATTTATTTATATTTTTGTTCCTCTACACGTGTCCAAATCATGAAAATCAATTTGTACCATCTACACATCAAATTAACTTTCGAAACTCAAGATTGTGCATCTACATGAATAGAAATGCATCTAATGCAAGTCGTTGCATCTCAAATGTGTGGTTTTAGTCTCTTCTCACCACTTCTTATTTTAAGCTTCTTCTCATTGGATCCTTACTCTATATATATATATATATATATATATATATATATATATATATATATATATATATATATATATATATATATATATATATATATATATATATATATATAGAGTTAGGATCAAATAAGAAGATTAAGTAAAATAAGAAGAATGAGAAGAAACCACAGCCACATATTTCAGATGCACTTACAAAGTCAGATGCATCTCCCCTTAAAATTCTCCTTCCTTTGTGGAATTTGTGGTCAGGATTTCTTCTTATTCTTCTCATTTTATTTTTTCTTCTTACTGGATCCCTACTCTATATATATATATATATATATATATATTTAAAGTAGAGTCACTGTAACAATAAAATTTTATAATGTTATCTAAAAAACGTGATTTTTCGCGTTTTAATAAATTTTATTGTTATGGATAAATTCTGATGTGACATGCATTTTTATCGTGGCTCAACACGAAACAGAAAACCGTAACTAGTGCTCTTATATTCAAAGTGAGAACCACACATTTGTGATTGCCAAATTATTTTGTGGGATTCAAAAAAGTTATCTAAGTTTTAGGGGTGCAAATGGTAACCTTTCAAAATGAAAGGGTAGGGCCAGTAACAAGGAAATGAGTGTCGGCGAAGAGGAGGCGATGTCTGAGAGCTTTTGGCTTCTCTAATTTCCGGCAATAATGACGTGGACTCACTGCCACCGTTGACACGTCTTATCTCACTCTACGCTCCACCCTCCATTATCTTTTCTCATTTTCATTTTCGTTTATAAAAAAAACAATTGATCAGCGTCGAAGTACCGGTCAAAAATAAACCTAATTACCTTATATTAGATAGGGTAAATGGGTATCGATCCACTGAGTACTATGTGGTTTTAGTTTAATTTTTGAGGTGATCACTGATCAATAAAGGTTTTGGTTTTGAAATCTGACAACTAAAATACTTTTGATAATAAAAATGCTGATTAAAAATTAAAATAATTATTAAACTAATAGTAAAGCTAGAAAAATAGAATAAGATGTAAACAATTAAAAGAAAAATGCAATCCCTTCCAGTTCCTAATATTTATGGTTGATCACACTTATGGATTATTGAAACTTTTTAGAACCGATTACAAAGATTATATTGACTTAATATGAATGAATTAATGTCGGCATTTATTATGTTTATCAATGACTCACCATAATAAATCTTATACTAACCCAACCAATAATTATGTTTTAACAATTTATTTAGGTACAACTTATGTTTATTATACGACCATCTTTTTTTTTAACTAAATAAAATAAGTATGAATCGTTAACTAACAATAAATTGTCTAACACAAATAATTGAACATAATATTAAATCGATAAAAATAATTTATAAACAAATCATAAATCAATGTAATAAAAATATAATAACCCAAAAGTAATGATCAAACCATAAATAAAGTTACCGGAAGGAATTACAACGAAATTAGCCGGACATCGTGTTGCACCCGACAAACTGCGTAACAACCATCATACTTTTTTTTTTATCTATTAGACCTCCAGCCGTCTTTTTTTTCTTATAAATTGTTGGTATTCTTTTTGTTTTGATCCACTATGTGTCGTCCACCGTAACTATCATGCAGCCTCAATTCTTTTATTTTTTTTTGCCTTCGCCTGTTTTTTTTTTCTTTGTTTAGTCGATTGAATTCCTTCCCCTCTATATGCACCAATCGCAATTCTTGCTGCTCCCAAAAAGTGACGCCCCACTGATTTCTTTTATACTTGCAATTTAGTCGGTTGGTCAATTGGGCCATGGGCTAATAATTTATTTTTTTTTTTTTTTTTCTTTTGAAATATAATAGCTTTGGCCCAAATAAAAATAGCCCAACATTAATAATTGCTCGAACGAAGTCCGAACAAATAATAGATGACCGAAAATATTACGACATGCTCAAATCTTTTTCTTCAATATTTTTTTCTTCATTAATCGGCGCTCACAATGTCTTTTCTCCAAAAAATTAATTAAGCGTCCATTTTTATTCCACTTCACTCGTAACCTACATAATCACAAAACACACTCAAAGTACATATATAACGAAAAATAAATATATAAATATACTAAATTAACATGCTATGAGGTGTATGCAAAATACACCGATTAACTCCCCTCAACTTTAACTTTTACCGTCTCGTGTAAAAATAAAATAAAAATATATACAAGCATGTTAATTTCATAATTTTTAATCATACTATTGAAATTTAATCAAAAAAATCACATTCAACCTAATACATTAATAACCATCCTATATGACAAATAATCCAAAAATGATTACCAATATTTTTGTCCTTCTTAAACACTTAGCATAACCATTCCCATTGATTCCATTTACTTTATATTTCATATAATTAACCATGTGACCAACGTACCTATTACACACCTATAATCAATATAAACATTAATCTAAAACAAGAGGTGAGAATATCGTACACCTTTTATAACGTTGGAGTTTTATATCATAAGAGCACATCATAAGTCATCATACTTTAGCTTACATACTTCCATTTTTTTTTTTCTCATCATTTTGTTTTTTTTTTTTCACACACTTTTTTTTTTCTTTTTTTTTTCTTTCATTTTTTTTTTTTCACATCACACATAAGCTCTATCTTTTTAGCCATTTAGGACCGTTTCTCATACAAGTCATCCCGAACGCTTTATACACTCCTTTCAAAGATTGATATAAAGACCAATTATTCAGAAAAAATGAATATCTATCCTATAGGTGCATACTACGATACATTGGCACATGAGAACCGGTTAATTAAGTCTGTTTAGTTAAATGGGAACAGTTACACTTCGTGCCTACTGGTACATCACATGATGGAATTATCTACCACATAATATAATTATACAATGCACTAAATTAAACTAATCTTTCTAATTTCATTACAACAATACAAGGATTGGATTATTTCACATAAAATTGTCTCAGCTAAGTGCAATGCTATCCATCATAAAAATTGGCGTCTGACCCATGCTAACAACTAAAGTATCACCTTGCGCGAGTGACGAATCAGATAGGCAAGCCCAGCATATGACTACCACCAATAATTATGACAGTTCTCCAACTCTTTTCTAAGGCCACCGTGCGCGGGTGGCGAGCCGAATAAGATCAATTTCAAGTGTCCTAACCCAACTATTACATTACTATATTCATATTATTTATTTAAAATTTTTACTCGATCTAAGCAAAGGTAAGTAGAGGGAATTCAACCGGCGTGGTTTGATCATCTAATTATACATATGCCTAACTACATGCAAACAATCAAATCAATTTAATAACCAAATTATACAATGGAATCGGGTGCACCTGATAATTATGGCCAAATCTTCTAGCTTGCTCCAATAAATCATTCACAAACTAATCTTCAGAATCTGCAAACACTCAACAAACATATATGTAGAAGAAACTTCCACATCTAATTAGCACAAGACTCTTATAATGTGATTTAAAATTTTAAAAATTTTCAATTTTTCCTAAAAATCACATTTTAACCCATTTTGACCAAAATTTCACACAAAAACATGTAACACATGTGTCACCCCCCCCTCAACTTAAAGCATTGCATTATCCCTAATGCAAAAACTTCAAATTAAAATTTTGGTTAAAAATCAATTTGACAAACTCACAAAAAAAAAAACAAAAACCTAACTCACTTTCGTAGGAATCACGGTTGCATTTAGCATATGCAACAAGCCTTTAAACCACTCGGTAGCCCGACTGGACGAGTTTTGTCTCGTGAGGGTTTGTAGTGAACACACCCACAAAGTTCCACAAACCACGGGTTGCCTCCCGCGAAGCGCTAAGTTTACCGTCTTCAGCCAGACATAACTCGTATGAGCTATTGAGACGGATGGATTGGTTCCAAGTAAACCACCTCCACCGTTTCCATCTGATCACTCTCCAACTCAACATACGGCTTTAAACGGTGTCCATTAACTTTAAAAGGTTCTCCACCCACCATATTTTTTATTTCAATAGCTCCGTATGGAGAGATTTGAGTCACAACGTATGGACCCGTCCATTTACTTCTCAACTTTCCAGGAAAAAGGTTAAGTCTAGCATTGAATAACCAAACTTTTTGACCAACCAAGAAGGATTTCTTGGTGATGTGTCGATCATGAAAAGCTTTGGTTTTCTCCTTATAAATCCTAGAACTTTCATAGGCATCACGTCTAATCTCATCTAGTTCAGATAATTGAAGTTTCCTAGCACTACCCGCTTTCTCTAAATCCAGATTAACAGTCTTAATTGCCCATTCAGCCCTATGCTCTATCTCAACCGGTAAATGACACGCCTTGCCATATACCAACTTATACGGTGACATACCAATAGGAGTCTTAAAAGCCGTCCTATATGCCCACAATGCATCATCTAACCTCAAGGACCAATCTTTCCTATCACTACGGACGGTCTTTTCCAAAATTCGCTTAATCTCCCTATTAGATACTTCCACCTGTCCACTAGTCTGTGGGTGATAAGGGGTAGCTATCCTATGATTAACTCCATAATGTTTCAATAATTTACCAAATTTAAAGTTCTTAAAGTGAGAACCCCCATCACTAATGATAGCCTTAGGAATTCCATGTCTAGCAAATATATTTTTCTTAACAAACTTAAGAACTACACTATGGTCATTCGTTCTAGTCGCCTCAGCCTCTACCCACTTAGACACATAATCAACTGCCACTAAAATGTAAACATTACCATGTGAAGTGGGGAATGGTCCCATAAAGTCAATACCCCACACGTCAAAGATCTCAACAACAAGTATAGGATTCATAGGCATTTGATCACGCCTTGAAATCCCTCCAACTTGTTGGCAACGAATACATGCTTTCACAAAAGACTGGGCATCCTTGAATATAGTCGGCCAAAAGAAACCGCTTTGTAGGACTTTATGCCCAGTTTTCGTAGCACCAAAGTGTCCACCACATGCATAAGAATGGCAATGAGCCAATATGTCCATATGCTCATGGTCTGGAACACATCTCCTAACAACTTGGTCAGCACATACCTTATAGAGCTCCGGATCCTCCCAAAAATAATGCTTCAACTGAGAGAAGAAGTATTTTCTTTGTTGCTTGGACCAAAAATCCGGAAGCTTTTTAACAGCTAGGTAATTAACTATATTTGCGTACCAAGGAACCTTAGAAACCTCAAACAAACTTTCATCCGGAAAACTTTCCTTAATCACATCAGAAGGGTTGAACGGCGGAGGGATAATTCTAGACAAATGGTCGGCAACTACATTTTCTGACCCCTTTTTATCCCGAATTTCTAAATTAAATTCCTGTAAAAGCAAAATCCACCTAAGCAACCTCGGTTTTGTCTCTTTCTTAGTCAACAAATGTCTTAAGGCACTATGATCTGAAAATACTATCACCTTAGAATGCCCCCAAATATATGACCTAAACTTATCAAGAGCAAAAACCACAGCTAACAACTCTTTTTCAGTAGTGGTGTAATTCATTTGAGCTTCTGAAAAAGTCTTACTAGCATAAAAGATCACAACGGGTTTCTTATCGACCCGCTGTCCTAGAACCGCCCCAGCGGCATAATCACTAGCATCACACATGATCTCGAAAGGCTTCGACCAATCAGGTGATTGCAGAATAGGGGCTTCTACAAGCTTTTGCTTAAGCATATTGAATGCTTTAAGACATGATTCATTAAAGTCAAAGCGTGCATCTTTTAAGAGTAGATTGCAAAGAGGCTTTGATATAGCACTAAAATCTTTAATAAATCGCCTATAGAACCCGGCATGACCAAGAAAAGAACGCACACCTTTGACGGTAGTGGGAGGAGGAAGGGTTGAAATTACTTGAACTTTGGCACGGTCAACCTCAAATCCTTTTTCAGACACAACATGCCCTAATACAATTCCCTCTCGAACCATGAAATGGCTCTTCTCCCAACTAAGCACCAAATTAGTTTCGGTGCATCTTTTTAACACACTTTCAAGCTGATCAAGGCAGCTTTCAAAGGATTGACCAAAGATGGAGAAATCATCCATAAATATCTCTACAGATTCTCCAACCATGTCAGAAAAGATACTCATCATACACCGCTGAAAGGTAGCGGGTGCATTACACAGGCCAAAAGGCATTCTTCGAAATGCAAACGTCCCGTATGGACACGTAAACGTAGTTTTGGCCTGGTCATCAGGATGGATGGGTATTTGATTATAACCGGAGTACCCATCCAAGAAGCAATAGAATTTCTTACCAGAAAGCTTCTCAACTATTTGATCAATGAAAGGTAGTGGGAAGTGATCTTTAGATGTGGCATTATTCAGCTTACGGTAATCTATACAAACTCTCCACCCAGTAACTGGTCGGGTTGTGAGCTTTTCCCCATTCTCGGTTTCAACAACGGTGATTCCGGCCTTTTTAGGCACCGTTTGAGTAGGACTTACCCATTTACTATCTGAGATGGGATAGATGATACCAGCATCTAACCATTTAAGAACTTCCGTCTTCACCACCTCTTTCATATTAGGATTCAGACGCCTTTGCGCATCTCTTGCTGGCTTAATATCTGGGTCTGTAACAATTCGATGCATACATAATGAAGGGCTGATCCCTTTCAAGTCTGCAATCGTCCATCCCACTGCTGCTTTGTACTTGGAAAGCACTTTTAGAAGTGCTCCCTCTTGTGATTCAGAAAGATCAGAAGCAACAATAACGGGTAACGTATTGTTAGGACCTAGAAAAGCATATTTGAGATTAGATGGCAAAGGTTTTAGTTCAAGAGTTGGAGGCACCTCTAAAGACGGCTTCGTAGCCGTGTCAAAAGTAGAAGGCAAGGGCTCCACTTTATAAGACCAAGGTGGTTTTTGATGGTCCAACGAACTGACCAAACACTCTTGAATCTCTAGAACTTCAGCAACATCAAGAATCTCCTCATTATCACCAGTTAGATATAATTCCAAAGGATCATTCTTAAGCATACGGGATGCATACTTTTGAACTTCCTCATCAATCACATCAACTTGGTAACATTCATTCATCGTAGGAGAATTCATAGAATTAAACACATTCAATCTTATCTTCTTATTACCGAATGCAATATCCATGGCGCCAGTCCGACAATTAATCCTAGCATCTATCGTGGCTAACAATGGGCGCCCAAGGATAATAGTTGGTTGAACATCTTTGTATTGTGACTCGGTGTCCATAACAAAGAAGTCAACTGGATAATAGAAATCATCAACTTTCACAATAACATCCTCTAAGATACCTCTAGGAATTTTGGTAGATCGATCGGCTAAGGAAATAATGGTGTCTGTCTTACGAAGCGTTCCTAAGTCATACTTATCAACCAAACTAGCAGGAAGGATGTTAATACTGGCACCAAGATCAAGGAGCGCCTTCTTAATGGCAATATTTCCGACCACTACTGAAATCAACGGTGCTCCATGATCTTTGAATTTAGGAGGAAGAGAGCTAGATAAGACTGCACTAACATGCTCAGTTAGGTCAATCTTTTTAGGCAAAGACGCCTTCAGCTTCCTCTTCTGGGTACACAAATCCTTTAAAAACTTGGCGTATGCAGGAATTTGCTTGATAGCATCAATAAGGGGGAGATTGATTTTAACTTGCTTGAAAGTCTCCCACATATCCTCAGCGTGAGGACCCTTTTTAGCTAACTTTGTAGATGTCGATTTCTCCAAAGCCGTAGGGTAAGGTGTGCTGGACACACCACCCTCCTTAACTTCAGGAGATTCAGTAGCTTTAGGATTCGGTGTTGTTGGTTTAGGAAAATCATTTAACAAATCATTTACCAACTCAGAACCGGACTTAACATTATCAGAATTTTTACCTTCAACAATAATTTCGTCATCGGTAACGAAATCCTCGACATCAGGAGAATTTGGAATTCCCTTGTCATTGTTGTAGATTTTACCGTTTCGAAGAGATGTCACCATATTCACGTGCTCATTTCCATTTTTCTTGTGTGCGGGATTCATGGTGGGGTAGCTCGGTAGCCTTCCCTCGTCTCTTTTGCTTAATTGATCCGCCAATTGACCAACTTGTCTCTCAAGAGCTGCAATAGATTTAGTAGTGGTCTCGTGTCTTTGATTAGTGACCTCAAATTTTCTATTGATCTCTTGATTGTTGGTAGATAATGAATCCATAAGCCTATCAAACTTTCGGTCAAGATTCAAGAGACGGTTGTCATCTTGGCCTTGGCCCTGATTTGGATATTGTTGTTGTGGCCTATGATTGTAAGAATTTTGTTGAAAGTTAGATGAATCGCCACCCTCATACCTTGGTTTGTAACCATAGTGTTGTTGTTGGGCATTATTAGGGCGAGTGTCTTCATCTTTCCAACGGAAATTGGGGTGATTGCGCCATCCAGGATT
This sequence comes from Glebionis coronaria, assembly GCA_025667525.1. Taxonomy (NCBI): domain Eukaryota; kingdom Viridiplantae; phylum Streptophyta; class Magnoliopsida; order Asterales; family Asteraceae; genus Glebionis; species Glebionis coronaria. The sequence continues at coordinate 453,646,983 of CM046879.1, forward strand.
GTAACTTTCGGAGAATGGGTCATTTCGTGGACGACCACCGTAGACTCCATTTACCTCCTCATTTGGTGGCACCCCCCAACTTTGACAATTATCGACAGAGTGACTCGGATCACCACACATTGAACACCCACTATGCGACACATTAGACACATTCGGAACACCTTTTCCTATATTTTTCAACAAAAGATCAACTTTCTTACTTAACTCGCTAATTTCGGAATGTGTGCCACGTTGGTTAGACACATAATTGGCGGAAGATGGGTGGTTGTTTCGATCCACTGAAGCTTGGGTCTTAGAACCTTTGCTTAGTTTTTCAAAAAACTCCCATTCTTCCTCCATAGGTCGCGAGAAAAACATACCCCCACTAGTGGCCATCACAAATTGTTGGTTGTTATAATCCAACCCATCATAGAAGACTTTGACAAGCTCCCATTTTGGAACATCGTGATGAGGGCATGTTCTTAATAACTCCTTAAGTCTATTAAATGCTTCATGAAACTGCTCTCCTGGGATTTGACGAAAGGATTTAATCTTATTCCTAATGGCAGCAGTTTTACTTATAGAATAAAATTCCTCAAGAAAAGCAGATTGCATTTCAGACCATGAGTTAATACTACCTGGCTCAAGAGATGAGAACCAGTCCTTAGCTTGATCTTTAAGTGAAAAAGGAAAAAGGCGAAGTCTTACCTCATCCTTGGTAATGTTATTAACCTGATGTGTGTCAGCAATTGAGAAGAATTCTCGCAGATGTGCGTATGGCTCCTCACGACCTCTAAACACTGGCAAGATTGCTATGAGGTTCGGCTGGATCTTGAAGTTACTTGTAACCCCTTTAACCGGATCCGGATAAACTATAGGCGAGGGATCCTCGAAGATCCCCGGCCTGTAATAAGAATCAACACCCCGTGGTGGAGATTCTCCTCCGCTACTACTGCCGCTAGCACTTCCGCCAGCATCTTCGTCACCTGGCATTTCAGCGAAGAGTTCTGCTAAACCTGAAAAATCAAGATTAGTAGAAAACTGTCGAAACGTCTTCCTTCTCAACCTCGCACTTTTCTCAACCTCAGGATCGTAAGCTAACGGTGATGTACGTCCCGATCTACGTGTGCGCATACACTAACCTGCACACTCACAAGAAACAAAACAAACAAACAAACAAGAAAAATAAAATCTTTTTGTATTTTTTTTTTATTTTATTTAAGAAAAATATTAACAAAAACTTAAACGAAAAGCTCACTGAGTCCCCGGCAGCGGCGCCAAAATTTGATCAGCGTCGAAGTACCGGTCAAAAATAAACCTAATTACCTTATATTAGATAGGGTAAATGGGTATCGATCCACGAGGACTATGTGGTTTTAGTTTAAGTTTTGAGGTGATCACTGATCAATAAAGGTTTTGGTTTTGAAATCTGACAACTAAAATACTTTTGATAATAAAAATGCTGATTAAAAATTAAAATAATTATTAAACTAATAGTAAAGCTAGAAAAATAGAATAAGATGTAAACAATTAAAAGAAAAATGCAATCCCTTCCAGTTCCTAATATTTATGGTTGATCACACTTATGGATTATTGAAACTTTTTAGAACCGATTACAAAGATTATATTGACTTAATATGAATGAATTAATGTCGGCATTTATTATGTTTATCAATGACTCACCATAATAAATCTTATACTAACCCAACCAATAATTATGTTTTAACAATTTATTTAGGTACAACTTATGTTTATTATACGACCATCTTTTTTTTTAACTAAATAAAATAAGTATGAATCGTTAACTAACAATAAATTGTCTAACACAAATAATTGAACATAATATTAAATCGATAAAAATAATTTATAAACAAATCATAAATCAATGTAATAAAAATATAATAACCCAAAAGTAATGATCAAACCATAAATAAAGTTACCGGAAGGAATTACAACGAAATTAGCCGGACATCGTGTTGCACCCGACAAACTGCGTAACAACCATCATACTTTTTTTTTTATCTATTAGACCTCCAGCCGTCTTTTTTTTTCTTATAAATTGTTGGTATTCTTTTTGTTTTGATCCACTATGTGTCGTCCACCGTAGCTATCATGCAGCCTCAATTCTTTTATTTTTTTTTGCCTTCGCCTGTTTTTTTTTTCTTTGTTTAGTCGATTGAATTCCTTCCCCTCTATATGCACCAATCGCAATTCTTGCTGCTCCCAAAAAGTGACGCCCCACTGATTTCTTTTATACTTGCAATTTAGTCGGTTGGTCAATTAGGCCATGGGCTAATAATTTATTTATTTATTTATTTTTTTTTCTTTTGAAATATAATAGCTTTGGCCCAAATAAAAATAGCCCAACATTAATAATTGCTCGAACGAAGCCCGAACAAATAATAGATGACCGAAAATATTACGACATGCTCAAATCTTTTTCTTCAATATTTTTTTCTTCATTAATCGGCGCTCACAATGTCTTTTCTCCAAAAAATTAATTAAGCGTCCATTTTTATTCCACTTCACTCGTAACCTACATAATCACAAAACACACTCAAAGTACATATATAACGAAAAATAAATATATAAATATACTAAATTAACATGCTATGAGGTGTATGCAAAATACACCGATTAACAATAATTAACTATTGATTTTAAATTGAATCCGTACATTATACTAAATGAAATTTTGTGATAAAAATTCATTTCTGACACTAACTTTAACATCTAGAAAACTTTTGCTTTTTTCTTCACACGGTTTGTTTAATTGTTTAGATGTCGTTATGATTTCCATTCTTCACAAGGTTTATGCATTTTTGTAGGTCTCTTGTTTCTAAAACTAGTCACCTATGGCCATTGCCTGTTTACTGTTATACAGTATTGGACTATTCATTGACTTTATTCGTAGAGGGTCCTAACACCCACATCATGTACGTACATAGTATTAATGTACGTATGTACTTGCTTTTGTTTCTAACAAACCCAACACATACCATTTTGGCTCCATTCGTAACAGAAAAGGATAGGGTATTTTGTACAAGAAATTGGTCAAATACGACATTTCTAGCCTGTACTTATAAGAGAAGACATAAAAAGAGGTTTAGTAGGTTCAATGTCAAAGTTGTCGTAAAAATTAAGATACTGTATTACATTAGCACTGTAAATATGAATGTGAAAAGATGTTTTGGTAAGTGATTAGAACATCTACAACCATGTGCTTTAAAAGTTAACAAAAATGAAAAAAATTGACCTCTTTGAAAAAAATTTCAAACCTAAAACTTCAAAGCATCTTTATATAAGACTAGACGATTACCCGCGCATAGCGGCGGAATTGCCTGGCGACAGAAAATTAACGATACGATATATCGTGGTGAAGTAGAAATAAATGTTATAGGATGTATTTTATGAGTATTTATTTGTACGGTGAGATTTTGTATTATTTTGGTATGGAATATTTTTTTAGGTTTTGAATTTTGATTTGGTGTGTGTAAATTTTGGTTTGGATGGGGGTATTAGGGTTTAGAGAGAGAATAAAGTTTGTGTGTGAATTAATTATGTTTGTGTATTAAGGCTGGCCACAAGGAATAATCAATTTTTTTCAACATTTTAGTAGGACCCACATTTCCACTTTCAACTTTCAACATTTTAACTTTCAACCAAAGAGATACACCCTTTATAATGTAGTAAAGATTGAATTAATTTTGCCGAATTACTAAATTTCTTCACAATACTTATGCATAAAATATTACTACTTAAATAATGATTTCAAATATGTAAAATTTTGATTAGGGCTCTAAAACTGTCTTCAAATAGAAAACATGATTGAAGATTGTTTTGTATGATTCATACTATGACATGAAGAAAGGAATGGACTAAACACCATGGTTGAAGATACTATTATCACCTTATAACTTTTGTTTGAAACAATTGGCTTTTGTTATACGGCGAAAAGAATACTTAAAATGCGAATAATGAGAAATAATTATAATAACATATTTAAGATGTATTGATTTAAATTATACATAAATTTATTCATTTAAATACAACACAATTATATTCAAATGCCACTATGAAGTGAATACGATACAAAATAGTACTAGCGTTACATTTAACATAAAATAACTCTCAATATCGTCTTTCACGGGTTATGAGGCTCAATATCATTGCACGGTGTATGGGGAGGTTGAGATGCAGACAACTATACCCCTACCTAAGGTAGAGAGGTTGTTTTCGATTTTATTAAAGGTGGAAAAGGACCTCCGACCTTGCAAAGAGCGAGGATCGAACCTTTGGCCTCAATCTCCAAAGACAAAGGTGATAACCACTTGATTCAACCTTTCTATTGAAGAAAAAATACATAAAATTTGTCTAACTTAATTAAATGTGCCTTTATTGATGATTTCCTTATCTCTAAGTTTGATGCTCCTACTAGGTGTAAGTTGGTCCCCTATCAAGTTAAATATTCTAGCTTGGAGGTTGCGGAGTCAACTTCTCATATCTTCTTCTTTTTAACATAAAGTAACTTACGTTACATTAACACAAAACAACTTTCAATACCGTCTTTCACGAGTTATGAGTCTCAATACCGTTGCTCAGTGTATAAGGGAAGTTGAGATGTAGACAAGCATACCTCTATCTAAGGTAGATAGGTTGCTTCCGGTTCTAAAAAAGGTAAAAAAAAAGACCTCTGACCTTGCAAGGAGTGAGGATCGAACCCTTGATCTCTATCTCTAGAGGCAAGGGTGATAACCACTTGATCCAACCTTGCTATTTTTAGCGTTATATATAACATGTAGAGGAAAAAATACATAAGATTTGTCTAACTTAATGAAATGTTGATATCAAGTTTATTGATGAGTCTCTTCTCTCTAAGTTTGATGCTCCTACTAGGTGGTGAAGTTGGTATATATCAAGTTAAATATTCTAGCTTGGAGGATTCGCTTGGATAGATTACCAACTTGGTTGAATATTTTTCTCTCGCGATATAGAGATCCTTTCGATTTATGGCCCTTATGCAAAAAGGTCGCGAAGTCAACTTCTCATATCTTCTTCTCTTGTGCTCTAGATCGGAAAATTCTAAGCTAAATGTCGCGGTGGTGGGAGTTAGAAGATTTATCCTTCAACTCTTATGATGCGTAGCTTTCTTGGCTTTGTAACTCTTATGATGCGTAGCTTTGTTGGCTTGGTAACTCTAGCTTATCTACTCGTATTAAGGGATTTTTAAAGGTACTTGTTATGTGACTTAGTGGCTCATTTGTAGATTCAGAACTCAATGCTTATTTTGTTCATGTCAGCCAATAAATGAGCTCTTAATTGATGAGATTGTTCAAATGTGTTTTTTTAATTTTAAGTCCTCGTATGTTCTTAACTTTGTAACCAGTCTAGCTACTTGTTCAAAAAAAAATATGTATATGTATATAATTTACATCATAAAATATCTTATGATGCCTATACAAGACTATAAAAGTATATAATGAGGATTTTCACTCGTGAGTTGTCGTGAAGCGTCTATATACGATTGTATACATGCAACGTAAACGCAAGTTTTTTTCTTGAACTGAAATACGCTTTCGTATACTAACTGTTTAAAAGCATGTGTTAATATTCTTGAACGAGAGAATCTCTACTATTAAATCCAGTTCCATTCGGTTTTTGCAAACTCAGTTTTGTTATATACTTGGCTCGGTTTTTATGCACAAGTAACGATGCTATAATTTTCTTGGTATATAATAGTGTTGCATGTGCTGTGAAATTAAACTTTTTATAAATAATTACCTATTAAATATTAATGAGAGTATGTTGAAAACTCTACGCACAATCTAGAAATTATATTGAAGAAAGTTATTAGACATATCTTTTAGAATATGAAAAATGTTAAACATAACGAACCTTCCAGGAATCAAACATTGAAGAGATCATCGAGGTAAACGATGATGATACCGACAATTAGAGAGAATGTGATACAACAAAATTATATTAATCTATAAGAAACCGTGTTCCAGATTAAATCAAAAGAGGTGATAACATGACGTACACGGTCACACATCTATAAAAGAATGCTTTTTATCCTTTTAGCCACAACTCAAATATTTCACCTTTGCCGTTACCAGTATCACACTTTACGACCGTCTAAAAAATCCAAACAACAAACATATAATAACTTCAATACACCACATATTTAGCGGAATGGTTCATCAAGCTAACTAATTAAACACAGATGGTCTAAAGCTCGAGAACCTTAAACACTCCTTAATCAAATTTAGTTTCTTTTAGCTCTAATTATACGAACATGGCACACCTAATTTGAGGTGTTATTTGGGTCCGTTTGATCGGTTTCGAGTCAATTCGCGTTAGGTCAAAATCGGTTCAAGGCTAAAAATTCCATACTCAAACCCGACCCAACTTAAAATCGGGTTACTCCAATTCATGTTAATTTGGTTCAGGTCAACTTCGGGTCCAGTTAATATAGATGTGGGTCGACCTAAATATAAGTAATATATAATAAAAGTGCATATTTTTATTCCTTTTGAATGAAAAGTTCATAGAAATAATATGACAAACATGAAGAAAATCTTGATTCGAGTCAAACACAACATGAGTTAACCTTTATATTCAACTCGAGCCTAAATCTATTTAGTACTTAGGTTATTTAAGTTGACATGAATAATCCAAGCAAGTTTGTTGACCCAAGTACCTTGACCCAAATAAGCTTAATTTGGGAATATTGACGTTAAGAAGTAGGATGATTCAGGTGAATTGTGGGGTCGCAACTTAAGCCATCATTTTGTGATTCGGTATGTGTCCTGCCAAAGAAGAAAAAAATGAAATTTTAATAGATGATCAAATGATGAAGAATAATGAGCGTGTTATGCAATCCTACCTTTCTATCTAGTGTTTCCATTATGTATGTAAGCATATATGAAGTTGAATTTATGAATTAAAGAGTTAGGGTTCATATACTAAATTGGAGGTTTGGAGTAATTATGGTTCTAAACCAACATATAAAGTGTTAATGATAAGTGATTAAAATTAACTAATAAATTAACAATTGATCGATGAGTTTGGGTATGATCATGATATGATCATACTATAATATCAAAAGTTTTTGATTATGAGATAAATATGGTCAAGGGTTCATGGTTTATACCCATTTATTGGTGTATGCTTAATTTGGGTAATTAAGGTTTCATCATATAATTAAGATATAATTATATGATGATTAGAGGTGATGAGTAAGGTTATGTGAATTGGTTGAGTAACCCATTGATGATGGTATTGCAATAAGGTGATAATAGGTATTGTTTGGCTATTGAGTAAGAACCAAGACTCGATGATGATGGTGATTATTGGTAAACTTAGGTTGATGCTAAGGTAAGTAAATCGGTTATAATGTGTTATTAGATAAATTACCACTTAATGCATTTCGTAGCTTAATAGTTATGGTTATAAATGATTGATTTCTATGTGTTTAGTGATCATAAAAAGTGATTAACCTCAAACTCACATTTATACAAATGTGACAAAATATTTTAATGAACTTTATTTTTAAGAAAATATTTTATTAAAATAGAAAATAAAAATTTGAATTTGGCATATTCCAAATGGCCTAAGAATATACCATTGAGGAATAAACTTCACCAAATAGGATTTCCCCACTAAAGGACAAAAAGGAGCGTGCTCTAGTGGCTGTGGCTCAGTATAGGTGCCTGCGGCTCAATATCAATATTGAGCCGCCAACCCATTTAATGAGTCGCACCCAAAGGACGTTTATACCTTGTCCCCTATAAATAGTGGATCATATTTTCATTTTCAAAGGAACCTTTTTGGACAGTTTTCTGCTTTTTATCTTCTTTCTATGTTTCCAATCATTATTAAATGATCACTCAATTTGTTAAGTATGTTTACTTATAATTATCCTCTTTATCCCCTTCTTTACTTGTCCAACGAGAAGATCACTCACACATTTGTGATGTGATAAAATATGAAGCCTTGATGAAGATCATCCTTATTTAGATCTAATAATGTTCATCACTTTGTTTATTTGAGTCTTGTGTAGATCTAAGGTATTTGTGTATACGTGGATTAGTCTTGTGTAAATTCAATGCATATGTGTATACTTGGATTAGTATTTTGTTGATCCAAGTTATATGTGTATACTTGGATGTGTCTTGTGTTGTAATGAGTCTTGTGTGTTAGTTCTCACTAAACTAAAAAGTGATGTGATTGAGTGTATGTGTCTTGTGAGTTCTCACTTAACTTGAAAGTGAAGAGTTGTGAAGATTGGTTCTAGCTTTGGATTAGGACTCGACATCTAGCCTTGTGTCAGAAAAGAAGATGGGCGACGAAGATTGGTTCTAGCTTTGGATTAGGACTCGACATCTAGCCTTGTGTCGGAAAAGAAGATGGGCGATGTAGATTGGTCCTAGCTAAGATTAGCTCTCGACATTTAGCTTAGTTTTGGAAAACATTGTAAGCGACATTGTAAGTTTTTCTCCACCAAGAAGGGAGCTTGTGAATATAGTGGAAATCTCGAGTAAGGTGTACTCGAGGAGTGGAGTAGGAAAGAAGACAGAGCTTTGTTGCCAAACTACTATAAATATTGGTGTCTTACCTTAGGTTGATTCTTTCCTTACTCTTTACTTATTCATATTACATTCATGCATTGCATTTCCATAATCACTAGACATAGCAAATGGTTTGCAAATTGACTTAACAACTATGAAACTAGTTTTCAAGTAAAAGATAATTTTGGGACCAACATAATTTTAATTAGGAACTTAATCATAGAAACTATTCACCCTCTTCTAGTATCTACAATTGGTATTAGAGAGATGGTCACACAAGATCTTTGAACTATATTGTGTTTTAAAGCTTGAATCGATCTAGTGTCTCTACTAATTAGAAGGGTTGGTTGCTCTAAAGTTTCTTTATGGTCAAAACTATTTTTTCTCTAAAAATAGATCTTAAAATTATTTCTATATCAACTCATCTTGATTATGATCTTATTAGAATCTTTTATTTATTTTAAATTTGCTCTTGAAATGTATCTACTAGTTTGTATCTTTCTTTGTGTAGGTACTCATGAAGGCTAATCATTAATTTGGTTATGGATTAGTAACTTACACTTGTTGAAGACTCATATCCTTTTGATCTCCAACATCATGGCACAATGATATCAAGATTGGTGGATGTGATACTAGTCTTTGAAGACTTAGTATGCACTTTGGTCAAGCTCAGGTGTTGCATTAGTCCATAAAAGACTTGGGATGCACTTTGTGGCTAAGGTACATTTTTGTCCTTCCAAACGCCCTTTAATCATTCTTTTGATCATTACTTGACTATGTGATTACTCTTGGCATCCTTGCCTTGACATTTATTTGTGGTATGTGAATCTATTCTTTCACCCTCTCAAACCTTCATGGTCTTGGATACTTGACTCATATAAGAGTTGTAGAGTGAGTTAGTAGTTTCTTAAAGTATCAAGCATGATTTATATGGTTTGAAACTTAATACGGTTAGTAGGCCCTATATCATGTGTAGTATGTAAAATTGAGTTCATCTCTGAGTTGATTGATTAATCCTTTGAGATACCAAACTACATCATATGTTGTAGTTAGGATACTACACATTTAGAATTGAAATATTCTAAGGATATTGTCATTGTAACCCTTAACAATGATATTTGTCCGATCACGTGGGAGAGAAAGTGAATCTATACTCTTGCTCATGTTTTGTAAAAGTTTAAGTCATTTATTAGTAAGTGTTCTTACTCTATATATCAAAAATAGCTTTGTATGGTTCATTACCAAATCCGCTTCATCTTGCGCCAAAAAGGCACGTCTTAAACCACTATGTATGACACAAGCTCTTCGTTTCCACTACTTGAAGAGTAGCATTCATCTCTTGAGCATTGATACATGGCTTTGATTCAATCCTCTTGGTTTCTCTCTTCTCTATTTTTGCTTGCGAGTAGTCGTTTCTTTGTTTCGGTCTTTTCCGGTTTTTATTCCACTCATAATCCTTCATTAAGGAATTATAACCTAGTCTTGAAGTGGTCCAATGATTTTTAAAAGGCTTAATATATGTTTTAAGTATTTTATAAAAATTTGGTTTGTAAATTTTCTTTCGTTTTCACGGACAAAACATATGTTTCTAGCCGCGGCTCATTAAATAGCGCGGTGGTATTAGGCGGTTCATTATTGATAATGAGCCGCGCCCCACTAAGCTTAAAATAATATGGGTTTTATTATTTTACACTTTTTCAAACACTTCTTATTCCTCTTTTCTGCTGGTGCGACGAGAAGAAAGATAAAACCACCATTAACAACCTTCAAAACCTTCCAAATCACTCAAATTAATTGGTTTCAGGACAAAGATCTCATCAATCCTTCATCTAACATTGATAAATTGTAAGTATCTTCATTCAATTAAACTAATTTGTTCTAGGGTTCTTTATTTCATAATTGGGAATTTTTGAAATTAAATTAAATTAGAACCAAATTACGAATGTGGGTATCCATAGTTTTAGTGCTATGATTGAGTGTATGTGTATACTTGTATGTGTCTTGTGTTGTAGTGAGTCTTGTGTGTTAGTTCTCACTAAGCTACAAAGTGATGTGATTGAGTGTACGTGTCTTGTGAGTTCTCACTTAGCTTGAAAGTGAAGAGTTGTGAAGATTGTTTCTAGCTTTGGATTGGGACTCAACATCTAGCCTTGTGTCGGAACAGAAGATGGGTGACGAAAATTGGTTCTAGCTTTGGATTAGGACTCGAAATGGGCGACATAGATTGGTCCTAGCTAAGATTAGGTCTCGACATTTAGCTTAGTGTCGGAAAACATTGTAAGCGACATTGTAAGGTTTTCTCCGCCAAGAAGGGAGCTTGTGGATATAGTGGAAATCTCGAGTAAGGTATACTCGAGGAGTGGAGTAGGAACAAAGAGAGAGCTTCGTTGCCGAACCACTATAAATCTTGGTGTCTTACCTTATGTTGCTTCTTTCCTTACACTTTACTTATTCATATTTACATTCATGCATTGCATTTCCATAATCACTAGACATAGCAAATGGTTTGAAAATTGACTTAACAACTATGAAACTAGTTTTCAAGTAAAAGGTAATTTTGGGACTAACATAATTTTAATTAGGACCTTAATCATAGAAACTATTCAACCCCCCTCATAGTTTCTACAGTTACATTTTTTCAATAATCTTGGTATAGTTCATCATACCTCTTGTGCTTATACTACTCAACAAAATGATGTTGTTGAGAGAAAGCGCATGCACTTATTAAATGTTGATAGGAGTTTGTTATTTCAAAGTGGTATTCCTCTGTAGGGCTGAGCAGGCCCGACCGGAAACCGAAAAGTCGATTGAACCGAAACCGAGTTATTTGGTTCGGTTTTTGGTTTGTGAAATGTATAGATTTCGGTTTCGGGCCGGTTTGGTACAAAAACCGAAGACGGCCCGACATGGCCCGACCGAACCCGAATTAATAATTTAGGTCAGACTAGTTAATGTTCAGCCGCTTTTAATCTTATCCAAGTGTGTTGTCTTCTCTCTTAAACAAAAAAACAAAAAGAAAGTTTATAGCAATAGAAGAATATTGAAAGTCCCTAATCCTAGCTTAAAACAATAAACTAAATCAATCAACACACTTAATTACTTTCCAAACGTAATACTTATTATTGTATAATAAAGAATTACAAGTGTTATGGATAACACCGTTTGATGACAATGTGTTGTGCACACTTTGGACAAACTAAAACCAAACTTATGAACACAGTCGCAGCTGTTTGGTTCAATAAGTTCTAAGAGTTAATGTGTGAAATGTGTCAAAGTGTGAAACATTAACTCTAGGCTACATAACCTATTTATAGTGGTACGAGGTTGACTCCAAGTACTGGTTGATGGTGACTACACTAAACAAACACTTGTTAGACCTCTGTCACAAGATGCTCTTCTATTCTTGGTAGTCTACCACAATGCTTTAGGGAAACAGAGCTGACACAGTTTCCCTTTTCTTCATAGTCTCGTACACACTAAGGTATGTCCAAAGTGTATTGAGTGTTAACAGGGTATTGCCACCCCTGTTAACCCTCAAACCCTCAGAGTCCCTGATACATCTTGGCTGTTATCCATCACAGCCAATGAGTATGCCTTCAAGTAATCTTCGACTTCCTTGACAATGTCTTTTGACATGGACTCCTCTGAGGTTGCTCACAGAGACTTAGATCTCTGTGAGTCTTGCGATACTTGCCTGCCTCCTAGGCACAGGTAAGTTAATGTCAAACAGCTTGATTTGTGTTTAAATCTATGATACAGGGAATCTAATAAACTTAGATCCCTAACAATCTCCCCCTATTTAAACATAAATACATCTAGATCTACATAAGTTATAGTAAGTGAGATGACAGCTTCTTCTTACTCATAACAGATCTAAACAAACATACCTCATGATTTTATCATGGCTTAAAAGAAATTACAAGTATAAATCATAAGTGAAACAAAATATGAAAGTAAAGTTCAGCTGTGAAACACTTCTGTAGGATATGTAAATCTATGCTTATGTTTCAGAGAGAGAAAGAGATAGAAAGATGGTGGATTTCACACTTCTAGAGAGAGAAAGTTTAAGAGAACTATGCGTTATTCAAAATGAAATCACCACCCTCTCCATCAATAGAAAGGGTTTATATACCAAGCCCATAAGATGGGCTTGGGCTTACATTTGGGCCAGCCATACAAGCATGGACCGGGATTTTCCTTGTTTAGTTAATTAAAAGATATCTAGGCTACGAGCTACAACTTAATATATTGTCAGAGTGACCAAATCTTCCTAAATATGTAAAAACGTATTTCCAACAATCTCCCCCTAAGGGAGGTCACTCCAAACAAGGGCGCCACCCGAGTTACAATAATAAAATAAACCTAGCATACTATGCTTGTCTTGAGCTCGTAGTCTTCGTCTTTCTTTTTCTTTTTCTTTTCTGGTGAACATGCTGATGTGATCTTTGATATCAATCTTTAGCATTAATCTCTTGCCTTGATCTCGTGCATCCATCACTTGTGATCTTCGCCTCTTCATGACCTCACGTCCCACATACTTATACCTTAGTAATTCTTTGAAAGCTTCAGAGTTTGATACAGCGGAAGACTTAACTTTTAGGCTTTCTTGAATTAGATGAGGTATTAAGTGCATAAAGTATAAGCATGCGGGGACGACTTCTTCTTGGATTCCGCAACGCAACCATCTTCAAATGCCGCAACATAAGTAGATACGAACGAAATGGCTTTGAACATTTCATTATAAATCGGTAGCATTTTACCTCCGGTCGGTGAAGACCGTTGGACGATATTAGATATCGTACCCGTGACGGATAGTTTCAGTTAAGTAACTTCCTGACAGGATTTCGCAGGTTAACCCATTCTCTTTATTCGACCGTCCAAAGCTGACTGCGAACATAAAGAGTGAATCATTTGGATAATAATATCCGCATGATTTGAAGCCGTCAATTCATGTTCCTGGAACAAGTGAAATTCAATTAAGAACCGCACCATCGTTGCTTTCCAGTTGTCACGAGCTTGATTCGTATAGAATCTTGCAAGTTACCTACCAAGTGCTGTTTGAGGTTAACACTAGAAGGATTTCCACTCATCACTGTGAACACTAAGGTATCACTCTGAGTGTTCTGGCAAGATCACAAAGATATTGCGTAGAGGCCTGGAACGTGTTTAAATTCAGTTAAGAATTAAACAGCTATTGCTTTCCAGTTATCACAAGTTTAATTCATAAAGAATCGCACAAGTCACCTACCATGAGTTTTTTGATATTCGCTCAAGAAGGATTTCCATCTTCATTGTAAATACTTTCGCATTACTCGGATGTTCAGGCAAGATCATGAAGATTTTGCGTAGGAATCTTAAGATCTTTCTTACTTTTCACAGCGTGTGAATAAGCAAGGAAATATGAAAGTGTGTCCTAATGAGATATGTGATGATCTCAAATGGCTCTAGACTCTATCGTGCATTTTGGATTTTAGTGATCGGAGGCTGGAGAGGAGTGCCACCTTTTCAATACCAATTTATTCGGAGTGAATAAATCAATAGATAATGCGTTGTCTCCGTGTGATTAAAACAAATATCTTTTAAGAGATATCTGAGTTAGCTGGGATGGGTTGTGCATTTACACCCTTTATCTTTACAATTCTTTTTCATTCTTCAACCCCTTCAATGCTTACCAATACGTCATAACTAGCACCTTGTTGTGATTGTTCCAGTGCTAACTTAAGTACTTGGTCGGCATTCAGCTACGTTCACAATCTTTCTCCAACTTTCCTAAGGACTACTATTTCTAGCTATGGAATGTCCTTGGAAAGATTCCTCCGGTTCTGGAAGAATCATAGGACTTAACCTATCCTACCATCCTTATGTCACCACAATCTTCATCGTCATAAAATAAATGGGTTTTGGGTAAGTATATGTCACCATGAAATCTATTTTTGATATGCAAATCTAGTTTGCTCCCCCTTAACATATGCCACGATATTCGAAAACATTTTGCACATGTCGGGATGAGCCAGCACATTAAGTCAAACCATTTGTGATAATATCCCATATTAAATCATATTTTCTCCCCCATATTAAAAATATTAACCCAATCGATGTTTTTAATATCAATTGATTTAATGAAGTTTTAACAAAGGTTTTGGGAAGAAAAATGCAAGTCCGTTTAATCTTCATGATTCCAAATGTATGAAATATGATATCGATTTGTAATCAAGATCACATATTCACCATATTAAAGAGAATTGACAAGGTTGGACCTGTTCGATGAGAACATCATAAATGGTTCTTGGCAGCATATGTTGGTCGCCTCGTCATGTTTGAAGTCATCTCTTGACACCACGTGTACGATTGGTATTCTTGTCTTGACACCAATTAGTGAGCTTGGCACGTTCGGCATCGAAGATTCTGAATGCTTGATAATTGCTCCCCCTCAATTGTTTACCCGTGTTCTATTGAAAGAGCTGTATTCGTCGGTTGAGTAGTCGCATCGTCGAGTATGTAGATACCAATTGTAGATTGCTATGGTTGGAGATATGATAGCTTCATAAAAACAAGACTTCTCTTGTTTTAACAAATAAATGCACTGAAACGTACATATATTTGTGTTAGACCAAGTTATAAAGTAAACTTGATCCCTTACAAGGTTTTAAGGTAAACCTTGCCCGAGAAAATTAATTCCCGTTGTGAGCCAAAGCTTTCATAAGAAATACTTGACTTTAATGTGAAAACCGGGTTGTAGTCAGAAATAACTACAAGCCATATAGGCATGTTTTATGAAATATTTACAACTTTTGTACGAACTCTATTTATGGCGCTGTGTCGATATTAATCAACATTTCTAGGGCCATAAATATTATCGTACCAAAAGACATGCCTTTGAAAAATAAAGTAAAAGTATTTTTGGATTTTTATGAATTTTTCAATTTTTATGGTTTTTATATGGTTTTATATTTTTCTATTTTGCTTTTGTGGATAAAAATATAAACAATATGTAGAGATGACCACCAAGGATACGGAGAATAGTTTTACCACCACTATTCTTTCGCTTCATCTGCTAGTTCCTTTAGAGTCTCAGGCGAGAAAGTTCTCATTCCTAGCTTGTCGGCCAAAAATTCAATTCGAGCGCGATCTAAAGCCTTCGTGAAAATATCCGCCAATTGATACTCAGATCGGACAAAGTAAAGCTCTATTACTCCATTTTCCACTTGCTCCTTGATGAAATGGTAGCGAATGTCAATATGCTTCGACCGGGAGAATTGAACATTGTTGCAGCATAAGGCAATTGCACTCTTGTTGTCGAAGTACATCGGAATTTTGTTGAAACCTAGACCATAGTCGGTTAATTGCGATCTCATCCAAAGAATTTGAGCACAACAACCGGACATAGCTATGTATTCTGCTTTCGTACTTGAAATTGCAGCGCTTTTCTGCCTTTTCGATGCCCAACTGATTAGTCGATCTCCTAGTAGTTGCAAAGTTCCACTCGTGCTACGCCTTGTATCTTGACAACCCGCGTGATCCGCATCTGCATATGCCATAAGTGCAATCGAAGAGTCCTTCGAATACCAAAGTCCCCGATTAATGGTTCCTTTAAGATATCGAAAGATCCGTTTAACAGTAGCCAAGTGTAACTCAGTAGGCCGAGTTTGATACCGAGCACACATACATATAGCAAACTGAAGATCAGGTCGACTAGTTGTGATATACAGAAGAGTACCGATCATTCCACGATACAGTGTCGGATCAACGGCAACTCCATGTGGATCTTCATCAATCTTAGTTCGTTCCACCATTGGAGTATCCACGGGGTCGCAAGATTCCATCTTATATTTCTTAAGCGATTCAAGGGCATACTTGGATTGATTGATAAAGATGCCTCTGGGACTCTGAGATATCTGAAGACCTAAGAAGAATGATACCTTGCCCATCATTGACATCTTGAACTTGGAAGACATGAGTGTCCCAAACTCATCCGATAAGGTTTGGGTCGAGGCTGCAAATATAATATCATCAACATATATTTGTACCATAATCATATCTTTACCTCGTTTTTGAATGAACAACGTGGGATCCACCTTGCCTTTAGCGAAGCCTTGCGTAATGAGGAATTGTGACAATAGATCATACCATGCGCGAGGAGCTTGCTTCAACCCATAGAGAGCCTTCTTAAGCTTGTACACATGATTAGGATATTTAGGATTCACAAAACCATCCGGCTGTTGAACATAGACCTCTTCCTTGAGTTCACCATTAAGAAATGCCGTCTTCACATCCATCTGATAGACGA
The DNA here is from genome assembly GCA_025667525.1 of Glebionis coronaria. Taxonomy (NCBI): domain Eukaryota; kingdom Viridiplantae; phylum Streptophyta; class Magnoliopsida; order Asterales; family Asteraceae; genus Glebionis; species Glebionis coronaria. The sequence goes on from CM046879.1 coordinate 453,663,819, forward strand.
TCATATTCATGTGGGCTGCATAAGCGAGGAATAGTCTAATAGCTTCCAAACGGGCAACAGGTGCAAAGGATTCCATAAAGTCGATGCCCAATAATTGCTTGTATCCACGAGCTACTAGACGAGCTTTGTTCTTCAATATTCCGCCTAACTCATCGAGTTTCACCTTGTAAACCCATTTCAAAGTGAGTAACTGCACTTGATCCGGGCATGGGACAAGTTCCCATACTTCAAGACGTATAAATTCATTAAGTTCTTCTTGCATAGCTTCTATCCAACATGATTGAGTAAAAGCTTGTTGCCATGTCTTAGGTTCAACTTCAGTGAGAAAAGCATCAAAGTGACAAAACATTGCACTTTCTTGCAACTGACTTCGTGTGGATACCGGACGATTAGGGTTACCAATAATATAATCTATAGAATGATCCTTTGTCCACTTGCTGTCATGTTCACGAATCCGTGGATTGGAGTAAACTGTAGTTGGAGCTTCCTCTGAGGTGGACGACCCGACTTGATTAGGGTCGGGAATAGGTACACCAAAGAATGGAAGTTCACGCATTTGAGCGAATTCCAAATCGTGATCATCATCATCCTCTTCATCATCAAAAGGCATGACATGGGTAGTTGAAACATGTGTTGTTTGAGAATTACTTGTTGATGGTATATCTTGACCAATTGTAGGTGCAGATGTGTCTGATTGTGCTTCTATTGGAAAATATCCTTGCTGAGGAGTATAGCCCATTGGAGAAGTGTTGGATTTTGATGGTGATGTCTGATATGTTGGTTGCTGTGGAAAAGATTGTTGATGAACACTTGGTTGAAATGCTTGTTGTGGCATCATCGGTGGTTGATAAAATGGTTGTTGTGGTTGTTGATAGGTGTGTGGTGGTGGCTGCTGCAAGTATGATGGTTGTTGATAAGTATAAGCCATGTTTTGTTGAGAAGCATACATTGCAAGTGGATCATGAACTTGAGGTGTAGACAACCGAGCCTCGATCACATGGCATTCATGTTGTTGAAGAAAAGCTTGAAGTTGATCCACATTGGTGTTATGCAAGTCCTTTGCCAATTTAACATCCGTCACGTATTTTTTCCGTTCTGGAGGAAGAGTGTTCAAATACTTGGTGTTCAATTGAAAGGTAGGAATTGCCATGCCATAGATATTTAGCTCATTCAACAATAGGGTAAATCTCAGATAGTAGTCATTGAGAGTCTCCCCTGGCACATAGCAAACTTATCAAAAGTATCATAAAGCTTACACTCTCGTTCTTGTTTAGTTAACGAGGTGCCTTGCATTAGAACACGAATTCTATCCCATAACTCTTTGGAAACTTTATGTTTGCTGACGAGTTTATAGACATATGGAGGAAGGGCTTGGAGAATGATGTTTGTAGCATACTTATCACATTTATCTTGAATCTTCATATCTCCAGTCAATTCACCCGTTGTGCGAGGACGAGTAGTTGCACCTTCCGTCACTGTACCATAATTTAATGGTCCATTGAGCACCGATGCCCAAATAAGATGTCCGTTCTCCTTGTTCAACATATAAAGTTCCATTCGGGAAGTCCAATCCTCGTACATAAACTTCTCCAACATTGGTGGACGATTATCCGTACCCGAGAGGATGGACTTATCCGTAAGAGATGTGTACTCCATTTCTATAAGTTAAGATTTACAAAGTTGATCGATCAATGAAAGAAAGTAAATGTATTTGTTGTTGTGTGTTAAAGCCGACAAATAATGTTGAAATCCCCTAAATTATGTCCTCGATAAACCAAAAAATCCAAGTCAAAATTACACACGATTAAAAATTTTCAAAAACACGTTTTTGAAAAAACGTTGGATCGTACTCAGATCGCACTCGTGGATCGTACTCTATGGTCGTATTCAGATCACACTCCTTGATCGTACCCAACGATCGTACTCTGATCGCAACGAGTGATCGTACTCAGCGATCGTACTCAGATCGCAACAAGTGATCGTACTCAATGATCGTACTCCCTTATCACAGTGAGTGATCGTACCCTAATTGTAACCTTGATCTTACTCTTCAATCGTGGTGACGGATCGTACTCTGAGCTAAGTGAGCTATCGCACTGAGCAATCTTACCTTGATCGTAGTATGGATCGTACTGAAGGATCGTAGCGAGCTATCGTACTAACCAAACTTACCTTGATCGTAGTATGGATCGTACTAGGCAATCAGATTGATGGATCGTAGCGAGGATCTTAGTTATGATCGTAGTTAGATCGTAACAATGGATCCTGACTATGGATCGCAAGTAGAAACCCCCAGGGTTTATGCAAACACAAAGTCAGATCGTACTGAGGATACAACTTATCACTTTTATCGGACAGTACAAAAACACAATCAATTCGAGATTCAAAGCCAAAATATGAATCAAACAACCAAAAATTTTGTGTTTTTAACCCGAATAACAATACCAAATCACTATAACAAGTAATAAGATGAAGTAAATCAAGATTAACTCACAAAAACACAAAAAAAAAATTGGTTCGTGTGAAAATGGATCAAAGATGGCGAGAGAATCAAGAACACAAACACAAGAACTAAACAATCATCCCATGGCTCTGATACCATTTGTAGGATATGTAAATCTATGCTTATGTTTTAGAGAGAGAAAGAGATAGAAAGATGGCGAATTTCACACTTCTAGAGAGAGAAAGTTTAAGAGAACTATGTGTTACTCAAAATGAAATCACCACCCTCTCCATCAATGGAGAGGGTTTATATACCAAGCCCATAAGATGGGCTTGGGCTTACATTTGGGTCGGCCATACAAGCATGGACCGGGCTTTTCCTTGTTTAGTTAATTAAAAGATATCTAGGCTACGAGCTACAACTTAATATATTGTCGGAGTGACCGAATCTTCCTAAATACGTAAAAGCGTATTTCCAACAACTTCAATAATCATCATTCTTGATTCTTTCTTCAGCTTCAGCTAAGTCTGTCCTGGTATCCAATTCGGCCTGCAAAGCTTGTGCAAATACCTTGGAATACTCTGTGTTGATTTTAAGTGCATTTTTAAGACAAATAAGCTGAATAGTTGATGCTAATCCCAAATCATCTTCCCTTTGGAATACATATTGACATGCTCTGTTCATGAAGGCCATACCTTTCTCAGGCTCAGTATATGTCTGACCATCAATAGGGCCTATAATCCCATTTGGTAAAACCAAATCCCTGTGTATTCCATCCACTTGAACATCATCAGTAACGAAGGTTTCCTTAATAAATTGAGTCATCCTTCTTCTTTTCTTTCCAGACTTTGGAAGATCTTGTTCAAACAGTTGTGGTGGGGGATCTATCTTGAGTTTGGCTGCAGTTTCTTTAACCCAATTAAACTTAGCTTTGAGAGTCTTAAGAAGAGTAAAATTTGTCTGTCCATGCCTCTTAGCAGCTAAAGCCTCAAGTTCAAACCATTCAGACAAGCCAAGTTTCTTTAACTTAAAGTCTTCAAAGAGGTCCATATTGGCCTGTTGATTATCTCTCCACAAAATCATTTGTGGTGTATGAGTAGACTTGTGAATAGTATACTTGAACTTGGTGATTTTTCCAGGTGCAAACCTGTTGTTAACGCATGCATCATAGTCAGCTTTTACCTTTTTCAGTGCCTCTGTGCGTTTGACTTCCATTTCTTTCAACCTTTGTCTTTGATCGTCCCTTTGTTGTGGAGTCATTTTTCTTAGAGTTGCCTCATTAAGCTCCTTGGCATTCTTGATTTCATTTAACATTTTGAATTTAATGGTCTGTTTCTTAATTTCTTCAGCCGTTAGAGGGTTCTCATTGGTTGCTTTAAAGGTTGTGAATTAGGATAGTTTAGTGGTGGATCCTCCTATCTCTAGCATCACAGCTATTTTCTTTAGCTTGGCGTTTGAGTCTACCACAGCTATTTCCTTTCCTTTCTTCGAGACAGAGGATAACACACTTGCGTTTTTCAGCTCTTCTGCTTGTTTGAGGAAAGCCATCTGAGCTTGGTTTTGTATAGCTTTGGGTAGGGAGCTAACAGTAAAATTAAGTTTCTTGGCAGCTGGTTCACCATCATCCACAGCCTCGCTGGTGTTAACCAGAGTCAAGGATTTTGATGAATCAACTTCATCCTTTGTCTGTTGTTCCCCCTTAACTTCATCCTCATCATCAGGTATAGTTATTGGAGTGATGACTTGGAGAGGGATGGGTGAAGGAAAAGTGTTGTCAGCTGATCCTGAGATTTGCTTAGCTGATTCAAGGTTAAGTACATTTTCCTTCTCCCCCTCACATTCAGCCTGTCTCTTCAGATGTTTGGATGAACGTGCCTGAATGTATTTAGCAATCTGCTCAATAGAGACAACCATTTCTCTTTGCCTTGTTCTTGAAGCTCTGGCAATTTTCAACAGTTGGTTGCAGTTACCATTTGTGTTGCGATGAACACGATCAACTATTAAATTGGTGTGACGAATTTGCTTGTCTCGTACAGCCTCAAACTCTCTATGCATAGTCAACTCATGAGCAGAGAAAAGTGCAGGGACCTCTGTGACGATGGCATCTTTGATACGAGTATATAAATGACTAAGTCCTTGGGACACTCCTTTTCTTGTACCATCCTTGATTGGTTCAGTGACAGCATCCTTAACCGCCTGTGTGATGATCTGAGGAAAGTTGACAGTGAAAGAATGCATTTCAGATTTAATTATGTCCAGCTTTCTTGACATGCGTTCCATGTCTGAGGCATGATGTTCAGGCTTTAGGTCATGGATGTTCAGACTTTGTCGTGCATAATCATCCTCTCTTGGCAGTATGTCAAAGTTGGTCTGTGTAGGATGATCAAACAACAAAAATTCGTCTGTCGGATCATATGCAGGCCTTTGGAACACTGTGGTGACAGAGGTAGCAGAGGTGGGAGTCACTACAGCTTCCTTGGGAGGAGGAGTGGTGTCAACAGCTGGTGTAGACACAACGATATCCTTTGGAGGAGACTGAGACTGCTGGTCATCATCCTCTTCATCATCCTCCTCCTCAATCATCCCCTCAGGGATAATCTCATCATCTGGCATGGATTCAGGTTCAGAGAAGTTATCTATTAAGGCGAGCACATCCTCTTCAACATTAGGCATGGGCTCTTCCTCATTTGGCTGATCCTGAATCAATGTATCAGCTCCTTTATCTGGCTATTCCAGAGATTTTACATTTGGCTGTACAACATCAGCCTGCAAGTTGTTGTAAGTTAGTAACAATGAAATAAATAAAGGGAATGGTCGCCAGTTCGCTGTCCCAGAGAGGCTGAGGATGATTATTCAGCCACTCCAAAGGATAAATCCTTGGGATTCTTTTAAGAGTGAAAAGCATGAGGTTAATGGTCGCCATTCATTGCCCCTAGGAAAGCTGAGTGTGATTATTCAGCCCCCCCAAAAGGTTAAGAAACCTTTGGGACTCTTTTATGTGAAACATATGTAGTTAAGGATCGCCTGTTACGCTGCCCCTAGGAAAGCTGAGGGTGATGATTCAGCTCCCTCTGAAAGGATAAATCCTTTGGGATTCTTTTAAGTGTGAAAAAGATGTAGGATAAGGTCATCTTGTAACGTTGTCCCTAGGAGAGCTAAGGATGATTATTCAGGTCCCCTAAAAGTAAAACTTTTGGGATTCTTTTTCTGAAGGAACCAAGAGGCTGTATGAGGTACAACTACTCTAGGTCGAGACATATATGTATTCAGGTTGTTGTTAGCCTGAATACTGTCTAGAGGGTGCAGGGTCATTGGGGTGCTTTATAAACACAAATGAATAACTCCCTGGTGCAGAGACAGGGTGTACAGAAGTCTTAAAGGATTTCTAAGTGCATTCAAAGACTCCTATGGGTCGAGGATGACCCTAACTTCACCACTCTCACTTACAAACATTTGAGAGTGGCTGCTTCTAGACCTCTAAAAATGATAAGACTGAATACCTGTGTGATATCAACAGAATTTGGCTGGTTCCCTGTTGTCTCGGCTGAGATCGAGACGTTAGACTCCTATTGTTGGTCAGCCGAGTTCTCTGTGTACACAGAAATCTCTGGAACAGAGGAGGATGAGAGGTTCACATTCTTCTTTACCCTGGCCTTAGCAACAGTTTTGGTTTGGGAAGAAGATGGGTTTTTCTTCTTCTTTGGCTGTTGGCCAGTTGTTGCCTTGGATGACGTGGTGTGTTTCCCAGAGGTGAAAGACGATGACTTGCCAGACACACCAACTGTATTCACCTTCTCAGAGGAAGGGAGCAAGGACTTCACAACTGAAGGTTGTTTATTAGCAATGTGCAGCATAAGAGAAGTAGCAGGTACATCCTCTGGTCCAATCTCTTTGTAGATAGCTCCAGTAATACGATACGACTTCAGGGTTGTGAGCGCAGAGTTGTGGTAGTTGTCACCCAACAGGCTTTCAAAGAGAAGAGAAAGAAAGCGAACATAGCAAATATTTTTCTCCCTGACCTGATTTGTTCCCTTAAGTTTTTCCACAAGGTATGAGAAAAGTATGCTTCTAACATCTACGTCTGTGCCCCATATCAACCCAAAAGCAATGGTTTGGTGATTAAATGCCATTTGGTCGTGAGATCCTTGCATGCCACCTAGGGATTTGACTATGTGTGTGAAGAGGACACGCCACATAGGGGAGAAATATTTGATCTTGAGAGGAGACTTGGCAATAACTTCAACAGGAGTAAGGGCTGGGTTAACATCATATATGGGTTTAAGTGTGGCAAGGGCATCCTTTACAACCTTTTTGTCTACAACTTTCAGGCATTCATCTCCATGTCTTAGCCCAGCCACATTAGAAAAATCTTTGAGAGAGAAGGCGAAGGGGTGTTCATTGCACAATAGGCTAAAGGTGATGGTATCATCAATGACTTCGGCCGAATACCAGAATTCCCTAAGGTGTTCTTGGTAGAAAACGGTGATTTTATGAGTGCTTCACTTACATCACAATTCTTCATGAAATTGACCAAATCTATGTAGGAGTTGTTAGGAGCCTTGAGCCATCCAATCGAGTTATTAGAAGCAAGGATGCTCCCATTAAGTTCGAAGGTAACATTGGAAGCCTTTGGTACTAGGAACACCATGGATTCGAGGTTGATAAAGATGAAGATGGTGAGAGGGTTTAGAGAGAGAAAGTTTAGAGAGAGACGAGTTGTGATAAATGAGAATAGTGGTAGGTGAGAAAGATCTTGAGACATTATTTATATTCAAAAAGTTGAAACAGTTATTTAAACGCATTTAATGCGTAGTGGGAAAAAGACTGCACACAAGTGGGTCCCTTGACCTTTCAAAACCATTTGTCTCCTCCTTATTCGAAAAAGAAGTAATTAAATATAGGGAATGTTTTTAGCATTTACTTGGAAAGTAACTACTTTGTTTCATGTGAAAAACATTTAATATTTAATCAGACATTAATGAACACATTAAATATCAAGCCACAGGCTTTGAGATATTAAGCATCCCTAGCTCAGCAACTAGCCTGTTGAACGAAGGTTCAACCAAAGGCTTGGTGATACAGCTCAGTGGGTACGAAATGCAACTCAATATCTCCCTTCATTATATGATCCCTGATAAAATGATACCTTATATCAATGTGTTTGGTTCGAGAGTGAAGAATAGGGTTGTTGGAGATAGCAATAGCGCTGGTGTTGTCACAGAAGATTGGCACTTTGTCATATAGAATCTCATAATCAGCTAATTGACTCTTCATCCAGAGCACCTGAGCACAACAGCTGGCAGCAGCAACATAATCAGCTTCAGCTGATGACATGGCCACAAAGTTTGCTTCTTTTCACTCAATCCAACCAACTTTCCTCTTGGGATTTGACAGCTACCTGAGGTACTTTTCCTGTCAATGCAGCATCCAACATAGTCTGAATCTGAATAGGCCTTGAGATCAAAGCCTGATTCCTTGGGATACTATAGACCTAGGGAGGTTGTTCCTTTGAGATACCTGAAAATTTTCTTAACATCCACTAGATGGGATTCTTTTGGGTTAGCTTGGTACCTTGCACAGAGACATGTAGAGAATTGGATATCAGGACGACTGGCTGTTAAATACATGAGTGACCCAATCATGCCTCTGTATAAAGTCTCATTAACAGAGACCCCTGACTCATTAGGACCCAAGTTGTTGGGTGGAAGCATGGGGCATTTCACTGATGCACAATCAGCTAAGTCATATTTTTTAAGTAAATATTTAGCATACTTTTCTTGACAAATTGAAATTCCCTTAGGACATTGTTTAATTTGAAAACCCAAAAAGTAAGTTAATTCACCCATCATACTCATCTCATATTTCTTGGTCATCAATTTAGCAAAACGTTTACTAAGATTAACATTAGTTGACCCAAAGACGATATTATCCACATAAATCTGCACAATGATGAAATCACTCTTATCCTTGAAGGTAAAGAGTGTTTATCAATGGAACCCCTGACAAATTTATTATCAGTTAAAAAATTAGAAAGAGTTTCATACCATGCTCTTGGAGCTTGTTTCAGCCCATACATGGCTTTGTGTAGTTTGTAAACATGATTAGGAAACTCGTTGTTCTCGAATCCTTCAGGTTGTTCAACATATACTTCCTCAGCCAAATCTCCATTGAGGAAGGCACTCTTAACATCCATCTGATACACGGTGAAGTCCATATATGCAGCATAAGCAAGGAAGATTCTTATAGCTTCAATTCTTGCCACAGGTGCAAAAGTTTCATCATAATCAATCCCTTAAGTCTGTGTATACCCTTGTGCAACCAGCCTAGCCTTGTTTCTCATGATGTTTCCAAATTTCATCCATCTTGTTTCTATAAATCCATCTAGTGCCTGTGATGTTCTTACCAGGTGGAGCTGGCACTAGAGTCCATACCTTGTTCCTTTTGAACTAATTAATTTCTTCTTGTATAGCAGCTACCCACCCATCTTCCATAAGAGCCTCAGCTACTCTCATAGGTTCAATTTGAGAGAGAAATTCAGCGAAAAGACATTCATTGGCTGAGGCTGACTCTGAGTCATTGAATTCACTTGTCTAGTAATAACCCCTGCATTAGGTTCCCCAAAATGTTGACAAGAAGAATGTGTTGATCTCTTGACCATTTAGTTTGGGGAGTTGGGGAATCATAGACAGGGACATCTGTGGAGGTAGCTAGCACCATTTGAGTTTCATCCTACTAAATAGGAGGACTCTCTTCAAAGATGACCTCAGTATCTGTGTCAACTTCAGCTATATCAAGGGGCACAGATTCATTATCAGCATGAGAGTCTTCAGGAATTTGAAGAATAGGTGAGTCATCTTCAGCAGTTGTGGAACAAGGACTACAAGAAGACTGTGGTTCTTCTTCATTAAGTCCTTGAGAAGAGGGAACTTCAATGTTGTGTGTTGACAGAGGGTCAAAAGCAGGAACATATGGAGTGAGAGTGTTGGTGTGATGATGGTGATGACAGGGAGATCTTGGTTCTGAGAATTCATCACTTGTGAAACACCTGTTTTCATTAAAACCTATTTCATCACCCTCTGTTCCTGATCTCTGTATGACGTCATCATCTTCATTGAATCTGACATGAAAGGTTTCTTCTACTTCTTGTCTTCTAGTACTCTAAAGGCCTTGGCATTTAAGGAGTATCCTAAGAAGAAACCATCATCGGCCTTTTCATCAAATTTTCCAAGTTTATCCCTGTAGTTATAAATGAACACAAGGCATCCAAAAACATGGAAATAGCTGACATCTGGAGCTCTATTTCTGAAAACTTCATAGGAAGTTTTTCCATGTCTCTTGACAATGATTGACCTATTTTGAGTGTAGCATGCAGTGTGAACAACTTCTCCCCAAAATTGCTTTGGTAAAGCTACACCATTTAACATAGTTCCGGCTGCTTCAATCAGAGTCCTGTTTTTTCTTTCAGCCACACCATTTTGTTCAGGGGTGCCAGCTAAAGAGAAGTTTTGTGATATTCTATTTTCATCACAAAAGAATTCAAGTTGTTGATTCTTGAATTCAGTACCATTATCACTTCTTAGAGCTTTGGCTCTAACATCATTCATATTTTCAACCTGTCTGATAAAGGACATGATAGTATCAGTTGCATCACTTTTCCTTCTGAGGAAGAAGCCCTATGTATACCTTGAATATTCATCAACTATGACCAAGGTATATTTGTTGTGACTAATGGTCTGAGGTTTGACAGGCCCAAACAAATCCATGTGAAGGAGATGTAAGAACTTGTCAATAGAGAATGATTGCCTGGTCTTAAAAGAAGACTTGTGATGCTTTCCGTTGACTCAAGCTAAACAAGTCTTATCTTTAGAAAAAGTCACTGAAGGTAGACCAACAACCAGGTTTTGTGTGGCTATCTTGTTGATGTTTTTAAAGTTTAGATGTGACAGTCTTTTGTGCCACAACCAACTGACACTTTCAGAGGCTTTGGCTAGAAAACAGTTGGAGCTGTCTTCAGAGCAAGTAGCCATGTTGATGACATACACATCTCTTCTTCTTGGTGCAATAAGAACCACATCATTTTTCTTGTTGAATATGGTTCCCTGAGTCTTAGTGAACAAAACCTTGTAGTCAGCATCACACAATTGGTTGATGCTAATAAGATTGTGCTTAAGACCATTCACATATGCAACCCTTATAAATGTTATCCTATTGCAGTTCACTGAGTCATATCCCTCTGTTTCGCCTGAAGAATTATCCCCAAACACCACTTTAGGACCTGGCTCCTTTGAGTATCTATACAGGTATTGTCGAATCCATGTCATGTGTCTAGAACAGCCACTGTCTAGATACCATACTGATTCCTTAAGATGTTTCTGCACAGATACATAGAAACAAGTTAGTTCCTATGGTGAACCCACTTTCCAGTGGGTTCCCTGAATTGTTGATTAGCAACTCTTGAGTTCCTGTAGAACTTTTGACGATGGGAAGGACAGTTAGCTTTCTCATGTGTGAACCTTCCACGGATATCACATCCTGGAAAGTCACTGCACTCATCTGAGTGATGGTCTGTGAATCCATAAAATTTACAAGGAGGATAAGGTCTGTAGTTACTTGATTGTCTCCTGGAAGCCTGTTGTCTATCCCTAGAAGGTGTCTGAGATCTCTTAACAGCCACTTGTCTATCATGATCTATGGTCATGTGATGAGAGTTTTTACAAACATTGCAGTAAGGTTTGACAATCCTTTCACCTTTGGGTTCTCCTAGAATAGACTTAGGTTCATAGGAAGTAGAGCATTCATCGGAAGGCTTAATATGAAGTTTCAAGAGTTCTACTTCTTTCATTAATGACAACAGGCATTCTTCAGTTGAGGAACCAACTTTGTTCACGGATTTTGTTAAGACAGGCTTAAAGGTAACTTACTTAACAGATTGTTTAGCTGGTACAACAAATACCTTAGCTGGTGGTTTCTCAACATCTGTTTTGGGTTCAGCCTTAGCTCCTCTAGAAGAGCTGCTGGGTTCAACTCCTGAGAGTTTAGGTAAGGGTGGTAAATCAACCACATCTTTAGAGACAGGTACATCTGTCAAGAGGGGATCTGACATATGTATAGTCTCTGTAGATTTGAAAACAATCTCTTTGGGTTTTGTGAGAATTTTCAATTTGTTTTTCTTAGCAGAGATATCCCTTTTTTATGTCAGCAGGTAGTTCATCATTAAGCAATTCATCTATAGTGAACCTACTACACAACCATTTTTCTATAACCTTATTTAACTCAGATACTTGATCATTTAAGGCACTGTTCTTTAAGGTTAACCTATTAACTTCATTTTGAAGAGATATATTTTCAGAGTTGACCTGTTTGAGAGTTTCACATTCAGCCCTAGCAGTTAATAGTTCATGTTTAATAGAGTGAAACTTATCAAGCAAGTTCTTTCTTTGTTCCTCGACAAAGTGTAAATCAACAATGGTGTAATCAAGGACATGTTTGCGTTCATCACTTTCAGACATAGATAAAAGCATGTGTACCTTTTTCATTGTGATGTCAACCCATTGTCCTGATCTTGCATCTCCTTTCCTAACATCTGGTTCATCCTCAGCTATTGCCATGAATGCCCTGACTCTAGTAGTATCTTCCTCATCTGAAGTCAGCGGCTCATCATTCCAGTCATACGCTTCAACTACCAACCCTTTCTTTGTCTTCTTATCACCCCCTTTCTTCTTAGACAGAGCTTCAAGCTTCAAATTCATCCGTTCTAACTCAGCTTTAAGTGCCTTATACTTGTTCTTGTAATCCTTCTTTTCATTGTCAGAGGAGTTGAATTAGTGGGATAAGTTGTTATGTTGTGATTTGAACTTGTATGGTTTGGTGGAAGATGATGGATAAGAAGGTGAGGATGTCTTTGTGGAAGGACAGTGTTTTTGAAAGTGTCCAAGTTTTCCACAGGCAAAGCAAGTTTCTTTTGATTTGTCGGTTTGTTTGCTAGCTGCTGATCTTTTGTAGAATCTCCTTTGATTAGCTAGCAAGGCTCTTTCATGAAACTCATCATTAAGGTCTGTCATGAACTCTTGGCTGCTTCGTGTGTCTTCTTCAACATCAGAGTCGCTGTCATGAGGGTATGAGGTGGAAATCAAGGCTTTGGATGTTGCTCCCTGAACTACAAATCTTTCAGTCTCTGATTTGTATATGGTATCAATCAGCCCTTCTTCATAATTGTACTCTCCATATAGCTGAGCCAAGGTGTCATTCTTGATGGAGTTATTAGCTCTCTGAGTCTGATTCATACTCAGCCATTTTATTGGAAGACTGTTGATAAATGTGGATTTTACTTCAGCTTGAGCAATGGTGACGTCATTCATAGCAAGGTCATTGAAAAGAATCTTCAGCCTTGTATATGTTTGTTAAACCTTTTCACCTTCAAGTGCCTTGAAAGCATTGAACTAAAGCCTGAGTGCCTGAATCTTGGTTTCTCTGGTTTCAGAGGGTCCTTCATGACCAAGGATAAGGTCTGTCCACATTTTCTTGGCTGTAGGACATTAAATCATAGACTTCATGATGTGTTTAGAAAGACCGGATATAATGATGCTCTTGAGACGTTTGTCTTGGTTTGCCAATTTCCTATCAGCTGGAGTCCACTGTTTGAGAGGTTTGGGAAGAGGATTTTCATCAGTAGAGGTAAGCGCCATGGGAACATAAGGTCCATTTTCTAGCTTTTCTAGAAGAAATGGTTCAAGTCCGTCGAGATACACGAGGAATTGACTCTTCCAACTTGCAAAATCATCTTCATAAAGACTGGTACGTTGGTGACATGAGATCCGCCTCTCGAGTCAAGAAGTTGAGGTAGATCATCTTCATTTTGAGGTGGAGGAGTAAGTCTTGGTGATGTTGGTGGTGGAGTAGTGTTGTTCCCAGAAGACGGTGGTGGTGGTGGTGGTGGTGTATTGCTTGTTTCAGGCATGGTGGATCTTGATTATAAAACTTAGAACGATGTTTATGAGGGTTTTAATATCAAACACTGCTCTGATACCAATTGAAAGTCCATAATCCTAGCTTGAAACAATAAACTAAATCAATCAACACACTAATTACTTTTCAAACGTAATACTTATTATTGTATAATAAAGAATTACAAGTGTTATGGATAACACCATTTGATGAAAATGTGTTGTGCACACTTTGGACAAACTAAAACCTAACTTATGAACACAGTCGCAGCTGTTTAGTTTAATAAGTTCTAAGAGTTAATGTGTGAAATGTGTCAAAGTGTTAAAAATTAACTCTAGGCTACATAACCTATTTATAATGGTACGAGGTTGACTCCAAGTACTGATTGATGGTGACTACACTAAACAGACACTTGTCAGACCTCTGTCACAAGATTATCTTTTATTCTTGGTAGTCTGCCACAATACTTTAGGGAAACAGAGCTGACATAATTTCCCTTTTCTTCATAGTCTCGTACACACTAAGGTATGTCCAAAGTGTACTGAGTGTTAACAGGGTATTTCCACCCCTGTTAACCCTCAACCCCTCAGAGTCCCTGAAACATCTTGGTTGTTATCCATCACAACCAATGAGTTTGTCTTCAAGTAATCTTCGACTTCCTTGACAATGTCTTCTAACATGGACTCCTGTGAGGTTGCTCACAGAGACTTAGATCTCTGTGAGTCTTGCGAGACTTGCCTGCCTCCTGGGCACATGTAAGTTAATACCAAACAGTTTGATTTGTGTTTAAATCTATGATACAGGGAATCTAATAAACTTAGATCCCCAACAAATGTGAACAAACACCTCAACAAAATAACATACATGAATCAGTTTCATCATCGATGCTCGCATTTGAATCTTATTCATCTCAACAAAACACAATTAATCTTGAAGTAAGATTTTTTTAATTAGTAATTATTTTTTTAATTCATGTATAATTAGTAAATTAGGTAATGGATGATACCCATTTTTTGTTAATTCGTGTATAATTAGATCATCAATGTTTACACTAATTTATGTTTTTTAATCCACATGAATTAATTTTATTTTTTGTTAATCCACACGAATTAATTGTTAATCACAAAATTTAATTAATGCCACTTAATGATACCCATATTTTTAACGTTTTAGATCATCAATGCAAGTGTTTTTTTTTGTTAACCCACTGTTGATACTTAATATTGGCCACTATTAATACTTAGTATTATTGACCCACTGTTTTTTATGTATGAACCTACTGTTAGTACTTAACATTGGTCATTGTTTTTTTTGTTAACCCACTGTTAATACGTAGTATTATTTACCCATAGTTTTTTTTGTGTATGAACCCACTGTTGGTATTTTTTTAATTCGTGTATATACTCACTATTGGTGGTAAGTTAACCCACTGTTTTTTTATTCGTTTAATTAGTCTAGTATGATACCACTGTTTTGATAATTTGTATAGGATGATACCATACACGTGGAGACTTTTGGCAATGAAGATAAGAAACGCAAAAGAAAAGCCTCAACAAATCCAAGGAAATTGAAAGCCGAATGTTGGAAATACTTTGATCAAAAGTTTGAAAAGGATGAAAATGGGGTACTTACTAAGATGGCATATTGCAAATGCTAAAAATCTCTAGAAATGCTTTTGACATGTTTCTAAACAGATTTATGAAAGAAAATAGCTAGATTTATGAAGTGGAAAATGCTGTATTGAAAATGGACTAGTGCTAAAGCTACATGCACATCAAAGACTGTAAATTGCTTATTTGAATAAGCTAAACCTAAAATTGGACGAAACGCTTATGCAATCTGGAAAGCTGGAAACAAGAGGATTCTAAAATGCCAAAATACAAAGCATAACATGTAGAAACGAAGATTTTAAAGGCAATTGAAAAATCCAGAGACTTGGTTCAAGGTGTGAGCAAATGTTTTTGGTGCAAAGTGCATTTGACTGAGAGTTTGACTGATAAAACTTGCACACGAACTTCCTTTGAGCTAAATGACTGTTCTAAACAAGAATTATAATCTTTATAATTCCATTTTACTCAACGACACTTTAATTACTTGCTAATAGTTTAAAACAAACAAACCAAACCATTCTCTTGATTCACCAAAAGACGAATGAGTCACACTTAAGACCGGTTTTCAATTCGAAAGGATTCGGACGATAAGATTTTATACCTAGCCAAAAGCGAAGTATTAAATGGCGCCGCTGCCGGCTCTTTTCGTTATGATAAACGGTTTTTAGTGAGAGACGCATTGAATTTTGGGATCCGTTCTTTGAACGTTATTTTCCTTGCTTTAAAAATTTTAAAAAATCCTAAAAAATATAAAACTCTTCAAAAATACAAAAACATTAAAAAATCATTAAAAAGCAATTCTTTTCAAAAGGTTTTGCACCAAAAAGATTATATAGATATTCTCTTTGTGTATATTTTTCTGCATGTGTATGCGTACTAGATCTTCGAACTATTCTGAGCCTGAGACTCGTGAAGATTTAGATATGGCTGGTGTTAACAACAACAATAATCACCCACCTCAACTCAATTTGAATAATAATAACAATAACAACAACAACAACAATGTCCACCTACCTGATTTACGAACGATGGAGGAATTGTGTCAACCCACCATGAACGGACGCGGAGGCCCGATTGCGCCGATGCACGTCACGTCTCAGGAGTTTTTGTTGAAGCATTACATGATCCAGCAAGTGCAAACGAACCCATTTCGTGGAATTCTGGATGATGATGCCAACAAACACCTCGACAAATTCATTACCATGACCCAAAGCATGAAGTGCTCCGGTGTTTCTATGGATGACCTTCGCCTTCAACTTTTTCCACACTCGCTTTCTCACCATGCCGAAAAATGGTTTGACCGTCTTCCTAAGAATTCTATTCATACGTGGAATGACATGACTCAACGCTTTTTATCGCGCTACTTTCCCCCATCCATGGTCACTAGCCTTCGTAACCAAATCAGTGGATTCATGCAAGAGAATGATGAATCACTTTTCGATGCTTGGGAACGATACAATGATTTGATCGACCGCTGTCCTAATCACAATATGCTCCCTGTCACTCTCATTGACACCTTCTACAATGGTCTCACTTTTCGTGATCGTGACACGATCAATGCCGCAGGCGGTGGTACTTTTATGAAAAGGAGACCGGAGGAGTGTCGAGAGTTGATCGAAAACATGACTACTCACCACAAGAATTAGGATTCATCCGCATCCTTAAAATCTAACTCGAGAGTCAATGTTTCTTCTACTTCCTCCAATCCTGAAATGATTGAAATTTCTCGACAACTCGCTGAAATGAACAAGAATTTCATGGCCATGGCCATAAACCACTTTCAACAAGCTAAAGCCGTTGCTATTTCTTGTGACACATGTGGTGGTCCTCATTCTTACAATGATTGTCCTGCTACCCAAGGGAATTTTTCTGAAAACGTTAACGCAGCTTACGGCACTTATCCCACGGGAGGTTATCAAGCCCGCCCTCAAGGAGACCGTGGCTTGCTAAGTTATCGTTCCAACAATTATCTTGCTCCTCCCGGTTTCCCTCCTGCAAACCAAAACCAACAACAAAGCTATAACCGAAACAACCAATCCCAACCTCGTGCTCAAAATCAATATCAATCCCAAAGAAACCCATACCTAACTCAAGGAAATTCTCAAGCTTACCAAGCTCCACCTCTCAATCAACCGATGGCAGTAAATCAAGACGTCGAGATGTTCATGAAGACTAATCGTGAGTTGGTGACGAATCTTCAGAGTCAATTTGTCAACTTGAAGAATGACATGGTGAAACAAGGAAGCGATATTCGAGCCGAGCTAAGGAATGATATGGCCAAACACAGCGATGCAATTAATGCAAACATGCAAAACTCTTTTAATAATCAAGCTGTTCACCTTCGTGATATGATTGGTTCGCTCATCCAAAGTAATCAACCCTCTTCTTCGGGTACTCTTCCGAGTAACACCGTTGCGAATCCAAGAGGGGAGATGAAAGCAATCACCACTCGTAGTGGAAAAGGTTATATGGAACCCGAGCTTCCTACACCTCCACCCGTGATTGTGAACAAGGAAAAAGAGCAACTTTCCTCACCTCCTTCACCTTCTATCCCCATTTCCCCACCACCCGTGGTTGTGAGTGATCCTACTCCATTAAAGCCTTCTTCTTCATCCAATATACCTTATCCTTCAAGGTTGAGGAAAGAGAAGCAAAAGAGCAATGATGATATTCAGGTTTCGAACTTCCTTAAATTCTTTAAACAATTGAATTTTAACATCTCCTTTGCCGAGGCTCTCGCTCACATGCCCAAATACGCTAAGATGTTTAAAGATCTTCTAAGTGATAAGGAAAAGCTTATTGACATTGCTCAGACCCAACTTAACGAGAACTGCTCCGCAGTGCTCTTAAGGAAATTGCCCACTAAACTTGGTGATCCGGGTCGCTTCTTGATTCCTTGCAACTTCCCGGGAGTAGAGAATTGCATGGCCCTAGCCGATCTAGGTGCCAGTATAAACTTAATGCCTTTAAGTGTTTGGAAGCAATTATCTCTCCCCGAGCTAGTCCCCACCAAAATGACTTTGGAATTAGCCAACCGTACGGTTGCTTATCCAGTGGGGATAGCCGAAGATGTCTTTGTTGGCGTCGACAAATTCACCTTCCCGGCGGATTTTGTTGTCGTTGACTACGAGATGGATCCCCGTGTTCCATTAATCGTTGGACGTCCATTCCTGAGGACCGGTCGCACTCTCATTGATGTAGCCGCGGGCGAAATAATCATGAGAGTTGGTGATGATAAAATTGTCTTCAACATGGGTAAGATTTCTAAGTAACCTTATTCATATGAGAGTGTTAATGCTATTGATGTTCTCGATGAGGCTTGTGAAGAACATTTTCATGATGCTTGCAAAAGTACTCTTTCTTCTCTACCCAATGTTGAGACCGTTGCCTCAATTGCTCCAGCATTGACTCCTTTTGGAGAAAGTGACTTGGATGATTTCGAAGCTAGCTTGGGTCCTCTCGATATTAAGTATGATAATTTGTCCACCAATTGGGACGAAGATATTCGTACTATTGAGAGACTTCTCAATGAAGACCCGTTGTCTCCTCCTGCTCCTAAAGAGGTGACTAATGATGATCCATCGTTAGTTTCACCATCTATTGAGGATCCTCCTACTCTTGAGCTTAAGGACCTACCTCCTCATCTAGAGTACGTTTTCCTTGAAGACGACGAGAAGATACCGGTCATCATCGCAAAGGATCTGAAAGAAGACGAAAAAGCCCGACTTGTCGCTGTGTTGAAGAAGCATAAAAAAGCTATCGCTTGGAAAATCTCCGACATCCGTGGAATTGATCCTCACTTCTGCACACATAAAATTCTCATGGAGGACGACTTTAAGCCCACAATTCAAAGCCAACGAAGGGTGAATCCTAAAATCCATGAAGTTATCAAAAAAGAGGTTATCAAACTTCTTGATGCGGGTATGATTTACCCTATTTCGGATTCACCATGGGTTAGTCCAGTCCATTGTGTGCCTAAGAAGGGCGGAATCACTGTTGTGCCCAATGCAAACAACGAGTTGATCCCTACCCGTCTTGTTACTCGGTGGAGAGTTTGTATAGACTACCGCAAACTCAATGATGCCACGAGAAAGGATCATTTCCCTCTACCTTTTATGGACCAAATGCTTGAACGTCTAGCGGGTAATGAATATTACTGCTTTCTTGATGGTTTCTCGGGTTATTTTCAAATACCCATCGACACCCAAGATCAAGAGAAGACGACATTCACTTGTCCCTATGGCACATTTGCTTACAAAAGGATGCCTTTTGGCTTATGCAATGCCCCCGGGACTTTCCAAAGGTGCATGTTGGCTATCTTTCATGACATGGTTGAGCAAACCATGGAAGTCTTCATGGATGATTTCTCGGTCTTCGGGGATTCCTTCTCTTCTTGCCTTGCCAATTTGAAACGTATGCTTAAGCGGTGCGAAGACACTCGCCTTGTTCTGAATTGGGAAAAATGCCATTTTATGGTAAAAGAAGGCATTGTGCTAGGACACAAAATCTCTAAAGCCGGTCTTGAAGTCGACCGTGCTAAAGTAGATGTCATAGCCAAATTACCTCCACCTTCAACCGTGAAGGGTGTGAGAAGTTTTCTGGGTCATGCGGGCTTCTATCGTCGATTCATTCAGGATTTCTCTAAAATCGCTCGCCCAATGACCCACCTCTTGGAAAAGGATACTCCTTTTATCTTTTCTAAAGAGTGTCTCGAAGCCTTCAATCTTCTTAAGGATAAGCTAACTAAGGCACCGGTCTTGGTTACCCCTAATTGGGAGCTGCCTTTTTAATTGATGTGCGATGCTAGCGACTTTGCTATTGGTGCGGTTTTGGGCCAAAGAGTGAATAAACACTTCCAACCAATCCACTATGCTAGCAAAATAATGACGGGGGCTCAATTGCATTATACGACAACCGAAAAAGAGCTTTTAACTGTTGTCTATGCTTTTGAGAAATTTCGCCCCTATCTTGTTTTATCCCCCACCATCGTATACACGGACCATTCCGCGTTGAAGTACTTGATGACTAAGAACGATTCTAAGCCAAGACTTCTTCGCTGGGTTTTGCTCCTTCAAGAATTCAACATTGAAATTCGCGACAAGAAGGGAGCCGAAAACCTGGCCGCGGATCATCTGAGTCGACTTGAGGATCCATATCAGGGGGATCATCCGAACAAAGAGATCAATGACTCTTTCCCCCTTGAGACCTTAATGTCTATAAACCTCAATCTTGATGACACCCCGTGGTTTGCGGACA
Source organism: Glebionis coronaria (assembly GCA_025667525.1). NCBI lineage: Eukaryota > Viridiplantae > Streptophyta > Magnoliopsida > Asterales > Asteraceae > Glebionis > Glebionis coronaria. The sequence continues at coordinate 453,684,072 of CM046879.1, forward strand.
TTGCAAACTACTTAGCGGGTGGTATTCTCATCAAAGGGTTAACATCCCAACAAAAGAAGAAGTTCTTGAATGATGTTAAGACTTACTTTTGGGATGACCCTTATCTATTCAAACAGTGTGCTGATCTGATTATTCGTCGATGTGTTGACGGACCGGCAGCTTTTGACATCCTCCAAGCTTGCCACAAAGGACCCGCCGGTGGTCACTTTGGTCCCAACTACACCGCTAAGAAAGTGTTTGATTCTGGATTCTACTGGCCCACCATTTATCGTGACGCTCACGAAATGGTTAAGCATTGTGATGCTTGCCAACGTCAAGGCAAGATCACACATAAGGATGAGATGCCTCAAAATTTCATACAGGAATGTGAAATCTTTGATGTATGGGGCATCGACTTTATGGGGCCATTTCCATCCTCCAAAGGGAACAAGTACATCCTCGTCGCCGTCGACTACGTTTCTAAATGGGTTGAAGCTAAGGCTCTTCCTACGAATGATGCGAGGGTGGTTGTGAACTTTTTGAAGCAGCTTTTCGCTCGATTTGGCGTTCCTCGTGCTATCATCAGTGACCGCGGGACTCATTTTTGCAACGATCAATTTGCAAGAGTCATGGAAAAGTATGGTGTCACTCACCGTCTTTCCACCGCCTATCATCCCCAAACCAATGGGCAAGCCGAGATTTCCAACCGTGGCTTGAAGAGAATTTTGGAGCGTACTGTGGGAGAGCATCGCGCCGCGTGGGCCGATAAGTTAGATGCTGCTCTGTGGGCTTTCTGTACTGCTTACAAGACCCCAATCGGTTGTACACCTTATCGTCTTGTGTACGGGAAAGCCTGCCACCTACCCATCGAGCTGGAACACAAGGCGCACTGGGCCTTGAAGTGGGCTAACTTCGACATCAACAAAGCCGGTGATCATCGCAAGATTCAACTCAACGAGCTAACTGAATTGAGGAATGAAGCTTATGAGAACTCGCTGATCTACAAGGAGAAGACGAAGATCATTCATGACGCAAAAATTAAGAACCGAGAGTTCCACGTTGGTGATCAAGTCTTACTCTTTAACTCTCGGTTGAAGATCTTCTCTGGCAAGTTGAAGAGCCGCTGGTCTGGTCCATTCACCATCGCTAAAGTCTTTCCTTATTGGACCATTGAGCTTTCTCAGCCGAATGGGCCCAATTTCAAGGTGAATGGCCAGCGTCTGAAGCTGTACTTTGGTGAGGATATCTCTCAAGAGATGATTCCATCACTCACCACGTTCCCCATGAACTAAAATTGGGTCGAGTCAGGCTCGTGACTCAGTGAACAAAAACAAGCGCTTCTCGGGAGGCAACCTGTGTTCTATCCTTTACTGCTTTCATAATAAGTGTAGGGGGAGCCCCGCATATGTTTGTTGTCTTGTTTCTTGTGCTATGTAGGGATTAAAGCTTCAAAGATCCACCTTGATAACTTTTGACGAACCGTGATACCGTGTTCCCATCTTCCCGGTTCTATCCTAAACTCTTGTGATTCAATATTTCATATTTTATATGTTCACATTGAATTCACTTTAGTTGTCCTTTCCTTAGCAAGATTTAAACAAAGTACACAATGTCATAAGTGTAGGGGAGTTTACTCCCACATGCTCAAACATTGAGGACAATGTTTATCTCAAGTGTAGGGGGGACTTCTATCGAAGTAAGTGGTCTTTTCCATGAATTTGCCCTAATTTTAACCGGAAAATTTGATTTTTCGACATTTTTCAAAATTTTTAATCTATTTTGGCCTAGTTGTATAGTCGTACTTCCCTTTATCATGTTTAGTTTCTTTTCGTTGCTAGAATAAATTTTCAATAAAGTGGTTTTAGATATTTCTTAATCGTGAACATTTTGACTCAACCCGAGTTTACTTACCTAAGTTCACTCTAGCTAGTATCCTTAACGTGTTTAAGTCAAGTTTTGCTAGGCTTTTATATAGGGAGCTATAAAACGAGAAAGTCTTAACTCTCACGGGTTAAGAACAAGAACTTTTCGCAAGTTCCTATAATTGATCCTAGAGAGTTGTTTATCAAGGGAACTTTAAAATGCAAATTCTAAAACTTGAAAAAGTCTAAGAATTTGCAAGATCCTATAGGCGACTCGAAAACCCAAAACTTTGATTTAATAGGCTAAGCATCCACGAGTCTCATTCCCTGATATTTTAAACTGTGGAGAACGAGAGATGATAGAGTCAATTATAAGTTTGGTATTCTTTCATGAATTTATGTGAGTTAATTATAAGCCTATTCTCCCATCGCTTGCTCTAATAAATTTATCTGCAATAAATAAGTTTGTACGATTTGAAAGGTTACTTAGCTTCTAGCCCAAGATCGTTTAAAAGTTGCTCGGTATTGATTAGAGTTCATAGCCAAGGCATAACTTATTGAAGCGGGATGCGAAGATTGGCGAGTCCGAAAAGGCCCTAACAAGGCATGAGGGCTACATTTTGTTGCTAAAGATCCCAAGTGATGTGAAGAATCATTTATCGAAAATCAATATGAAGGATCGAGACACACGACGAAAAGCAAGTACTCCCCAAAAGATCATGGAGAAGTCTATCCGAAAAGACCCTAGAAAGGTATGAGGATAAATAGATCCAAGTCCTAAAAGGAGGCGGATCGTTGTATATCAAAATCCCAAATAAAGATTGGAGAAAAATGAAGAAGTCGTGGTCCAAATATGAAGAATCTCTCAAAACTTCAAGTGAAGAAATTCATATTATGAAGAGAAGACCATTATTTCATGAACGTCTCTCAAGATTTGAAGTATGAAGTCGCTGCCAAAAATCGGTCCGAGAAAGGTCTCAAATCGTGAAACGAGTTATGCCAAGATATGAACTTTATGAGGTCCCGAGAAGCAGTTTTAAAAGATTTTGTCCTTTAGCTAACTATTGCTTAAATCGTCCCACTTTATTTTCAGCCTTAATAACTATCGAAATAAGTCAACAATGCATCCTTGTGATCATTTAAGACAATAATAAAATATAAGAGATACACCTAGGAATAAGGGAGTCTAAGTGAGTAATTGGCCCACATGAGTTCGTGATAGTTTGCTAACTTATAATAACAATGATCTCGTTTTTAAGCTTGGTATGGGGAACGTGAAACTTGAGGATGATAAATGTTCATGGCCGCCAAAACCCAATGTAAGTTTTTAATTTCTTTACTTATTTCTATCTTTTATGTTTAGTATTTAATAAAGGCCAAGGTGGGTTATTTATGATGGAAAATGTAGACCGTGCTTTAAAATTAATGCATTGCATGAGGGCATTGCAATGGTCAAGTGTAGGGGATTTAATAAGTGTGAAAACACTTATCCTTTTACCACTAATTTCCAATAATTACAAGACCAAAACGTGTGATTTATGTCGTAAAAGTCGGAATTATGCGTGGTTTGTGTTTTTATTGTGTTTTAGGACCAAAATATGAAAAAGGAAGAAAACACGGGCTTTCACGGGCTTTTATCGAAGAAAACGGGAAAAGACGAAGTCAAAAGATCAAGAGTGCAAAAAGAACGGAAGTCCAAGACCTATTCTGAAGATTTATCGAAGAAAAAGTCAAAAGACGGAAGTTTAACGAAGTCGAAGAACTTAAGTCTAATAGAAGAAGAAAATTAAAAAGACAAGTTCAAATCCCGAGACGACAAAGACAAAGAATTAAAGTCGAGTCGAGAAAACGTGAAGAAAGCAAGAAAGAAGATGCAACACATGCACTCCTTCCACCTTCCCTATAAATACCCTCCTAATAGTCATTAGGAGGGGTGTTAGTGGTTAGATAGTTTTTAGTTTTCACTTTTTCTTAGTTTTCTCTAGTTTTAGAGAGAGAAAGTCTTAAACTTTCTCTCACTAAATTTCATCTTCTTTCTTAATCTTTCAAGATTAAACACTTTGTATTGCTTATTTCTATTAATCAAGTTCTATTTTAAGCTTTAAATCCTTAATCTCATTCTACTTTTCTTTGATTTAAGATTGATTTTGGTGCGATTATCAATAGATCCGTGTTGTTCTTAATGATTTCGTGCTTAAAAAGTCAATCTTTTGATCATTTTATAAGTTTTCATTTGATTAAGCTTTAAGACTTTTGTGCTTATTGGCTTATTTTTATGATTAGCTTGTTTACTTTATAAAAATCTTCCTTAAAAAGTTTATGTTTTTATTGTTTGATCCAAAAAGTTGTTTGATTTCGAGTTAGATAAGTTGATTAGAGTGCTTATTTGATTCGGCTTTGTGTGATTCGTTTAGCTTTGGGAATAAGCTTATCATATTAGCTTATTTCTTGCTTGTTAACCGAATTCCTAAAATTTCGGAAAGGGTACAAAACCCCTTTCCGATTGGTGCTTTCCGATTGGTTTTTCCGAGCAGCTATCCTTCCCCATTCCGATCAATAGATCGGATTAGGGCTTTGACTTTCCGACCACACCCATTAGCATTATTCCGATTGGACTTTTCTACGTATTCCGATTTGAGTTGTAATCTAAATATTCCGATCTGACCCCTTGTTGAACTTTCCGATTGGTGGCCTTTTGTCCACATTCCGATTGCCCCCATTTCGTGGTTATTCCGATCAGTTCCCTTCCACCCATATTCCGATCAACCGATCGGAATACATTCCGATCGGGGCTTCTTTTGGCTTGTTTTGGTGTACTCCGATCTTACTTTCTTTTAGTACTTTTCCACTAAGTTTTTATTTTTAGAAAATTTTCCAAGTGTTAGTTTTATTTAGTGAACTCATTTTACCTTAAAGTTTACATGCATTTATGTTTGCTCGTCATTTTAATAATAATCTTTATTCTTCCATTTTACTCAACGACACTTTAATTACTTGCTAATAGTTTAAAACAAACAAACCAAACCATTCTCTTGATTCACCAAAAGACGATTGAGTCACACTTAAGACCGGTTTTCAATTCGAAAGCATTCGGACGATAAGATTTTATACCTAGCCAAAAGCGAAGTATTAAATTACTCGAAGAATCAGACTACAATATCAAATGCTCAAAGTATCCAAACACCACTTTACTGATTTTTGAAAACTTTTACAAGACTGCTATGAAAATTAAGCTACAAGTTGGACTGAAAACTGTTAAAACCAGTTACCACAACCAAATGCACCAACAAAATGCTTTTGACTCACAAATATATGACAATTTAAATGATTTGGACTATTATGACAATCAAATAAAATCTTTTGGACTAAATGCTATCACACTTATCAAGTAACAAACTAAAAGGGCAAGTACAACTGATTAGATCATATCACAAACACTTAATACACTACAAATCAACAATCAAGAACAATTAAACTAGCTAACAAACGATTATGCAAGCAATGACAAATTTACACTAGGAAACTCAAAATAGACAAATTCTAAACAGAAGCTGCTCAAACTAACATCACTTGATCAAAACAACACAAACACATCCAAACTAACACAAAATTAACAGATGTAAGCAATCAAATCCTAATTCTAAGAATTGAGCATGGCATTGACAATTTAGAGGAAAAAAACTCAGAATTTTGAAACCTTTTAGCTAGACGCCTCCTTTGATGGAGTAGTAAGGCGCTGAGCCTACTAAGATCTGCAAGAACTACTTATTACGACCTCCAAACATCAACTATATCACCTCCATTAACCATTGTCTGATAAAATCACCAAAACAACTACAATCTGCTAAACTTGAACTGGAATGAACTGGTAATGCTCTGAATTAGCTACAAGTATCCAAAGAGTATCAATCAAGTTCCATTGATCGTGGATGAACAAAAGAACAACACAGTAACGACAAGAGTAATGAATGCAGTAGAATAAGAAAGGATTGAAAGGAAATTGAACTGGAATTTTTATTGAGTAGTGAAACGGTTACAAGTTGTTGTAACTATCTAACTAACTCAAGAGCTTGTCAGGCTCTTGAGGTTAGTAACTAACTAACAAAGCTAACTGAACTAGAGAGAGATTAATAGGTGTGTGTGTTTTCACACCTAATGCTACATGTACAAAATGAGAGGCTAATGTCCTATTTATAGAAGTGAAATGAGAAGTGGTAGGGTGAATGACGTGTTTTGACCAATCAGAAGTTGCTTGGTGTCATCACACTCTTAATTGAAATCATATGTTAAAGAATCAATTTAGGCCTTTTTGATTGAGCAACTTTTAGGCTAATTAAGTGATGGGGTTGTCTTCGTCTCATCCTTTGGAGCAACTTTGATGTAGAAAACTTGTCTTGATATGCATTCTAGCTCAAGATCAGTTCTGGGCTCGTTTTTATGTTTGAGTTGCCACATGGCTCTTTTTGATTTGCTTTAATTTGATCACACGGATTGTTGGAAACTCACTTTATGTGACGACATTTAAGAATTCCCGTTAGTTATCATAGTCACACACGCTTAGACTAGACTAGGTTCAATGTATAGTTTAAGGTGCGTGTGTGACTATATATACCCCTCCTTAGCTTCCAAGGAGGGGTGTTGCTTGTCATTTGTTCATTTGGAATACATTTTCACTTTTACATTCAACCTCTCTTCTCTCTCTAAACCAACAATGGCTTCCACCACCATCTACCACCATATTAGACCACCGGATCCGATTTAGCATTTTTACATTTGGCATCAGAGCCTCGGTTCCATCCTTGGATCGTGTTCCTATATTCGATTTGGTGGTCTAGTTCTTTCTTTGTGTCTCGTTATATCATTTTTTTGGTCTGTTTTGTCACAATTTTTTTTGTCACGTCTTATTGTTTTCTCCAAACAGTCCAAACAGTTCAATCTTTGTCACAGTGTTTCGTGTTTGTGGTATTCAGTTAATAATCTGTTCTCATTCTCGGTTTCATCAATTCTTTATCCATTTTTTTACACGTTTTTTTGTTCCTTACACCTATAAGATCTAATTTATTGGGAAAAGGACAAAACACTAAACAAATGGGCAGATCCATCATTTTTGGTTTCTTCAAAACCCTTTTCCGATTAGTATTCAGATTGGACATTCCGATTAGCCCATTTATTTGGTCATTCAGATTGGGATTCAGATGGGGATTCAGATTAAGCCATTCCGATGGGGGTGTATGTTTGATTCCGATGAGACCATACTCACAAAAACATTCTGATAACACCATATTCTTAATCATTCCGATGAGACCAAATTAAAAGACATTCCGATGGAAGCTTAAACATTCCGATTGGACATTTTTTTGACTTTCCGATGGCCATGTTTTTTTAAAACTTGTGAACCAAATATGTGACTTAAACCAAAATCAACACAACCGAGTCAACTCGGTAATTACCGAGTTGACTCAGTTAACTTCCTGAGCCGACTCAATATTACTCCAACCTTTTTACACCTCAACGCCATATCTAAACCTAATACCCATCGTCTCCTATTCCCCAATCCAACCAAAGACTCGACTTAACAACTATTTAAGATCTCAGATTCATTGGTTTGTGTGTTATTCAAGATCTTTTAGATCAAGACTCACGAAAACCATAAAATCATCACTGATCCGTATTTGGTCTTTTAAACTAATTTTTTAATATACGAAATTAAATAAAGCTTTATAACAAAATTGTTACAAACTTTATTTTTTTTATTTATTGAATAAAACCGACATGCAATTTTATCTCTGTAATCTTTATTCGAATTAAAGAAGGATTTATAACCTTTATGTTATAATCCATTTTTCTTTATTTCGGATCATCACATGCAATTAACTAACAACCTATCCGAGACCATTGATCTATGATCTTGAAGATAAATCATTCTTGGCTTTAATCTTCTTGAGTGGTTCGAATGTTTTTGAGCTCGAATAGGGTGATATAAGGTTGTTTTGAGATGATCGAATTGTTTTCTGAGTTTGGGTGCTTAGATGAAGATGAGAGACGAGATGATCTAATGATGATTCAGTTATAAGATGAAGCTGAGATGTTGTGATTGAGATAATTTTATCTTGATTTTGAGATGAGATATGGGTAGAGAAAAGGGTGGATTGGACTATGGAGGAGATGAAGTTAGGTGAGAAGATGGGAGTTAGGTTTGGGGACGGAGTAATCTAAGTGAGTGTATTAGGTTTGTGTGAGATATTTTGGGGTTGGAAAGTGTTATAACCGGGTATTGATGGACCGGGTTTCAACAAATATGGGCCTCATTCTTTTTTTGGTTATAATATCACATTGGGCCAGACATGCGAATTGGGCCAGACATGTGAGTTTAGGGTTGAAAATTTGTTATTTCAAAATTTTATTTATCATTTCATTATGATAAATGTTAAAAAATTTTGATTTACCTATTTTAAAAGTGAAAAAAAGACGACACGAAAGTGACGTGACAATTGTGACGAGAATTTATTTTGACGAGACCAAGAAAAAATGGACGATTTTTTAGTGGCTACAGATTTTGTTTGATCGGGTATTAATTACGTGACGTTGAAGACGGATTTTTCGAAGGCGTGTATTTATTTTATCTTTTAATAGATAACTTGTTCGTGCTTAATCCTAGAATGAAGACTTGGTTATCTGGTTTCCGGGTTCAGGGTGGATGGTTGATGACTCGGATAACTATCACTTAAAGGGGTTACATTGTTGTACTCAGTGTCACGCGCTTAGTCGACGTGGATAATTTCAAGAGGTGTTGTGCTTATAGACTTCTTCAGTGATGCATTGAGTACTTAGAGATTTCTCCACCGTTCTTCATTCAACAATAGTGCAAGCTTAAGTCACAAGATCGAAGGATTCTTATTCAGTTTCACGTTTGATGTATCCGGTTCATTCTTTCAGTGGTCACTTCAAATTGCTTTCACATGGGTTGGTAAAGGTGGCCATGGAGAGTTTGTGAGAAGATATTTTCGATCAACAGCTGATTCTCACAAAATATATAATTTAGCTTATTTATTATTCTCACGAGATTTCAGGTTCATGTGCGTATAATTTATTGATGGTTCCGAGTTTCGAAACCATCAAGGGGGGAAGAAGAAGACACATTGAACGCACAACGAGTACACTTGATGAACTTCATACCTTCTTTTGATTTGAAGATATTCCGGGATGGCATTTGTCATAGCCGCAGAGAAAATCAGTATTTTAACTCGTGTCGTTATCAATCTCCAAACGGTACACTACTGATTCGAGGTTTAATTGTTTGATTGTTGCAATTAAACATCATCATTATCCTATATGCATTCCCGGGACTTAATTGACTCTGGTGCATCTCCGGAAGAAGACATGTGCATTTCCGGGACTTAATTGACTCTGGTGTTACGATGTCAGCTTCATGAATGGGATAAAGTGTCCACTTCAGTATTTGATCTTCATAATTGGGATTGATTTACCTTCTTCAACTATGTGGGGGAAGAAGTGTCTTGATTCTTTCTGGTATGCATAAATTGAACTCTCAGGGGGAAGAAAAATTCAGAAGAATTATTCAAGCGTGAGATGAAAAGTTGTTGATCTACTTGGTGTGCCCCAAACTTTCAATCCCTCTTAGCAACATTATCATGTTATATGATGGGATTTGCTTGTTAGATTCCGCTGTGCGCTTAATCATTCTAAGCTTTATTGAAAGCTTTGAAGTTGCTTACGAGGATTGTCGGTTTAGGGGGAAGCTATTTAAAGCTTCTACATCAAGTTTACGTGGCATGAATTAGGGGGAAGCTAATTCAGAAGCTTCTCCTTAACCAGAAGTGTATGGGTTACTTAGCTCGTGCCGTTACAGTATTTCTTTTACAAGTTACTTTAAAGATGAGTCGTTTTGAAGACGAAGGCCTCAGAAGACTTCATCAGCATTGGATGATTCAAGAAATCTCTTGTTCTTAATCATTTTGTACTTGTTAGGAAGAATATTGTAAGGAATTCTACACGTCGTCCCATGGGGGAAGATTGTTGGAAACTCACTTTATGTGACGACATTTAAGAATTCCCGTTAGTTATCATAGTCACACACGCTTAGACTATACTAGGTTCAATGTATAGTTTAAGGTGCGTGTGTGACTATATATACCCCCTCCTTAGCTTCCAAGGAGGGGTGTTGCTTGTCATTTGTTCATTTGGAATACATTTTCACTTTTACATTCAACCTCTCTTCTCTCTCTAAACCAACAATGGCTTCCACCACCATCTACCACCACATTAGACCACCGGATCCGATTTAGCATTTTTACACGGATCATTATCCAAAAATGGATATATTGATTATAGAGTGGTGTATTACTATTGGATGAAAAGGCTGAGTGCGCTTTACTGTATAGATCTTGTTATTAAATGTAAAGGCTGCGTTAGTGGCCAGCTGGTGTTGATTTGGCGATCCAAAAGAATAGAATACTTGCATCCCATTGGCTGGCATATTGTGACACGGATCAAGCAAAAATAATCTTCCAAAAATGGCAGCTTTAGTCCTTGTATTTGGCAGATTAGATTTTTGAGCTAGGATCTTCATTTATTTGGCAAAATTAGTCATTTGACCTTTGTTCTTGATCATTTGAGCCCTTTGACTTGGTTGACTTGAGAGTTAGCCAGGTTTGACTTTGATCTTGACTTTATCAAAATTGCACTTTAGTACTTCATCTTTTGAATGTTGTCAAGATAGGTCCTTTATCTTCAAATGGCTTGACACATAGCATCCTTCTTGTCTTTTCTTCATAAATGAGCTTGATTTCACTTGTTTGCTTTAAATTTGTATCCTTGTTACCTAAACAAGCACAAACACAAAACATACCACATAATACTGCTTTATTGCATAAAAGTTGGGTATTTGTTATGTGTTTTAGGGTGATTTGTTGACTTATTGATATGAGATTTTGCTCATATCAAATCCCCTACACTTGATCATTGCTATGACCTCATGCAGTGCCATATTTTAAAGCACCAATTTACACTTTTCTCATAATTAACCCACCTTGGCCAATATGAAATGCTTTTACACTACTCTATACTATATGATGCATTATTTTGATTTTATACAATGCAATGCAAATGAAAACAATTCTATTTATATATTTTGGATTTTCTTGAAATGGTCTTGATGGAAATAACTCATAAAGATATTAGTGACTTAGATTAGGGCTTTTGGTACCATGAACACTTATCACCCTCAAGTTTCACTTTCCCCATACCAAGCTTAAAAACAAGATCATTGTTATTCACAAATGAAAGTGCGTCAACTTATTCATATAGATTAATTGTGTTACTAATAAGTGTGAAAACATTTATCTTTTTACCACTTAATTATAATAATAACCAAGCCAAAACGTGCATTTTATGTCGTAAATGTCAGAATTATGCGTGGTTTGTGTTTTTGTTGTGATTTAGGATCAAAATGTGAAAAGAGAAGAAACACGGGCTTTCACAGGCTTTTATCAAAGAAAAAGACAAAAGACGAAGTCAAAAGATCAAGAGTGCAAAAAGAACGGAAGTCCAAGGCCTATTCTGAAGATTATCGAAGAAAAAGTATAAAGACAGAAGTTTAATGAAGCCAAAGAACTCAAGTCTAATAAATGAAGAAATTATAAGACGAGTTCAAATAATCCCGAGACAAAGAACAATTCGATTAGACACACGACAAAGCCCCACCCATGAATCAAGATGTTGAAGCTTTGATGAGAACCCAAGGTGAGCAAATCAAGAACCTACAGAGCCAAATTATCAATTTGAAAGGAGATATCACCAAGCAAGGGAATGACATTAGATCCGAGCTTCGAGATAATATCCAATCCTCCTTCAGCAATCAAACGAATGATTTGAAGAATATGCTTGCTAGTTTCTTGCCCACAACTCAACCCTCTACCTCGAGTTCTCTACCTTCAAACACCGTCACCAATCCGCGAGCGAATGTGAGTGCTATTACTACCCGTAGTGGAGTTACCATAGTAGGACCACCTATCCCACCCCCATCATCTACACCTCCTCCACCACCATTTATCCCTACTCCTCCCACACCTAGTATTAGTGCACTATAACCGTCTCCACCTCGTCATGACGATGTCCCCAAGAAGAACCCTTTAACATCTCAACCTTTACCTGCTCAACCTTCACCACCTAAACCCAATATCCCTTATCCTTCACAGCTAGGCAAGGCCAACATGCTAACCAAGGATGACTCTCAAGTGTCGAATTTTTTGAAGATGATCTCTCAAATAAATTTCAACATTAGCCTTGTTGAAGCACTTATCCACATGCCGAAATTTGTCAAAGCATTCAAGGAATTGCTTAACAAGAAGGAGAAGCTGATTGAGCTTGCCAACACACGCTTAAATGAAAACTGTTCTGCAGTTATTCTTAAAGAACTTCCGGAAAAACTTGGAGATCCCGGTCGTTTTGTGTTGCCTTGCATCTTTAACAAAACCGAAGAATTTACTGCCCTTGCTGATCTCGGGGCCAGTATTAATCTTATGCCTTTGAGTGTTTGGAAAGCACTATCATTACCCGACCTTACTCCAACAAAGATGACCCTTGAGCTTGCAAATCGCACTCTCGCTTACCCCGTTGGTATTGCCGAAGATGTGTTCATTAAAGTTGGCACCTTCACTATTCTAGTCGAATTTGTGGTTGTTGATTATGAAATGGACCCTCGTATTCCTTTAATACTTGGTCGGCCATTCTTGAGAACCGGATGAGCTCTAGTTGATGTTGCCGAAGGTGAGTTAATCTTAAGAGTCGGGGATGATGCACAAGTTTTTAAAATGGGGAAGCTTACAAGCAAATCCTTTGGACGAGAATCTGTGAATATGATTAATGTGCTCGATGATTTTGTCATCTACAACAATCCTCTATTCGAGTCTTGCATTGATAATCCACTTTTTCAAGATGATGTGGATTATTCTCTCTCCAATTTGGAAACTTCACCCATTTATGATTCTGCACCGATCTTTGATGCTTATGATGATAATTCTAGCTCAGATTCATATGATTATGATGATTGTACTTCCGAGTATCCCGACATGCCCACGTATGATGATTTTGATGAGGCCGATACTCTTTCGAGTGATTCTTCACATGATGAAGATCCTCCGCCATCCATGCTTAATCCTACTTTGGATGATTACTCTTTTGAGGTAGACTTCTCTACTTTTCTTAATACTTACTTCCCTCATGAGAGTGATGCTCCTCCTTTAGATTTTGATGATTATCGTCTTGATCCTACTTTAGATTTGAAGAAAATTCTTTCAAAAGAGAAGCAACCGGTCGACACCAACATCCGCAACACGTATGATTTGACACCTCTTTGTCCACCTTCTGAGGGCGAGGTTGTGCATCTTCTTCGCGGATCATCTTCAAATTCTGCTGAGCCTGAGTGCTATTTTCCCCTAAAGGAAAAGGTGTTCGACCCTGATATCGATATTATTCAGCCATCTCAGTATCCTTCTGATGAAATAAAAGGAAATATCTTTGGACCTATTGAAGACATGCTTGCACCACTTCACCCTTGCTTCCACCGTGCTCTGTCTTTGCTTAAGGGAACCTTGCCTACTCTTTTTTGGCTTGCCTTGTTCGCCTTAAGCTTGTGCTATTTGATGGACGAAAACTATGTCTTTGATCCCGGTGGATATGTTTCATGCTTCTTCCTATGATAATCAAGGTCGAGTCAGGCTCACGACTCGGTGAACAAAAATCAAGCGCTTCTTGGGAGGCAACCCATGTATCTATCTTTTAGCTTTCTTTATCCTAAGTGTAGGGGAGACCCGTTGGTGTTTGCTATTTCCTCTCTTCTACTATTCAGGGATTCGAGCGCTCAATGATCCAATCTTGATGATTTTTGACGACCCGTGATTCCGTGTTCCCGTCTTCCCGGTTCTATCCTAAACTATTTTCGATTCACTATTTTATATTTTCCAATATCAAAATAGGAATCTCTTTAGTTGTCTCTTCCTTAGCGAGATTTAAACCAAGTGCACAATGTCCTAAGTGTAGGGGAGTTTACTCCCACATGCTTAAACATTGAGGACAATGTTTATATTAAGTGTAGGAGGGACTTCTATCGAAGTTAAGTGGCCGTTTCCTTGTATTTGTCCTCATTTTAACCGGAAAATCAATTTTTCGACATTTTTCAAAATTTTTGATCTATTTTGGCCCATTAGTTTTTCCCTTTGTATAGTTATTTTCTTTCTTTGCTAGAATAAATTTTAATAAAGTGGTTTTAATTTTCAAACGTTGTAAATCTTTTGACTCAACCCGAGTTTACTTATCTAAGTTTACTCTAGCTAGTATCCTTAACGTGTTTAAGTCAAGTTTTGCTAGGCTTTTATATAGGGAGCTATAAAACGCGAAAGTCTTAACTCTCACGGGTTAAGAACAAGAACTTTTCGCAAGTTCCTATAATTGATCCTAGAGAGTCGTTTATCAAGGGAACTTTAAAACGCGATTTCTAAACTTGAAAGAGTCTAAGAATTTGCAAGATCCTATAGGCGACTCGAAAACCCAAAAACTTTGATTTAATAGGCTAAGCATCCACGAGTCTCATTCCTTGAGATTTTAAACTGTGGAGAACGAGAGATGATAGAGTCAATTATAAGTTTGGTATTCTTTCGTGAATTTATGTGAGTTAATTATAAGCCTATTCTCCCATCGCTTGTTAATAAATTTATCTGCAATAAATAAGGTTGTACGATTTGAAAAGTTACTTAGCTTCTAGCCCAAGATCGTTTAAAAGTTGCTCAGTAATGATTGAAGTTCATAGCCAAGGCATAACTTATTGAAGCGGGATGCGAAGATTGGCGAGTCCGAAAAGGCCCTAACAAGGCATGATGGATATTTTGTTGCTAAAGATCCCAAGTGATGTGAAGAATCATTTATCAAAGATCAATATGAAGGATCGAGACACACGACGAAAAGAAAAAACTCCCCAAAAGTCATGGAGAAGTCTATCCGAAAAGGCCCTAACAAGGTATGAGGATAAATAGATCCAAGTCCAAAAAGGAGGCGGATCGTTGTATATCAAAGTCCAAAATAATGATTGGAGAAAAATGAAGAACTCGTGGTCCATTTAGTATGAATCTCTCAAAACTTCAAGTGAAGAAATTCCTATATGAAGAGAAGACCATTATTTCATGAACGTCTCTCAAGGTTTGAAGTATGAAGTCGCTGCCAAATATCGGTCCGAGAAAGGTCTCAAATCGCGAAGCGAGTTATGCCAAGATATGAACTTTATGAGGTCCCGAGAAGCAGTTTTAAAAGATTTTGTCCTTTAGCTAACTATTGATTAAATCGTCCCACTTTATTTTCAGACTTAATGACTATCGAAATAAGTCAACAATACATCCTCGTGATCATTCAAGACAACAATAAAATATAAGAGATACACCTAGGAATAAGGGAGTCTAAGTGAATAATTGGCCCACATGAGTTCGTGTTAGTTTGCTAACTTATAATAACAATGATCTCGTTTTTAAGCTTGGTTTGGAGAAAGTGAAAACTTGAGGATGATGATTATTCATGACATTTTCAAAATCCCAAGGTATGATTTTGATTTCTTTACTTGTTTTGTTATTTTCTATCTCTTTAATAAAGGCCAAGGTGGATTGATTATGATGAAAAGTGTAATCGTGCTTTGTAACTAATGCATTGCATGAGGACATTGCAATGATCAAGTGTAGGGGATTTGATAGGTGTGTAAACACCCATCCTTTTTACCACTTAATTACAATAATAACCGGACCAAAACGTGTATTTTATGTCGTAAATGTCGGAATTATGCGTGGTTTGTCTTTTTGTTGTGATTTAGGACGAAAAGGTGAAAAGTGGAGAAAACACGGGCATTCACGGGCTTTTATCGAAGAAAAAGACGAAAGACGAAGTCGAGAAGTCAAGAGTGCAAAAAGAACGGAAGTCCAAGACCAATTCTGAAGATTTATCGAAGAAAAAGTCAAAAGACGGAAGTTTACTAAAAGCCGAAGAACTCAAGTCTAATTTATTGAAGAATTACAAGAAGAGTTCAAACAAATCCCGAGACAAAGTCATTAAAGTCCAAGTATTAAGAAGATTAACAAAGGATTAAGAAGATCAAGGACTAAAGCATGCAATTAAGGAAAAGAAGAAAGAGGGGAGTAAGCTTCCTAAGCACTCCCTAATCCTCCCCTATAAATAGCCATTAGGATTTACATTTCATTCTTGTTGGCTAATAGTGACAATTAGTTCTTCCAATTTTAATTACCTTGTCATTTAATTTCATGTCCATTTAAATACCTTGTCTTGCACCTTAAATACATTTAATTTCAAGTAAGTTCCCTTTTAATTCTTGCCAATCTTTATTTTTATTGTTCATCTCCTATCTACCTTTCTTTAATCTTTGATCTTTATGTTTATGTTCATGTTTATGTTTTTGTGTTTTTATTGATTAAAGTGGGTTTTGATTATTTTGGTTATATTTGTTAGTTTGATTGTTTTGGATTGTTTGTTTATGATTAATACATGTTTATTGATTAGTTTGATTTAATCTTGTGGTTGATTTTGTTTAGTTTTTATTAGATCCGTATTATCTTTGTTCTCCTTGTTCTTCGTTTGTCTGCTACTGATCTTTCCCAGGAAACGTTTCGGATCAAGTCCAGCAAAACATTCCGAGTGAAGGGTTTGTGCAAGTTTATTCCGGATCAAGGGGGTTCATCCGGAATATTAGACATTCCGGATCAGTAGTGCTTATTCGGAATAATTTATTATTCCGGATCAAGCATTTCATCCGGAATACCAAACATTCCGGATCAAGCTTTTATTCCGGATCAAGTCCACATTCCGGATCAACAGAACATTCCGGATCAACAGACCATTCCGAATCAAGGAGACATTCTGGATCAAGGACCTTTATTCGGAATAATTAATTATTCCGGATCAAAGACTTCATCCGGAATCTTCAACATTCCGGATCAAGGACCAGCAAGGAAAATATTCCGGATCAAGGCATTATTCCGGATCAAGCTTAAGTATTCCGAATCAAGACTTTATTCCGGATAAGTGACATATTCCGGATAAAGGATTTATTCCGGATCAAGGGTTTTGGTCAATATTCCGAGTGAAGAAGAACATTCCGAACGAAGGTGACATTCCGGATGAATGTTTATTCCGAACGAAGGATTATTCCGGATAAGCTGTGTTCAGGTTATTTTTAGTTTCTGTTTTTGATTTTTATTTTCAAGCTTTACTTTTCCCGCCTTTTTCCTTAGTCGCACTCTAAGTTTACTTGCCTTAGATTTATTTTTAGCCTTGCCTTAGTTTTAAGTTTTAGTTGCGTTTTAAGTTTGCCTTAGATAGATTTAAGTTTGCGTTATTTACTCTTAGTGCCTTTTAATTTCCGTCACGCTTTTAAATACTTGCCATTTATTTTAAATTAGTTTTAGATTTACTTTAACGTCATTTTACTCTAATTGTTTTGCACTTTTAATATACTACAACGACACAACTTTTGTTTCACCAAAGAACGACTGAGTCGCATAGTTAACCAGGATCAATTCGATTAGACACACGACAAAGAACAATTTTCATAACTAAAACATAGTTATCAAGGACCGATTGCGCCGATGCAAATCACGACTCCAGAGTTTTCGTTGAAGCATCACATGATCCAACAAGTTCAAAACACTTGTCCATTTCCCGGATTACCGGATGATGATGCCAACAAACACCTCGACAAATTCATTACCGTCACTAAAAGCATGAAGTTGCCCGGTGTTACTATGGATTTTCTTCGCCTTCATCTATTTCCACACACCTTATCCCACCATGCCGAAAAATGGTTTGATCGTCTTCCTAAGAATTCAATTCATACATGGGACGAGATGACTCAACGATTTTTGTCGCGCTACTTTCCACCATTCATGGTCACGAGCCTTCGGAATCAAATCAGTGGTTTCATGCAAGAACCTGATGAATCACTTTTCGATGCTTGGGAACGATATAATGTTTTGATCGATCGATGTCCTAACCACAACATGCTCCCCGTCACCTTAATTGATACTTTCTACAATGGTTTAACTTTTCGTGATCGTGATACGATTAATGCAGCCGCCGGTGGCACATTTATGAAAAGAAGACCCGAGGAGTGTAGAGAGCTTATAGAGAACATGACTACTCATCACAAAAATTGGGATTCATCCGCATCTTCAAGGAATAACCCGGGAGTCAATGTTTCTTCTACTTCATCAAACCCCGAGATGACCGAATTCACCCGCATGATGGCCGAAATTAGAGGTGGTAAAATGGGCGGGCGGGCGGGCATGGGCGGCGGGCTAAACGGGCAACGGGCTAAACGGGCGGTGGGCTAAACGGGCGCGGGCTAAACGGGCACGGGCGAAACGGGCAGGCAAAACGGGCGGGCTAAACGGGCGCAAGCTAAAAAAGGAAAAAAAACATATAAAAACCTACAAATAAAAAATAAAAATACTTGTTTGAAAGTCGGGATAATTTAATAAAAAATATTCGTCGAGTATACTAATTTGTATTTTACAAGTGCGCCCGTTAAGCCCATTTAGTTTCTTACATATGCGCCCGTTTAGCCCATTAATTATAAAAATGGGCAAAAAGTGCCCCATCCTTTTTTGAAAATGGGCAAAAAGTGCCCATTTGTATCAAAATGGGCAAGATTTGCCACCTCTAGCCGAAATGAACAAAAATATTCTACTCATAGCTACGAATCAACAACAACAAGTTAAAGCTGTAGCACTTTCTTGTGAGATTTGCGGCGGTCCTCATTCATACACTGATTGTCCTTATACTCATGACAATCCGGAAAACGTGTATGCGGCTCATGGTAACTATTCAACGGAAATCTATCAAGCCCGACCTCAAGGTGATCATAACTTGCTAAGTTACCGTTCTACAACTTTATTTCACCCGGTTTTTCTCCTCAAAACCACAACCCCAACAACTACAATAGAAGCACTCCAAACCCACTTCGAGCTTCTACACCATATCACCCACCCGCTCAACAAGCACCACCCATTAATCAAGATGTTGAAGCTTTCATGAGGACCCAAGGAGAGGTAGTTAAGAATCTTCAAAGCCAAATCATCAACTTGAAAGGAGATATCACTAAGCTAGTTTCTTCCAAACCACTCAACCCTCTACTTCGGGCTCTCTTCCTTCTAATACCGTCACCAACCCAAGACCGAATGTGAGTGCTATTACTACACGCAGTGGAGCAACGCTAGTAGGACCTTCTACCCCTCCCCCAGTTACTCCATCTACACCTACTCCACCACCATTTATCCCTCCTACTCCCACTCTAAGTACTAATTCTACATTACCGTCTCCACCTCTTCATGGAGAAGTACCTAAGAAAAACCCTTCACCAACCCCACCTTCCACCTTTAAACCTTCAACATCTCAACCTTCACCTTCTACACCTACACCTCCTAAACCCAATATTCCTTATCCATCTCGCTTAGACAAGTGCAAATTGCTCACCAAGGATGATATTCAAGTGTCAAACTTTTTGAAGAAGATTTCAGGAGTGACCATCACAATTAGACTTGTTGAAGCTCTTGCCCAAATGCCAACATTCGTTAAGATGTTTAATGAATTGCTTAATAAGAAGGAGAAGATGGTCGAGTTTGTTAATACTCGATTGAATGAAAACTGTTCTGCAGTCCTTCTTAAATAACTTCCGAAAAAACTTGGAGATCCCGGTCATTTTGTGCTACCATGTACTTTTAACCAAACCGAAGAATTTACTGCCTTAGCCGATCTCGGGGCAAGTATTAATTTGATGCCTTTAAGTGTTTGGAAAAAGTTATCATTACCCGATCTTACACCAACAAAGATGACTCTTGAGCTAGCAAATCGAACTCTCGCTTACCCCGTTGGTATTGCTGAAGATGACTTTGTTAAAGTTGGTACCTTCACTTTTCCGGTCGACTTTGTTGTTGTTGATTATGAAATGGACCCTCGTATTATGTTAATACTTGGACGACCATTCTTAAGAACCGGAAAAGCTTTAGCCGATGTTGCTGAAGGTGAACTAATCTTAAGGTTCGGAAATGATGCACAAGTTTTTAAAATGGGGAAGATCACAAACAAATCCAATGGAAGAGAATCGGCGAATATTATTAATGTGCTTCAAGACAAGCTTGATACAACTACTTGTGAAAGTACAAAGCTTGATGATTTTGTCGTCTACAACAATCCTCTTTTCGATTCTTGCTATGATAATCCACTTTTCCAAGATGATGTGGATGATTCTCTCTTAATTTGGATGCCCCACCAATTTATGATTCTCCACCAATCTATGATGACTATGATGATGATTCTAGTTATGATGTGGATGATTATGAAGATTTTGTTTCAGAGTATAAAGAAATGCCAACATATGATGATTTTGATGATGTTGATACTCTTTCGAGTGATTCTTCGCATGATGACCTTGTTCCTATTTTTGATGAAGATCCTTTACCAACAACTCTTGATACTTTGGACAATTACTCATTTGAGGAAGATTTTGCTACTTTTCTCGATACCTAATTCCACAATGAGAATGATTCTCCTCCTTTGGACTTTGATTATGGTCTTTATCCTCCTTCGGATATTAAGAAACCCGTTTCAAAGGAGAAGAAACCGGAACACACCGACATCCGCAGTACTTATGTTTTGACACCTCTCTATCCACCTTCTGAGGATGAGATTGTGCGATTTATGAGCGAATCCTCTTCAAGGTCTACTGAGCCTGAGTGTTATTTTCCCCTAAAGGAAAAGGTGTTTGATCCCGGTATTGCAATTTTTAAGCCATCTCAGTATCCATCTGATGAAATAAAAGGAAAGATTTTTGGAAACAATGAAGATATGCTTGCACTGCATCATACTGTCTACCACCGTGCTCAATCTTTGCTTAAGGGAACCTTGCCTACTCTTCTTTGGCTTGCCTTGTTCGCCTTAAGCTTGTGCTACTTGATGGACGAAAACCATGTATTTGATCCCGGTGGATGTTCTTCAAGCTTCTTACCATGATAATCAAGGTCGAGTCAGGCTCACGACTCGGTGAACAAAAACAAGCGCTTCTCGGGAGGTAACCCGAGTATCTATCCTTTTATTCCGTTTTTATAATAAGTGTAGGGGGAGACCCTCGTATGTGTTTGTTGTTTTCTTTCTTATCATGCGAAGGGATTTGAGCTTTCAAAGATCCATTCTTGATGACTTTTGACGACCCGTGATTCTGTGTACCCGTCTTCCCGGTTCTATCCAAAACTCTTTTGATTCTCTATTTTATATTCTTTAATATTAAAATAGGAATCACTTTAGTTGTCTCTTCCTTAGCAAGATTTAAACAAAGTACACAATGTCCTAAGTGTAGGGGAGTTTACTCCCACATGCTTAAACATTGAGGACAATGTTTATATTAAGTGTAGGGGGACTTCTATCGAAGTTAAGTGGGATTTTCCATATATTTGTCCTAATTTTAACCGGAAAATTTGATTTTTCGACATTTTTCAAAATTTTTAATCTATTTTGGCCTAATAGTTTTTACTTTTGTTATAGTTATTTTATTTCTTTGCTAGAATAAATTTTAATAAAGTGGTTTTAATTTTTAAACGTTGTGAATCTTTTGACTCAACCCGAGTTTACTTATCTAAGTTTACTCTAGCTAGTATCCTTAATGTGTTTAAGTCAAGTTTTGCTAGGATTTTATATAGGGAACTTTAAAACGCGAAAGTCTTAACTCTTACGGGTTAAGAACAAGAAATTTTCGCAAGTTCCTATAATTGATCCTAGAAATTCGTTTATCAAGGGAACTTTAAAATGCGAATTCTTAAACCTGAAAAAGTCTAAGAAGTTGCAAGATCCTACAGATGACTTGAAAACCCAAAACTTTGATTTAATTGGCTAAGTATCCACGAGTCTCATTCCTTGAGATTTTAAATTGTGGAGAACGAGAAATGATAGAGTCAATTATAAGTTTGGTATTCTTTCATGAATTTATGTGAGTTAATTATGAGCTTTTTCTCCCATCGCTTGTTAATAAATATATTTGCAATAAATAAGGTCGTACGATTTGAAAAGTTACTTAGCTTCTAGCCCAAGATCGTTTAAAAGTTGCTTGGTATTAATTAGAGTTCATAGCCAAGGCATAACTTATTGAAGCGGGATGCGAAGATTGGGGAGTCCGAAAAGGTCCTAAAAAGACATGAGGGCTACATTTTGTTGCTAAAGATCCAAAGTGATGTGAAGAATCATTTATCAAAAATCAATATGAAGGATCGAGACACACGACGAAAAGCAAAGACTCCCGTAAAGTTCATGGAGAAGTCTATCCGAAAATACCCTAGCAAGGTATGAGGATAAATAGATCCAAGTCCTAAAAGGAGGCGGATCGTTGTATATCAAAATCCCAAATAAAGATTGGAGAAAAATGAAGAAGTCGTGGTCCAAATATGAAGACTCTCTCAAAAAGTTCAAGTGAAGAAATTCCTATTATGAAGAGAAGACCATTATTTCATGAACGTCTCTCAAGATTTAAAGTATGAAGCCAATGCCAAATATAGGTCCGAGAAAGGTCTCAAATCGTGAAGCGAGTTATGCCAAGATATGAACTTTATGAGGTCCCGAGAAGCAGTTTTAAAAGATTTTGTCCTTTAGCTAACTATTGATTAAATCGTCCTACTTTATTTTCAGCCTAAATAACTATCGAAATAAGTCGACAATGCATCCTCGTGATCATTCAAGACAACAATAAAATATAAGAGATACACCTAGGAATAAGGGAGTCTAAGTGAATAACTGGCCCACATGAGTTTGTGTTAGTTTGCTAACTTATAATAACAATGATCTCGTTTTTAAGCTTGGTATGGAGAACGTTAAACTTGAGGGTGATAAACATTCATGACATTCCAAAACCCTAAGGTGAGTCTTTGATCTTTTTACTTGTCTTGTGTTTAATAAAGGCCAAGGTGGATTGATTATGATGGAAAATGTAAAACTTGCTTTGTAACTAATGCATTGCATGAGGGCATTGGAATGGTCAAGTGTAGGGGATTTAATAAGTGTGAAAACACTTATCCTTTTACCACTTAATTATAATAATAACCAAGCCAAAACGTGTATTTTATGTCGTAAATGTCAGAGTTATGCGTGGTTTGTGTTTTTGTTGTGATTTAGGATCAAAATGTGAAAAGGGAAGAAAACACGGGCTTTCACGGGCTTTTATCGAAGAAAAAGACAAAAGACGAAGTCAAAAGGTCAAGAGTGCAAAAAGAACGGAAGTCCAAGGCCTATTCTGAAGATTATCAAAGAAAAAGTCTAAAGACGGAAGTTTAATGAAGTCGAAGAACTCAAGTCTAATAAATGAAGAAATTATAAGACGAGTTCAAATAATCCCGAAACAAAGTCGAAAAAGTCCAAGAATTTATAAAGACGAAAAGACGAGAAAAGGAAGAAAAGATCAACACATGTTAATCCTCCCTATAAATACCCTCCTAATGTGTCATTAGGAGGTGTTAGCTAAATTGACAACTTAGTCTTTCAACTTAATTTCATGCACTTTCATATTGTCCTTTACTTAATTGTCATTTAAATTCTTGCCTTTAATTTCAAGTAAGTTTTAATTTGTGTTGTTGAATCTTTGATTTTAATCAAGTTTTTAATTAATCTCTCATTTTAACTTTCTTGTTTTGCTTAATCTTTATGCTTATTTGCTTATTGTCATGATTATTTGATTGTTTGTTATGTTTTTATGTTTATGATTGTGTTAGCTTATTGATTTTATAGCTTATTGTGTGTTTTTCTTAATTTTAATTAAGTGTTTTTTAAAAGTTATTTTATAAAAAGTTGATTTTAAATATTTTAATTATTTAGTGTTTTTAAAAGTTTTTAAATTTTGGCTTATTTAGTTTTTCCTAAAATTAATTTGGTTAAAGTTTTAGTTAAGTGCTTATTAGATTTTAGCTTATTTTTGGTTTTCTTATTTGCATTTTTGTTCTTATCCGGGTTTTTCCAAAACCCTAGTATTCCGGATATCATTTTTGCACATTCCGGATAAGCCCCCAATTCATATTCCGGATAGTTACTTAATCTCGATTCCAGATAACCAACTTTCGCAACATTCCGGATAGTATCAAAGTTCATAACCCGGATAAGTAATTCATTACAAAACCCGGATAGGCATTTCAAGACAAAACCCGGATAACAAATGAAAGCATAACCCGGATAGTGGAAAAAGATAACAAACCCCGGATAAGAATAACAATCACTTCCCGGATAGTTGGAAAAAAATAAGATTATGGATAGACATATAGAATTGACATACATGCCTACCTGCATGCTTAAGCTTTTCCTGCCAATTTTGAGCACCTAGGTTGCTTGCTTAAGCAGGGTGCCTGCCTGCCTGCTTACTTATTTATTAATATTGTTCCGTAATCGTTTAGTTTAATCTAAAAGTTGTCCCGATTTTTATTCTGAAAGTCACGTATTTTTAGTTGTATTTTTTGTCAATTTTTAGTATCAGTATTTTTTCGAAAAGTTTAAGTTTTATCTTTTATTTAGCGCCCGCTTTAGCTTTTACCTCGTTTAGTTTTAAAGTAGCCACTTACTCCTATTTCCTCCTTTTTCATTAGGTAAAATTTATTTTTAAGTCAAAAGTTAATTTCTTCTTTTAGTTTTATTTTTATTAATTGTTTTGTTTTAAATTTCGTTTTATTATTTGTTTCGCTCCTTTATTATTAGTTATTTGTTTTTGGCTTATTTTTATTACTTTTCGCATTTACTTTTCAAGTAGAAAAAGATAACCAAAATCTTCTTTTCTTAACCAAGAACAATTGAGTCACACTTTTAACCGGAGATCAATTCGTTTAGACATAATTCAAAGAACATTTTTTAAGCTAGTAAAATCTAGTTATTAGCTACTCTCATACCCCCACTTATTATGCCTCTAAGACCGGTTATTATTTGAGCAAATTGCTTGGGAGCAGATTTGTCATTATTTAAAGCGTGAAATATAAGAAATGTAAAATCTCAAAATAAGGAAGCACAGTTTTAATCCTAAGTAATCCTCTCATCCATTACTCGAAAAACCGCCCATAATTGATATAAGTCCGACTTAAGAGTAATAAGTCATTCACCATATGTGTAAGATCCTTATGTCATGCATTAATAAGTAGCTACACACTCGGTAAGGAAAGAAAAATAAAACTCACGCAATAATTTATATCCGCCACCTTTTTGAGACCTTGGATCTTCAATCCCGCAACCCGTCAAGGTAATATTGGATTGGAGCAACTATTAAATCCCCGCAACCCTTGTGAGAGTAATATTGGAATTCAATAGCTACTATAATTAACACTTCACTGCCCCTCTTGGGAGTCTTGTATAATTATTTTTTATTTTTTCTAGCCACTCATTTTTTTCATAAGCCGCTCTTATTTTTCTTTATTCCTCACAAAGAAAGTTGAAAAGAATAAAAGGAAAACACCCGCTAAGTAATAAGCATGACAAAAGTCTAGTACACATAAAACGTTCTAACTTAGAATCTTAAGACGTACTTATACCAACCATGAATGATTAGTCAAAAATGCATAAGAGACTACAAACCGATTAAAATCGTTCTTGATTATTTATTAACATATATACATGCGTTGGCAAGAAAGTAAAGGTTACGAAAGGGGATATAAAAGCCACAATTAATGTATATTAGGTTTATCTAGCCCTTAACACTTACTTCAAACTCTATCATCTCTTGTTCTCCACAGTTTAAAATCTCAAATAATGAGACTAGTGGATTCTTAGCCTAATAAACCAATAAAGGTCTACATGGTTAAGGCTACTAGCTAGAGAATGCTTAGATAAGCAAACTCGGGTTGAGTCAAAGTATCCATGGCGGGGCTAATATGTCAAAGAAGTCTAAATTTGTTAAACCATATCCTCTATTATATTTTTTCCTTTTTGTATATTTTTGATGAAAAATAAAAGAAGTAATATATGCAATGCAAATGTGTTATGCAAATGAAAAATGATTGATGCAAAAATTATGAATGCATATTTTTTGTAGCCAAAGTAGATCAAAAATTTGAAAAATGTTTGAAAAATTAATTTTCAAATTATCATATGAAGGTCAATGACAAAGGTCTAGGTAAGGTCACTTCGATAGAAGACCCCACTACACTTAAGATAAACATTGTCCTCAATGTTTAAAAGTATTGGAGTAAACTCCCCTACACTTAGGACATGGACAGCAAACTAATCAACTAGAAATCATCATTCTGCTTGAACTTCTTCAAAAACTATGGAAATGACTGAATTCTGATCAAACAGCAATCTAACTCCTTCAATGTTAGTAATGATCCATCAATGATCATAACAAACACTTATCAGCAACAATAGTATCCAAATGCAGCAAGAAATGAACTGGAATGATAAGAACAATTTTGGCGGGAAAGCTTGAATTCAAAATTCATTAATGGAAAAACGGTTACAAGGTTTGTTAGAAGCTAGTAACTAACTAACTAACTCAAGAGTTTGTCAGACTCTTGAGTAGCTAGGGTAAAATTGAGGGAAAAAGGAAAGGAAAAGTAGAACTAGGTGTTTTTACAAATTTAAGCTACAAATGAAAATGAAGTCTAATCCAGCTATTTATAGACATGAAGGAAGAGTTTGTTGGGGTTGGTGACGTGTCAGAACCAATCCCAGCTTGCCACGTGGAGAATTCTGCAAAAGGGCATTTGCAAGTATGAACAAGGATTTGGGTTTTCTTGATTGGATGGATGAAATGTTAATTGAGTTGCACCATTATGTTCGTCTCTTCAAATTGATCAACTTTGGTGTTTAAATCTTTCCATGAAATGGCTTCTATCTCAAACGCGATTCAGGGAAAATTTTTCCTTCTTGAAGATGCCACGTGTCAAATTCTGATTGATTGAAAACATGTCACACGGATCCAACTGTGCAGATTTGATTATTTATTTATGGCGGCGGTAGTGGACATTAAATGTGATGAAATGGCAATCCGTGTGACTTGTTTTCTCTCCTCCCATTGGTTGAAATACTTGTCACATGGATCAAACTTAAGTAACTTTCCAATCTTGGCAGAATTAGCCCCTTAACTTGGCAGAATGTAAATTTGAGCTTGTAGCTTCATTCCTTTGACATATTTGGCCCTTTAACTTCCATCCTTGAACAAAATGGTCCTTTGACTGAGTTGACTTAAGAGTTGACCAAGTTTGACTTGAATCTTGACTTTTTACAATATTTTCACTCTTAGTCCTTCAACTTTCATAACTTGTCAAGATAGGTCCTTATACTTCAAAGTCTTGTCACTTTTGATCCTCTTTTGTCTTTTTCATCCATTTGAGCTTGACTTTTCCTTGTTTGCTTGAAAATGTATCTTTTTACCTACACAAGTGCACACAAACACAAACATACCACATAACACTGTTTTTGCCAAATAAATTGGTATTTTGTTTCATGTTTTAGGGTTATTTGTTATTAAAAGGATATGAGTTTAAGCTCATATCAAATTCCCCTACACTTGAACATTGTCATGTCCTCATGCAATATTATATTTTAAGGCTCAAAATTTTACATTTCCCTCATAATTAATCCACCTTGGCCATATGAGATGCATCTATGCTACTCTAAACTAAATGATGCATGATTTTGACTTTTAATAATGCAATGAATCAAAATACAATTCTATCTATATCTTTTTGATTTTTCTTGAAATGGTTTTGATGGAAATAACTCATAAAGAATTCAATGACTTAGATTAGGGCTTGGGTACCATGGACATTTATCACCCTCAAGTTTCACTTTCCCCATACCAAGCTTAAAAATGGGATCATTGCATTCACAAGTAAAAAGTGCATCAACTTATTCATGACAATTAAATGTGGAACCGGTTATTATTTGAGCAAATTGCTTGAGGGCAAATTTGTCATTATTCAAGTGTGAAGTATAAGAAGTGTAAAATCCAAAAATAAGGAAGCACGGTTTTAATCCTAAGTAATCCTCTCATCCATTACTTGGAAAACCGCTCACAATTAATACAAGTCCGTATTAAGAGTAATAAGTCATTCGCCTTATGTGTAAAATCCTCATGTCATGCTTTCATAAGTAGCTACACACTCGCCAGGGAAAGAAAAATAAAACTCACGTAATAATTTACATCCGCCATCTTTTTGAGACTTTGGATCTTCAAACCCGCAACCCGTCAATGTAATATTGGATTGGAGCAATCTATTGAATCCCCGCAACCCGTCAAGGTAATATTGGAACTCAATAGTCACTATAATTAACACCACACTGCCCCTCTTGGGAGTCTTGCATTATTATTATTTTTTTTTTCTTTTTTTTTTCTTTTTTTTTTCTTTTCTCTTTTTTTTCTAGCCACTCATTTTTTTTCATAAGCCGCTCTTATTTTTCTTTATTCCTCACAAAGAAATTTGAAAAGAAGAAAAGGAAAAACACCCGCTAAGTATGGAGCATGACATAAGTCTAGTACACATAAAACGTGCTAACTTAGAATCTTAAGACGTACTCATATCAACCATAAATGATTAGCCAAAAATGCATAAGAGATTACAAACCAATTAAAACCGTACTTGATTATTTATTAACAATTATATACATGCGAAGAAAATAGAGGCAAAGAAGAGAAGGGTTTAGCCACAAGTAATTGCCATGAAGTCTATCTAGCTCTTTTACACTTGCTTCAACTCTATCATTTCCCATTCTCCACAAATTTAAAATCTCAAATAATGAAATTGGTGGATGCTTAGCCTAATAGACCAATGAAGGACTACATGGTTAAGGATACTAGCTAGAGAATGCTAAAATAAGCAAACTCGGGTTGAGTCAAAATATCCATGGCGGGCCTAATATGTCAAAGAAATCTAAACTTGTTAAAACCATGTTTTATTATATTTTTCCTTTTTATATATTTTGATGAAAAATAAAAGAATATATACAATGCAAATGTGATATGCAAAATGAAAAATGATTGATGCAAAAATTATGAATGCATATTTTTGGTGGCCAAAGTAGATCAAAGATTTGAAAAATGTTAAAAATTCAATTTTCCATGTTTTCATGCAAGACAATGACAAGTTCTAGGTAAGGTCACTTCGATAGAAGACCCCCCTACACTTAAGCTAAACATTGTCCTCAATGTTTAAGAGCATGGAAGTATAAAAACTTCCCCTACACTTATGACAATGAATAGACTTTGCTTAACCCAAGTTAAGGAAAGTACAACTATTAGTGAAATCATGTTTAAGCACAAGGTGTCAATGAAAATTCACTAAAGTAACGAAGTGAACCGGATACAAGGGCCTCCTCCATAAGCTCCAAAGCATGAGATGAGTGAGCAACCCTACAAACAATCATGAAGACAAAAGAAGGTCTCCCCTACACTTATCTCCAAGTCTATGCTTTTATTTCTAACCTACAACACTCTAAACCTAGTTATACGATGCTTGAGTTAATGAGTCTCTAGCTCGACTCGTCCCTCAATGAATTAATTCATGGGGAAAATGGGGACCTCTTGGACCATTTCAACGGAAATGTCCTCCCCAAAGTAGTGTTTAACACGGTGACCATTCACTTTAAAATTTGGACCATCGGGTTGGGATAACTCAAGGGTTCCATATGGAAACACTTGAGCAATAGTGAATGGACCGGACCATCTCGACTTAAGCTTGCCCGCAAAAAGCTTCAATCTTGAGTTAAAGAGGAGAACCGGCTCTCCAACTTTGAACTCACGATTCTTGATCTTAGCATCATGCAATTTCTTAGTCTTTTCCTTGTAAAGTAAAGAATTCTCATAGGCATTGGCTCTCAACTCATCCATCTCATTGATTTGATCTTTCCTATGTGAACCGGCTTGGTTTAAATCAAAGTTAGCCCACTTGAGAGCCCAAGATGCCTTATGTTCTAACTCAAATGGGAGGTGGCACGCTTTTCCATAGACAAGCCTATAAGGAGTACAACCAATTGGTGTTTTAAAAGCCGTCCTAAACGCCCACAAAGCATCATCAAGCTTATCCGACCAAGAAGCTCGATGTTCTCCCACCGTTCTCTCTAAAATCCTCTTTAAACCACGATTTGTGACCTCGGTTTGACCATTTGTTTGAGGGTGATACGCGGTAGAAAGTCTATGATTCACTCCATATTTCTTCATAACTCTCGTGAATTGATCATTACAAAAGTGCGTACCACGATCACTTATGATGGCCCGAGGTACACCAAATCTAGCAAATAATTGTTTCAAGAACTTTACAACCACTCTAGCATCATTAGTAGGTAAGGCTTTAGCCTCCACCCACTTGGACACATAATCCACCGCCACAAGTATATACTTGTTTCCCTTAGAGGATGGAAAAGGTCCCATGAAATCTATTCCCCATACATCAAATATCTCGCACTCTTGGATAAAATTTTGTGGCATCTCATCACGTTGTGTAATTTTTCCTTGTCTTTGACAAACATCACAAAATTTCACCATCTCTTGGGCATCCTTGTAAATGGAAGGCCAATAGTAACCCGAATCAAAGACTTTCTTGGCGGTGTAGTTAGGCCCAAAATGTCCACCCGTAGGTCCTTTATGACATGCCTCTAAGATTTTAAATGCCTCGGGCCCATCTACACACCGTCTAATGATTTGGTGCGCACATTGCCTAAAAAGATATGGATCATCCCAAAAGTAATACTTAACTTCCTTAAGAAACTTTTTCTTTTGTTGGTAAGTTAGACCCTCAATAAGCACATTGCCCACAAGATAGTTTGCGATATCCGCAAACCAAGGTGTGGCATCATCTTGGGAAGAGATAGACATGAGCTCCTCTAGTGGAAAGGATTCATTGATTTCTTGATGTGGGAAATCTCCTTGAAAAGGATGCTCAAGTCTACTCAAATGATCCGCCGCTAAATTCTCGGCCCCTTTCTTATCACGAATCTCTATCTTAAACTCTTGAAGCAACAAAACCCATCTCAAAAGCCTAGGCTTAGCATCTTGTTTTGTCATAAGATACTTGAGAGCGGAATGATCCGTATACACTATGGTTTTGGAAAGCACAAGATATGGTCTAAACTTCTCAAAAGCATAAACTATAGCAAGCAACTCTTTTTCCGTGGTAGTGTAATGAAGTTGTGCACCGGTCATGGTTTTACTCGCATAGTGTATAGGTTGAAAATGCTTATTAACTCTTTGTCCTAAGACGGCCCCCACCGCATAATCACTAGCGTCACACATAAGCTCAAAAGGTAATTCCCAATTTGGAGAAACCAAAACGGGAGCCTTAGTTAATTTTTCCTTAAGGGTCTCAAAAGAGTCTAAACAAGCTTGGTCAAAAATGAAAGGAGCCTCTTTCTCCAAGAGGTGAGTCATCGGTCTAGCTATCTTAGAAAAATCTTGTATAAAGCGCCTATAAAATCCCGCATGACCTAAGAAACTCCTCACACCTTTAACCGAGGTGGGTGGGGGAAGCTTAGCAATCACATCAATTTTAGCTCGATCAACTTCTAATCCCTTATTGGATATCTTGTGTCCTAAAACAATCCCCTCTTTCACCATAAAGTGACATTTCTCCCAATTAAGCACCAAACGTGTTTCCTCACAACGCTTAAGCATTCTCTCAAGATTGGTGAGACATGAGCCAAAGGAATTTCCAAATACGGAAAAGTCATCCATAAAAACCTCCATGGTTTGCTCTATCATGTCATGGAAAATCGCCATCATGCACCGTTGAAACGTCCCCGGTGCATTACATAGGCCAAAAGGCATCCTCTTGTAAGCAAATGTAGCGTAGGGACAAGTGAATGTGGTCTTTTCTTGATCCTTAGGGTCAATGGGTATTTGAAAATAACCCGAAAAGCCATCAAGAAAACAATAGTACTCATTTCCCGCTAAGCGTTCAAGCATTTGATCCATAAAGGGAAGCGGGAAATGGTCTTTCCTAGTTGCTTCATTGAGTTTTCTATAATCAATGCAAACTCTCCAACCGGTCACAAGTCTCGTGGGAATAAGCTCATTGTTCTCATTAGGCACCACGGTGATTCCACCCTTCTTTGGAACACAATGAACCGGGCTAACCCATGGAGAGTCGGAAATGGGGTAAATCATACCCGCATCTAAGAGTTTAATCACTTCCTTCTTAATAACCTCATGAATTTTTGGGTTAACTCTCCGTTGGTTTTGAATGGCGGGTTTACAGTCATCCTCCATAAGGATTTTGTGAGTACAAAAATGTGGATCAATTCCCCTTATGTCGGATATTTTCCATGCTAAAGCTTTCTTATGCTTCTTAAGAACTTCAATAAGTTGCTCTTTCTCATCTTCTTTCAACTCTTTAGCAATAATCACCGGTAATTGGTTTTTTCCTTCTAAGAAAGCATATTCTAAGTGGGATGGAAGTTCCTTAAGTTCAATGGGAGGTGGACTCTCTATGGAAGGTTTTACTATGGAAGGTTCCTCAATGGTAATCTCTTGTGGAATAGAAGAAGGAATAGGGTCCTCATTGAGCAACTTTTGGATTGTAAGAATATCTTCTTCCCAATTAATGGGAGAATCATCATCACCAAGAAAGTTGGACTCAAATTCCTCCAATAGGAAATCACTCTCTCCAAAAGGTGTTAAAGAGGGAGCAATTGAGGCCACGGTTTCAACATGGGGAATCTCGTCACTAGCACTCTTACAAGCATCATGAAAGTGTTCATTACACACTTCATCTAGCACATCCACAATGTTAATAGTCTCACAAGGTCTAGACTCCTTAACCTCTTTTCTATCACAAACTTTCCCTAACTTAAACACCACTCTCTCATCTTATACTCTCATAATTAATTCTCCTTCCGCCACATCTATCAAGGTACGACCCGTTCTCAAAAACGGTCTACCAACAATCAAAGGCACTCTAGGATCCATGTCATAATCGACCACTACAAAATCGGCCAGAAAGGTAAACTTATCCACACCTACAAACACATCTTCCGCTATACCTACAGGGTGAGCTATGGTTCGGTTGGCTAGTTCAAGAGTCATCCTAGTGGGAGTGAGCTCGGGAAGAGATAGTTGTTTCCAAACCGATAAAGGCATGAGATTTATGCTCGCCCCTAAATCCGCCAAAGCCATGCAATTTTCAACACCGGGAAAATTACAAGGTATCAAGAAGCGCCCCGGATCTCCAAGTTTTGTTGGTAAGGTTTTAAGTAACACCGCGGAACAATTCTCATTAAGTGATGTGTTGGGCAAATCAACCAATTTTTCTTTGTTTGAGAGCAAATCCTTGAACATCTTAGCAAACTTTGGCATATAAGCAAGAGCTTCCGCAAAGGATATGTTGATATTGAGTTGCTTGAACATCCTTAAGAAATTGGAGACTTGGATGTCATCTTTGTTCTTTAACTTGTCCTTTTTCAACCTTGAAGGGTATGGAAGAGTAGGTTTTGGTGTAGGTGGAATAGGTGTTGTGGTGGAAGATTTATCTTTGTTAGCTTCTTCATTGGGAAGTGTGGAAGGTAAAGGAGAAGTATGAGGTGGTTGAGAAGGTGTGTTTGAGTGAATAGGAGCATTTTGAGGAGGTGGAGTAGAAGTAGAAGGCTTGTCACAAGTAGGAGCACAAGTGGGTTGAACAAGAGTAGGTTTAGGAGGTGAAGGATCCTTTGTTGTTGTTCCACTCCTTGTTGTAATAGCATTAACATTGGCCCTAGGGTTTGTTTGTGTGTTAGAAGGTAAAGCCCCTTGTGGTCTTTGAGTTACCGCCACTAAAACCCTATTGATTTGGTCACTCATTCTTTTCTCCATTTCACGCATTTTCTTGTCAACATACTCTTGAGTCTCTTGCATCCCATATCCTTGATTTGGAACTTGAGGGTAAGCTTGATTTGGTATTGGAGCATATGCTTGATTAGGAATAAATGGAAGTGGTTGATTAAATCCTTGTTGTGGTGGATAAAAGGTATTTGCTTGAGGTTGAAATTGATTGGATGCCTTGTAGTTATTTCCTTGATATGGTGGTCTTTGTCCTTGATTCCTTGGTAAAATTTGAGGAGTATTTTGTGGAATTTGGGTGGGTGGTTGGGGTGGGAAGCCGGGTGGAGAAAGGTAGTTTTGGGATTTGTAAGAAAGGTTATTTGGATTGATGTTAGGCTTGAAGTGTTCACGGTGTTCCTCTTGGTAAGCATAGCATTCCCCTTGATACCCTTGCACTTTATCACATTGTTCATAAGAATGGGGGCCTCCACAAGTAACACAAGAAATGGTGATGGCATTCACATTATTTGAGGAATTGTTTAATGAAACGGTCTTAAGGGCTTGAACTATCTTTTGAGTCATTTCTTGTTGTCCTTGTTTGACTTGTTGAAGGATCTCTTGGTGATATTTAAGGAATTGGTTATCACAAGGTGTTTGAGAAGTGTTTTGGATAACATGAACCCTTTCTTCAAATTGATTGTTTGTTTGAACCATTGCCTTAGTCTCAATAATGTCCAAAGCCTCTTGATAAGTCTTAAGAAGAATACTCCCTCCCGCGGAAGCATTGAGTGAATCTTGGTGGTGAGCTTTAAGGCCATCATAAAAGAGACTTATTTGGTGAACTTGATCCAATCCATGATTAGGGCATCGCCTCAACAACTCACTATACTCTTCCCAAGCATCACTAAAGGATTGACTAGGTTTTTGTTGAAAGCCCATAATTAAAGTCCTCAAAGCCATAGTCTTTTGTGGAGGAAAGAACTTGTTCAAAAACTTAGTGGTAAAACCATCCCATGTGGTGATACTCTCGGGTGGTTGGGTGTCTAACCAATGCTTAGCACTCCCCTCTAAGGAAAATAACACTAACATCAACCTAATGACCTCATGTGGAACCCCATTATGATTAATGGTATTGCAAAGTGAAAGGAATCTCTTAAGGTGAGCATGAGGATCCTCATTATGTTTACCAAGGAAAGGTGATAATGCAACCATATTGATCATAGATGTATGTAGCTCAAATGTGTTAGCGGGAAAGTCGGGAATCTTAATGGCACTAGAATATCCATGAATGTTGGATTGCATACGTTCATACAAAGTACGATTATCAATAGCCATGGCTTCTTGTGGTGGAGTCAAAGCACGATTCTCGTGATCGGCTTGGTGGACGGTGGTGGTCTTACTCTTTCTCTTTTTCTTCCTTTTCGGAGGAAGAGGTTGTACACCAATCGGTATTTGTGCACGCCCGCGAGTGAGCATGCAACTCAATACGAGGAATGAGAGAGAAGCTCTCGTGTGACTTTGAAGAGAAATGGATTATCCTCTTCGAGTTTCAATATTAAATATCCACAAGAAAATAACAATATATGTATTTACTACTTTGGGTGCAAGACCCTCAATGAAGCCTTCCTTCTTAGAATACTCCCAAGTGAACGGGGGGTTAGGTGGCGCGAAGCACTTAAGTACCTATTGACCCTTAGATGACATTTTATAGCACATCGCCTTTCTATTCACTTAAATGTTCGTATTCTTCGAATTGTTGCGTATTGAGAGTATTTATCTATTCTTGCTTTATTTTGTTTGATCGATACACGTGTCAAGGACCGGAACGCCCCTCAACACGGTGTATTGCCTCGGCAATACTTATGGAAGATATGTAGATTGATTGTTCTTATACGTATACGTATTTACTTATAATAATATATGGAAAATATTTTTGTATTTATGAGTTTTTTTTTAAGGGAAAATACTATATGTACATAAAAACCGAGAGAATCCAATAATATATATTTTTGGTTGCAATCTCTTAGGAAAAAGATTGCTTTTTGGATTTTTTTTTATTTTTTTTGGTCAATTCTTTAGGAAAAGAATTGTTTTGTTAATTTTTTAGTTTTTATATATTTTTATATTTTTGATTTTTTATTTGTTTTTGATTTATGATACGTAAAAATAACGTTCACAAAGTGAACGGATCCCAAAAGCCAATGAAAACCGTCAATCGATAGTCTCTCGTGTAGTCAAAGAACCGGCAGCGGCGCCATTTGAAATTGAGTATAATGCAGTTCGTTTTTTCTCAGTTCTTGCTAATAGAAAGTCCAACCA
Source organism: Glebionis coronaria (assembly GCA_025667525.1). Lineage (NCBI taxonomy): Eukaryota > Viridiplantae > Streptophyta > Magnoliopsida > Asterales > Asteraceae > Glebionis > Glebionis coronaria. The sequence goes on from CM046879.1 coordinate 453,720,033, forward strand.
ATATCGGGTTTTTAATTGTTCTTGGTTGTTAAGCTTGCTTGGTTAATCTATTTGCTAATTCAATCAAATGCTTGCAAAACGGAAAAATATTACCTACATATATGTAAAACAAATTGCAAATACCACGTTTTTTATTCAAGTAGAAATTCAAAATGCAAAATTTGAAACTAAAGGGACTGAAATTGTAAATTTTATGAAAAATAAATGCTAGAAATGTAAACTCTAACAATTATAGGGACTAAAAGTGCAAAACAGTAAACTATAAGGATCAAAAATGCAACAACTATAACAAACTTGCCAAAAATGCAACAAACTAACAAAATGCTAACTGAATTTTAACAACTTCCAAACTCCAGGGACTAAACTAATGCAAACCCTAAAAACATGGAAGATTAGCCAAATTTTCAAACTGTTTAGAACAATAGGGACCAAAGTGCAATTTTGGAAACTATTTAACCAAAAACGGGACAAGATAGAAAATAAGCTCGTTTGAGCTTAATACTCAATCAAATTTGATGAAACAACTTGCAAAACTCTTGAAATCTCAATTAAGCTATGTGTGTCCAAGGAAATTTGCTAAAAATGAGAAATAAGCAAATGAGTGCTTATCAATAAGCACAAATTAAGCTATAGCTAAATCTAATCAGTCACAACTTGATTTTTCTATTAAAACTGATTAAGCAACTGATTTAAAGAATGGGAAATCAAACCAGAACGTTTTTCATCCAGAAATAAGCTCTAGAACTGAATTAAGCTAAAATTGAGCTTATGTTGACCAAGCGTTGACCAGCTTTTTTTCAAAAAGCTAATTTTCTCAAAAATCAAATAACTCAACTACTTAAATGGATTTGTGAAGAAAAATTACTAAGTTTATGAAGAGAATATTGAGATACAAATTTTCAGAATCCAAGTTACAGAAACTTGAGTTAAGTCTCCATATCTGATTTTGGCTTATAACTAAGTGCTTATTGTAAACTGTATAAAATCCTTCTAGACTCTGATTCTTTATGATGTAAGCTAAGACTGAAAACAAATTTGGTGAAATTTCATCAAGTAATGAATTAGAACTGATCAATTGAAAATGGCAAGTTTTTAAAACCAAAACTGAATGAAAACTGACCCAAACTATTCAAGTGCCATTTGCCTGTTTGACCTTGTTATTGACTTGTAAAAGACTTAAAACAACTTGTTATCACTTAATGACTGTAAATGAACTCTAAAAATCCAAATCTCAATGCTTGAAAACTATTTTTAAGCTATTCCCAAACACTCCTTTACTGATTTTTACAAACTTTTACAAAGGCTTATTAAGATCTAGTTAACTCTGAATCAAATGTAATAACAATTTAGACTTAGTGATTAAAATGAAAGGCTTAAAAGCTAAAATCAAACAATCATCAAAGCTAGAACTCCAATTAAGCTACAAGGCTAAAAATGACTCAACAAATGCAGTAGACTAAAAATTATCCAAATCAGAACTCAAGTAAGCAGTAATCAAGCTACAAACACACAAAGTTCAATCAAATAGCAACTAAAAACAACTTTATCATGCAGCCATCAGATTGTACTAGGAAAAGAAAGCATGCAGTTAACTGTTGAGTGGAACAAAAATCAAGGACTTTAAAACCTATTGAAGAATTCCTTTGAGAAGAAGAGGAGCGCTGAGCTCTCTTAGCCTAGTGATAACCACCACCTATCACTAGGAATCAATCAAACAACAAGAACAGCAAACTAATCAACTAGAAATCATCATTCTGCTTGAACTTCTTCAAAAACTATGGAAATGACTGAATTCTGATCAAACAGCAATCTAACTCCTTCAATGTTAGTAATGATCCATCAATGATCATAACAAACACTTATCAGCAACAATAGTATCCAAATGCAGCAAGAAATGAACTGGAATGATAAGAACAATTTTGGCGGGAAAGCTTGAATTCAAAATTCATTAATGGAAAAACGGTTACAAGGTTTGTTAGAAGCTAGTAACTAACTAACTAACTCAAGAGTTTGTCAGACTCTTGAGTAGCTAGGGTAAATTGAGGGAAAAAGGAAAGGAAAAGTAGAACTAGGTGTTTTTACAAATTTAAGCTACAAATGAAAATGAAGTCTAATCCAGCTATTTATAGACATGAAGGAAGAGTTTGTTGGGGTTGGTGACGTGTCAGAACCAATCCCAGCTTGCCACGTGGAGAATTCTGCAAAAGGGCATTTGCAAGTATGAACAAGGATTTGGGTTTTCTTGATTGGATGGATGAAATGTTAATTGAGTTGCACCATTATGTTCGTCTCTTCAAATTGATCAACTTTGGTGTTTAAATCTTTCCATGAAATGGCTTCTATCTCAAACGCGATTCTGGGAAAATTTTTCCTTCTTGAAGATGCCACGTGTCAAATTCTGATTGATTGAAAACATGTCACACGGATCCAACTGTGCAGATTTGATTATTTATTTATGGCGGCGGTAGTGGACATTAAATGTGATGAAATGGCAATCCGTGTGACTTGTTTTCTCTCCTCCCATTGGTTGAAATACTTGTCACATGGATCAAACTTAAGTAACTTTCCAATCTTGGCAGAATTAGCCCCTTAACTTGGCAGAATGTAAATTTGAGCTTGTAGCTTCATTCCTTTGACATATTTGGTCCTTTAACTTCCATCCTTGAACAAAATGGTCCTTTGACTGAGTTGACTTGAGAGTTGACCAAGTTTGACTTGAATCTTGACTTTTTACAATATTTTCACTTTTAGTCCTTCAACTTTCATAACTTGTCAAGATAGGTCCTTATACTTCAAAGTCTTGTCACTTTTGATCCTCTTTTGTCTTTTTCATCTATTTGAGCTTGACTTTTCCTTGTTTGCTTGAAAATGTATCTTTTTACCTACACAAGTGCACACAAACACAAACATACCACATAACACTGTTTTTGCCAAATAAATTGGTATTTTGTTTCATGTTTTAGGGTTATTTGTTATTAAAAGGATATGAGTTTAAGCTCATATCAAATTCCCCTACACTTGAACATTGTCATGTCCTCATTCAATATTATATTTTAAGGCTCAAAATTTTACATTTCCCTCATAATTAATCCACCTTGGCCATATGAGATGCATCTATGCTACTCTAAACTAAATGATGCATGATTTTGACTTTTAATAATGCAATGAATCAAAATACAATTCTATCTATATCTTTTTGATTTTTCTTGAAATGGTTTTGATGGAAATAACTCATAAAGAATTCAATGACTTAGATTAGGGCTTGGGTACCATGGACATTTATCACCCTCAAGTTTCACTTTCCCCATACCAAGCTTAAAAATGGGATCATTGCATTCACAAGTAAAAAGTGCATCAACTTATTCATGACAATTAAATGTGGAACCGGTTATTATTTGAGCAAATTGCTTGAGGGCAAATTTGTCATTATTCAAGTGTGAAGTATAAGAAGTGTAAAATCCAAAAATAAGGAAGCACGGTTTTAATCCTAAGTAATCCTCTCATCCATTACTTGGAAAACCGCTCACAATTAATACAAGTCCGTATTAAGAGTAATAAGTCATTCGCCTTATGTGTAAAATCCTCATGTCATGCTTTCATAAGTAGCTACACACTCGCCAGGGAAAGAAAAATAAAACTCACGCAATAATTTACATCCGCCATCTTTTTGAGACTTTGGATCTTCAACCCCGCAACCCGTCAAGGTAATATTGGATTGGAGCAATCTATTGAATCCCCGCAACCCGTCAAGGTAATATTGGAACTCAATAGTCACTATAATTAACACCACACTGCCCCTCTTGGGAGTCTTGCATTATTATTATTATTTTTTTTTTATTTTTTTTTCTTTTCTCTTTTTTTTCTAGCCACTCATTTTTTTTCATAAGCCGCTCTTATTTTTCTTTATTCCTCACAAAGAAATTTGAAAAGAAGAAAAGGAAAAACACCCGCTAAGTATGGAGCATGACATAAGTCTAGTACACATAAAACGTGCTAACTTAGAATCTTAAGACGTACTCATATCAACCATAAATGATTAGCCAAAAATGCATAAGAGATTACAAACCAATTAAAACCGTACTTGATTATTTATTAACAATTATATACATGCGAAGAAAATAGAGGCAAAGAAGAGAAGGGTTTAGCCACAAGTAATTGCCATGAAGTCTATCTAGCTCTTTTACACTTGCTTCAACTCTATCATTTCCCATTCTCCACAAGTTTAAAATCTCAAATAATGAAATTGGTGGATGCTTAGCCTAATAGACCAATGAAGGACTACATGGTTAAGGATACTAGCTAGAGAATGCTAAAATAAGCAAACTCGGGTTGAGTCAAAATATCCATGGCGGGCCTAATATGTCAAAGAAATCTAAACTTGTTAAAACCATGTTTTATTATATTTTTCCTTTTTATATATTTTGATGAAAAATAAAAGAATATATACAATGCAAATGTGACATGCAAAATGAAAAATGATTGATGCAAAAATTATGAATGCATATTTTTGGTGGCCAAAGTAGATCAAAGATTTGAAAAATGTTAAAAATTCAATTTTCCATGTTTTCATGCAAGACAATGACAAGTTCTAGGTAAGGTCACTTCGATAGAAGACCCCCCTACACTTAAGCTAAACATTGTCCTCAATGTTTAAGAGCATGGAAGTATAAAAACTTCCCCTACACTTATGACAATGAATAGACTTTGCTTAACCCAAGTTAAGGAAAGTACAACTATTAGTGAAATCATGTTTAAGCACAAGGTGTCAATGAAAATTCACTAAAGTAACGAAGTGAACCGGATACAAGGGCCTCCTCCATAAGCTCCAAAGCATGAGATGAGTGAGCAACCCTACAAACAATCATGAAGACAAAAGAATGTCTCCCCTACACTTATCTCCAAGTCTATGCTTTTATTTCTAACCTACAACACTCTAAACCTAGTTATACGATGCTTGAGTTAATGAGTCTCTAGCTCGACTCGTCCCTCAATGAATTAATTCATGGGGAAAATGGGGACCTCTTGGACCATTTCAACGGAAATGTCCTCCCCAAAGTAGTGTTTAACACGGTGACCATTCACTTTAAAATTTGGACCATCGGGTTGGGATAACTCAAGGGTTCCATATGGAAACACTTGAGCAATAGTGAATGGACCGGACCATCTCGACTTAAGCTTGCCCGCAAAAAGCTTCAATCTTGAGTTAAAGAGGAGAACCGGCTCTCCAACTTTGAACTCACGATTCTTGATCTTAGCATCATGCAATTTCTTAGTCTTTTCCTTGTAAAGTAAAGAATTCTCATAGGCATTGGCTCTCAACTCATCCATCTCATTGATTTGATCTTTCCTATGTGAACCGGCTTGGTTTAAATCAAAGTTAGCCCACTTGAGAGCCCAATATGCCTTATGTTCTAACTCAAATGGGAGGTGGCACGCTTTTCCATAGACAAGCCTATAAGGAGTACAACCAATTGGTGTTTTAAAAGCCGTCCTAAACGCCCACAAAGCATCATCAAGCTTATCCGACCAAGAAGCTCGATGTTCTCCCACCGTTCTCTCTAAAATCCTCTTTAAACCACGATTTGTGACCTCGGTTTGACCATTTGTTTGAGGGTGATACGCGGTAGAAAGTCTATGATTCACTCCATATTTCTTCATAACTCTCGTGAATTGATCATTACAAAAGTGCGTACCACGATCACTTATGATGGCCCGAGGTACACCAAATCTAGCAAATAATTGTTTCAAGAACTTTACAACCATTCTAGCATCATTAGTAGGTAAGGCTTTAGCCTCCACCCACTTGGACACATAATCCACCGCCACAAGTATATACTTGTTTCCCTTAGAGGATGGAAAAGGTCCCATGAAATCTATTCCCCATACATCAAATATCTCGCACTCTTGGATAAAATTTTGTGGCATCTCATCACGTTGTGTAATTTTTCCTTGTCTTTGACAAACATCACAAAATTTCACCATCTCTTGGGCATCCTTGTAAATGGAAGGCCAATAGTAACCCGAATCAAAGACTTTCTTGGCGGTGTAGTTAGGCCCAAAATGTCTACCCGTAGGTCCTTTATGACATGCCTCTAAGATTTTAAATGCCTCGGGCCCATCTACACACCGTCTAATGATTTGGTGCGCACATTGCCTAAAAAGATATGGATCATCCCAAAAGTAATACTTAACTTCCTTAAGAAACTTTTTCTTTTGTTGGTAAGTTAGACCCTCAATAAGCACATTGCCCACAAGATAGTTTGCGATATCCGCAAACCAAGGTGTGGCATCCTCTTGGGAAGAGATAGACATGAGCTCCTCTAGTGGAAAGGATTCACTGATTTCTTGATGTGGGAAATCTCCTTGAAAAGGATGCTCAAGTCTACTCAAATGATCCGCCGCTAAATTCTCGGCCCCTTTCTTATCACGAATCTCTATCTTAAACTCTTGAAGCAACAAAACCCATCTCAAAAGCCTAGGCTTAGCATCTTGTTTTGTCATAAGATACTTGAGAGCGGAATATGACATCGACAAGCATGTATCACAATAATACTTGAAAAGTATAGCCATGTAGATCGCAAACAACCATTGAAAGGCACAAACACGTATTTGACATCGACAAGCATGTATCTCCCCCAAAGAGATTCAAAACATTTATAAAGCAATTTGAAAAGAGAAAGAGGGGGTATGAACTCACATCAATGTTGCAGATCAATTAGCAGAAATGCGAATATCAAGAGCAGCATAACGTAAGCCACAACTGCTCGATACCAGAAGTCGCAGTTTATCTTATCGATCATTTCCCAGCATCCCAAATCGATGCATCCAAGCTTTCCCGATGAAAGGTTTCTTCAATACCATCGGTTCGTAAACCGTTTAAATCCCATGTCAAAATCGTTCGGTAATCGGTTTAGTAATCGGTTCGGTAATCGGTTCAGTAATCGGTTCAGTGATCGGTTCGGTAAGGTGAAACGGAGGATACCACCATGTATGTAATATATACACCTAGTATATGTTACACACGAAAGTAAGGAACATGTATATAATTCATAGCTTGAATTATATAACAAGAACAGACAACGCACGAATAACTCATAATATAAATGACACGCGACATGTATAAAACTCAAGAAGATGACAACAAAAGAATAAAATAATCCAAGCATGCAATACCTTGCAAAACAAAATAAACTTAAATAATTCGACACACTTTTAAAATCACCTATTCATTTAAGTACATATCAATTAATAAAAGAGGCACACGTTTTACAGTTTCAAATGCAGTTTCAAAAGTATATACAATAATTATGATTTTATAAAATATTTTATAAATCGTTGTTTCATTATTGTCCATTTAATATTTCTAAAAAGAGGGTTTTAGTTTCTAAATAATATTTAAGAAAACTAAATAAATATTAAATTTATAAAAATTTCGGCATGACCTATTTGTTTTTATAACGTTTCCCGTAATCACAAAATATCAAAAACATTTTCACTTTCACAATCAATCCGCGTTTCAATTATGCACATATTTCTATTATATCAAAATGATCATTGTCGGATCGTAACAATAAATAAAATGAATTTACCGGTAACCAAGCCGAAACCAAATCAACACTTTTATCTTTTTAGTCATTAACCCAAACGCCCTTAAAACTGTCACAAAACCCTTATCCAAACGCCCCCCTGTCGGGCTGTTAAACACGTTGCCAAACGCCCTATAAGCTGATTTCAACCACATCAAAAGCCCTTAACGGCTGTTAAACATAACCGACAACAATTAACGGTCGTTAAACCACAAAACCAACATAATATAATCATCTTTTTCGGATCTATACATCAAGGTAAAATGGAACATAAAAATGACAACAACAATACCACGAGCTCAACACCTTTGTGGGTGCGGCTGTGGTGACGAGACTCAAACAAACACCATGTTTGGTGTCGGTTTTCGGTGATACACAAACATCAAACTAACATCCCTTGCGGGCTGATAACAAACGAGACAAACACCCTTATAAACTGAATAAAGCAAAACAACATCCCGTCGGCTGCCAAAACTGAGCCGCGGTTGGTGGTTCGCTGTGGTGACGATGGCTATGGTTTTGTTGGTGGTTGGTGGTTATATGAATGGTGACGGGTGCAGATCTGTGATGATGGTTGTGGTGGAGTCACGAGATGGCGGCTGATGTTGTAGCGTGGTGATGAAGGTGATAATGGTGAAGGTGACAAGAGGGTGGTGTGGACGGATCTGGTGGTTAGGGGTCACGGTGCTGGCCAAGCAACGGCAGCGACCTGTCGTTCTTTGCACGGAGGTTCAGGGCTGCGGTGGTGTTGTTTCGACATGGTGGGTATCCCGGCTGTGATAACAATGGATGGTTATGACGCCCGGTTTTCATGGTGGAGGTAGATGACGGATGTAGCAGCAGCGGCTGTAGTGTGCTGGTTGTCGGCGAGGCCACTGAAACACAAAAATAGGGGCGCCGGAGATGATGGATATAATAGATCGGGTGATGGGAAGTATTTTGGAGTTTGGCCGGAAAAAGTAACGGCGCCGGAATCCGGTGTCCGGATTAGGGTTCCGGTGGTCGGATTCTTTGAGGGAGGGAGAGAGTATAGTATTTAAGGTTTGTGTGTGTGTGTGAGGGTGATGAATGAGAGAAAATAATAAGATTTTCTATTTATATTAAAATGATGTGTAAGGTTAGGGGAGTTGAGGGTTAAAAACGAAAATTGTTTAATTAACTTTCTTTTATCTCATTTAAATGTAAATCAGGACTCGATCGGTAAGGATAACATTTTATTGAAAACTCGAAATTTTTACCATTGCGTTTAAAATAATTTTTGCACGAAAATAGGTTATTTATATGACAAGAAATTCATAAGTCACTATAAAATATTTAAATGTTAATGATCTTCCGGGTTTCTCAAACAAGCTCAGTTTCGAAGAAATATTGACTTCAACTTGATTATTCGCGTTTTTAATAAATTTTATTAAAATAAAATAAAATAAAAAGAAATATTAAACAATTTAATAAATCGTTTTATCAAGTATCTAGCGACAATTAAATATGAAATTTAGTTTTTATTCTGCCAGTACGCAAATTGTGCGATTTTTCAAACTTTGTCAACATATGTTTGGTTTTCAAATTCAATAATTTGGTAGCGCTCAAAAATGAATTTTTGAATAATAACTAGTTTAGTTTATTATTATTCATGGTAAGGAAAATTCTCTGGTGTTACATCATCCACGTGTTATTTTGAGTTTTGTCCTCAAAACTCGATCGTTGCTACTAGGTTTAGAAGTGTCAAGAATGTCGGAAAGAAATAGGTAAAGCTGGAATGTATCCGAAAGGTTTGGCAATCAATCTGACAAAGCAGTAACAGTTCAAAGAACAGATATGGACAACTAGAAGCGAAGAGTTCGACAAGTCGCCAACGTCTTAATGTCGGTAAGGGTTCATAGAATAAATAAAGGACAATTAGAAGGGAAGAATTTTAGCAAGTCGTCGACTCAGGAAAGTTGAAATAGGGTTCACAGCAGTCAGCTTGTGAGGCTCACGTCGATCGGTGTTCATTCGGAAAAATCCATGCAACAATTCATGAATCAAGTGAAGTTTATGAAATCTTTTGCCAAAACGTAATAATTAAAACGGTAAGAAGAGAAAGCACTGATTAAAATCATATGGACGAATCATGATTCAAAACAAACACGTTCCAGAATTGGAATCATAGAACAATAACGTAAATATGAAATGATTTCAGATGTGCTTAAGGCCACTTGTTTATAATTTACATTTACATATAGAGGCGTCCCAATCTATGTAAATATAAATAATAAACCTTTGGTTAAACGATTTATAACTTCTTTATTCAAATGCAAAGGCGTCCCAATCCATTTCAATAAAGACCTCATAACTCATCTTACTCAATTATTCTCGACAAGACTTACCAGCAAAATAAATAAAGTATCTAAGAAGATAGATATTAACAAAAGAGTTTACAGCCAGTTTATTTACACCTTCCGTATTCAAACGTCCCATACCATCTCAATATGGAGCCATAAATAAGCTTCGGGTCTGGTGGCTTATGATTTCACATTTGGACGTCTCATACCATCTAAATACAAAATCATAATTAACTTGTCGTCAAGAGACTCATGTTCCATATTTAAACGTCCCATTCTATTTAAATATGAAATCATAAGTACCCTGATTGGAGTCACACCGCAGCATTTAGACAGGCAAGCTATCCAAATGATATAACATAAAATTACATTAGATAATCAAAACGAGACGTCGACCAGTTACACTCCAATAATAGGCGTTTGCGATAACGTGAGTGTAGACGTGTATGGAGTGTAAGATCATAAATCATAATCAAGAGGATAATATATCATAATAGTTATCAGCGGAAAATCTCATTGAAAATAGTTATAATCTCTAAACGTTATTAGAGGAAATTGTCAAAAGCAAGCGCAGGATTCGTCAGTGAGTTGTTTTCCATTTCAAATTCATAAGCAGGAGAAAATAAATGTCAATCACGCATTAATGTGCGCAATAACACGTACTAAACAAAGAACCCGTATATAATATAATGATATATTATAATAGTTATCAAATAAATAAATGATCTAGCCGATTACACGAGTCTCACTCATCGCCGAGGAAGTCTCGTAATTAAGTATGAATGTACATATAAAACAGTCGTAACTACGTAATGCATATAGTCAGGTGGCAGCGTATAAAGCAATCATAAACAGATAAGGCAATTATCTCTATGGTGCATAAAGCAATTGCAATTAGAAGTCATGTAGCGGTATATAAGATAATAGCAAACGCGCAAATCAAGCATCTATTGCATCCCAAAACATTAAACATATAAAGCCATTTAATAGGGAACTATAAACTCGTCTCAAGCAAAGATTCAATCCGCACAAGTAAGGCAAGTAATAGCGAACAATACTAGCAGCGACCTAAACATAATACTATATTCAAGCGCGAACAATATAAATCACATAAGTTTATCATGTACGTCACTTGCCAATCATGTGCTTGGTTTTACAAATAAAATATGACTCACTGAAATCATATAGTTAATATTAGTATCTTATACTTAGGCAAAAATGTTTATTTTTGACTCGACGTAATTTCGAAAGTCTTTCGATGTAAATTTTAATTTACCCAAATTTAATTTAGTAAATTTCGCCACACACTTTTTACGGAAAATTCGACAGCCTTTCGGCGCCATTTCAAAATTTGCCATTTTTAGTATGTACTCAAATCTCGATCAAAGTCTCATATTTTTAACACTTTCTCCAATCACAGTCAACCAGTAGCTTATTTTCCGCAAAATACTCACTTACAACGTTCACATAGTAACAATTGCCAATTAAGTCCAATACACGCTTTTACCCTTTTCAAAACGTTTCCAGCAATCATATACAACATTTTATACTCATTTCGACACTCAAAAATAGCTCAGTTTAACTCAAAAACGTTCTTTCGACCATATTTAAATTATAGACAGCAAGTAAACATTTAGCGTTTCCACAAAAATTAAATTTTCCGACAACAAATTTCAAACACACATATCCTGCTCATTTCAAATTTGATGTTTGCTCATAATATATCAAAACGAAGGTATTAACTTGTATTTTCATAATCTCGTGCTAATCTAGTGTCAAAACAATTTTTATAACGCTTTAAGCTCAATATAAATTTAGGACAGAATGTATAACTTTTGTAAAAATATATTTTAACCACTTTTAAACACACTCACTTATAGCAACACTACTAGTTTACACCCAAAACTCATAAACACCAGTGACTTATCAAAAACATACTTCCATCCATAGATTCTATAAATACTACAACTTATATTTTTATAAAAACTATATTTATGTTTTTAAAATATATATATTTAGTAAATCGGTCATAAAAATATATAGATCTAGAAGATACAATGGAGAAAAGAACTTTACTTCTTTCATTTTTCAAGAAAACACATGATAAGTAACAGCATGCAGAGATCTAAACAATGCAAGAATAAAATTAACGAAATATATGATATATTACTTTATGAGCAACACATAAGGTAATAACAAACATGTAGGTCAAATACCCATATAATAGCGCATGAAACAATCACAACATATAAAGTAAACATTCATATAACAGTGGAACGAGAGATCGCAAACATGCATGGCAAGTATTCACATAGCAGCGGATAAGCAATCGTATTATGTAAAGCACATATTCATATATAAGAAGAATAAGCATAATGACATGCTAAAACACAAGAGAGCATCAGTTATAGTGTAGGCCTATACAATAACACCTAGTTCTCTATAACCAAGGCTCTGATACCAATCTGTAACACCACCAAATTGGCCCAGCGGAAGCCCATGAGTTTTGGGGCCTGTTACGTCATGATTATCCGAGTCTTGATCCGAGAGAACGACCTCTATGCCAAATATCACAACACAGACTCCAAATAATCATACAGTCAAGTACCTGAGAATACATGCTTAAAAGTGTCAACACAATGGTTGGTGAGTTCATAAGTTTTATTAAAATGTTTACGACACTTTATGAGTTTAAAAGGATCACTATCAAAAGTAGCATTTCAAAACGTTTAGAAATCCATAGTTTTGTAATAAAAGAAACGTTACTAAAAGGTTCGGTCATAAATAAATGTTTAGCAAAGCTAACACAAATACTTCAGTTCATAGGTAAGTTGTGGTTCACGCTCACATTTAATTTCAGTTCAATCTTAAGTTCATGATCCAATTCATATCCTAGTTTAATTCAATAGTCATGGTCAACATACATAACAATATCATATTCCAGGTTCATGTCAATATCACAATCAAGATCACATATAAAAATCATGGCAAAATGCATATACGTATCATATCAATCCAGCATATAAGTATCATATCAAACCATCGTATATCCATCATATAAGCATCATATCAAAACCACATGCATGAATCACATCAATACCACACATAAGGATTATATCAATCCACGTACAATAATCATATTATATCTCATGCAAGAATCATGTCAGAATTACATAATAAATTCATGTCAAAAGCCTTACCTTAATACAGTCATGATTCATATCGATATCACAGTCAGATCATTACATGATCGCAGTCAAGATTCATATCAATATCATGTTCATTAATCACTTTCAAGAGCATAGCAAGATCATAGTCAAGATTCACATTTAAGTTCATAGCAAGATCATAATCAAGATTCACATCCAAGTTTCATAGTAAAATATCACATTAAAGATTCACGACAAGATCATATTCAAGATCATAGCAAGGTCATATTCAAGATTCATAGCAAGATCATATCCAAGATTCATAGCAAGATCATATTCAAGATTTATAGCAAGATCATATCCAAGATTCATAGCAAGATGGACCGCAAAAGTTCAGTTCAAGTACCAAAGGCAACTATAGGAGATATAGTTCCAAGTGTAGGATAAATCGGGTGTTTCAGTGTTTATGATAGCGCTAAGCTCATGATATCGAAGCTAATGATCCAGTACATACACCACGATGTACATATAAGTTGCCCCAAGTGGGAGTCTAGCCAAGACTACCCGAGTTCACACAAATGATATACACCCGTCCGGCGTCAGAATGCCCGAGTGGAGGTTGTCAAGCCTCAATAGATCTATCCATAACATAAGAGCTTACTCCAGCAGAGTAATTAACGGTTCATGATAGTGGGGACTATGGCTAACGCTACTTAGGCTAATCATAAACGAAGTTCACTGAGCATTCACAGAAATCAGTTTTTGCGTCCACAAGCAAGTACAAGCAGTCATTTTACTTCACAGTATTAAACATACAAAGCAGTTTAAAAGGAGCTATGGGATAGCTCAGATATTCACAAGTGTAAATCATCAACAATCCGAAGTGTAAACTCATATCTTACGTAACAATCATCAAAAGTACAAGCACGTACACAATATAAACATTCTTCAAAAAGATATCAACGTCTATGTATCACAATAATACTTGAAAAGTATAGCCATATAGATCGCAAACAATTATTGAAAGGCACAAACACGTATTTGACATCGACAAGCATGTATCTCCCCCAAAGAGATTCAAAACATTTTTAAAGCAATTTGAAAAGAGAAAGAGGGGGTATGAACTCACATCAATGTTGCAGATCAATTAGCAGGAATGCGAATATCAAGAGCAGCATAACGTAAGCCAGAACTACTCGATACCAGAAGTCGCATTTTATCTTATCGATCATTTCCCAGCATCCCAAATCGATGCATCCAAGCTTTCCCGATGAAAGGTTTCTTCAATACCATCGGTTCGTAAATCGTTTAAATCCCATGTCAAAATCGTTCAGTAATCGGTTCGGTAATCGGTTTAGTAATCGGTTCAGTGATCGGTTTGGTAAGGTGAAGCGGAGGATACCACCATGTATGTAATATATACACCTAGTATATGTTACACACGAAAGTAAGGAACATGTATATAATTCATAGCTTGAATTATATAACAAGAACAGACAACGCACGAATAACTCAGAATATAAATGACACGCGACATGTATAAAACTCAAGAAGATGACAAAAAAAGAATAAAATAATCCAAGCATGCAATACCTTGCAAAATAAAATAAACTTAAATAATTCGACACACTTTTAAAATCACCTATTCATTTAAGTACATATCAATTAATAAAAGAGGGCACACGTTTTAGAGTTTCAAATGCAGTTTCAAAAGTATATACAATAATTATGATTTTATAAAATATTTTATAAATCGTTGTTTCATTATTGTCCATTTAATATTTCTAAAAAGAGGGTTTTAGTTTCTAAATAATATTTAAGAAAACTAAATAAATATTAAATTTATAAAAATTTCGGCATGACCTATTCGTTTTTATAACGTTTCCCGTAATCACAAAATATCAAAAACATTTTCACTTTCACAATCAATCCGCGTTTCAATTATGCACATATTTCTATTATAAATGATCGTTGTCGGATCGTAACAATAAATAAAATGAATTTACCGGTAACCAAGCCGAAACCAAATCAACACTTTTATCTTTTTAGTCATAAACCCAAACGCCCTTAAAACTGTCACAAAACCCTTATCCAAACGCCCCCCTGTCGGGTTGTTAAACACGTTGCCAAACGCCCTATAAGCTGATTTCAACCATATCAAAAGCCCTTAACGGCTGTTAAACATAACCGACAACACTTAACGGTCGTTAAACTACAAAACCAACATAATATAATCATCTTTTTCGGATCTATACATCAAGGTAAAATGGAACATAAAAATGACAACAACAATACCACGAGCCCGACACCTTTGTGGGTGCGGCTGTGGTGACGAGACGCACACAAACACCATGTTTGGTGTCGGTTTTCGGTGATACACAAACATCAAACTAACACCCCTTGCGGGCTAATAACAAACGAGACAAACACCCTTATAAACTGAATAAAGCAAAACAACATCCCGTCGGCTGCCAAAACTGAGCTGCGGTTGGTGGTTCGCTGTGGTTCGTTGTGGTGACGATGGCTATGGTTTTGTTGGTGGTTGGTGGTTATATGAATGGTGACGGGCGCAGATCTGTGATGATGGTTGTGGTGGAGTCACGAGATGGTGGCTGATGTTGTAGCGTGGTGATGGAGGTGATGATGGTGAAGGTGACAAGAGGGTGGTGTGGACGGATCTGGTGGTTAGGGGTCACGGTGCTGGCCAAGCAACGGCAGCGACCTGTCGTTCTTTGCACGGAGGTTCAGGGCTGCGGTGGTGTTGTTTCGACATGGTGGGTGTCGCGGCTGTGATAACAATGGATGGTTATGACGCCCGGTTTTCATGGTGGAGGTAGATGACGGATGTAGCAGCAGCGCCTGTAGTGTGCTGGTTGTCGGCGGGGTCACCGAAACACAAAAATAGGGGTGCCGAAGATGATAGATATAATAGATCGGGTGATGGGAAGTATTTTGGAGTTTGGCCGGAAAAAGTGACGGCGCCGGAATCCGGTGGCCGGATTCTTTGAGGGGGGGGAGAGAGTTTAGTATTTAAGGTTTGTGTGTGTGTGTGAGGGTGATGAATGAGAGAAAATAATAAGATTTTCTATTTATATTAAAATGATGTGTAAGGTTAGGGGAGTTGAGGGTTAAAAACGAAAATTGTTTAATTAACTTTCTTTTATCTCATTTAAATGTAAATCAGGACTCGATCGGTAAGGATAACATTTTATTGAAAACTCGAAATTTTTACCATTGCGTTTAAAATAGTTTTTGCACGAAAATAGGTTATTTATATGACAAGAAATTCATAAGTCACTATAAAATATTTAAATGTTAATGATCTTCCGGGTTTCTCAAACAAGCTCAGTTTCGAAGAAATATTGACTTCAACTTGATTATTCGCGTTTTTAATAAATGTTATTAAAATAAAATAAAAAGAATTATTAAACAATTTAATAAATTGTTTTATCAAGTATCTAGCGACAATTAAATATGAAATTTAGTTTTTATTCTGCCGGTACGCAAATTGTGCGATTTTTCAAACTTTGTCAACATATGTCCGGTTTTTAAATCCAATAATTTGGTAGCGCTCAAAAATGAATTTTTGAATAATAACTAGTATAGTTTATTATTATTTATGGTAAGGAAAATTCTCTGGTGTTACAATATTGGCTAAGGCTTCCACAAAGGATATGTTTATGTTAAGTTGCTTGAACATCCTGAAAAGATTTGACACTTGAATATCATCCTTGTTTTTCAATTTCTCCTTTCTCATTCTTGAGGGGTAAGGAAGGCTTGGTTTTGGTTGAGGTTGAGTGGTTGTTGTGGTGTAAGGTTTCTCTTTGTTGGTTTCTTCATGAGTAGGTGTGGAAGGTAAAGGAGAAGTGGGTGTAGGATGAGAAGGTATAGGTGTTGAAGTTGTAGAGCTTAAAGGTGGTGAGTTTGATGGTGATGGCTTATCACAAGGTGGAACTATAGTCGGCTTAACCAAAGAAGGTGAAGAATCATGAGTTTTCTTTCCACTCCTTGTTGTGATAGCATTGACATTGGCCCTTGGATTTGTTTGTGTTTTTTAAGGTAGAGCACCTTGTGGCCTTTGATTTAGAAGCATCATAAACTTTTTGTTTGTTTCCTCATGCATTTCCCTCATTCTTTTCCCATTGGCTTGGAACCTCCTTTCATTATCTTGATTCATTTTGTGAAGAAGCTCAATGGTGTTAAAATCATGTGACACATTCCTTTGAAAACCTTGGGGTTGGAAAGGTGGAGGTTGATTTTAAAACCCTTGGTTGTTGCCTTGAAAGTGATTTCCTTGATTGTGAAAGGTATTGGGTGCTCTAAAGTTGTTTTATGCTTGGTAATTTGGCCTAGGCCCTTGATTTTGTTGAAGCAATTGAGGAGGATTGGGTTGATTTTGGGTGGGTGGATGGGGTGGAGAGCCGGGTGGAGCAAGGTAGTTATTTGACTTGTAAGAGATATTTTTTGGATTGATGTTAGGTTTGAAGTGCTCTCTATGTTCATCTTGATAAGCATAACACTCAACTTGGTAATTTTGAACCTTGTCACATTGTAGGTACGAATGAGGACCTCCACAAGTCTCACATGATCTAGCAATGGCATTCACATCATTGGTGGAATTTTTGTTCAAGGTGATTTCACAAAGTTTCAAGAGTGTATCATTCATAGTATCAAACTTTTGAGAGAAAATCTTATCAAATTGTGGAGTAACAATCTCTTGCACCACATGGACCCTCTCATCTTATCGTGTGGATCATCACCCAAAAAATGGTGTGTTTGAAACCAAGGTAATCATGGATGTTTTAAGCTCAAAGATGTTTGCGGGTATCTTGGGTATAACAATAGCATCAACATATCCTTGCACATTGGATTGAAGGTGCTCCATCAAAGATCGATTGTCAATGGCGGCCATGGCTTCTTGTGTGTTGATCAAAGCACGATTCTCGGGATCGGCTTGATGGACGGTGTTGTTTTTACTCTTTCTTTTTTTCTTCCTCTTGGGAGGAAGGGGTTGTACACCAAAAGGTATTTGTGCACGCCCGCGGGTGAGCATGCAACTCAAATCAAGGAGTGAGAGAGAAGCTCTCGTTTGACTTTGGAAAAGAAGGGATTATCCTTTCTGAGGTTCAATAAGTAATATCCACAAGAAAGTATAGTATATGTAAGTAATACTTGGGTGCAAGACCCCCAATCAAGCTTTCCTTTTTAGAATACACACTAGTGAACGGGGGGTTACGTGGCGCGAAGCACTTAAGTACCTATTAACCCTTAGACGGCATTTAATTGCACGTCGCCTTTCTATTCACTTTGTAGTTTGTATTCTTCGAATTCTTGCCTATTGGAAGTATTTATCTATTCTTGCTTTAATTAATTTTGATCGATACTCATGTAAAGGACCAGAACGCTTCCGAACACGGTGTATTGCAAAAGCAATACTTATGGAAGTATGTGTATTGAGTGTTCGTATACGTATACGTATCTACATATAATAATATATTAAAAATATTTTTGTATTTATTGGGTTTTTAAAGAAAATACTATATGTACGTAAAAACCGATGAAAACCAATAATATATATTTTGGGTGCAATCTCTTAGGAAAAAGATTACTTTTTAGATTTTTTTTATTTTTTGGTTCAATTCTCTAGGAAAAGAATTGATTTTGTTATTTTTTAGTTTTTATATTTTTGTATTTTTGATTTTTTTTATCTTTTGGATTTATGATAGGTAAAAATAACGTCCACTCGGGAAACGGATCCCAAAATCCAATCGAAACCGTCAATCAATAATCTCTCGTAATGTCATGAACCGGCAGCGGCGCCATTTAATATTTGAGTATTTGCAAGTTCGTTTATTCTTGACTCAAGACAAATTGAAAGGCCTACTAATATCGAGCTTTAAATTGTTTTTGGTTGTTCAAGGTTATTTGGATTCTATGTCTAATTCAAACAAGCATGTAAAAAGTGAAAATATTAAAGCTAAGTATCCGTAAAACAAAGTGCAAGTACCAAATATTATTCACAAAGTACAAGTTTTTATGCTAAAGGTACAAATGATTAAGCCTAGAGTACAAGTGATTAATGCATGACAAAACTATATAAGCTGCAAATGTAAAAACTGGAAAGTTTAAGGCCAAATATATAACAAATTCACAACTTCATAAACTGAAAATGTAACTGTCAAAACTAGAAGGACTGGAATGTAACAGAAAATTAACTATCAAGATTAAACTAACACCTAAAATTCAGGGGGGGTAATTTGCACAAAAATGTTTGAGAAAACTAAAACGGGATAAACCAAAATAAGCTCATATGAGCTTATTACTTGATCTTTTCAAGTCTAGCTTTTTGCAAAAGGTTTTAAAATGGATTTAAGCTAGCCAGCCAAAAGGAAACCTACTGAAACAAGCTAGAACTCAATAATGACTTTTTCAATAAGCATACAATAAGCTACAAGCTTATTCTATCAGTCACAAAATGATTTATTGAATGAAACTGATCAAGCACCTAACAAGAAGCATGGAATGTCAAGAATATCTGAAAATGATTGAATGAATTAGCAGTAATCTTAAAATAAGCCAAAAATGAGCTTATTTGACTTTCATTGACCAAAAACTAGAAAAAGCTGGAAATCTCCAGAAATGCTTTTGACATGTTTCTAAACAGATTTATGAAAGAAAATAGCAAGATTTATGAAGTGGAAAATGTTTTATTGAAAATGGACTAGTGCTAAAGCTACATGCACATCAAAGACTTTGAATTGCTTATTTGAATAAGTTAAACCTAAAAGTGGAAGAAATGCTTATGTAATCTGGAAAGCTGGAAACAAGAGGATTCTAAAATGCCAAAATACAAAGCATAACATGCAGAAACAAAGATTTTAAAGGCAATTGAAAAATCCAGAGACCTGGTTCAAGGTCTGAGCAAATGTTTTTGGTGCAAAGTGCATTTGACTGAGAGTTTGACTGATAAAACTTACACACAAACTTCCTTTGAGCTAAATGACTGTTCTAAACAAGAATTACTCAAAGAATCAGACTACAATATCAAATGCTCAAAGTATCCAAACACTACTTCACTGATTTTTGAAAACTTTTACAAGACTGCTATGAAAATTAAGCTGCAAGTTGAACTGAAAACTGTTAAAACCATAACAAATGCACCAGCAAAATGCTTTTGACTCACACATATATGATAGTTTAAAGGATTTGGACTATTATGACAGTCAAATGTAATCTTTTGGACTAAATGCTATCACACTTTTCAAGTAACAAACTAAAAGGGCAAGTACAACTAATTAGATCATATCACGAACACTTAACACACTACAAATCAACAATCAAGAACAATTAAACTAGCTAACAAACGATTATGAAAGCAATGACAAATTTACACTAGGAAACTCAAAATGGACAAATTCTAAACAGAAGCTACTCAAACTAACATCACTTGATCAAAACAACACAAATAAATCAAAACTAACACAAAATTAACATATTTAAGCAATCAAATCCTAATTCTAAGAATTGAGCATGGCATTGACAATTTAAAGGAATAAAACTCAGAATTTTGAAACCTTTTAGATAGACGCCTCCTTTGATGGAGTAGTAAGGCGCTGAGCCTACTAAGATCTGCAAGAACTACTTATTACCACCTCCAAACATCAACTATATCACCTCAATTAACCCTTGTCTGATCAAATCACCAAAACAGCTACAATCTGCTAAACTTGAACTAGAATGAACTGATAATGCTCTAAATTAGCTACAAGTCTCCAAAGAGTATCAATCAAGTTCCATTGATCATGGATGATCAAAATAACAACACAGTAACGGCAAGAGTAATGAATGTAGTAGAATAAGAAAGGATTGAAAGGAAATTGAATTGGAATTTTTATTGAGTAGTGAAACGGTTACAAGTTGTTGTAACTATCTAACTAACTCAAGAGCTTGTCAGGCTCTTGAGGTTAGTAACTAACTAACAAAGCTAACTGAACTAGAGAGGGGTTAATAGGTGTGTGTGTTTTCACACCTAATGCTACATGAACAAAACGAGAGGCTAATGTCCTATTTATAGAAGTGAAATGAGAAGTGGTAGGGGTCAATGACGTGTTTTGACCAATCAGAAGTTGTCAGGCGTCATCACACTCTTAATTGAAATCATCCGTTGAAAAATCAATTTAGGCCTTTTTGATTGAGCAACTTTCAGGCTAATTAAGTGATGCGGTTGTCTTCGTCTCATCCTTTGGAGCAATTTTGATGTAGAAAACTTGTCTTGATATGCATTCTAGCTCAAGATCAGTTTTGGGCTCGTTGTTATGTTTTTTTTTTAACGGCAGGGCTCGTTATTATGTTTGAGTTGCCACGTTGCTATTTTGATTGGCTTTAATTTGATCACACGGATCATTATCCAAAAATGGATATACTGATTATGGAGTGGCGTATTACTATTGGATGAAAAGGCTGAGTGCGCTTTACTGTATAGATCTTGTTATTAAATGTAAAGGTTGCGTTAGTGGCCAGCTGGCGTTGATTTGGCGATCCAAAAGAATAGAATACTTGCATCTCATTGGCTGGCATATTGTGACACGGATCAAGCAAAAATAATCTTCCAAAAATGGCAGCTTTAGTCCTTGTATTTGGCAGATTAGAGTTTTGAGCTAGGATCTTCATTTCTTTGGCAAAATTAGTCCTTTGACCTTCGTTCTTGATCATTTGAGCCCTTTGACTTGGTTGACTTGAGAGTTGACCAGGTTTGACTTTGATCTTGACTTTATCAAAATTGCACTTTAGTCCTTCATCTTTTGAATGTTGTTAAGATAGGTCCTTTATCTTCAAATGGCTTGACACATAACATCCTTCTTGTCTTTTCTTCATAAATGAGCTTGATTTCAATAGTTCGCTTTAAATATGTATCCTTGTTACCTAAACAAGCACAAACACAAAACATACCACATAATACTGCTTTATTGCATAAAAGTTGGGTATTTGTCCCATTACGATTTCTAGAGGTTCAGGCTTCAGGCTTGAGGTTAATGTGGTACTTCAGCCACATTCCATTGTACTCAACTGATTTTTTGGTGTAATATATTTAACCGGGGACCTGGTCCCTTTTACCCAAAAAAAAAAGTTGGGTATTTGCTATGTGTTTTAGGGTGATTTGTTGACTTATTGATATGAGATTTTGTTCATATCAAATCCCCTACACTTGATCATTGCCATGACCTCATGCAATGCCATATTTTAAATCACCAATTTACATTTTTCTCATAATTAACCCACCTTGGCCAATATGAAATGCTTTGACACTACTCTATACTATATGATGCATGATTTTGATTTTATACAATGCAATGCAAATGAAAACAATTCTATTTATATATTTTTGGATTTTCTTGAAATGGTCTTGATGGAAATAACTCATAAAGAAATCAATGACTTAGATTAGGGCTTTTGTTACCATGAACACTTATCACCCTCAAGTTTTACTTTCCCCATACCAAGCTTAAAAACAAGATCATTGTTATCCACAAGTGAAAGTGCGTCAACTTATTCATATAGAATAATTGTGTTTCTCTCATACCCCCACTTATTATGCCTCTAAGATCGGTTAATATTTGAGCAAATTGCTTGGGAGCATATTTGTCATTATTTAAAGCGTGAAATATAAGAAAAACCGCCCATAATTGATATAAGTCCGACTCAAGAGTAATAAGTCATTCACCATATGCGTAA